>JAOPSE010000012.1:15423422-16623422 GCA_029449295.1 Zea luxurians
TTATGTTTGGTGTGATGTTAATTTGCCTGTACCATGTTTGTTTGTATTGCTACGACTAGCGCGAGGTCATGTGTCATCTGAAAAGCAAGTTGGTACCTAGAATCTCAAGTCCCAGGCAAGTTGTGCCCTTGATCACTTCTTTTACCCGATCATGTTCTAATTAATCATAATGATCTGCATAGGTTAATTTTGATGGGACCCAATAGGTTACCCTAGTTTGATTATCTTTATACCTTGTTCACCACTGAATTTCTGGGTAGTACATGCTATTGCTTTATGTGGTTTTGGGAATAGAGATATATATTATTCATTATCATACCTTTGTTATTAGTTGTTATTTACTGTCATGACAAGATCATTATGTTAATTGGAACATGGAGCGACCACCCGGGAAAACAGTGCTACCACAAGGGTTTAATGGGACGCCCTTGGCTGATTAATTAGGAAAGCTAGTGGAAGACTACCTTACCCGAAAGGGGCAAGGGCAGTAGGGGAGTGGTCAGTGTAGGGAGGCCCTTGGGATGATTTTGCTGCGATGGCGGTCATGCGAGGGGTCCCTGCATTGGAGCTTCCTATAAACTGTAGCGGGTTTTCTGAAGCTATTGGAACTTTGTAAAGGCCTCGTAGTGTTACCCTACCTCGCCTCCTCGATAGAGGTGTATGGGAAGTCGCGATCCCTTGGCAGATGGGTAACATGACTTGTGGGTAAAGATGCGCAACCTCTGCAGAGTGTAAAACTGGCATATCAGCCGTGCTCACGGTCATGAGCAGTTCGGACCCTCACATGATTAATTTATGGAACTAAATTCAAATTGTCATATGCATTGCATCGCAGGTGATGTTGTTACTTTTGTTCTACTACTTAATTGGGTTGGTATTTACTTATACTTAGTAACTGCTAATAAAATTTTGACCAACTTTAAAAGCAATGCTCAACTCTAACCAACCTCTTTGGTAAGCCTTACACTTCACATGAGCTCCCACCTTTGGCGAGTTCATACACATTATTCCCCACAACTTGTTGAGCTATGAACGTATGTGAGCTCACTCTTGCTGTCTCACCCCCCACAAGTCAAGAACAGGTACCACAGGATGAGGCGCATGGAGGATGTTGTGGTGTGTTCGTGAGAGGTCTAGGCCGTCGTCTCCCAGTCAACTTTGGGTTGCTGGACCGTTGTCTCCTTATAATGTAATTATTTATTTATTTTGTACAGAATTCCTGTTATGTAGTAAAGATGTGACATTCGATCCTGTGCCATGATTCATCATATGTGTGAGACTTGGTCCCAGCACACCTGGTGATTATGTTCGCGCCCAGGTCTTGGTGCCCTGAAACCCGGGTGTGACAGTACTATAGCGCTATCGACAAGTATGCAACAACTCTTCCTTCTTGCATTAGCACACATCCCAGTCCACTGTAGGAAGCATCACAATACACTGAGAATGGTTTGTGAACATCTAGTAGAATAAGGACTAGCACTATCGTCAATCTCTTCTTCAGCTTCTCAAATGTGTCTTGAAATTTCTGGGTCCACTTAAATTCGACTTTCTTTTCTAATAGAGCTGTCATCGGTCTTGTAATCTTGGAAAACCCTCAATGAAACACCGATAATACCCATCCATTCCAATGATGCTCTTGATCCCATGAACATCCTTTGGTGCTTTCAGTTCAGAATGTTTGCTGGTTTCTTTGGATCCACAGTTAATCCATTTCAGTTTATTATGTGACCCAAAAACATGACTTCATGAATCCATAACTCACATTTATTCAACTTGGTATACAACTGGTGCTCTCGTAGCTTCTGCAAAAAACATCTTCAAGTGTTCCACATGCTTCTCCTCACTCTGAGAATATATGAGGATGTCATCAATGAACACCACCACAAACTTGTCTAGGTAGTCCATGAACACATTGTTCATCAAGTACATGAAGAAGACTGGCACATTTGTTAAACCAAAAGACATCACTGTGAACTCATATAACACATACTTGGTGATAAATGACATTTTCGATATGTTTGAGGGTCGGATCCTGAGCTGATGGTAACCCAATCTTAGATCTATCTTCAAGAACACGCTGGCACCTCTGAGCTAGTCAAACAGATCTTCTATCCTTGGTATGGGGTATTTGTTCTTGACAATAACCTCATTCAAAGCTCTGTAATCTATACACATCCTCTTAGTTCCATCCTTCTTCTCTACGAACAGGACTGGAGCGGCCCAAGGCGAGCTACTAGGTCTGATATAAACCTTCTCTAACAGTTCATCTATCGGTTTCTTGAGTTCCACCAATTCTAATCTCGACACTCTGTAGGCTCTTTTAGAGATGGTGGTTGTACCAGGTGTTGGACACTTGTTCTCAAAGGCTATGAATTAAGAACAAGGCAACATAAAAAATGTTAAATGATAATGCCCTTCGTCCGTTGAAGCATTATCTCCCCGAGGATTTAATGAACTTCGGACGAAGGTTGGATATTAAATGTCATGAAGGTCATACCTTCGTGTTCAGGTTTATAGAATAATATAAAATGAAGAATAACATATAAAATATGTATTAGGAGCAGATAATATTATTCTAATATTTTATTATATAGATCTAAATATTAAAACATAACATTTGAGTACATTTATACCTTCTTCTTGACGGAAAATAACAATTCTAGTGTGATGCGTCAAGAATTACAAGATCGCGTGAACAGTACAGAGGCACTGTTCATCTATTTATAGGCACAGGACACAGCCTATGTGAAATTACATCTATCCCCTTTACAATCAATTACAACACTGACAGAAAACATCATGGGCTTTTGAGTCATTTGACCTTTAAGTCGGTTTTGCCCCCTTCGTCTTGGGACTTGCCACTGTGCCGAAGCTCTATCAGTGATAACTTCGGCGTTGTTTCTAGAAAGGATCTTGTCGAAGGTGTTTTCCTCTTTTAGGATCTTCGGCTACGAAGCATACCCCCAACAGTAGCCCCTTCACGGTGCTAGATCGTTTTTCGTAACGAGCTTGATCCGTGAAAAAATCTTCTAGGCTTCGAGATGCCGAAGATCCGAAAAAACACCTTCCCTGAGCTCGTTGACGAGAAACGATTAAAATAATCCGCGCGCAAGGTGGCCCCATCTTGTAGCAGTTGTGCGCGCCCTGGCGATTCACGTTCGTGGACCTTGCGGCCCACTGGTCAATGAGTGTGGGTGGTTGTTTTTTCCGGTGCGAAAGACCTTGGCGGTTTACCTTCCCACCTGCGGCGCTATATAAATAGACGGGTAGGTGTGAAGTTACCACAACATTCGTTGCTATTGTACTGCTGTGCTGTCAAAAATTTAATAACCATAGCCGAAGCTTGATTGTCGTGCTCAAGTGAGGCACCGCTTTCGATTCTGCTTCGTCACCAGAGAAAGAGCTTCGGAGAAATCGAGAAAATCAACAACAAAAAATTTCAAAAAATTCATAATCAGATGGCGAGATTGCGTTCTACTGCCAGGATTGACCGTGAGGGAGATGAGGCCGAAGCTACTGGAACTGTTCCAATTTCCGAAGCAATGAGGCGGTCTGGGCTGGTAACATCAGAGGATATTCCTGTCACCGAAGCAGGACAAGCTGATGCCGAAGAAACTGATTCCGAAGATGATTACAGCAGCGCAGTACTGAGCAAACCTAGCCACCTGGACTTTGGAAAGTCCACCATCTCCGAAGCTGATTTTCCTAAGATCGTGAAGTTGGGCTATCTTAGTGAAGCGAAGAAGGAGTTGATTCGTTTTGGTGGAAAAGAAACTATCCTGAAGCCGGGAAAGAACGAAGTAGTGGTTTTCAAAAGCCTTTTTAAAGCTGGTTTAAGATTCCCTTTGAACAAGATGATTGCTGAAGTGCTGAAGAAATTTGGGATCTATCTTCATTAGCTAACCCCTAACGCTATCGTTAGGCTAAATGTTTATATCTGGGCTCTCCGAAGCCAGGGGGTGGAACCATTTGCTAAAGGTTTCTGCCGAGTGCACGAACTGCACTACCAGACCACGGCTAGGGGAGATGGTCTTCATGAAAATTTTGGTTGCTACAACTTTGCTTATCATAAGACTACAAAGTTCCCAGTGATCAGTTACCGAAGCAAATGGCCAGCTGGATGGAAATCTGAATGGTTCTATGTGAGAGTTGACGAAGATGAAGACAAGTTGGTCCAGAGTCTGTTGGAATTGATCTTCGGAGAGACCTGACCCCCGTGTAACATGCTACCAGGGAGTCCAAGTCAGATTGCTCTAGCTGAATTTAGAGTGATTGCAGATCATATTGGCACTAGGGACTTGGTGCAGGAATTTCTGGTCTTCAGAGTATTCTCGACTTTGAAGGAGTGGGAAATGCCGAAGCTAGAGTGGAAGAAGAAGAAAGGGGAACTTGTTCGGTTGCCCTACCATTTCAAATTCAAGAAACTTTTCAAGGTACCCTGCCAAGAGTGGCTGGACACAATCGAAGTGATGTGTAATGAAATACTTGGAAATTATTCTAAGAAAGAAGACCAGTTAATGACTGCAGCCTTCGGCACCCGTCCGAAGTGGAGGCTAAACCGTGTAATGGATGCCCTAGGCTTTGAATATCCTGACTACGAGCGGCTAGATAAGGGTGCTGAAGGCCAAAAGAGAAAAAGAGTAGCTGATGTTCTAAACAAAGATGACGAAGAACAAACAAAAAAGAAAAAACTAGAGTCTGAGCCAAAAATAAGTGTTTCGAAGAAAAGAAAAACTTCGTCTCCGAAGCAAAAAGTATTTGACGAAGAAGAAAGAACTCCTGCAACACCCTCTACTACCGAAGTAGAGGAAATCTTAAAGGTAATGACTGAATCTTTGCCTGTCCAGCTAAGTCAACTAGAGCCACAACTGACGAAGCTTTTTCAGAAGGAAAAGGAGCCCGTAAAACCGAGGGAAGCAGTTAAAGTGAAGAAGCAAAGAATCATCACGGTGATAGAGGTCATTGAAAAGACACCACTAGGAGCTTCAGCTCCGAAAGCGCCAGTTGCTAAAAGTTTGACAGCTACTGAAGTTGCACGTTCGGAGGCTACGGATGCCAAAGCTACTGGAGCCGAAGACATTAATTTAGAAAGCATGATTGCTGATATAGATAAAATCTTGGTAGACCTGGCCGCAGAAGAAGCTGCTGGGGCTACCGAAGAAGCTTCGGCCCCAGAACCTGGGAAAAAGAAAGAAGTTGCCGAAGAAGCATCGGAAGACGAAATTTTCAATTTTCAAAACTTGATTGGGCAAGAACTGACAAAAGCCGAAAAAGAAGAATTAAAAGAGTATGCCATATCTTGCGGCTATCGGCCGGGGGCGATTCTCTTCGGGGGTGTTGATGATGAGAAGCTAGGCTGCATTCAAGATCAGGCCGGAAGGAAGGTTATTGGTACTCTATCAAAGAGTATCGGTTTCCCGAAGCTCGAAGCCGATATTAGCCGGTACCGACGATAGCACATCGTCGGTAGTTTGTTTTATTCCAATTTTAAGGTAAAAAAATTCTGTCTAACTTTTTATTTTTCATAACAAAAATGTTTCCTAACGAAAGTTGTTCACGTACAGAGTATGTTACTGAGCAAAGCTTTGAAGATGTAACAGGATCTGGAAGATAAAAAGCACGAGGTTATAATTGAAAACTTGGAAAACAAAATAAAAGAACAACCAGCTGCTTTTGAAAAGAAAGAGTTCGAACTCCAGACAGCTGAAGGCTTATTAGCAGAAGCCGAAGCTAAAATAATAGAACTGAACACAAGGCTTCTCTGCCAATCAGAAAATTTCGAACAGGAAAGGCTAAAGCTTAATGAAAAACTTGAGGCCGAAGTCCAGAAGGGTTTAGATTTGAAAAAATCATTGGCCGACCTTCAAAGTAAATGTTTGGAATTCAGCAATCAATGTATTCAACGGCTGAAGAAAGTATTTCATTCGGTCGGGGCCAGTAGTGAAAAATTTACTCCTTCAGCTGAAGATCTACCAGGAGCCTTCGAACACATCGAAGGTGAGATCGATGACCTCGATGATGTTATTGCCAGACACGGCGACTTCTGCGCCCTTGTAGCTTCTCAGGGCAGTGCTGCTGCGTTCCTGAAATCTGGATGTGAACACGGAAAAATTATCAACAGACCCAATTTCAGCCTATCACCCGCAATTCTGGATGATATTCCCAGCCTTGCCTGAAGCATTGGGAACACATTTATAAAGATGGTATGGACAAAGGGTGGGCGAGAGAAGGCTGGTGACGAAGCTCGGAGTCATCTCAAGCCGGTAACAAAATTATACCTTCGTGCTTACCTCCTCCTTTGAAATTGAATTTCGCCTATAATACTTTTAATTCGTGTAGGATGATGAAGCCGAAACTGAAGCTTGAGGAGCAGGAAGATGATGCCGAAGCTTTTATTGGATAACAACGCCGAAGCTGAAGCTCAGTGAATATTGATGAAGCTTAGATGAATGACTGTAGAAGAAATTCTAAAAACTTTCTGTAGTAACTTTTACAAATGTAATTAATTGTATTATGTGAACTATGTCCATACCTTGTAATATATTCTTACCTTTTCGTCAATGTATGGAATGCTTTGGTGTGGACGAAACTATCATTTTTGAGCCGAAGGCGAAAAAACACCTTCCCTTCTTTTCGTACGCAGCGAAGCAAAATAACTGCTTTTTTTTCCTCCTTTGCCGAAGCGTGATCTTTAGAGCCGAAGCGATTACTTGTGTTATGATGATAATGAACCTACGTATGTCTAAATGAATGTTTATGAATGCAAATGCTATGATGTGATGTATCATGCAAATGAGTGTTCAAACGTATATCCGAAGCCCTAATCATAGTCTTCGTTCCCTTAGGGACAGACACAGTCTCTTTGCTGTTTATTTTTCGGCCTCACCGTTTACTTTTTGATGTATCAGCGGTGACTTTTCGCTGTAAGCCTCCCTTAGGAGCTTCTTCACCTTTTACTTCGGCGGAATCAGCGTTTATTTTTCACTGTAAGCCTCCCTTAGGAGCTTCTTCGCCTTTTACTTCGGCGGAATCAGCGTTTATTTTTCGCCGTAAGCTCTGCATTCCCTTAGGAACGACTTTTGAGCAGAAAAACTTACGCTGCGCTCCCTTAGGAACGACTTTTTGTAGTTTCGTCATGCTCTGCATCCCCTTAGGGATGTCTTTTGAGCTTCTCCCTGTTTTCTTTTCTTTTTTCTTTTGCACTCGATGGTGCGTGCTCAGCTTTTACATTTACATCTTTGGGGGTATTGCTCTTATAGAGCTGAAATAAGAAAAAGAGAATTTACATGTTATGGCCCCATTAAAAACCTTTCTCCCCCTTTAGAAAGGAAAAGGGTGCCCTAGGAAAAGACAGAAAAAATTACATCAAGCTAGACATAATATCGCCGAAGCTCATCCGTATTCTATGATCTAGGAATGTCGTTGCCGTCCATACCCTTCAATCTATAAGAACCGGGTCTTGACGAAGATACTACCAAAAAAGGTTGTTGGGGCGAAGGCGAAGACGTCACCCTCCGCTCGAAGCCTTCGCCGTGGCCGTCGGTCCAACAGAGACAAGACAACGGGCGAAGACACCCTTCGCCACATACGACATCAGACGAAGACCTACGACGAAGTCATCCCACCGTGCGGCCTCGTCCAGCACAGAGGCCCACGTGTGATCCGGCCCATTGTAACGGGCCCCGCGTGGCCGCCGCTGGTTACGGGCCTAATTTGTAAAGGCACCCCTGTAATTACAGTCTGTAACCCTGCTTTATGGGAATATTCTGGGGATAACCTAGGTGTCTGAGGGCACATGCGTCCTTAACACAGGACGCAGGGCGCTCAGATACCTATAAATACCCCCGCACAGTGCCCGTGAGAGGCTGGTTGAACAGTGCTTTTGCCATCACGCGTTAAACTCTGTTTGTGCTATCATTCCCCCCCTTGTTGGATCAACTTGCGCCCGTGTGCAAGTTCCAACAAAGGTCCTTCCCATTTCAGCGGTAGCTTGCCTACTGTATCTGGGTTGGCCACTCTCCAGAGCACCAAATGTCCTGGCTTAATGTTCTTTAGCCGAACCTTTCTATCACGCCATTTTATTGTTTCGGCTTGATATTTATTGATGTTTTCCACAGCCTGAAGCCTGATCCCTTCTATAGCATCTTTCTCCATAGAGTAATCAGCTTCGTCCTCTGCCGAAGCCACTGTTCTTATTGATCCCGCTTTTGCTTCTTCTGGTGTTATTGCTTCGTCACCATTTAATAACTTGAATGGTGTAAAGCCTGTTGACCTTGATGCTATTGTATTGTGGCTCCACACCACTTTAATTAATTCATCTGGCCATTTTTCTCTTGGCTGATTGAAGATTGATTTCATTATTCCCATCATTATGATGCCATTGGCTCTTTCGATAAGTCCATTTGACTCTGGATGCCTAACTGATGCAAAATGGATCTTCGTGCCAATTTGTCCACAGAATTCTTTAAAAGTTTCAACATCAAACTGTGTTCCATTATCCACAGTAATGGCCCTCGGCACTCCGAAGCGACAAACAATATTCTGCCAGAAAAATTTCTGAATGGTAACCGAAGTTATTGTGGCTAAAGGCTTCGCCTCAATCCACTTAGAAAAATATTCTACTGCCACCACAACATATTTTAAATTTCCTTGTGCTGTTGGTAGGGGACCTAACAAATCAAGGCCCCACCTTTGCAATGGCCAAGTTGGTTGTATTAACTGAGTCATAGACGAAGGTTGTTTTTGATCTCTTGCGCATTTCTGACAGCCTTCGCATTTTTGAACTAGTTCTGCTGCATCCAAAGCTGCCTTCGGCCAATAAAATCCTTGACGAAAAACTTTTCCCACCAAGGGCCTAGATCCAATGTGAGATCCACACAGGCCCGCGTGTGTTTCCTTCATCAATTCTATACCTTCAGCTCTGGATAAACATTTGAACAATGGAGAACAAACTCCATGCTTGTATAGCTCCCCTTCTATTATGACATATGGCCGAGCTCTTGCCTCTATTCTCTTATTATAAGCTTCGTCATCTGAAAGGAAATTACCCTAGAGGAAAGACATAATCTCAGTTCTCCAATCTTCACTATGAACAGGAGATATATTGAGTACTGCTCTTTCAAGAAGTTCCACCGAAGGTGCTTTTATTGTTTCAAAGAATACTTCTGAAGGTAAGGGCAGCCCTTGTGCCGCTGACTTGGCTAGCAAATTAGCATGTTCATTTTCTCCTCGAGGAATGTTCTTGACAGAAAACCCTTCGAAAGAGGCTTCAATGCTTCGGACCATGTCCAGGTATTTCTCAAGCTTCGGGTCTCTTGCTTTACAACTCTTGTCAACATGACCAGAAATAACTTGGGAATCGGTTTTGAGAACCGCCCTTCTAATCCCCATTGCCTTTAACTTCTGAAGCCCCAAAGGCAAAGCTTCGTACTCAGCAATATTATTTGTGCAGCTAAAATCAAGTTTTATTGTGTAGCAAGTTCTAATTTTGGAAGGTGCAACTAACACAGCAGTTGCTCCTGCCCCGAAGGTTCCCCAAGAACCATCGCAGAATACTGTCCAAGCTTCGGCATCTTTAGTTGTTTCTTCTCCCTGAGCCCCTGGCGTCCAATCAGCGATGAAGTTTGCTAACGCCTGAGACTGTATTGAAGATCTATGCACATAATGCTGAACTCGTTGAGTTCCGCAGTCCACTTTCCAATTCTTCCAGTAGCTTATCTGTTCCTCATGATATCCTTCAAAGGTTGTGACGAAGGAACAATTATATGATATGCTTGAAAGTAATGCCGAAGCTTCCTGGAGGCCATTAAGACAGCATATAACACCTTCTCCAATTCTGTATAGTTCTTCTTTGATAGACTGAGGACTTCGGAAACAAAGTATATTGGGGCATGCTTCTTGGTTTGTCCTTCAAGCTTTTCTTGGACAAGTGCCGCACTCACTGTCGAGTGCGAAGCTGCCACATACAACAACAGAGGAGCCCCTGGCGCTGGTGGAGTTAGAGTCGTTAGTTCTATCAGATACTGCTTCAGCTCTTCGAAGGCTTTCTGTTGGGCTGATCCCCATTGAAAGACTTCGGCTGACTTCAGCACTTCGAAGAATGGTAAATTTCTCTCTGCTGATCTAGATATGAATCGATTTAGAGATGCTAAACTTTGTGTTAGCCGTTGAGCCCCCTTTTTTGTACTTGGCGACTCCATCCGAAGAATAGCTTCAATTTTATTCGGATTAGCTTCGATTCCTTTCGTTGAAACTAGACAACCAAGGAATTTCCCCTTCTTCACTCCGAAGACACATTTCTATGGATTCAGCTTTAGACCAGCTTGTCTAAAATTAGCAAATGTCTCCTGCAGATCAGCAATGTGATTTTGTTGCTTCGTGCTTTTTACTATAATATCATCAACATAGGTTAGCACATTTCTGTCTATCTAAGAATGGAGAACCTTCGCTGTCATTCTACTGAAACTTCCTCCAGCATTCTTAAGCCCCTCAGGCATCCGAAGATAACAATATGTTCCACTAGGGGTTATGAAGCTGGTTTTTGGCTCATCTTCTTTCTTCATCCAAATTTGATGATAGCCTGAATAACAATCTAGCAGACTCATAAGTTCTGACAAAGCTGCTGCGTCTACTAGAGAATCTATCCTTGGTAATGGAAACTCGTCCTTCGGGCAAGCCTTGTTGAGATCAGTAAAATCGATACACATCCTCCATTTACCGTTGGCTTTCTTCACCATAATAGTGTTGGCTAGCCATTTTGGGTATTTCACTTCTCTGATGACTCCAGCACTAAGGAGTCTTTTCACTTCATTCCGAGCGTCTTCGGTTTTGTCATCAGACATTTTCCGAAGCCTCTGCTTTCTGGGTCTGAAGGATGGATCAACATTTAGCGAGTGCTCAATGACATCCCTGTTAACACCACAGAGATCATTGGCTGACCATGCAAAAACATCTTTGTTGTTGAACAAAAACCTTATCAGGGTTTTCTCCTGTTCTTCAGACAATTGAGAACCCAGCAGCACTTTCTGCTCTGCAATATCTTCACATAAAAGCATGGGCTTCGGCTGATCGGCCGAAGCAGCCTTCTCCCTTCTATACTTGTACTGCTCACAAGCTTCATTTCCATCTATATTATGGATTGCCTTTGAATCTGTCCAGTTCCCTTCAGCTTTTCTGGTAGCTTCCTGATTCCCATGAATAGCAATAGGTCCTTGATCCGAAGGTATCTTCATGCAAAGATATGCTGGATGAAGAATTGCTTCGAAAGCATTAAGTGTTCCATGACCAATGATTGCATTATAGGGGTACTCCATGTCGACAATATCAAACACAACTTGCTCAGTTCTGGTATTGTTAACAAATCCGAAGGTCACTAGCATGGTGATCTTGCCAAGTGCTACAATCTGTCTTCCTCCAAAGCCACAGAGAGGGTGTGTAGCATCACGAATCTTGTCTTCTGGCTCTTGCATTTGTCTAAAGGCCTTAGCAAATATGATATCAGCTGCACTGCCTGTATCAACCAGAACATTATGGACCAGAAACCCTTTGATAACACAAGAAATAACCATAGCATCATTGTGAGGGAAATCCTTGAGCTGAAGGTCCTCTTGAGAGAAGGTAATTGGGATGTGAGACCATCTTGACTTGATGAAGGGTCCCTACACCCCGACATGCTGTACCCTTCTCTGTGCCTCCTTCTTCTATTTCTTGTTGGCCGGTTCTGAGCATGAACCGCCTGTGATCGGGAGGACCAGCTTCAAAGCCGAAGCAGATGCAGCCTGGTTCTTGACGAAGCCATCAACTCAAAAAGTGGAAGTGAGTTCACCGGAGGTGGGCGCCAATGTTGGACACTTGTTCTCAAAGGCTATGAATTAAGAACAAGGCAACATAAAAAATGTTAAATGATAATGCCCTTCGTCCGTTGAAGCATTATCTCCCCGAGGATTTAATGAACTTCAGACGAAGGTTGGAGATTAAATGTCATGAAGGTCATACCTTCGTGTTCAGGTTTATAGAATAATATAAAATGAAGAATAACATATAAAATATGTATTAGGAGCAGATAATATTATTCTAATATTTTATTATATAGATCTGAATATTAAAACATAACATTTGAGTACATTTATACCTTCTTCTTGACGGAAAATAACAATTCCAGTGTGATGCGTCAAGAATTACAAGATCTCGTGAACAGTACAGGGGCACTGTTCATCTATTTATAGGCACATGACACAGCCTATGTGAAATTACATCTATCCCCTTTACAATCAATTACAACACTGACACAAAACATCATGGGCTTTTGAGTCATTTGAACTTTAAGTCGGTTTTGCCCCCTTCGTCTTGGGACTTGCCACTGTGCCGAAGCTCTATCAGTGATAACTTCGGCGCTGTTTCTAGAAAGGATCTTGTCGAAGGTGTTTTCCTCTTTTAGGATCTTCGGCTACGAAGCATACCCCCAACACCAGGGATAAGCTCTATAGAAAACCCAACATTCCTTTCTGGTGGCATGCCCGGTAGCTCCTTGAGGAACACATCTGGAAACTCCAACACTACCCTAATGGCCTCGAGTAGGTTGGCTTCCTTGTTATTGTTGGTCACTTGTTCTCAATTGCTATACACAGTCAAAAACAAGGTAACACGATGTAAAAAAGATAATCAATCTTCATCCTCAAGTAGTTATTCCTTCAGAGTAACTCCTTCTAAGATGAAGGTTGAGATCTTAGCCAAACAAATCATAACAAAGTGTGTAAATAGATATGCAAGAAATGTGAAGAAGTTAAACATAATAACCCATTTCAGATAATTCAATATCACATTTCTCCCCAATCATATAATGAATTTACAATCGTATCTTTCGTTCTACAAAGTGAGTTAGAATGAAGGTGCCCTAGGAGAAAGATTACACAAGGCAATTGTCCAGTCCACCAAAAGGTACTATATGCAGGGCACTGTTCATCTATTTATAGAGAATCGTACAATTTCGTACGAAATTACATTTATACCCACAAAGATTACACACATGATTGACAAAAAATTCAAGGGCAACATTGTCTTTTGCTTTCAGCATTCAGGATGACACGTTCTCCTTACATCGTCTTCCTATGTCGTTATGACGAAGCTAGCTTCGTTGCCCTCCCATCGTTCTGCATCGAAGGTGTTCTGGTGCCGAAGCTCCTGCAAAACTTGACAACATGTTGATATCCAATGGTTAAACATGTTTTGAGGACCTTCGACAGACGAAGGCCCCCAATAGTAGCCCCTCGTAGTATTAGTTTATTTCATAGTAACAAACTCAAACTGCAAAATGAATGAAGGCCTTATGTCGTAGGTCCAAAAAACACCTTCCCTTCGCTAGAATAGCGAAACTTTCTAAGTTGTGGGGACCACTTTGCAGTATTTTTCTTATATATAAATATGAGGGTCATGGTAAAACATTTGTTGCGCCACCAACTTACTCTGGTTTTTTCTGAGCCATTACAATTGCATTTGTTTTCTAGCTTTGGTTCCTTGCTTGATTAGAGCTGAGATGGCTGAAGATAAAAGAAGCGAAGACCCCATATTTGCTAGGTTTTACGAAGCTATGGAGAGAACCAATGTTGAAAAAATAGCCAATGAGATTTTAGCTGGGCTATCTAAAGATTCTGGAGATAGCGAGGATTTTGATGTTGATAGTGGTAACGATGATGCCGAGAATCAGCCGTGGAGTCCAATTCACGTGGTCTTTGGGAAATCTACTGTGAAGAAAGGGCATGTTGAGGCCATGAAGGGTAGGTATTTTCATGATGTTTCTATAGTGAGAATCAGGGGTGAAAACATCGTTCCTCTTCCTGAGAAAGATGAGGTGGTGGTTTTTCAAAGCTTCATGAAAGTTGGGCTATGCTTCCCCCTGCACAAGATGCTAGTTGAAGTCTTAAAAATTTGAAATATTTCTTCATCAACTTACTCTTGAGGCTTTGATTAAAGTTAGAATCTTCATCTAGGCAATAATGAGCCAAGGACTAGAACCAGATGTCGATTGCTTTTGCAATATTCATGAGTTATCCTATCAGACGAAGGCCAGTGGAAAAGAGTAGTATCACAATAACTTTGGATGTTATACCTTCGTGTACCGATCAGATGTCAGGTATCACGTGCCAACCTTTCGGAAGAAATGGCTGGGCTCGTGGATGAAGCAATGGTTTTATGTGAAGAATGACTTGAGCCAGAGAAGTGATGCTAGGGATGTAATCGAGTGGCCCATCCGATCCTACTTCAGAATAAAGAGGCCATTGTGAACACGGAAAAATCTCAAGCCTGTCTCGCAGCGTCCAACGCTGTGTGCAGCTACATCAGCACTAGGGACTTAATGCAGGCGCACATACCATTCAAGGTGTGGCCCCTGGCTGCCGACTAGGAAATGCCGAAGGATACTAGGGCTTGTTCGAGTAAAAGTGTTGAAAGTAGTTTGATATATTTGAAGTATACTTATCGCTACATAAATCAATTTGGTGAGCCAGACGACGAATGGCTTGATGCCATCGAAGCAACCAGTGAAGAATTGTTAGGGGCCTACACCAAGGCTTCTTTTGTTGCGCTGAAGTAGAAAAAAGTAAAGATTCTGACTCATCATCCAAGGTCATATTATGCGGAAAGTGCAGCAAAGTTGCCTGCCTTGCTAGTTACTCAGAGTGTTTTGCCTTCGAAGGTAAAGATTTTTACTTTTTAAATTCAACTTTGAACTTTCTTGTAGGCATCCTTATTAAACCTTTTGAATTTTTGGACAGTAGCAAGAGCAGATTAAGAAATCATCTATTGAAACGTCTAAGGCTGACATGGAGCCGTAGATGCTAGAACTCCTGAAGGTACAAAAGCAGTCAGAGGCAACATCTGCTTTGACAGGAGCTCCTAAGAAGGGAAAGAGAATGGCCAATGTACTAGAAGCCGTTCTGAGACATTCAAAGATGACACCATCTATAGCGTCGAAGCTATGTGTAATTTCTGAAGATGTAGTGGAGGAGCCAAAGATGGCTACTAATGTTGAGATCAGTTCTGGCTTGGAGAGAGCTGATCCCTCGATATCCATTGTGGAAAGGCATGATTCTGATAAGTTGCCAGATAAAGAAAATTTGTCGGCACCCGAAGCATCGTCACTTGAAGATCTTGGATATATTGTTTGTCATGCTTGGGGAAGAAGTTAAGTAAAGAATCAGTCAAGGTGCAACATTATGCTCGACACCTGAGATATCCTTGAGGCTCTCTAGTTTATGGAGGCAACAACAAAGATGACTATCTGTACTCCCTCCCAAATAATAAAGAGATAGATGTTTGTCGTGAAATAATGGACAATATAGGTTATCCGCCATGCCAAAGGATCAACTTGTCGACCACCTGGCATACAATAACTTGAAGGTTTTTGTTGGGGGTATGCTTCGTAGCCGAAGATCCTAAAGAAAGAGAACACCTTTGGTAGATCCTCTCAGAAGCAGCGCCGAAGCTATCACCTATAAAGCTTCGGCACAGTGGCAGATCTCAAAACAAAGGGGTGAACCGACTTAAAAATGAAATGACTTAAAGACCCATGATGTTTTGTGTCGTCATTGTAATCGATTGTAAAGGACATAGATGTAATTTTACATGGGCTGCGTCCCGTGCCTATAAATAGATGAACAGTGCTCCCGTACTGTTCACGTTGACTTGGCATTTGCTTTTGCGTCACGCTTGTACTTTCACCTTCTTTCAAGCCGAAGGTACATTTGTAATTTGATATCATTTCTATTTTCCATAGTAATAAAATATAAATGAGTTGGTAATAATACTTGATTGTTCATGTTATTTTGTATAATTCTTTTATCTTTATATGTTATGCTGTTGAAGGTATGTTCTTCATAACCTTCGTCCAAAGATCATTATATCCCAAGAGAAATAATGCTTCGAAGGACGAAGGACTTTAACGCTTAACATTTTATATTTTAATTTTTCTTCTTAGTTTACCAATTAGTAGAATGTTTTTCTTTGGTATTTACCCTTTTTCTATTATTACTATTAGGGACTTATCCTAAGCAAAGCTTTAAAAGCACAGTAAGATGTCGAGGACAAAAGTACCCGGATAGCGTTCGGAAACCTACGATCCGAAGTTATAGACCTTCGACATCAAGTTGTTGAAAAAGACAAAATCTTTCTTTCTTTAGTTGAAAAGCTAAAGAAGAGCCAAGTTGATTTGGCTAACTTTCTGAAGGGGGCTAAAAAATTTCAAAGCTAGAAAAAGAAAAAGAAGCTGATGCAAAGCGCATTACCGACTTAGAATATGCACTATCTGCACAAGTTTGAGCTTCATAAGTCCGAAGTGCTAAGATTAGAAAAGAAGCTTGATGAAGTGAGTGAGAGTTTTGGATGTGAGAAAGCAAAACGTGAGATAGCTGAAGTTGAACGGAATAGAGTCCAAAAGAATGTTGAAGAGCTTCGACTATCAAAAGAAGGTTTTTTGTTGCTATGCAATGTTGTGATAAGTTGAAGAATATGTTAAAGTTGGTGCATTCTCAAATGACCAAAATTTTATTCGCGGTGATGCCGAAGGGGCTATTAAATGGATAGAAGGCAAAGTCGAGGCTTTTGACGAAGTCCTCGCTGGTCGAGGTGATTTTTGCACCTATGTAGGAGGCCGTGGAGCAGTGTCACTGCATGAGAAGGCTGGTTGCGAACATGCGAAGGTTGTAATTCAACTGGATTTCACATTGTCAGCTAAAGATGTAAAAGAACTCTCTGCGAAGCTATTAGTCTAGGAGGAAACTTTTATTCTGAAGTTTGGCTCAATGGTGGGAGGGAGATAGCAGATGAAGCTATCAGACGGGATGAAGAAGAGGTCATTCCAAATACTAAATTCTTACTTTTCGCATTTGCATCATACTGTATGTGCTCATCTTACTCTTACGTTTTTCTCAGGCTCATCGGGCTAAGGAAGAAGCTAGGAAAGCCAAAGAGGCTGCTGAACTTGAACGACGCATAGGTATGTGTTTTTACTTCTAAATTGTGTCCTCGTTATTCCTTACCTTCGTCATTTTGTCACTAAACAATCTCTTTATGTAGCAGAACTTTCTCTACCACCAGAACCATATGACCCTAAAGCAGATCCATCACTAAAGGGAATCCTTGATGAAGTTAGGGTGGTGAACGCGGCAATAGACAAAGTCGTTAACACCTTACTAAATGAAGCTCCTGAGAAGGTTTTGAAGGAAGACAATTGAATTGTTGTAAAGACTTTGCCAAATTTATGTCTAGAAAATATGTAAAAACATTCTAAAGTTTGTGTGTTGCTCTATGTAAACAAATGTGTTCTATATATAATTGCACTGTGTACTATATTTCTTTAAGTAGTGCGAAATTAATGTACATACTGTTTTTGAGCCGAAGGCGAAAAAACACCTTCCCTTCTTTTCACGCTTCGTAAAGAAAAGCCCTTTTTAACCGAAGGTCTTGTAATGTCATAAATTATTTGTTGCCGTAGTCAAAGCATTGACCCCTTCTTTGTCCTATTGATGATGATGTCTGTTGGAGATGTAGTATTTGCACCTTCTTTCCATCCTCCTGTTTTCATTCTATGATTTCTCAAGAGACATGTATTTAGCTTCGTAGCTAAGCTTCATCCACGAATGTAGGAGCAATTTCCCTTCTTTTCTCTTTTTGGTTAATGCAAGATGATATGATGCATGATGTTATGATGCATGATGATGTGATGATATGATGCAAAGATGCTTAGATTAATATGATGATAGAAAAAAATTATAATAATAAGACTCTGCATCCCCTTAGGAATGTTTTTGGAGTCTTTTCATCTTTACTAGGTTGTATTTTAGCTCTACATCATCTTAGGAATGACTTTGGAGCTTCTTCACCTTTAATAGGTGGTATTTTAGCTCTGCATCCCATTAGGAACGACTTTGGAGCTTCTTCACCTTTACTAGGTGGTATTCTAAGCTCTGAATCCCCATAGGAATGACTTTGGAGATTCTTCAGCACTTTTCGTTACACTCGATGGTGTAACCTCAGATTTATTATAGAGTGTCGAAGGTTGTACAGTCTTAAAGTATTTTTGGGGCAAAATGTACAGCAAAAAAGAAACAAAATTTACAATAAATTCTTTTAAGATAGCATTAGATTCTTGATCTAGCTCCTCTGGTGCTTTAGTAGATATGTTTGGATTCTGGAACAGTGTTGTTGACTGTTTGAGCTTCGGAATCTTCTCTCGCATCACGTTGTTGCTAATCCTGATATTGCCCTTGAGGCTGCTGATTTTAAGACAAAGTTGGGACTGATGTGGGTGGTTGAGGTAAGTCCCACCTAGCCAGAGAGTGGCTTGCTGAGGCAACTAAAGCTATAGGTTGTTGAAGTGGCTGTTGGTAGCGTACATACTCTGGAATGTATGGGGAGTAGTACGAAGTAGTATGAAGAACTTGCTTCAGCTAATTCTGCCTTGCTTCGGCTTCAACTATTGCCTTCTTCTTTTATATTGTGAGTTGGTAAGTCCTTGTCGTGTGCCCCTTATCCTCTCCATAGAACAGACAAAATAGTCTTCTTGGCTGACATTTATATCTTCCTTAGAAGCTTCGTCCTCCTCTGCCTCTTGGGGCTGGTGGTCTGAAGGAATTATGGTGTGTCCCTGTTGATTGAGAGTGGCTCTGCTGCCCTTGATTATGGATGTTCTTATCTTCACTTTGGCCTGGGTTGTGGATTGTTCTAACATGTCTTGGATGAAATCTTCCCTCGAAGCCCCTTGTCATCTCAGAGTATCTATAAGTTTCCTCTCTTCCTTGTCGAAAATCATTATCGGCCCTAATATACTCATCCATTTTTTGGAGAAGCTTCTCTAGAGTTAGAGGAGGCTTCCTAGCAAAATCCTGTGCCGTTGGACCTAGCCAAAACCCCTTGATCATTGCTTTGATGACAATTTCATTTGGCACCGTTGGTGCCTGGGCTCTAAGCCACAAAAATCTTCGGACATAAGCGTGTATATGCTCCTCATGGTCTTGTGTTCACTGGAACAAGGACTAAGAAGTTATGGGCTTTGTCTAAAACCCCTAAAAACTTGTGATCAACATGCCCTTCAATTTCTGCCAAGATGTAATTGTTCCTGGCCTAAGAGAGGATGTAACAGCCTAAATCTCATTTTGAGAATATAGTAAAAATTTTCAAAGGTCTTGCATTAGAATTTTTCTTTTTAGAACTCTCATAACATTGGAAGACTCATCTCCCTATTTAGAAGCATTTGCTTAAGTGAATAAAATAATAAATAGGACCATAATTGGCACTCATGATGGAGTTTTAATTGTATGTGCATTTATAATAATAATAAAACATAATAATGAAATTGGGAATTTAAAACTACTTTGAAATCTAGAATTTGAAAATAGATAAGGAAAAGGGAAGAAAAGGGAAACAATATACTATAAAGAAACAAGAATAGATACATACTTTTCATAAGGACACTCTTATTTGTGCACTTAATTTGTGTGTGAAACTTATCAACAGATTTGAATTTCAAAACCAAAGTTTGAAATTTGGAAGGAATTGCAAAACTAAAACAGAAAAGAAAAAGATAAAGAAAAACCTGCGCCTGGGCCGAATTTCATGTCTCGGCCCAACTTCCTTTACCGCGTCGCTCGGCCCGTCTCCGCCTCACGCGCCGCGCGGCCCTCTCTGCGTTGCTCTGCGTGGTCGCCGACTGGTGGGGCCCGAAGGATAGTCTCTGGCTCCGCGTTCACCTCGCGCGCGCTCGCGGCTGACAGGAAGTCCTGCCCTGTCAGTCTCCCCGGTCCTTTCCCCTATCGATGACATGCGGGGCCGCCTCGTCAGTCGTCTTCTTCCACAAGTCCGAAGTCCGAACGCGTGTTCGCCGCGCGCGCCGTGGGGCTGGGTTTCCGCTCGGCGGTTGGGGTCGGTTCCATGGCGCGTAGGATGCGGACCCCCTCCCCTAGCTATAAATTCGTACCGAGCTCGCCTCCCTCCCTTCATCTCCCCACTGCCAGCCACCATCGTCGAGGCGAGCTTCGGGTGCCACCAGTGACTCCTCGCGGTGGCGTATTACAGTCCTCGGGGCGCGACCGTGGTGGTGCGCTTGCGCCTGTGGATGTTGTCCGTGTCGGCAATTGGGTGTGAAGACCAACATTTCGAGGTGAATCGCTCGCCGACGTTGCTGCTCCGTCGTGGATCCGCCATGCGCCGTGGGTGTGTAGCATCGCGTCTGAATCCCAGGTATGGACCTTCGTGGGCGAAACCTTGGTGCCACCGCTACGTAAAACTACCTTTGGATCGGAGAATAGGCGCGAAAATCGGATTTGGCCTGAACGCCGGTGATGGCGCCGCCATGGCCGTGTGCCAGGTTGAGGGAGATGAGCAGTAACCATTGATCTTTGGATCAATGGTGGGGATGGGTGTTAGGGGTATCGTTTCAGTGGGGAGACGTGTGGACCGTGGATATCATTGTGTGCGGCTAAGATTTGATCACAGGTACATCAGTGGTTGACCGTCGATCTATGATCTAGTGGCCACCTGTGCGTACCGCT
Source organism: Zea luxurians (assembly GCA_029449295.1). Lineage (NCBI taxonomy): Eukaryota > Viridiplantae > Streptophyta > Magnoliopsida > Poales > Poaceae > Zea > Zea luxurians. Next base: position 15,443,963 of record JAOPSE010000012.1, read on the forward strand.
TTGCGATTGTCTTGGGCCCTCGGATCCTGATCCAACGACCGGTAGATGGCGGTGGTTCATTATGAGGATAATCTGATCTGGGCGGTCTGTTTTCAATTGGATGGCCCAGATACCCCGATACCCCTTCGGCCGTGGCTTTTTGCTAAAGAGACCCCGGAGAAAGACAAAATAAACCCGCCGTCCATGCGGGTGTGGTTCTGAGTGTTGGGAACATTTGCGCAAGGGCCCCTATACTTTACAGAATTTGAGGCGCAGTCCAGTGAATAAGAAAATCATAGAAAATGATTTAGAAAATGATTTTTAGTGTTAAAATAAATCCAGAAACTTAATTAATTCATAACTAATTCATTTTAGCTCCAAATTGAGTCATTCCAATTCCTAAAATTTTGTAATAATATTCTCTACCATTTAGAATCACTGTTTTGACATGAACTCTGTCAGAAAATTTATTTATCATTTAATCATATTATAATCACCTTAAATCTTAGAAAATTCATAACTTGAATTCTACAACTCCAAAATTAATAATTCTTTTTCCTGTGATCTTATTTTAATATGTAGATTATTAATATGTATTTTGCATATATGTTTGGTGTAATGTTAATCTTGCCTATACCATGTATGTTTGTATTGCTACGACTAGCAGTGAGGTCACGAGGATCTGAAGAAATCATCCTGGTACCTGGATTCTCAAGGCCCAGGCAAGTTGTGCCCTTGATCACTTCTTTTACCTAGCCATGTTCTGATTAATCATAATGATCTGCATAGGTTAATTTTGATGGGACCCAGCAGGTTACCTAGTTTGATTATCTTTATACCTTGTTCACCACTAAATTTCTGGGTAGTACTTGCTAGTGCTTTATGTGGTTTTGGGTATGGAGATACAATATTCATGGTTACACTTTTGTTATCAGTTGTTATTTACTGTTCATGTTAAGATCATTATGTTAATTGGAACATGGAGCGACCACCCGGGAAAACAGTGCTACCACAAGGGTAGTATGGGATGCCCTTGGCTGATTAATTAGGAAAGCTAGTGGAAGACTACCTTACCCGAAAGGGGCAAGGGCAGTAGGGGAGAGGTCAGTGTAGGGGGGCCCTCGGGAGGATTTTGCTGCGATGGCGGTCCTGCAAGGGATTCCTGCACTGGATCTTCCTATAAACTGTAGCGGGTTTTCGGAAGCTAGTGGAACTTTGTAAAGGCCTCGTAGTGGATCCCTAGCCATTCACCTCGGAAGTGTCTAAGGGCCTTGCAAACCCTGGCGACATGGGATACACGACTTGTGGGTAAAGATGCGCAACCTCTGCAGAGTGTAAAACTGGTATACTAGCCGTGCTCACGGTCATGAGCAGCTCGGACCCTCACATGATTAATTTATGGAACTAAATTCAATTTGTCATATGCATTGCATTGCAGGTGATGTTGTTGATACTTTTGTTCTATTACTTAATTGGGTTTGGTATTTACTTATACTTAGTAACTGCTAATAAAATTTTGACCAACTTTAAAAGCAATGCTCAGCTCTAACCATCTTCTTTGGTAAGCCTTACACTTCACGTGAGCTCCCACCTTTGGCGAGTTCATGCACATTATTCCCCACAACTTGTTGAGCGATGAACGTATGTGAGCTCACTCTTGCTGTCTCACATACACCACAGGTCAAGATCAGGTACTGCAGGATGATGCTCATGGAGGATGCTGTGATGAGTTCGTGAGAGGTCTAGGTCGTCGTCTCCCAGTCAACTTTGGGTTGCTGGACCGTTGTCTCCTTATAATGTAATTATTTATTTTGTATAGAACTCCTGTTATATATAAAGATGTGACATTCGATCCTGTGCCACCATACATCATATGTATGAGACTTGGTCCCAGCATACCTGGTGTTTATGTTAACCCCGGGTTTTAGACCCCTAAAATCCGGGTGTTACAGAAGTGGTATCAGAGCAATGTTGACTGTAGGACGAAACCTAGATAGAGCTGGACAACCATTCTTTACTTACCTTACTCTGATTCTTTTCTAAACTTATCTTAATCTTTTTCTCATCTAATTCCGCTTCACTCTGATTATTCTTACCTTTCATTTCTAAAGACAAAATTGGATTTCACACTTTGAAATCCTGTGCCTAAAGTGACTTTAGGAATAGGAGACCTAATCCTAGGAACAGAAACAAAACTATTTTTATGGTTATCTATGCACTTGAATATTTGTTCTTGTGATACTTGTCTGATTTGGATCTTTGTTTGAGTGTGATGAGTTGGGGAGTAATGTCCACAATTGCATCTGCATATACACATAGGTATAAAAATATATATTTAAAATAACTAGACAAACTAAATTATCCTTCAATAAAGTATCTAGCCTAACAATACCCACCTTATCTTAAAGATTCTCCCTTATCCTAATAGATCCATCTCATCTTAAAAGATACTCATCCTATCTTGAAAAGATTGTATCTCATCCTAATAGATCTAACTGGTCTCAAAAGATTCTATCTTATCTTGAAGGATTCATCTTATCCTAACCACTTTACTCATCCCATCTTAATAGATCTAACTGACCTAAAAAGATTCTACCTTATCCTTATGGATTCATCTTGCCCTAAGTAGCATATTGATCCCACCCTAGTTTAACAACCATGACCTAATGCAAATTAATTAGATCTTATCTAGTCTAGTCATACCAATCTAATCGATCTTAAAAGACTCTCCCATATTTTAATAGATTCATCGTATCTTATAAGATTCTCTCTTATTTTACTAGATCCACCTCATCTTAAAAGATTCTTCTTGCCTTAATAAATCCATCTTATCTTGAAAAGATTTTGTTATCCTAATAGATCTAATTTACCTCAAAAGATTATACCTTATCCTTATGAATTCATCCTACCCTAATTAGCATATTTATCCTAGTCTAAAATATCAACCATGATCTAATTCAAAGTAATTAGATATTGTCTAGACTAACCTGGTGATACCAATCTAGATCTCATCTAATCTAATAGGATCCAATCTAAAGTGAGTCATTCAATAGATTAGTTAGTACTAGTGAAATGGATTAGACCTCACTCCTATAAAAATAATTTAATTTGATGCCCTAGATTAACTTGACCATATACATATGCAACTACCTTACCCCTCCGATAGTTGCATAATCCCTCTGTGTTAACCTAATAGAGCTTCTAACCTACCTACACCGTATACCCCATCCTATCTCAAAAGATTCTAACATATCCTGACAAGATATATCTTACCCTGATAAATCTATCTAACTTAAACTAGTCTAATCTAGATCATACCTAATTTAATATGGTCTAATCTAGTGTGAGTTACTTAATGCTGGTAGAAAGGATAAGGCCATACTCCTAAATCACTTAAGCCTAATTTGGAGACTTATATCAACTTGGCCATACACAACAACTCGATCTATATAACAAGTTACATAACTTACCCAATCAATAAAGTCTTAATGGATTGCATAGTCTATCAACCCCTACCTAAAACAAACTTGTAACCTACATCATGTAGTCCATCTCACCCATAACTATTCTAACCATATTTCCCCAACTCCGATAATATACACTAACTCCTAATCAATGAGACAAGACCAAAGAAGATGATCAACTTCATCAAGGAAGGATGAGCACCAACTCAAGTCTTCAAGGATCAAGTGAGGTCACCAAGATGAGTCAAGATCCACAATCTTGGATGAAGTCTTTTCTTATCCTACTCTTTCTTACCCAAACCTATATATGCCCTAAAGACATCTTCTATCCTACATAATATAGTGGACATACATATAATCCCCATGCTCTCCTATCACTTACTAATAATAAAAAGAGAGACTCTTGATTTTGAACTAATTAGAAACTAAAAGCTAGATTTCAAATCACTCTTCCTATATCCTCTTTCTTACAAATCTCGAGGGCGAGATTATTTTTAAGGGGGGTAGGATTTGTAACAGCCTAAATCTCATTTTGAGAATATAGTAAAAATTTTCAAAGGTCTTGCATTAGAATTTTTCTTTTTAGAACTCTCATAACATTGGAAGACTCATCTCCCTATTTAGAAGCATTTGCTTAAGTGAATAAAATAATAAATAGGACCATAATTGGCACTCATGATGGAGTTTTAATTGTATGTGCATTTATAATAATAATAAAACATAATAATGAAATTGGGAATTTAAAACTACTTTGAAATCTAGAATTTGAAAATAGATAAGGAAAAGGGAAGAAAAGGGAAACAATATACTATAAAGAAACAAGAATAGATACATACTTTTCATAAGGACACTCTTATTTGTGCACTTAATTTGTGTGTGAAACTTATCAACAGATTTGAATTTCAAAACCAAAGTTTGAAATTTGGAAGGAATTGCAAAACTAAAACAGAAAAGAAAAAGATAAAGAAAAACCTGCGCCTGGGCCGAATTTCATGTCTCGGCCCAACTTCCTTTACCGCGTCGCTCGGCCCGTCTCCGCCTCACGCGCCGCGCGGCCCTCTCTGCGTTGCTCTGCGTGGTCGCCGACTGGTGGGGCCCGAAGGATAGTCTCTGGCTCCGCGTTCACCTCGCGCGCGCTCGCGGCTGACAGGAAGTCCTGCCCTGTCAGTCTCCCCGGTCCTTTCCCCTATCGATGACATGCGGGGCCGCCTCGTCAGTCGTCTTCTTCCACAAGTCCGAAGTCCGAACGCGTGTTCGCCGCGCGCGCCGTGGGGCTGGGTTTCCGCTCGGCGGTTGGGGTCGGTTCCATGGCGCGTAGGATGCGGACCCCCTCCCCTAGCTATAAATTCGTACCGAGCTCGCCTCCCTCCCTTCATCTCCCCACTGCCAGCCACCATCGTCGAGGCGAGCTTCGGGTGCCACCAGTGACTCCTCGCGGTGGCGTATTACAGTCCTCGGGGCGCGACCGTGGTGGTGCGCTTGCGCCTGTGGATGTTGTCCGTGTCGGCAATTGGGTGTGAAGACCAACATTTCGAGGTGAATCGCTCGCCGACGTTGCTGCTCCGTCGTGGATCCGCCATGCGCCGTGGGTGTGTAGCATCGCGTCTGAATCCCAGGTATGGACCTTCGTGGGCGAAACCTTGGTGCCACCGCTACGTAAAACTACCTTTGGATCGGAGAATAGGCGCGAAAATCGGATTTGGCCTGAACGCCGGTGATGGCGCCGCCATGGCCGTGTGCCAGGTTGAGGGAGATGAGCAGTAACCATTGATCTTTGGATCAATGGTGGGGATGGGTGTTAGGGGTATCGTTTCAGTGGGGAGACGTGTGGACCGTGGATATCATTGTGTGCGGCTAAGATTTGATCACAGGTACATCAGTGGTTGACCGTCGATCTATGATCTAGTGGCCACCTGTGCGTACCGCTTTGCGATTGTCTTGGGCCCTCGGATCCTGATCCAACGACCGGTAGATGGCGGTGGTTCATTATGAGGATAATCTGATCTGGGCGGTCTGTTTTCAATTGGATGGCCCAGATACCCCGATACCCCTTCGGCCGTGGCTTTTTGCTAAAGAGACCCCGGAGAAAGACAAAATAAACCCGCCGTCCATGCGGGTGTGGTTCTGAGTGTTGGGAACATTTGCGCAAGGGCCCCTATACTTTACAGAATTTGAGGCGCAGTCCAGTGAATAAGAAAATCATAGAAAATGATTTAGAAAATGATTTTTAGTGTTAAAATAAATCCAGAAACTTAATTAATTCATAACTAATTCATTTTAGCTCCAAATTGAGTCATTCCAATTCCTAAAATTTTGTAATAATATTCTCTACCATTTAGAATCACTGTTTTGACATGAACTCTGTCAGAAAATTTATTTATCATTTAATCATATTATAATCACCTTAAATCTTAGAAAATTCATAACTTGAATTCTACAACTCCAAAATTAATAATTCTTTTTCCTGTGATCTTATTTTAATATGTAGATTATTAATATGTATTTTGCATATATGTTTGGTGTAATGTTAATCTTGCCTATACCATGTATGTTTGTATTGCTACGACTAGCAGTGAGGTCACGAGGATCTGAAGAAATCATCCTGGTACCTGGATTCTCAAGGCCCAGGCAAGTTGTGCCCTTGATCACTTCTTTTACCTAGCCATGTTCTGATTAATCATAATGATCTGCATAGGTTAATTTTGATGGGACCCAGCAGGTTACCTAGTTTGATTATCTTTATACCTTGTTCACCACTAAATTTCTGGGTAGTACTTGCTAGTGCTTTATGTGGTTTTGGGTATGGAGATACAATATTCATGGTTACACTTTTGTTATCAGTTGTTATTTACTGTTCATGTTAAGATCATTATGTTAATTGGAACATGGAGCGACCACCCGGGAAAACAGTGCTACCACAAGGGTAGTATGGGATGCCCTTGGCTGATTAATTAGGAAAGCTAGTGGAAGACTACCTTACCCGAAAGGGGCAAGGGCAGTAGGGGAGAGGTCAGTGTAGGGGGGCCCTCGGGAGGATTTTGCTGCGATGGCGGTCCTGCAAGGGATTCCTGCACTGGATCTTCCTATAAACTGTAGCGGGTTTTCGGAAGCTAGTGGAACTTTGTAAAGGCCTCGTAGTGGATCCCTAGCCATTCACCTCGGAAGTGTCTAAGGGCCTTGCAAACCCTGGCGACATGGGATACACGACTTGTGGGTAAAGATGCGCAACCTCTGCAGAGTGTAAAACTGGTATACTAGCCGTGCTCACGGTCATGAGCAGCTCGGACCCTCACATGATTAATTTATGGAACTAAATTCAATTTGTCATATGCATTGCATTGCAGGTGATGTTGTTGATACTTTTGTTCTATTACTTAATTGGGTTTGGTATTTACTTATACTTAGTAACTGCTAATAAAATTTTGACCAACTTTAAAAGCAATGCTCAGCTCTAACCATCTTCTTTGGTAAGCCTTACACTTCACGTGAGCTCCCACCTTTGGCGAGTTCATGCACATTATTCCCCACAACTTGTTGAGCGATGAACGTATGTGAGCTCACTCTTGCTGTCTCACATACACCACAGGTCAAGATCAGGTACTGCAGGATGATGCTCATGGAGGATGCTGTGATGAGTTCGTGAGAGGTCTAGGTCGTCGTCTCCCAGTCAACTTTGGGTTGCTGGACCGTTGTCTCCTTATAATGTAATTATTTATTTTGTATAGAACTCCTGTTATATATAAAGATGTGACATTCGATCCTGTGCCACCATACATCATATGTATGAGACTTGGTCCCAGCATACCTGGTGTTTATGTTAACCCCGGGTTTTAGACCCCTAAAATCCGGGTGTTACAGAGGAGTACCAAGTCTGAGCAATACTCCTGACTGACATGACGAAGGACTTGGCCATGATAGTCATATTGCCACCAATGGTAGCTTCGTAGCTCATGAGAAATTGCTTCGAGTCAGAGTGGCCATCGTACATGGGTAATTGGGGTGGCTTGTACAAAGGTGGCCATGGTACTGCCTGTAGCTCTATAGCTAAAGGAGAGGCATCATCAAAAGCAATATTGTCATTGTTAAAATCTTCATACCACATATCGTCGTGGTTCGGGCCTTCCTGTCGAAGGCCTCTTTATTGTGGTCGATACCCTTGTTGTTCAGTATCTTGTGCGATGTGTCGCATTTCTTCAGCTGCTTCGTCAATCTTCTTTTGTAGCTCAGACGACCGAATCATTTTTCTCCCTTCTTTTCTCCACTTATTGGTGTATGGCTTCAAGGTTGCAAGGTTGCTGATCTCTTGATCCAGCTCCTCATCTTGTGGGGTTGGGCTAGCAGTCTTCCTTTTTTGACTTTAGGCTTCTCTTAGGAGGATTCCATCTTGGTTGGTATCCAGAGGAGCAAGAACAACCCTTGGCCCCGTTGTCTTCTTCTGAGGCATGATGACGGTGGTTGTGGTCAAAAGTGAGTTCACCGAAGGTGGGCGCCAATGTTGGTCACTTGTTCTCAATTGCTATACACAGTTGAAAACAAGGCAATACGATGTAAAAAGATAATTAATCTTCGTCCTCAAGTAGTTATCCCTTCGGAGTAACTCCTTAGAAGATGAAGGTTGAGATCTTAGCTAAATAAATCATAACAAAGTGTGTAAATAGATATGCAAGAAATGCGAAGAAGTTAAACATGATAACCCATTTCGGATACTTCAATATCACATTTCTCCCCTTTCATATAATGAAATTATAATCGTACCTTCGATTCTACAAAGTGAGTTAGAATGAAGGTGCCCTAGGAGAATGATTACACAAGGCAATTGTCCAGTTCACCAAAAGGTACTTTATGCAGGGCACTATTCATCTATTTATCGGGAACCGTACTATTTTGTACGAAATTACATTTATACCCACAAAGATTACACATAGGATTTACAAATAATTCAAGGGCAACATTTATTTTTGCTTTCGACATTCAGGATAACACCTTCTCCGTACATCGTCTTCCTGTGTCGTTATGACGAAGCTAGCTTTGTTGCCCTCCCATCGTTCTGTATCAAAGGTGTGCTGGTGCCGAAGCTCCTGCAATACTTGACAACATGTTGATACCCAATGGTTAAATGTGTTTTTGAGGACCTTCGACAGACGAAGGCCCCCAACAGTTATCCACGGTCAACTAATGACAATCTCATGTTTCTACCTCAGTCATTCTTAGCTCAGCCACTACCTCCTCTCTAGATGGGGATATTAACCTCACGACGCTCCTATCACAGCTGATATTTGCTTGATACTTCTTGAGCCAATTCATCCCTAGGATTATGTCTATCCCATACGTACCCATCACTATTAGGTTAGAGCGGAACTCTATCCCCCTTATTTCTAGTTCTACATTCAAACATATCTTATTCACCTGAACTTTCCCACCAACTGAATTAATTTTCATTGGGGTTGTCATGGGTCTAGTTGGAAGGTTATGTGTTTCTACCCATTTTGCAAAAATAAATGAATGAGTTGCAATAGTATCAAATAGCACTTTTGTTGCATGGGATTCGACTGAGAACACCTACTGCCACATCTTGAGCATCTTGTACTGCTTCGGCCTCCAAGTGATTCACCTTTCCACGGTTGTATGCTGGGCCACAACCGCCTGTTGCCTGCTGCGGTGCTCCTTGTCTTATGGGGGCTTACTGTTGTTGTGTTGTCTTCTTTGGGCAATGCATTGCCTAATGGCCTTGCTCTCCACAATGAAAGGGAAAGGGAAATTGAATTAGCCATTTCCTATAATTAATTTTGGTGGTTGATGATCAACACAAACACATGGACTAACTAGTTTGTCTAGATATCATATATTACAGGTGCATAAGGTTCTACACAAACCAAGCAAGAAATCTGGTTAGGAACACAATAAAAAATGGAGCAAAGAACTTGAGTGTGCTAAAAAATTGCCCACCAGACTGTCCGGTGTGCCACCAGACAGTGTCCGGTGCACCAGGACCATACAACTTCAAACCAGCCACTCTCGGGAATTCTAGGGCGCGCTCCGCTATAATTCACCCAACTGTCCAATGTGCCACCGGACTGTCCGATGAGCCAGCGGAGCAACGGCTCCCTGCGCGCCAACGGTCGACTGACAGGATGAACAGTGCAGCACAGTGCCGCGACAGAAGTCAGAGCGCAGAAGTCAGAGAGCACCGGACTGTCCGGTGCAGCTAGAAGACAAGGCGCTCCAACGGTCAACCGCTCTAAACCCTAACAGATACGCTGACGTGGCATGCACCGGACAGTGCACAGTGCCTGTCCGGTGGCGCACCGGACTGTCTAGTGCGCCCATCGCCAGTAGAATTCTGCCAACGGCTAGAAGTGGTTGAGAGGCTATAAATACCCCCAACCACCCCATTCACTCCCATCCAAGCATTTTTGAGTTCTCATTCATTGCAAGAGCAAAGTCCAACAATCCAAGACACAATCAAAGCAATCAATCCACTCAAAGCCCCAAAATCAACTCTAGTGCATTAGGGCTTGTGAGAGGATCACTTGTGTTCTTTTGTTGCTCTTGTCGCTTGGTTTGGCCTTTTCTTTTTTTCCTTCTTATTTCTCAAGTGACTTATAATCGAAGCAAGAGACACCTAAGTGTGTGGTGGTCCTTACGGGATCTAAGTGACCCGTGAGATTAAGGAAAAGGCTCACTCGGTCTAAGTGACCGTTTGAGAGAGGGAAAGGGTTGAAATAGACCCGGTCTTTGTGACCTCCTCAACGGGGACTAGGTTCTTTAGAACCAAACCTCGGTAAAACAAATCATCGTGTTAACTCACCTTGATTCTTGTTTGATTTGTTTTTCCCTTTCTAACATTTCCTTGCTAGTGTGAATTTGAGTTGGCTCCCATACGTCATCCGCATTCCTTGAGCAACTCCAAGCAAGAGAGATATTCTTTTGGACTTGAATATAATTCTAACGCTAATCCCCGACCTTAGTGTGTGTTTAAGTTTATAAATTTCAGGTTTCGCCTATTCACCCCCCTAGGCGACTTTCAATTGGTATCGGAGCCAGTGCTTCATTAAGAGCCTAACCAACTCGAAGTGATGTCTAGAGATCACGCCAAGAGGGAGATCGTGACCGGCGAAAAGGCCGCAAGCTCGGGAGGACTCTGTCAAAGGAGTCCGTCAATAAACACAAGGAGGAATCCTCTTCCTCCATCAAGTCACATCGGAGAGGTGACAAGAAGAAGATGATGAAGAAGGTAGTCTACTACGAGACCGACTCTTCGTCACCCTCCACATCAAGCTCTGAATCGTCCACTACTTCTAAGTGCCATGAGCGCAAGAAGTATAGTAAGATGCCCCTACGCTATCCTCGTATTTCAAAGCGCGCTCCATTACTTTCTGTACCCCTAGGCAAACCACCAAATTTCGATGGTGAAGATTATTGTATGTGGAGTGATAAAATGAGGTACCATCTAACCTCACTCCACGAAAGTATTTGGGATATTGTTGAGTTTGGAGCGCAGGCACCAAAGGTGGGGGACAAGGACTACGACTCGAACGAGGCCACCCAAATACGACACTTTAACTCCCAAGCAACTTCTATACTCCTCGCCTCTTTATGTCGAGAGAAGTATAATAAGGTGCAAGGGTTAAAGAGTGCTAAAGAAATTTGGGACGTCCTCAGAACCGCGCATGAAGGGGACAAGGTGACCAAGATCACCAAGCGTGAAACGATCGAGGGAGAACTCGGTCAATTCGTCCTCAACAAAGGAGAAGAGCCGCAAGCAATGTACAACTGGCTAAAGACGATGGTGAATCAAGTGCGCAACCTCGGGAGCACCAAATGGGAATGACCATGAAATGGTCAAGCTTATTCTAAGATCCCTTGTATTTCGCAATCCTACTCAAGTTCAATTAATACGTGGGGATCCTAGATATAAACTAATGTCTCTCGAGGAAGTAATTGGCAAGTTTGTGAGCTTTGAACTTATGATCAAAGACTCCAAACACATTGTCAATTTGGAGCAAGGCGCCACCTCCACACCCAAGGTGCAACCTGTCGCATTCAAAGCGATGGAAGAAGAGAAGAAGGAATCTACACCAAGTAGGCTTCCAATCGACGCCTCCAAGCTCGACAACGAGGAGATGTCGCTCATCATCAAGAGCTTCCGCCAAATCCTCAAACAAAGGAGGGAGAAAGACTACAAGTCCCACTCCAAGAGGGTGTGTTACCGTTGTGGTAAGTCCGGTCATTTCATAGCTAAATGTCCAATTTCTAGTGAAAGTGATAGGGACGAAGACAAGAAAGGGAAGAAGGAGAAGAAGAGGTACTACAAGAATAAAGGCGGCGATGCGCACATGTGTCGGGAATGGGACTCCGACGAGAGCTCCACCGACTCCTCCTCCGACGAGGACGCCGCCAACATCGTCATCAACAAAGGCCTCCTCTTTCCCAACGTCGGCCACAAATGTCTCATGGCTAAGGACGGCAAGAAGAAGGTACACTCTAGAGCCACCCCCAAATATACAACATCTAGTGATGAGGGTAGCTCTAGCGATAATGAAGATGATTTACTTGCTCTTTTTGCCAACCTTAACATGGAACAAAAAAATTAAATGAATTAATAGAAACCATTAACGAGAAGGATGATCTCTTGGAAAGCCAAGAGGACTTCCTCATTAAAGAGAACAAAAAATTTGTTAAGTTGAAAAATACTTATGCTCTAGAAGTAGAAAAATGTGAAAATTTGTCTAAAGAGCTTAGCATTTGTCATGATTCAATTTCTGGTCTTAGAACTGAGAATGATAATTTAAGTTCTAAGATTAAAAAATTGAATGTTTGCAATTATTCTATTTCCTATCTTAGAATTGAGAATGATAAATTAAGTGCTAGGATTGAGGATTTGAATGTCTGTAAACTATCTACATCTACTATTGAGCATGTTACTATTTGTACTAGATGTAGAGATATTAATGTTGAAGCTATAGATGATCAACTTGCCATGATTAAACATCAAAATGATCATATAGCTAAATTAGATGCAAAAATTGCCGAGCATGAACTTGAAAATAAAAAGTTTAAATTTGCTTAAAGCATGCTCTACAATGGGAGACGCCCTGGCATTAAGGATGGCATTGGGTTCCAACAAGGGAACCAATCCAATGTCAATCTTAATACCCCTAAGAAATTATCTAATTTTGTAAAGGGCAAGGCTCCCATGGTTCAGGATAGTGAAGGTTATATTTTATATCCTGCAAACTATCTCGAACACAAAATTAGGAAGATTCATGATAGGAAACCTCATTATGTTTCTCATCATGCTTTTATGTACAAAAATGAGGCTTCTAGTTCTAGGCATACCACTCACATTAAAATGCTTAAAAAAATTCCTACCGCATCAAATAATCATAACATTTTATTTAAGACTTTTGATGCTTCATATGTTTTAGCTAACAAATCAGGCAAAGTAGTTGCCAAATATGTTGGGTGCAAACATAAGAGTCCAAAGACTTGTGTTTGGGTACTCAAGGTGCTTGTTTCTAATGTGAAAGGACCCAAGATCGTTTGGGTACCTAAAAACAAGGCCTAAAGTTGTTTTGCAGGTTTATTCATCCGGTGGTTCAAGTTGGATAATCGATAGCGGGTGCACAAACCACATGACAGGGGAGAAAAGGATGTTCTCCTCATATGAGAAAAATGAAGATCCCCAACGAGCTATTACATTCGGGGATGGAAACCAAGGTTTGGTCAAAGGTTTGGATAAAATTGCTATATCTCCTGATCATTCCATTTTGAATGTTTTTCTTGTAGATTCTTTAGATTACAATTTGCTTTCAATTTCTCAATTGTGCAAAATGGGCTACAACTGTCTATTCACTGATATAGGTGTTACTGTCTTTAGAAGAAGTGATGATTCAATAGCATTTAAAGGAGTATTAGATGGTCAGCTATATTTAGTTGATTTTAATAATAATCAAGCTGAACTAGACACTTGTTTAATTGCTAAGACTAATATGGACTGGCTCTGGCATCGCTGACTTGCCCATGTTGGAATGAAGAATCTTCACAAACTTCTAAAGGGAGAACACATTTTAGGACTAACCAATGTTTATTTTGAGAAAGACATGATTTGTAGCGTATGTCAAGCAGGGAAGCAAGTTGGAGTCCATCATCCACACAAGAACATAATGACGATGGACACGCCGCTTGAGCTACTCCACATATATCTATTCGGCCCGATCTCTTACATAAGCATCGACGGGAGTAAGTACTGTCTAGTAATTGTGGATGATTATTCTCGCTTCACTTGGGTGTTCTTTTCGCAGGAAAAATCACAAACCCAAGAGACATTAAAAGGATTCTTGAGACGGGCTCAAAATGAGTTCGGTTTGAGAATCAAGAAAATTAGAACCGACAATGGGACGGAGTTCAAGAACTCTCAAATCGAAGGATTTCTTGAGGAGGAGGGCATCATGCATGAGTTCTCTTCTCCATACACGCCTCAACAAAATGGTGTAGTGGGGAGGAAGAATAGAACTCTACTGGACATGGTGTTCGAACCGGTTTTGAGCCGGCGGACAGTCCGGCCCTGAGGCCGGACGGTCCGCGGTCCGGACGGTCCGCGCTTGTGGGCCGGACGGTCCGCGCGTGCGCAGAACAGATTAGGGTTCCGAGTTTTGTGCTACGGTTGTTAGCTATATTCGCGGGATTAGCTCGGAATCAGTTGTGTAAAGGGTCCAGCCCCCCTCCTCTATAAATAGAGAGGTCTACGGCCGATTTGTAATCATCAACAATCGAATCAATACAACTTTCATTCCGCATTTATCTTAGGAGTAGTTCTAGTCTAGTTTAGGTTTAGCCTCTCGATCCCCAAATTCTTCGTCTCTCTTCGGCTCTACGTCGATTAGAGGAGTCTAGGTCGGCCGGCCCGAGCCTAGACACAACCTAGGATCTCTACTCCCCGACGGGGTCCCTCCCGGGAGCGAGATCCAGGCGCCGTCGGCGATCTCCCGCCGTTCCTGCGTACGCGCGGACCGTCCGGCCCCAGGGCGCGGACCGTCCGGCCGTCAGGCAGAAGCCCCAGCCGCGCATCAGGTCGCGGACCGTCCGGCCCCAGGCCGCGGACAGTCCGCCCTTGCGCAGAGAGCACCACCGCGCCCCGCACCAGGCCGCGGACCGTCCGGTCCTGCGCGCGGACCGTCCGCCCCTGTGCAGAGTGCACCGCCACGGTTCTTGTTGAGTGATTGGCGCTCCAAAAAAGCGTCAACATACTTTTTGGCGACTCCGCTGGGGAAAACACATCTAAGCTCATCAGATCGGCCCTCAATGGCCGGTTCAAGGGATAGCTCTGATATTTCTCCAAGCAACATCATAGAGCCGACTTGGGAAACCTTGCCGGCTGACGAGCAGCTCCAGTTCGAGGAGCACAAGGAGCGGATGATCCAGGAGGCGAAAGCAAAGTTCTTGGCCAACTTCAAAGTGGACAGGAACAACAAGGTCGTCCGACATCGGGCGACGGATCCGGCTTCGCTCCAACCCACGCCAGATATCCCCAATGTAAGTAATACCAACGATCTGCAATCTCTTAGAAATTATGTAGAAGATCAGCGTGAACAAATGCAGAACATCATAGGGGGTATGCAAAGCGATCTTAAGAGACTAGTACGTGCATTTGATAAATCTAGTACCGCAAATTTTCCTTCGCACGAGGTTGAGTTAGGAAATAACACGTGTAACACATCGGCTAAAGGTTGTCACGACCAGTCACAACCCCTTTATGGGATGCCGATGGACACATACCCTAAGCAACCGCAAATCGGCAGCAAACCAGCCGATCTGCACATGCCCGGACCGTCCGCACGTGAGCGCGGACCGTCCGGGCCAGCAACAGTCGGGCCTATTTTTAATGAGTTACCTAGGTATGCGCCCGAGCCACCACACACGACACAGAACCCAAACTACCCAGCCGGACGGTTCGGGTACGTATCCGGACAGTCCGTGCAGGAGTCTTTTGAGGAGGATTATTACATGAATCCTCGCCCGTCCCAGCAACACTTCCCATCACACTATACAATGCATCAACCCATTAATTCAAGATCCAGAGCCCAGGAAAGCTTTCCGGCACCACCCAGGAGGCCGGAAAGAAACGATCAAACCTATGACCCATATAGGGCAAATGAAAATGCACCACGTAACTCAAACCAATGGGGGGAAAGACAGCATGCTAATATCCAGCCAACCCCATCTATGTTTGACCAGAGAGCCGGTGGTCTCGCACCGGCTGCCATTGATATAGTAAGGGAAGAAATAGCCGGGGCGTTCCGAGATAAGCTCGGAGTAAGCATGGTCCCTGGGGGGCAATCATATCGGAAACCTTATGACAGCCGATTTGATCACCACCCATACCCACAGGGAACCAGGATACCCGAATTCGCAAAGTTTTCGGGTGATCAAGGGAAAAACACACGTGAACACATAGGCCAATTTTTAGCACAATTAGGAGAGTTAGCCGACATAGAGGCATTTCGCATACGTTTGTTTTCATTATCTTTAACAGGAACTGCGTTTGCATGGTACGCCACTTTACCTCCTAATTCCATTTCATCATGGGGGGATTTAGAACAAAAATTTCATGATCATTTTTTCTCCGGTGACTATGAATTGGATTTGGTAGATTTAGCGTCGTTGCGACAGACAAAAGATGAATCGGTTAATGATTACATCCGGAGATTCCGAGATACAAGAAACCGATGCTTTCAAATTCATTTAGCAGAGAAGCAGCTAGTAGGATTAACTTTTAATGGTCTGCGATATTATTTAAAAGAAAGATTAGAAGGCATCCAATTCTTTACACTAGCACAATTACACCAGAGAGCTTCGGCTTGCGAAAGCCGGAGTAAAGAAACTGCTAAAACAATGCGTCACAACGTACATATAGTAGAATACGACCAAAGTAGCTCAGATGACGAATCAGCAGAAGTGTATGCTGCTGAAATGGTTTGGCCAAAACAGGCCAAATCTTCGGTTTGTTCCTCCTTGCAGCCGGTTCAAAAGAAACGGCAAGAGGAGGTTAAGTTTACATTTAATGTTGGTAAATGTGATAAAATATTTGACGAACTACTCAAAAATGGCAATATTAAAATAAATCACACTGTTCCATCCGCCGACGAGCTAAAACGTCGTGCATATTGCAAGTGGCATAACTCATTTTCTCATGCCACTAATGATTGTAATGTATTCCGTCGACAGATTCAATCGGCCATTAACGAAGGACGATTGAAATTTCAGGAAATGCAGGTGGACACGGAGCCCTTTCCAATGAACATGATCGACTTTGAGGGCAAGAAAGTCCTGACTCGGCCAAACACAGCTGATGAAGGCAAAGGCAAAGAAATAGTCATCGGCAATACAAAAAAGGCCGATGAGGGTCATAAAGTTTCTTGCAGGAAAGTGGTAGCAGAAAAAACTCCCGATGGAGGGGAGACTCTAAAGGTGACCATCACAGCCTCCAGTACTGGGGGGCAGGCGCAGACAGGGAGACAGATACAGGAACCCGTGCTGCGTATCCCGGACGGTCCGGCACGTAGGCGCGGACGGTCCGGGACCCCACCGGACGGTCCGGAGAGCTCTGGCGGACGGTCCGGCTATGCTCAGGACTCGCAGCGACCACGTACTTTCAAACCACGACGACCAGAGATAGGTACGTGGAAAACAAATACATTTAAAGCAGCTGGTCGGCTGATCAAGCCTGGCCCGACTTTTGATCAATTGTTGACTAAATATGTGAAAAAGAAGGCTGGCCCCAGTGACCGGCCACCGAAGCGACCCCGCTCACCCGTTCATGAGCAACGTCAGGTCAGGCCGATTGGACCACATCACCAATCGGAAGAAATGAAAGGTCCTATTGTACGATTGAGACCTAACATGCCGACATGGACTCCTCCACCTCCTTATCCATCTATGCCATATCCATACACATACTTACCTCCACCATATGTCCCAAATCAAATGTGGGGCATGCCACCATATCTATTTGGGATGCCACAGTACCCCGCCTGGGGGGCACCCCAAACATCCGTTTTTGATAGGTTGGCACCGCCAGTGCAAGACCGATTGAGCACTGCTGAATCCGGTCACCAGGCACAGGCCCAACAAGGTTGCCGGACTACTCGGCCTCCTAGGCCGACCAATCCGGCAGGGGGGCATATGCCTGTAGCAACTCAAAGAACAAAAAATGATATCATCAAAATAGGCACTGCGGATGTCGTCATACAGGGAGACAATAAAGGGCCGATGATTTTCAGCGAATCGGCCAACACGACCGAAAAGGATACGGCTACCATCAAAACAGCCGATCCAAAATACTCCATGCCTCGATGGTGCCCAGCGGGATTGACACGATCCCAAAAGAGAAAATTACAGCGCCTAAGAGCAAAGGAGAGCCAGGAGAAGGAGGCGGAAAAGACATTTAATGACACACATCCACTATACCCGCCACCACAAAAGAAATGGAGACCGAAGGCTGTTGAGGAAAAACAAACGGCCATAGAAGTAGAAAGTCAACCTGCACCAGGCGCGGACCGTCCGGCCCCCGCGTGCAGACCGTCCGCCGTTCACCAGGAAGGCTCTGAACAACCTGCACCAGGCGCGGACCGTCCGGCCCCCGCGTGCGGACTGTCCGCCGTTCATCAGGAAGCCTCCAACAACACGACAACATCCATGGAAGAGGACGACCTGCTAGGAGAAGACCTGGTCGACTACGAGGCTTCTCCAGAACGCCCAGGTATGGATGTAAATATTATTACATTTTCGTCTGATTGCACTATCATTGGCGACGATGAACCTGTTGCTGCCCAGTTCGATTTTGGTCCTAAAGAAGCCGCCTTTACTAAACCAAAGGAATCGGTAAACCATTTAAAGCCGCTCTTCGTGCGCGGTCACATTGATGGAATACCGATTGCTAAGATGTTGGTGGATGGAGGGGCGGCTGTAAATCTAATGCCTTATTCATTATACAGAAAATTAGGTAAACAAGATGACGAACTTGTTAAAACCAACATGACCCTCAGCGGTGTTGGGGATAGTTCGATTAAAGCCAGGGGAGTCACGTCCGTTGAATTAACCATCGGGACTAAGACCCTTGCTGCTGCATTCTTCGTCGCTGATGTAGAAGGGAATTACAGTTTAATTCTAGGCAGAGATTGGATTCATGCCAATCAATGTATACCTTCTACATTACATCAAATGCTGATACAATGGGTAGGCGATGAGGTAGAACAAGTACATGCTGATGTATCGGCCTGCATCGCTGTGGCCGATGCCCCTGTACTCTGGACTTATGAGACTGCTACATGTCTCACAGGAGTAGATTTTTCTGATTATCAGTTCATAAGTATAGATAGGAAGGGTTTCATTCCTGTAATGCTAGAGCCGATGGAGAATCGGCTGAATCCTAAATAGAGTTTAAATGATGAATACACACAAAGTTCATGAGTCTTTGATCACGGATAATTCGGCTCTCAAAGCCGGATGGTCCGGTCTTTCGCAAAACAGTTCGGACTTTAAGACCGAACATCCATCACAGCAAAAAGACAGTATTACGGATGATCCGATCCCCGAGACCGGAAAGTCCTCCATCACACAAAGATCATCTGATTCCTCTGTGGGGGACATGATAGAGGAATTCAGAGATCTTGATAAACTAGGACAGGGGTTTACATCGGCTGATCCTTTGGAGGAGATTGACATAGGAAATGGTAAAACTCCAAGGCCAACTTTTGTA
Organism: Zea luxurians; assembly: GCA_029449295.1. Taxonomy (NCBI): domain Eukaryota; kingdom Viridiplantae; phylum Streptophyta; class Magnoliopsida; order Poales; family Poaceae; genus Zea; species Zea luxurians. Next base: position 15,463,166 of record JAOPSE010000012.1, read on the forward strand.
AACAAGACCCTGGAGGCCGATCCTAGAGATGAGATGATCGGTCTATTGAAGGAGTATTCAGATTGTTTTGCTTGGAATTACACTGAAATGCCTGGACTAAGCCGAGAGATTGTCGAACATCGGCTGCCCATTAAGTCTGGTTTCAGACCTTTCAAGCAGAAAGCTAGAACGTTTCGTCCAGATCTTCTCCCACGAATCAAGGACGAAATCCACCGGCTGCTAGAAGCTAATTTTATTAGACCTTGCAGATACGCAGAGTGGGTCTCCAATATTGTGCCGGTGGAGAAGAAGGAGTCAGGTAAACTTAGGGTATGCATTGATTTTCGTAATTTAAATAAAGCAACTCCTAAAGATGAATATCCCATGCCCATAGCCGACACATTAATCAATAATGCATCAGGAAATAGAATTATTAGCTTTCTTGATGGTAATGCCGGATATAATCAGATTTTCATGGCCGAAGAAGATGCGTCTAAAACGGCCTTTATATGTCCAGGCTTTATTGGTTTATTTGAATGGGTTGTCATGACATTCGGTCTTAAAAATGCTGGTGCTACTTATCAGAGGGCTATGAATCTGATTTTCCATGAGTTGTTAGGAAACACTGTGGAAGTCTACATTGATGATATTGTAGTCAAATCGGCTAAGTTTAGTTCTCATATAGCCGATTTGCGCAAAGCCTTTGATAAAATGCGTCGGTATGGTTTAAAAATGAACCCACGTAAATGTGCTTTTGGAGTGTCGGCTGGTAAGTTTTTAGGATTTGTCATCCATGAACATGGTATAGAAATAGACCCTGACCGAATCAAGTCTATTCGGAATGTGGGGCCTCCGACTTGTAAGGTCGAAGTGCAGAGGTTTCTCGGCAAGGTAAATTATTTACGAAGGTTTATTTCTAACCTAGCCGGGAAGATTGATGCCTTCACCCCTATCCTTCGGCTTAAGAATGATGCTGAATTCACTTGGGGGGCAGAGCAGCAGGAAGCATTTGATCTCATTAAAAAATACTTGTCTTCGGCTCCCGTGATAAAAGCACCGCAAGTAGGAGCACCATTCAGATTATACATTGCAGCTGAAGACAAGGTTATTGGGGCTGTTCTGACACAAGACGCTGAGGGGAAGGAGCATGTGGTGACATACCTAAGTCGAAGGTTGGTGGATGCTGAAACAAGGTACACTTTTATTGAAAAATTATGCTTATGCTTGTTTTATGCATGCACCAAATGTAGATGTTATTTACTGTCTAGTCATTGCACTGTTTCTGGTCAAGCCGATGTAATCAAATACATGTTGCATAACCCAATTATGAGTGGTAGAATTGGTAAGTGGGCTTATGCACTCATAGAATATGACTTGGCCTATGAACCATTGAAATCTATGAAAGGCCAAGTCGTAGCGGATTTTATTGTAGAACATCGGGTTAATGATATTCATGAACTAGACATGTCATACCTCATTATTACTCCTTGGACTTTATATTTTGATGGATCGGTTTGCAATGAAGGGCAAGGAATTGGCATTGTGCTTGTTTCACCAAGAAATGTCTCCTTTGACTTCTCTAGCCGATTGGAAACTTATTGCACTAATAATCAAGCTGAATATGAGGCTCTCTTATTCGGCTTAGAACTTTTAAATGGTATGGGAGTAAAACATGTGAAGGTATTTGGTGATTCTCAGCTGGTTGTCCAACAAGTGTTAGAAGAATATCAATGTCTTGATGGTACTCTAAATAGTTATCTTGAGAAATGTTGGAGCATAATTCATTCTTTTGACGAATTCAGTATTCGGCATATCTCTAGAGTTGAGAATCATAGAGCTAATGGTTTGGCACAAGATGCATCAGGTTATCGGATAAAGAGAGGGAAGTTTCACAAAACTGAAAATCTGATAACCAGTGCAAAGCCAAATTCCCAGGTCGCGGACCGTCCGCGTGATGACGCCGGACCGTCCGGGGTTACCAGAAGTGTTCTTTTCATTAATTCGGCTGACAATGAAGCCGATGCAAGTGATTGGAGGACACCTATACTTAATTATTTGCAAAATCCCAATATCAGGACAGATAAGAACATTCGGCGAACAGCTTTCAAGTATGTGTTGATGAGTGATGAACTTTACCGCCGAACGGTTAATGATATCCTGCTTAAGTGCTTGGGCCCAGATGATGCTATATTAGCCATGGCCGAAGTACATGAAGGAATTTGTGGTACCCATCAATCAGCTCCAAAGATGAAGTGGTTGTTGCGAAGGTCTGGTTTTTATTGGCCTAGTATGACAGCTGATTGTTTCAAGTACTACAAGGGGTGCCAAGTGTGTCAAAAATTCGGCGACCTACAGTTGGTCCCTGCAGCCGAATTACATCCTATCATCAAGCCTTGGCCATTCAGAGGATGGGGATTAGACTTTATTGGAGAAATTCATCCTTCGTCATCAAAGGGGCATCGGTTTGTGTTAGTTGCCACTGACTATTTCACCAAATGGACTGAAGCCGTTGCTCTAAAGAACATGACGCACAAGGAGGTAATTGAGTTCATAACTGAGCATATTATTCATAGATTCGGCATTCCCCAGACCTTGACTACAGATCAAGGTACTTCTTTTATGTCAAAGGAGGTACGTGAATTTGCTGAATCATACAGAATTAAGCTGCTTAATTCGTCTCCATATTATGCTCAGGCCAATGGACAGGCCGAGTCTAGTAATAGGACGTTGATTAATTTGATAAAGAAAAAGGTATCTGATAATCCTAGACATTGGCATAAGATTTTGTCTGAAGCTTTATGGGCTCATAGAATATCTAAGCATAGTGCTACTAAAGTATCTCCTTTTGAGCTTGTCTATGGGCAGGAAGCAGTGTTACCTGTGGAAATAAGTTTGAATGCTGTCAGGTTTGCCAGACAAAATGATCTAACTGCTACTGATTATTATAATTCAATGATGGATAATATTGATGAGGTGACCGACAAGAGGATGATAGCTTTGGGAACAATAGAAAAGGACAAGATCATGGTAGCCAGGGCCTACAACAAGAAGGTCAAAGCAAAATCATTCCAAGTAGGAGACTTGGTGTGGAAGACCATTCTACCTCTAAGGAATAAAGACCGGAAGTTCGGGAAATGGTCGCCAAGCTGGGAGGGTCCTTATAAAGTGAAACAGGTGATGTCTGGTAACGCTTATTTACTGCAAACATTACAAGGCAAGGATTTACCTAAGGCTTTGAATGGGCGTTTCCTCAAACAGTACCATCCTAGTATGTGGCAAGATGCCTAAGAAAACCGATGTGATCACATCGAGTTAGTTGCTTTTAGTTCGCTCAGCTCCACCAAAAGGCAGGGGGGCATATGTTCGAACCGGTTTTGAGCCGGCGGACAGTCCGGCCCTGAGGCCGGACGGTCCGCGGTCCGGACGGTCCGCGCTTGTGGGCCGGACGGTCCGCGCGTGCGCAGAACAGATTAGGGTTCCGAGTTTTGTGCTACGGTTGTTAGCTATATTCGCGGGATTAGCTCGGAATCAGTTGTGTAAAGGGTCCAGCCCCCCTCCTCTATAAATAGAGAGGTCTACGGCCGATTTGTAATCATCAACAATCGAATCAATACAACTTTCATTCCGCATTTATCTTAGGAGTAGTTCTAGTCTAGTTTAGGTTTAGCCTCTCGATCCCCAAATTCTTCGTCTCTCTTCGGCTCTACGTCGATTAGAGGAGTCTAGGTCGGCCGGCCCGAGCCTAGACACAACCTAGGATCTCTACTCCCCGACGGGGTCCCTCCCGGGAGCGAGATCCAGGCGCCGTCGGCGATCTCCCGCCGTTCCTGCGTACGCGCGGACCGTCCGGCCCCAGGGCGCGGACCGTCCGGCCGTCAGGCAGAAGCCCCAGCCGCGCATCAGGTCGCGGACCGTCCGGCCCCAGGCCGCGGACAGTCCGCCCTTGCGCAGAGAGCACCACCGCGCCCCGCACCAGGCCGCGGACCGTCCGGTCCTGCGCGCGGACCGTCCGCCCCTGTGCAGAGTGCACCGCCACGGTTCTTGTTGAGTGATTGGCGCTCCAAAAAAGCGTCAACACATGGCAAGAACCATGCTTGATGAGTACAAGACACCGGACCGGTTTTGGGCCGAGGCGACTAACACCGTGTAACACAGGTAACCTAGTTAATATTATATTATTTCTAGTGGAAAGCAAAATATTTATGTTTTCAAATAATTAAATTTAACAAATTCTAAATAAATAAAATTTATCAAGTGTTTGAATGCATTTATTTTTTTGTGCATGATTTCTGTGTTTGTTAAATGAATTGCAACAACTTTATATTAATTTATTATCTTTTGTTAGTCTCAATCTATTTAGATAATAGACTTTATGTCCAAAAAATTATTTATTCTTTAATTGAGTATTTTTAATAAATTATTACTTTTAGAATTTATTATATACACACAAGCACTCACACACGTCATTTTTTTCAAAAAAAGAAAAGGAAAATGAAAGAACAAGCACACACATCGGACGCTTGTTTAGCCCAAGAACCCATGCTCTCTCCCTTTATTTCACATATGTGTAGGCCCCACATGTCATTCTCCCTCATTCCCTCTCACTTACAAGCTGGTCCCATCCGTCAGTATGGCCTTCTTTCTCTAGCAGATGGTCGTTCTTCTCTTTTCGCTCGCATCTAGTGCGCTATCGCTCGTCCGAAGGACAGGTCCATGCCTGCTGCTCGGTAGAATGTGCCATTGTGGTCAACGGCTGTTCCTCTCCCCTCTCGACTAAACACCGGCCGTTTCTCCCAACTACTTAACTGCCGCCGCTGAATCGTTTCCTCCAGGCATTTCTTCGATTAATCTCCCACCACCAATAATGGCATACGTTTCTCTGGCAATCACGTCTCCAGCGTGATTTCCTCCCCGCCTCGACTATAAAAGCCTGAGCCATGCTCGCCTACTCTGCATATGTGTCTCCCTATTGCCACTGCATTTCAACGTTGTCGTCGCTTTGTTGCTACATTGCTTGCCTCCACCATCGTATCGGGTACCACGCCTCTGCACGTCACCTCTCGCCGCGGCGCCGAGCTCCTCCATCCCACATTCCCACTGCTCGTCGTGCCTTCTCTCTGTTGTACTTGCAGCTACGTGCCATGGATGCCACTCGTTGCCATTGACACTGCTCTATGGCTGCACGCCATCGTCCGTCGTGTGCACTTGTCGGAGCTCCCCAAATCCACCCCTGCATCCTCGACGACCACCACCGCGACGTCGTCTGATTCCTGGCGCCCCGTTGTCCGTGCCGCGACATCGTCGAGGGTTGTTTTCTCACCTTGTCGAGGCCTTGTTCTCTACGAGGCTCTGTTGCCGCCGTTCGACGACACTGAAGCTCATACCCTCGTCGTCACCATTCTTCATCATTGCACCATCGCCTCGCCAAGTTCTATGCCCTGGATCCCAGTGCTGTGTCGCGATGCCAACGCCAAAGCCCGTCCCGGTGTTCCTTCTCCGCACCCGAAGTCCTGTGGCCACTATCCCTGCTCCCCTGCTCGTCAAAATCGAGAGGTAGAAGATGACATGTATTTTATTCGCCTGCTACCTTTTAGATGCTATGGTTAATAGTGTATTAATCCTTATGCCATTGATTTCTTTTAAAAAAATGCACGTCCAAATAAATTGAATAGTATTTCGTTAGTGCGGTAATTAATTTAAATTTATAAGTTGCAACAATTTACATATTTTTGTAAATTAATTAGAGCCATGTTTGATATAATCAATTTATATGTAGTCTTCAAATTAAGAATTATAGGCTTTATATTTTTATAATAAAAAAGAGAAATAGTTATTTATAATGACATCTATATAAAAAGAGTAAATTATTGGCTATCCTTTGTAGTATACCTTTATTTATGTGTAGGACCATGTTATAGTTGTTATTATAAAATGTACATTTTGGAACCCAAATAAAATAGAAATAGTTTTGTTAGTTTCACAATAATGTGATAAGCATTTTAATTAGTGTCTCCAACAGTTCACATATTTTCGTAGTTTAATTTGAATTACGGTTGTTATATAAGAAATATTAAACTAGCATTTTCAATAGATATCATGTTTTCATAATTTAACAATGTTCATTATAGATGTTTAAGTATAGCTTTCTTAAATAAAAATTTAAAAGAAACTGTAGACCATATGTTTCTTAATAAAAATAAAAGATAAATATGTCTAATTATATTTCCCATAAAACTTGGTTTAGCCTTATATTCAAGTTCTTATAAATGATGATATATTATATCTCACAATGTTTAAAAGTAATGTAGAGCTTTTTTTCTAAAATAAGTGTTATAATGGATTAACTAATGTTCTTGCATTTGTAAACTAAAATGATAGTTTATATAATATCAAATACAACTTTCTTATTAAAGAATTAGATCATTTGTTCCTAATTTAAAATGACTTAATTAGTTTTCTAGAAAAGATTAATCTTTTCCATCAAATTGAGTCCATATTATTTATATATATCACTTAGTTTTTCCTAAAGAATAAAATAATATAATTAGTTTTCATCTTGTTTCTATAATTAAAATACTAATGTATATTTTGACTTTGAATATAGCTTTATTAAAAATAATATAGGCCATGTGTTTTATTAATAAAAATAAAGATAATTATTTATTTCATTACATTTCTACATAAAACATGTTTAGGCTTATATATTAGCTTCTCATAAATTAATGTTCAATAATGTGTTTCATGACTCTTTAACCTTAGATATATAACATATATTTTTTCTAATAGGTTAAAACGGTTTAATAATGTTATAAGGTGTTTTTATCATATTATGAACCATTAATCTTAGGCATATCACATATGGCTTTTATAAATGATATAAATGGTGAACCTAATATTTGCATACTTTAATCAAAATATTCTAAGCTTATGTTTTGTTTTATAAAATATAAATCAAACATTTTCAAAAAAAGAAAACCTTTTATTATAACCCTGGTTGTGATGTGTTTGAAAAGTAAAGGATCTTATGTTATGTTTTCCTTTTAGTTTGATTATTGAGGATTGTTGTATGTTGTTGAGTGGTATTTGTTTCTTCTTGTTTGCTGTGATGTTTAGAGATTGATCTAGTAGCTGAGAATCAAGATATATTCGTGGATGAATCTCAAGTTTTCTATAAGCAAGGCAAGTGGACTTCTCCCTCTGCATACTCTGTTTGATTCCAAACAATACATTTAATAAAGTTTATTCTTGGATATATATATGCATAATTTGATGGGTTACCTGTTCAGATACACCAAACCTTTCCAACCTTATTCCTTGTTTAACCTGGGTTTATGATTTAATCTAGTAGCTATGCTATTGCTACAACTTTAACTTTATGATGGTGCTCCTACTGATGATATCAATGTTCCAAATGATAAGTTTACATTATTGTTGTTAATCCGATGATTAAGCAAGATCATATTGTGATAATTGGAACATGGAGTGACCATCCAGGAAAACAGTGCAACCACGAGTGCTATCATGGCTCTGGCTTTTGTAATTAGCTTTATAGGCTTAGTGCCTAGCAACCTTACCTAAAATATGGGCAAGAGGGGGAGCGGCAGTGGTGATAGCTCACGTTAACATGGGGACGTATTCTTGGCTAAGGTACCTCACCCAGAGGGTCACCACACCAACTTGGAAACCTTAGCGGGTTGCTTTGTATTAAGTGTATTCTGTGAAAGCCTCATACTGGATCCCTAGCCATTCACCTCGTAAGTGTTTACGGGTTTAGCCGACCCATGCTAGAGGGGATACTGAGAGCACCTAGAGGGGGGGGGTGAATAGGTGATCCTGTAAAATTCAACAACTAATAGCCACAAAACTTGGTTAAGTGTTACAATGATAAAACCAAGTGCTATAGAGCGAGCTTTTGCGAATCACAATAATCACACAGAAAAGCAATTACAAGAGACACGCGAGTTATCCTATGGTTCGACCAAGTAATACTTGCCTACTTCCACGTTGTGGTGTCCCAATGGACGAGGGTTGCACTCAACCCCTTTCAAGTGATCCAATGATCAACTTGAATACTATGGTGTTCTTCTTTCTTATACATTCTCCCGTTTGCGAGGAATCTCCACAACTTGGAGCCTCTCGCCCTTACAATTGATGATCACAAAGAAGCACGGAAGTAAGGGAGGGGAGAGCAACGCACACAAGACTCAAAACGAGAGCACAATCACGCACACAAGTCACAACTTGAGCTCTAAGTTCAACACATAGAGTTCTCAACTCAAGAGGAGCTCAAATTGCTAGCATAGAGAATCAAATGCGTGGGAGTGGAGTCTGGATGCTTAGGAATGATCAAAGAATGCTTGTGTTAACTCCTCCATGCGCCTAGGGGTCCCTTTTATAGCCCCAAGGCAGCTAGTTGCCGTTGGAGGCAATCTTGGAAGGCAAATCTTGCCTTCTGTCGGGTGGCGCACCGGACAGTCCCTGTAGCTGTCCGGTGCGCGATCTCCTTCCTTTTCTGGCGCATCCAACCGTTGCAGATTTGCTGCAGTTGGCACACCGGACACTGTCCTGTGCCCCCTGCCGATCGTTGGCGCGCCCACGCGTCGCGCGCGGTTTGTGTGGCCGACTGTTGGTGCAGTTGACCGTTGGCTCATCGGACAGTCCGGTGCCTCACCGGACAGTCCGGTGAATTTTAGCCGTACGCCGTTGAACGTTTCCCAAGAGCGACGACTTCGCCGCGGACGACTCACCGGACAGTCCGGTGCACCACTGGACAGTCCGGTGAATTATAGTCGTACGCCGCCGTCGAGTCCCGAGAGTGGCCTGTTTACCGAGACCGGTCTGGCGCACCGGACTCTATTCGGTGCACCACCGGACAGTCTGGTGCACCCAGACCGAGCTGCAGTTGGCTGTACACAGCCAACTCTTTTCCAAACCAATTTCTCCTGTTTCTAGCACTTAGACACAATACATTAGTACTCAAATCAATGTACTAAGTCTAGAAACGTACCTTGTAATATGATTTGCACTTCTTCACTCTTTGGCACAAATTAGCACTTAGAGAAAATGTGTTGGGCACTTAATCACCAAAACACTTTAGAAATGGCCCAATGGCACATTTCCCTTTCAATCTCCCCCTTTTTGGTGATTTATGCCAACACATCAAAAAGCAACTAAAAAAAGTGCAACATCAATGCAATTGAGAACAAGAGTTGTTTTTTATTAAAATTTGGCATATTTGGATCATTCTTTGCCACCACTTGGTTTGTTTTGCAAATCAAACTCAATTTCCTATCTCTAAGTCAAACACACTTGTTGAGGCATAAAGAGAGGTATTCCAAGAGGAATTGATCAAAGATCCAAAAACTCCCCCTTTTTCCAAAATCAAACATTCTCCCCACAAGAGACCAACTTTTGACAATAAGAGACAATAAGAGTATTTTGACAAATCAAAAAGTTCTAACTCTACTCTTTTCGAAATTTCACAAGTGGTAGCTGATCCATTTGCTTTGGCCTTAATTTCTCCCCCTTTGGCATTAAGCACCAAAACGGGATCATTCTTGGCCCTTTAACCCCATTGCCTCACAAAAATTGTCAATTAAGAGCAAAAAGGCAATAAGAGCATAGAAATGAACTTGGAGTTATTACCGGAGTGCAGTGGAAGTCTTTGCATGGTCCAAGTTCACCTTTCCCTTTCAATTCACTTTTGAGACTAAATCAAGAACTCAAAAACAAAGGTTAGTCTCAAAGGGTCAAGTTGTAGCATGCCTCCCCCTAAATAAGTGCATCACTTGCAAATGGACTTGTGAGGTCCGGGGATCATGTGTACAACTTGAGCACACCAAATGAATAAACATAGATTGAAATGCATAAATTATATGATCAAAGGCATAAAACACATGTATGTTATAGATCAATCCAAGTTACGCGAATCTAAGACATTTAGCTCACTACGCAACCTGCAAAACCTTTTCTCATCTAAAGGCTTGGTGAAGATATCGGCTAGCTGGTTCTCGGTGTTAATATGGTACACCTCAATATCCCTCTTTTGCTGGTGGTCTCTCAGGAAGTGATGCTGGATGTCTATGTGCTTAGTGCAGCTGTGTTCAATAGGATTATCCGTCATGCGGATTGCACTCTCATTGTCACATAGGAGTGGGACTTTGCTCAGATTGTAGACAAAGTCCCGGAGGGTTTGCCTCATCCAAAGTAGTTGTGCGCAACACTGTCCTGCGGCAACATACTCGGCCTCAGCGGTGGATAGGGCAACGGAAGTTTGTTTCTTTGAACTCCAAGACACCAGGGACCTTCCTAGGAATTGACACGTCCCTGATGTACTCTTCCTATCAACCTTGCACCCGGCATAATCGGAGTCTGAATATCCAATCAAGTCAAAGGTAGACCCCTTTGTATACCAGATCCTGAAGCAAGGCGTAGCAACTAAATATCTAAGAATCCGCTTAACGGCCACAAGGTGACATTCCCTTAGGTTGGATTGATATCTAGCACACATGCATACGCTAAGCATAATATCTGGTCTACTAGCACATAAATAAAGCAAAGAACCTATCATAGACCGGTATGCCTTTTGATCAACGGACTTACCTCCTTTGTTGAGGTCAACATGTCCGTCGGTTCCCATTGGTGTCTTTGCGGTCTTGGCGTCCTTCATCCTGAACCGCTTGAGCAAGTCTTGCGTGTACTTCGTTTGGGATATGAAGGTGTCGTCCTTGAGTTGCTTCACTTGGAACCCAAGGAAGTAGTTCAACTCTCCCATCATCGACATCTCAAATTTATGTGTCATCACCCTGCTAAACTCATCACAAGACTTTTAGTTAGTAGAACCAAATATTATGTCATCGACATAAATTTGGCACACAAATAGATCACCATCACAAGTCTTAGTGAAGAGAGTTGGATCAGTTTTCCCAACCTTGAAAGCATTAGCAATTAGGAAATATCTAAGGCATTCATACCATGCTCTTGGGGCTTGCTTAAGTCCATAGAGCGCCTTAGAGAGCTTACACACAAGGTTGGGGTACCGTTCAACCTCAAAGCCAGGGGGTTGCTCCAAGTACACCTCCTCCTTGATTGGCCCATTGAGGAAAGTGCTCTTCACATCCATTTGGAACAACCTGAAAGAGTGGTGAGCGGCATAGGCTAATAGAATGCGAATAGACTCTAGCCTAGCCATAGGAGCAAAAGTCTCCTCGAAATCCAAACTTGTGTCTTGGGCATAACCTTTTGCCACAAGTCAAGCCTTGTTTCCTGTCACCACCCTGTTCTTGTCTTGCTTGTTGCGGAACACCCACTTGGTTCCCACAACGTTTTGCTTAGGACGTGGCACCAGGGTCCAAACTTCATTTCGCTTGAAGCTGTTGAGCTCTTCCTGCATGGCCAGCACCCAGTCCGGATCTAGCAAGGCCTCTTCTACCCTGAAAGGCTCAATAGAAGAGACAAACGAGTAATGCTCACAAAAATTAGCTAATCTTGAGCGAGTGGTTACTCCCTTGCTTATATCACCCAGAATCTAGTCGACGGGATGATTCCTTTGAATCGTCGCTCAGACTTGAGTTGGAGGGGCCCGTGGTGCTTCTTCCTCCACAACTTGGTCTTCCTGTGCTCCCCCTTGATCACACGCCTCCTCTTGAGGAACCTGTACATCATCTTGGGTTGGGGGATGCACCATCGTTGAGGAAGAGGGTTGATCTTGTTCTTGGTGTTCCTGTGGTCGCACATCTCCAATCGCCATGGTGCGAATTGCGTCCGTTGGAACATCATCCTCATCTACATCATCAAGATCAACTTGCTCTCTTGGAGAGCCATTAGTTTCATCAAATACAACGTCGCTAGACACTTCAACCAAATCCGATGATTTGTTGAAGACTCTATACGCCTTTGTATTTGAGTCATAACCTAGCAAAAACCCTTCTACAGCTTTGGGAGCAAATTTGGAATTTCTACCTTTCTTTACTAGAATATAGCATTTACTCCCAAATACACGAAAGTATGACACGTTGGGTTTGTTACCGGTTAGAAGTTCATACGAGGTCTTCTTGAGGAGGCGATGAAGGTAGACCCGGTTTATGGCGTGGCAAGCTGTGTTCACAGCTTCCGACCAAAACCGCTCGGGCGTCTTGAATTCTCCAAGCATCGTCCTCGCCATGTCTATGAGTGTCCTATTCTTCCTCTCTACCACACCATTTTGTTGTGGTGTGCAGGGAGCGGAGAACTCGTGCTTGATTCCTTCCTCCTCAAGGTACTCCTCCACTTGTAAGTTCTTGAACTCAGACCCGTTGTCGCTTCTTATCTTTTTCACCTTGAGCTCAAATTCGTTTTGAGCTCTCCTTAGAAAGCGCTTTAGGGTCCTTTGGGTTTCTGATTTATCCTGCAAAAAGAATACCCAAGTGAAGCGAGAAAAATCATCAACAATAACCAGACCATACTTACTTCCCCCGATGCTGAGGTAGGCGACGGGTCCGAAGAGGTCCATATGAAGTAGCTCCAGAGGTCTTGATGTGGTCATCACATTCTTGCTGTGATGAGTGCTTCCCACTTGTTTACCTGCTTGACAAGCTGCACAAGGTCTATCTTTTTCGAAAAATACATTGGTTAGACCTAACACATGTTCTCCCTTTAGAAGTTTATGAAGGTTCTTCATCCCAACATGTGCTAGACGGTGATGCCACAGCCAGCCCATGCTAGTCTTAGCAATTAAGCATGCATCTAGATCGGCCTCCTCTTTCGAAAAATCAACTAAGTAGAGTTTGTCGTCTAATACACCCTTAAAACCTAGTGAACCATCACTCCTTCTAAAGACAGACACATCTACATTGGTAAATAGACAATTATAACCCATATTACATCGTTGACTAACAGATAATAAATTGTACTCGAGCGATTCAACTAAGAACACATTTGAAATAGAATGCTAGGATGAAATAGCTATCTTTCCTAGTCCTTTAACCTTGCCTTGATTCCCATCTCCAAAGATGATCGAATCTTGGGAATCTTTGTTCTTGACGTAGGAGGTGAACATCTTCTTCTCCCCTGTCATGTGGTTTGTGCATCCGCTGTCGATAATCTAGCTTGAGCCCCCGAATGCATAAACCTGCAAGGCAAATTAGGCTTGGGTTTTAGATACCCAACTCTTGTTGGGTCCTACAAGGTTAGTTACAATAGCCTTTGGGACCCAAATGCAAGTCTTGTCTCCCTTGCATTTGACCCCCAACTTTCTAGCAACCACTTTTTCATTTTTACATGAAAGAACAAATGTAGTGTTGCAAGCATAAAAGACAGTTGTAGGTTTATTACATACTTTTCTAGGAGCATGAGACACAAAATTTCTCCTAGGCCTACCATTAGAATTAGAACTTGAAGCAATCATGACATGTGAGTCAAAAGCATTATAACTCCTATTATAATGAGAATTTCTAGAAAATTTTCTATCATTGTACATGAAAGCATGATTCTTTTTACTACTACTAGCCATAGGGGCCTTCCCTTTCTCCTTGTTGAAAATGGGAGCCCTTTGACTTGTTAAGTTCTTGGCTTCCTTTCGAAAGCCAAGTTCATCCTTAATTGAGGGATGTCTACCAACGGTGTAGGCATCCCTAGCAAATTTTAACTTATCAAAGTCATTTTTCCAGGTCTTAAGTTGGGCATTAAGACTTGCCACTTCACCATTTAATTTTGTAATGGAAGTAAGGTGCTCAACACATGCATCAACATCAAAATCCTTACATCTATTACAAATGACAACATGCTCTACACAAGAACTAGAATTATTAACTACTTCTAGCTTAGCATTTAAATCATCATTAATACTCTTTAAGCTAGACACAGTTTCATGACAAGCGGATAATTCAGAAGAAAGCATCTCATTCCTTTTAACCTCTAAAGCAAGAGATTTTTGCACACTAATAAACTTGTCATGCTCTACATATAAAATATCTTTTTGCTTCTCTAACAATCTATTCTTTTCATTTAAAGCATCAATCAATTCATTGATTTTATCTATTTTAGTTCTATCTAAACCTTTGAATAAGCTTGTGTAATCTACTTCATCATCACTAGAGTCATCATCACTTGAAGTAGTATACTTAGGGGTATCTCGAGCGCTTACCTTTTTCTCCTTTGCCATGAGGCAAGTATGACGCTCGTTGGGGAAGAGAGATGACTTGTTGAAGGCCAAGGCGGCGAGTCCTTCGTCGTCAGAGTCGGACGAAGAGCAATCCGAATCCCACTCTTTGCCAAGGTGCGCCTCGCCCTTCGCCTTCTTGTAGGCCTTCTTCTTCTCCCTCTTCTCGCTCTTTTCTTGTTCCTGGTCATTAGCATTATCGAGATAATTTGCTATGAAATTACTAGTCTTACCAATTTAAAACAGGAGCGCTTTCCCTTTGCTTCGCTCTTGTTGGGATGCTCCTTGCGTCCTTTTAGCGCCGTCTTGAAGCGCTTGATGGTGAGGGCCATTTCATCTTCATTTAGCCCGGCAGTCTCAACTTGTGCCACCTTGCTTGGTAGCGCCTCCCTGCTGCTGCTTGTTGCCTTGAGTGCAACGAGCTGGGGCTCATAGATGGGCATTGGGCCATTCAATGCATCATCAACGTATCTTGCTTCCTAGACCATCATACGCCCACTCACAAATTTTCCGACTATCTCCTCGGGCGTCATCTTTGTGTACCTAGGATTTTCACGGATGAGGTTCACAAGATGAGGGTCAATAACAGTGAAAGACCTGAGCATAAGTCGGACGACGTCATGGTCTGTCCATCTCGTGCTTCCATAGCTCCTGATCTTGTTGACCAAGGTCTTGAGCCTGTTGTACGTTTGCGTCGGCTCCTCTCCCCTGATCATGGCAAACCTTCCTAGCTCGCCTTCCACCAACTCCATTTTGGTGATCATGGTGGCGTCGTTCCCCTCATGCGATATCTTGAGGGTGTCCCATATTTGCTTGGCGTTGTCCAAGCCGCTCACCTTGTTGTATTCGTCCCTGCACAATGATGCCAACAAAACAGTGGTAGCTTGTGCATTCTTATGAATTTGTTCGTTGATAAACACAGGGTTATCCGTACTATCAAATTGCATTCCATTCTCAACTATCTCCAAAATACTAGGATGGAGAGAGAAAAGGTGACTACGCATTTTGTGACTCCAAAAAGCGTAGTCCTCTCCATCAAAGTGTGGAGGTTTACCAAGAGGAATAGAAAGCAAATGGGCATTGGAATTGTACGGAATACGAGAATAATTAAATGAAAAATTTGAGTTAACCGGTTTCTTTTTCTCGTCGTAGTCGTCGTCTCTTGGGGAAGAAGAAGACTCGTCGCTGTCGTAGTAGACGATCTTCTTGATGCTCCTCTTCTTCTTCCTGTCCTTCTTCTTATGACTCGAGCCAGAGTCAGTGTGCTTGTCGTCCCTCGGCTCGTTGAAGATGGACTCCTTTTCCTTATCATTGACCACCATCCCCTTTCCCTTAGGATCCATCTCTTCGGGCGATTAGTCCCTTTCGTGAAGAGAACGGCTCCGATACCAATTGAGAGCACCTAGAGGGGGGTGAATAGGTGATCCTGTAAAATTCAACAACTAATAGCCACAAAACTTGGTTAAGTGTTAGAATGATAAAACCAAGTGGCTATAGAGCGAGCTTTTGCGAATCACAATAATCACACAGAAAAGCAATCACAAGAGACACACGAGTTATCCCATGGTACAGCCAAGTAATACTTGCCTACTTCCACGTTGTGGCGTCCCAATGAACGAGGGTTGCACTCAACCCCTTTCAAGTGATCCAATGATCAACTTGAATACCATGGTGTTCTTCTTTCTTATACTTTCTCCCGTTTGCGAGGAATCTCCACAACTTGGAGCCTCTCGCCCTTACAATTGATGATCACAAAGAAGCACGAAAGTAAGGGAGGGGAGAGCAACGCACACAAGACTCAAAACGAGAGCACAATTACGCACACAAGTCACAACTTGAGCTCTAAGTTCAACACACGGAGTTCTCAACTCAAGAGGAGCTCAAATTGCTAGCACAGAGAATCAAATGCGTGGAAGTGGAGTCTGGATGCTTAGGAATGATCAAAGAATGCTTGTGTTAACTCCTCCAAGCGCCTAGGGGTCCCTTTTATAGCCCCAAGGCAGCTAGGAGCCGTTGGAGGCAGTCTTGGAAGGCAAATCTTGCCTTCTGTCGGGTGGCGCACCGGACAGTCCGGTGCGCCACCGGACAGTCCCTGTAGCTGTCCGGTGTGCGATCTCCTTCCTTTTCTGGCGCATCTGTCCGTTGCAGATTTGCGGCAGTTGGCACACCGGACAGTCCGGTGCCCCCTGCCGACCGTTGGTGCGGCCATGCGTCGCGCGTGGATTGCGCAGCCGACCGTTGGCGCAGTTGACCGTTGGCTCATCGGACAGTCCGGTGCCTCACCGGATAGTCCGGTGAATTTTAGCCATACGCCGTTGAACGTTTCCTGAGAGCGACAACTTTGCCGCGGACGACTCACCGGACAGTCCGGTGCACCACCGGATAGTCCGGTGAATTATAGCCGTACACCGCCATCGAGTCCTGAGAGTGGCCTGTTCACCGAGACTAGTCTAGCGCACCGGACTCTGTCCGGTGCACCCAAACCGATCTGTAGTTGGCTGTACATAGCCAACTCTTTTCCAATCCAATTTCTCCTGTTTCTAGCACTTAGACACAATACATTAGTACTCAAATCAATGTACTAAGTCTAGAAACGTACCTTGTAATATGATTTGCACTTCTTCACTCTTTGGAACAAATTAGCACTTAGAGAAAATGTGTTGGGCACTTAATCACCAAAACACTTTAGAAATGACCCAAAGGCACATTTCCCTTTTAGATACACAGCTTGTGGGTAAAGTTGTACCACCTCTGCAGAGTGTAAAACTGATATATCAGCTGTGCTCATGGCAATGAGCAGCCTGGACCCTCACATGATAATTGAACTTGAAGAAGAAAAGAAATCATGGTCCTTTTTGGTTCAAGTGGTTCTGAGCTTATGCTAGTGATTATTTATGTTGATGATATATATGCTGATGAATATTTCATATGCTTAATATGGGTTTGGTATATACTTATACTTAGTAATCACGTGTTGATAATAAAATGTTGACCAACTAAAATGCTAACCGCATTAAAACTTTAGCCTTACCTTGTTACCTTGCATTTTTACCCACTTGCTGAGCCCCGACCATAAGTGAGCTCACCCTTGCTTAATTTTGATCAGAAATTTGCAGATGAAAATTATGATGCTGAACTCCATGGATGCTAGTCTAGTGATACCCCCGGTCATCTTCCTGTGGAAGGATGTCCATGTCCGTTGTACTTTGATGATTAAAGGTTAAGACATTAAGTCTGTTCGAAGTGTAATATGTTAATATAATCTTTATTTACGCTTTTATGCATTGTTCCTTTGATATATTACACTTGTGACATCAACATATGTGTGGAAATAGATCCTGGCACACATATGCTATGCGTTTGGTTTTGCCCCCTTTAAACCGGGTGTGACATACCGCCTGCTACTCCATCAACCGGTTATATCTTCACCGAATCCTCAAGAAGACATCATATGAACTCCTCACTGGTAAAAAGCCTAATGTTTCATATTTTATTGTCTTTGGGAGTAAATGCTTTATTCTTATTAAAAAGAGGTAGAAAATCTAAATTTGCCCCTAAAGCTGTAGAAGGTTTTTTACTTGGTTATGACTTAAACACAAGGGCATATAGAGTCTTCAACAAATCCACTGGATTAGTTGAGGTTTCTTGTGACATTGTGTTTGATGAGACTAATGGCTCCCAAGTGGAGCAAGTTGATCTTGATGAATTAGATGATGAAGAGGCTCCGTGCGTCGCACTTAGGAACATGTCCATTGGGGATGTGTGCCCAAAGGAATCCAAAGAGCAGCCTCAAGCACAAGATCAACCGTCATCTTCCATGCAAGCATCTCCACCAACTCAAGATGCGGATCAGGCTCAAGAAGATGAACATGAAGATCAAGAGGATGAGCCACCTTAAGAGGACGACAATGATCAAGGGGGATATGAAGATGATCAAGATAAGGAAGATGATCAAGAAATTAGGGATCAACGGCCGCCACACCCAAGAGTCCACCAAGCAATTCAAAGAGATCACCCCGCCAACTTCATTCTTGGTGATATTCACAAGGGGGTAATTGATAGTAGATGCGGCCCGATCTTCCGTGAGATACGATAACTTGATTAAGTGGAGATCGCGACGTTGATGATCCAAGGCTCCGAGCGAACGGTTCCTCGCAATCACTACACCACGGCTCCGTTGGTTATCACCCGTGACACACGAATGACCTCTCCATGAAGGCTTATCCCTGCAAGCGCAATCAAGAACACAAGCAAGAACAGGAAAGAAACGCAACCAAAATTGTATTGATTACGGGATGGGGTCTCACAAGCCGATGACGGCGACACTGTTCGATGACAGAATTGATCTAAGCAAAACCCAAACCTAAATGTAGTGGCGGCTGCTGAATAAATAGAGTATTAGGGCGTGCGTAGCCCTGGACTCGCCACTAATGGGCTCTGACACGATACACGACCCAACGGCCCAACAGACGGTGTCGCAGCACCAAAACAGAATCTGAACGCTGAATTGTTTCGATGATTCCCGTTGACTCCGGATGAATTTTAGGGTGGAACCAGTTGGGTTGGTTAGATAATCTCGTTATCTTTCCAACCATATCCAGTCCGTCGCAATCGGAGTCCGGATGCATCTTGGGCGTCCATTTTAGTGCAGACTGGTCCTGGAACCCGAGATGGAGTCGCAGCTGACTCGGACTTGATCTCCTTCCTGTTGTGGACGCCCTTGCTGCTCCTCCTCAACACCTTGGCCTTTCCCAAGTCCTTGCTGGTCCTCTCCAAGGTACCTAATCATCAAAACATCCATGACCCCAAGCGTAAGCTCTGAAACACAATTGACTAGGGTAGAACGTACCTGGAGATTTAGCTGTCGTGCACGAGATCGTGTTATCGATCCATTCATTGTATGTATAGAAGTGATGTCCTCATCATCCTCCTCCTCTTGAATTGGAGTCGTCCTCGACTCGGCCTCATCTTCGTCACCCATATATGGCTTCAAATCTGAAATGTTAAAGGTGGGACTAACCCTAAAATCTGGCGGCAACTCAAGTGTATATGCATTATCATTAATTTTTGCAAGAATTTTATAAGGACCTGCAGCTCGTGGCATAAGTTTAGATTTTCTCAAATCAGGAAACCTATCCTTTCTCAAATGAACCCACACCAAGTCACCAGGTTCCAATTTCATTTCCTTCCTACCTTTATTAGCAGCAATACGATACTTTTCATTCATCTTTTCAATTTGCAACTTAGTTGTTTCATGTAACTTAAGAATGAATTCAGAACGTTGTGTAGCATCCAAGTTCACTATTTCAGAAGGTGGTAAAGGTAGAAAATCAATTGGGGCACGAGGATTAAAACCATATACTACCATAAATGGACTAAGCTTGGTTGTGGAATGAATCGATCTGTTATAAGCAAACTCAATATGTGGCAAACATTCCTCCCACAACCTCAAATTATCCTTCAAAATAGCCCGCAACATGGTAGATAAAGTGCGATTAACAACCTCTGTTTGCCCGTCAGTTTGGGGATGACAAGTAGTAGAAAACAACAACTTTGTTCCCAATTTAAACCACAAAGTTCTCCAAAAATGACTTAAAAACTTAGCATCCCTATCAGAAACAATAGTATTTGGCACACCATGCAAACGCACAATCTCAGTGAAGAACAAATCTACAATATGTGAAGCATTATCAGTTTTGTGACAGGGTATAAAATGTGCCATCTTTGAAAAACGATCGACAATGACAAAAACACTATCATTCCCCCTCTTTGTTCTAGGCAATCCCAAAACAAAATCCATAGAAATATCCTCCCAAGGTGCACGAGGAACAGGAAGAGGCAAATAAAGACCATGGGGGTTAAGTCGGGACTTAGCTTTGTTGCACGTGGTGAAACGAGAGACGTAGCGCTCAACATCACGCCGCATCCGAGGCCAATAGAAATGAGTAAACAACACATCCTCGGTCTTCTTAACACCAAAATGTCCCATCAAGCCACCTCCATGTGCTTCCTGCAAGAGTAGAAGACGAACGAAGCTAGCTGGAACACACAACTTGTTAGCACGGTAGAGAAGGCCTTCACGCAGCATAAATTTTTGCCACGTTCTTCCCTCTCTGCAATTTTCAAAAGCATCTTTGAAGTCCAAATCAGCAGCATATAATTCCTTTATAGTCTCCAAACCAAATATTTTATGATTAAGTTGGGACAGCATAGTAAACGTCTAGATAAAGCATCAGCAATTACATTATCCTTTCCTTTTTTATGCTTAATAATGTAAGGAAATGATTCTATGAATTCAATCCATTTAGCATGTCGTTTGTTTAGACTAGATTGTCCCTTAAGATACTTCAAAGATTCATGATCCGAATGTATGACAAATTCTTTAGACCATAGATAATGTTGCCAAGTTTGTAAAACTCATACTAAAGCATATAATTCTTTGTCATATGTAGAATAATTCAGAGTTGGACCATTCGATTTTTCACTAAAGAAAGCAACAGGTTTACCTCCTTGAATAGCACTCCTCCAATCCCAATGCCGCTCGCATCACACTCAAGCTCGAATGTCTTGTCAAAATCAGGAAGTTGCAGCAGTGGTGCTTGTGTGAGCTTCGACTTGAGGGCATCAAAGGCTTGTTGTTGTGATGGTCCCCAACGAAATGACACTCTATTCTTTGTCAACTTGTGGAGAGGTGCTACAATGGTGCTGAAATCCCGCACAAATTGCCTGTAGAATCCTGCAAGACCAAGAAAACTTCGAACCTGCGTGACCGTGGTTGGAAGTGGCCAGCTCGTGATGGCAACAATTTTTGCCTCATCCATCTCAATGTCCTGCGATGTCACAACATATCCAAGAAAAGACACACGATCGGTGCTGAAGGTGCACTTCTCAAGGTTACCAAATAAACGTGCATCACGCAAAACATCAAAAACAGCACGTAAATGTTCAATATGATCATCATGAGACTTACTATAGATAAGAATATCATCAAAATATGCCACCACAAATTTACTGATGAAAGCACGTAAAACCTCGTTCATCAATCTCATGAAAGTGCTTGGCGCATTAGTTAACCCAAAAGGCATGACTAACCACTCATAAAGACCGAACTTAGTTTTAAATGCAGTTTTCCATTCATCACCTAAAGACATACGAATCTGGTGGTATCCACTACGCAAGTCAATTTTAGAGAAAACAATAGAACCACTTAATTCATCAAGCATGTCATCCAATCTAGGAATAGGATATCTGTACCGAATTGTGATGTTATTAATGGCTCTACAATCAACACACATGCGCCAAATGCCATCTTTCTTAGGAACCAAAAGAACAGGAACAAAACAAGGACTAAGGCTCTCACGAATGTACCCGTGGTCCAGAAGGTCCTGGACCTGGCGCTGAATCTCCTTAGTCTCCTCGGGGTTGGTCCTGTAGGCAGCACGGTTGGGCAAGCTCGCTCTTGGAATTAAATCAATCTTGTGCTCAATGCCTCGCACAGGTGGCAATCCAGGGGGTATCTCAGAGGGAAACACATCCATATACTCTTGCAAAAGGTTAGCAATAGCAGGTGGCAAGACAATAGATGTATCATCAATGGAATAGAAAGCATTTTTGCACACTAAGGCATAGCAAAGTCCAAGAGAGGCATGTAACTCATCAAGATCAGATTTAGTGGCTAGCAAAGTAGGAGTTTTTAACTTAATAGGTTGCTGATTTTCAGAGTTCAAAACACCTTTTTGCTTAGCATTAGTCTTTTTCTCATGTTCAAAGTGGACAATCTCAGTGGGAGTCATAGGAAGCAACACAATTTTCTTTCCCTTATGCATGAAAGTATATTTATTAGATCTACCATGGTGAATAGCATCAGTATCAAACTCCCAAGGACGTCCCAGTAAAAGAGAGCAAGCATCCATAGTCACCACATCGAAATCAACAAAGTCATGGTAAGAGCCAATAGAAAAATGCACCCTTGTTGTTTTTGTTACCTTGAACTTACCACTGTTGTTAAACCATTGAATGTGATAAGGGTGGGGATGCTCTCGTGTGGTCAAGCCAAGCTTCTTGACCACCTCAACGTTCACCAAGTTGTTGCAGCTACCACCGTCAATGATGGTATGTACACGACAGTACTTGACGATGAAGAACATGTTGAAAAGGTTGTGGCGCTGTCTGTTGTCGTTGTCACTAGCCGTGGTACTCAAAGCTCGTTGCACAATCAAGGCCTTATAGGTCTCGGTCGCTGTTGTACCAAGAACCTCTTCATCACCATCATAAGTCTCTGCAATGTTAGCTATAACAGTCTCTTCATCTTCAACATCAGAAGCACTAACATACCCACCATCACCAATAGCAATGTATGCCCGTTTGCTGGGGCAATCTCGCTGAATATGACCAAGTCCCTGGCAGCGGTGGCACTTGATGTCGGAGGAGCGGCCTGTGGAAGAGGTGGTCGTAGCAGGTTTTGCTGCAACACCCGAAGGTACAGTGGAAGATGTGGACGTCCGTACGCCCGAAGATGATGACGCCTTGGCTGGCGCCGGTGGCTGGCGTGGAGCGAAAGTGCTGCTCCTCCATTGTTGACGACCCTGCAATTCTTTTTCTGCCAACATAGAAAGATGGAACAAGCGTTGTATAGAATGATATTCTTTATAATCAACAATATCCTGAATCTCCCGCCTCAATCCCCCATAAAACCTAACCATTTGATCCTCCGGATCCTCAACTACCCCACATCGTAGCATACCTTTCTGAAGTTCTTGGTAGTATTCCTGTACCGGCATGTCTCTCTGATCTAAGCGTTGCAATTTTTTTTGAAGATCACGTCTATAAGAAGGGGGAACAAAGCGAGCTCGCATCTCCTCTTTTAACGCATTCCATGTTTGTGGTGCAGCACGTGTGTTAACAAGTTCATTCCACCAAATGATAGCAAAATCTCTAAATTCACTAGTGGCTTGTCTAACCCTATGCTGCTCAGGAACAAGATGGGAATAAAATTTTTGTTCTACCATCATCTCCCAGTCTAAGTAAGCTTCAGCATCATAAGAACCCATGAACGGTGGAATAGAAAACTTAATCTTAGCAAATGGATCATGGTCTGGTTCAGGATTATGATGACGACGTCTACCATTACCTTCCATACCTTGTCGATTACGTGCGAGGCGTTGTCGCAGCGGTGCATAAACATCGTCGTCATCGTCGTCGTCGTCGTCGTCCACAGGAGAGTGAGCTGGGGCTGGAGTTGGTGGTGGGGGACGAGCCTCTAGTACGTCCATGCGTGTAACAAGTTCAGCAACTCGTTGATCAAGCTGCTCATAGGATGTCGAGGCGGAGTCCTGGTATTTTTAAAAGCTTCAGTCATCGCGCGCATCATCTCCTTCAATTCCATTTGAGAGACACACTCATCGTCGTTAAGTTTAGGCCCCTTGTCCTTGTCCATTTGATTCTTTGGTCCTGTCATTGTTAGCACAAAACAGAGACAAAAAGGCAACAAACAATGTGAACCCTACAACTATCTCTCAGGGTGGTGGTGGAGGTGGTGGAATACAAATTATGAAGCGTCTTACCCCGCTCTTACAACGTTCTTACCAGCACTGCAAGTGGCAAACGGTGACCGGTGTGACTGTCCAACGAGCGTAGGTGTGATTGCAAAAGAGTACCTGTTCTGCTCGAGAGAAAATTGGAGTTATGGGAAGGCTGACTAAATATATATATGTGGCACACAAGTCAGTAACAGATAGCAATGCTGAATAAGTGTTCCAAGTACTCGTCCTAGTTGCTGGCCTAGAAAATGTAATAGAACAGTTGGACCAAAGCACAAGAAAGGAGGTACAAGTATCTAGTGGGAATGGCAGTTCTGTAAATAGGGCAGATTTTTCAGCACTAGTAGAAATCAAAAGCGTGTTTCAAAAGGAGTACCATCAAAAGAGCTTGAAATATTCTGAATTTTTTACCACTGATCCAAAAACACAAAGGATGGAAGCACATAAAATTTCACTTGAAACAGAGTTGTATTGTGGCCTAGAAAAATTCACAAAGGATCTCTGAAATTCCTGAAAACACTTAAACAATTTTTTTAATTATCTTCCCGATTTTTTTTGAATTTTTTGACCAAACCAAACAGGCCGTAGGCAGTTTGGGTCACCTCAGAATGGAGTCAGGAATCTGCTATAAAAATTTGAGCTCAAACGGAGCACCGAGTGAAAAGTTATGCCCGTTTTATGAAAGGTACCTCAAGTTATGGTTTTTAAAGGCACAAATTGGCAGGAACCGAAGCGACGACTATGGAGCACAGGGTTAGTTTTAGAGATAGGATTTGTTTTCTGGATATGGTCGGTTTAGATATAGGATCTGTTTTGTGGATATGGTCGGTTTTAGAGATAGGATATGTTTTGTGGATATTGTCAGTTGTAGAGATAGGATCTATTTTGTGAATAGGATCGGTTGTAGAGATAGGATCTGTTTTGTGGATAGGGTCGGTTGTAGAGATAGGATCTGTTTTGTAGATAGGGTCGGTTTTGTAGGATGGAAGCGGATGGATACAATCAAACTGAACCAAAACAAATCTAATCCAGCAACCAAACTCAACTAGAACACGAACTCAGGACTACGGACTCTAAAACTGAATTGTGCAAAGGCTAAGGCGATGGTTTTAGGTTGGAATAAACTGATCGTAATTTTTTTTGGCTTTTTATGGACTATGGGACGAAACAAAACTAATCTAAAGGTAGAATTATACCTCACGGGCAACCTGGAAATCTGATAACAATTGATAGTAGACGCGGCCCGATCTTCCGTGAGATACGATAACTTGATTAAGTGGAGATCTCGACGTTGATGATCCAAGGCTCCGAGCGAACGGTTCCTCGCAATCACTACACCACGGCTCCGTTGGTTATCACCCATGACACACGAATGACCTCGCCACGAAGGCTTATCCCTGCAAGCGCAATCAAGAACACAAGCAAGAACATGAAAGAAACGCAACCAAAATTGTATTGATTACGGGATGGGGTCTCACAAGCCGATGACGGCGACACTGTTCGATGACAGAATTGATCTAAGCAAAACCCAAACCTAAATGTGGCGGCGGCTGCTGAATAAATAGTATTAGGGCGTGCGTAGCCCTGGACTCGTCCCTAATGGGCTCCGACGCGATACACAGCCCAACGGCCCAACAGACGGTGTCGCAGCACCAAAACAGAATCTGAACGCTGACTTGTTTCGACGATTCCCGTTGACTCCGGATGAATTTTAGGGTGGAACCAGTTGGGTTGGTTAGATAATCTCGTTATCTTTCCAACCATATCTAGTCCGTCGCAATCGGAGTTCGGATGCATCTTGGGCGTCCATTTTAGTGCAGACTGGTCCTAGAACCCGAGATGGAGTCGCAGCCGACTCGGACTTGATCTCCTTCCTGTTGTGGACGCCCTTGCTGCTCCTCCTCAACACCTTGGCCTTTCCCAAGTCCTTGCTGGTCCTCTCCAAGGTACCTAATCATCAAAAATCCATGGCCCCAAGCGTAAGCTCTGAAACACAATTGACTAGGGTAGAACGTACCTGGAGATTTAGCTGTCGTGCACGAGATCGTGTTATCGGTCCATTCATTGTATGTATAGAAGTGATGTCCTCATCAGTAACCACTAGACCTTGAGTTACACATTTTTGTGAACATTACTCTTTTGTGTCTTCTATTGAGCCATACAGGATAGAGGATGCACTAAGAGATCCGGATTGGGTGGTGGCAATGCAAGAGGAGCTTAACAACTTCACAAGGAATGAGTTATGGCATTTAGTTCCACGTCCTAATCAAAATGTTGTTGGTACCAAGTGGGTATTCCGCAACAGGCAAGATGAGCATGGTGTGGTGACAAGGAACAAAGCCCGACTTGTGGTCAAAAGTTATTCACAAGTCGAAGGTTTGGACTTTGATGAAACTTATGCACCCGTAGCTAGGCTTGAATCAATTCGTATATTACTTGCCTATGCTACTTACCATGGCTTTAAGCTCTATCAAATGGACGTGAAAAGTGCCTTCCTCAATAGACCTATCAAGGAAGAGGTCTATGTTGAGCAACCTTCCGGCTTTGAAGATAGTGAGTACCCTAACCATGTGTATAAACTCTCAAAGGCGCTTTATGGGCTCAAGCAAGCCCCAAGAGCATGGTATGAATGACTTCGAGATTTTCTTATCTCTAATGGCTTCAAAGTTAGAAAGGTCGATCCTACCCTCTTCACTAAAACTATTGCAAAAGACTTGTTTATATGCCAAATTTACGTTGATGATATTATATTTGGGTCTACTAACAAGTCGTCTTGTGAAGAGTTTAGTAGGATCATGATACAAAAATTCGAGATGTCTATGATGGGGGAGTTAAAGTATTTCCTTAGATTTCAAATCAAGCAACTCCAAGAGGGCACCTTCATCAGCCAAACCAAGTACACTCAAGACATACTTAAGAAGATTGGGATGAAGAATGGCAAACCCATCAAGACATCCATGGGAACTAATGGGCATCTCAACCTGGACATGGGAGGTAAATCCGTAGATCAAAAGGTATATTGGTCGATGATAGGATCTTTACTCTACTAATGTGCATCTCGACCGGAATTATGCTTTCTGTATGCATGTGTGCAAGGTTCCAGGCAAATCCTAAGGAAGTTGCCCTTAGGGCCGTAAAGAGAATTATGTGGTATTTAGTTTACACTCTTAAGTTTGGGCTTTGGTACCCCAGGGGATCCACATTTGATTTAATTGGATATTATGATGCTGATTATGTAGGGTGTAAAATTGATAGAAAGAGCACATCAGGGACTTGTCAGTTTCTGGGAAGATCCCTGGTGTCTTGGGCTTCAAAGAAACAAAACTCCGTAGCTCTTTCCACTGCCGAAGCCGAGTACATTGTCGCAGGCCATTATTGCGCGCAATTACTTTGGATAAGGCAAACCCTTAGGGACTATGGCTACAAATTGAGCAACGTCCCTCTCCTATATGATAATGAGAGTGCAATCCGCATGGCGGATAATCCCGTTGAACGCAGCCGCACTAAGCACATAGATATTCGGTATCACTTTCTAAGAGATCACAAACGGCTCCCTGCACGCCAACGGTCGACTGACAGGATGAACAGTGCAGCACAGTGCCACGACAGAAGTCAGAGCGCAGAAGTCAAAGAGCATCGGACTGTCCGGTGTGACACCAGACTGTCCGGTGCAGCTAGAAGACAAGGCGCTGCAACAGTCAACCACTCTGAACCCTAACGGATACGCTGACGTGGCGTGCACCGGACAGTGCATAATGCCAATCCGGTGGCGCAGCAAACTGTCCGGTGCGCCCATCGCCAGCAGAATTCAACCAACGGCTAGAAGTGGTTAGGAGGCTATAAATACCCCCCAACCACCTCATTCACTCCCATCCAAGCATTTCTGAGTTCTCATTCATTGCAAGAGAAAAGCCAACACTCCAAGACGCAATCAAAGCAATGAATCCACTCAAAACCCCAAAATCAACTCTAGTGCATTTGGGCTTGTGAGAGAATCACTTGTGTTCTTTTGTTGCTCTTGTCACTTGGTTTTGCCTTTCTTTTTTCCTTCTTATTTCTCAAGTGACTTGTAATTGAAGCAAGAGACACCTAAGTGTGTGGTGGTCCTTGCGGGGTCTAAGTGACCCATGAGATTAAGGAAAAGGCTCACTCGGTCTAAGTGACCGTTTGAGAGAGGGAAATGGTTGAAATAGACCCGGTCTTTGTGACCTCCTCAATGGGGACTAGGTTCTTTGGAACCAAACCTCGGTAAAACAAATCATTGTGTTCACTCGCCTTGATTCTTGTTTGATTTGTTTTTCCCTCTCTAACATTTCCTTGCTAGTGTGAATTTGAGTTGGCTCCCATATGTCATCCGCAATCCTTGAGCAACTCCTAGCAAGAGAGATATTCTTTTGGACTTAAATATAATTATAACGCTAATCCCCCACCTTAGTGTGTGTTTAAGTTTATAAATTTCAGGTTTCGCCTATTCACCCCTCCCCCCTCTAGGCAACTTTCCGAAAGCATCCTCTTCCTCCTCCATGTGCTGGGACTACCTAGTTGCTCTGATTAGTTGCTCGGGCAGGAGGATGGGGAGCCTGATTATTCTGCCTCGGGTATTGATTACTTCCCTTTAGGTTGTTCTGGCGGTACTGCTGTTGCTACTGTGGATACTGCCTCTGATACTGTTGTTGGGGTGCACCCTGACTCTGCTGCTGATATCCCTACTCTGGTTGCTGATTATGTTGTGGGTAGCTGCTTGAAAGGTGGGGACAGCTGCTGCTTCCTAGTTGTGGTCCTCCCATCTTACGCTTTCGGTCTTCCATCTTCGTACGCTTCCTCTCCGTCATGATCACAGTATCAATTAGGTGCTGAAAAGTGGGGAAGGTGCGGTTCATCATCTGGTAATGCAGGGGGTCGACCAGACGTCTCATGAACCTATATTGCCTCTTAGCATCAGTGTTGACGTCTTCAGGTGCATAACGAGACAACTGAAGGAATTTGTCCCTGTACTCACTGACAAACATGGGTCCCTCCTTCAGTGCTAAAAACTCCTCCTTCTTTATGATCCTCCTAGGTGATGGCTTCGGTGTTGACATGGGTGGTGAGATAGGACTCCCACTAGGATTGAGCTGCTCTCCTTAGCTGGCGGGGACCGTACAAAACCTTCTCCCTGTCATCAAATTCGGTGGTGTGCAATTCCCTTTTGACTACACGCATCCAGTCTTTAGCAACCATAGGATCAGCAGAGTGGGCAAAGGTAAGGGTGTCCTCTCGTGAACTTGGAACATTTGTCCCATGGCATTTGTGGCATCTGCATCTGTGGTTGTGGCTGGGGTTGCTGTTGACCTTGCTGCATGGCTGCTAGAGTCTACCCGATAGCTTGCACTACCTGGGTTTGCATGAAGAACATCTGCTCCACTGTCATCGGGGTGGCGGGGGAGGTTGCCGCTGGGGCTGGGGCACCTCCTCTTGCTGGACACGCTGCTCTTGCTGAGTACGCCTACTCCTCGGCGCATATTGTCAAACATCTATAGAAGACATACACACATTAGCATTGGTCTTGCAATCTTTTAGCATAAAAGAAGGTATACATAATTCTTCATCACATCCAGAATAAAATAATTCTTCATCACATCCAGAATAAAATCATCATATCATAAAGTATTTCTCATCATGTTTGTTGATTAAAGTAAAGCACTAGCATAGTGTGGATCATAGTAGCCCAACCCAAAAATGTAATTCAAGGACAGGATAGATATAAAACAAGTCAATCCCTAGGTTGATCTTGGCATACGAGAGAGTGAATTATAAAGTAAATGTGGCGGAACCACCCGAATTATTCTAGGTTAAGTGCCCAAGTCGCACCCTTAAAGGCAGCAACACACTTAAACCGGAATAATCCGTCAGTCCCTCGGATCTAGTCTGATAAAAGCCACTTATCCAGGATCGAATACCACTAGCTCACTCGAAGGTGAGGCACAGAGAAATACAATAAAGCATAATACCATAAATTTAATAAGTATCAATAGTGATTACATTATCGGAGTTTTAGAAATAATAACCATAGTTTTTAATGCAGCGGAAATAACTAATGGAGAAGAACCGAGTAACATGGCGAAGCCTGGTGTAACACCCTGAATTTGGGGGTATAAAATTTCTTTTCTAATATCCACCAAATTCAGATGTTACTCTCTCAGTTCTTCCCTTTCCTTTCTCTTTTACCTAAAAATGGAGAATTATTTTGTTTTATAATAGCGTAAACCTAGTGGAATGAGCCCTAGAGGCACTTTGGTTGTTGCATTCATGCCGTTGCATGTTGTTTCTAAGTGCAAAATGTGTTTGAAACATGTTAACATATCTTATAGAAGCGCTCGGTAAATTTTTCATATTTTTCGGAATATTTTTCTATTTTCCGGAAACCAAAATCTATTTATTTGAGGACCTTAAAAATGTTTTTTAGAAATTCTAACTATGTTTTTTGAGTTCATTAGGTGCCAAAACATTTATAGGAATTTTTCTAGAATTTTTGAAAGCATATATAATATTTTGAGCACAAAATATGGATTTCTAGGCTTTTTCTGAATTTTAAAAATAGTAAAATCCGAATTTTAACCGAATTTTCATCTCGTCCGAACCCTAGATATATATACATGTCCGGCTTTATCTCGTCGAGCTCATTCCAGAACACGAAACGGTTCATCCAAATCCAATCCCTAGCTCCTGGTATTGCCCGCTGAAGTTCGGGGCGGTTCCAACTCCGGCGACAACTCCGGCGAGCAATTACTCCCAATCCGTGCATCGTCTGCCGAATCCGAGGGTACCGCTGCGTTCGTCTCATCGAGGGCTTCGCTGCAGCGCGTACGGTTCGTCGATTGGATCCCCGAATCTCCGGCAATCGATGGATTTCCTCTCGGCTCCGGCGAGGGTCTTCTTCCCCGGTGAGAAACCTCTATTGTTGCACCTAGGGTTTCTTCGTTTCTTCGTTTTTCCCGTCCGTGCAGAGCCTCTCCCACTCTCCCCTCACCTTCCCCGGCGGCGGCACCCCTCCCCCCTCCGTTTCCCCTCCCCTGCGGCGCCCCTTTCCCCCTCCCCGGCGATGGCGGCGATGGCCGGCGACGGCGCCCGTGCTCCAACGCCACGCGCGCGCGCCCCTCCTCGGCAGCGAGGGCCGCGCCCCTCGTGCCCCGTGCGGCCGCGCCCACCCCCGACCAGCCCGACCCGACCTCCCCTGCGCAGCCCCCTCCTCTTCCCCTCCTCTCTCTTCCATGGATGGGAGGAAGAAGATGAGAGGAAGAAGACGATGGCAGTCTCGTAAATTTAGTCCGCGCGAATTACAGTATAGTTTAAAATATTCATAACTTTTGCGTTTTAAACCCGATTCGATCCATTCAAGTTGCATTAGATTCGTATTAAAATTATCTTAATTTAGAAATATTTATCCCAATTTTTTCACATTTTATTTAATTTAGTTAAACGTTTGTTTAACCAGTGACTACTAGAACGACGTTTCAATTTAAAAACCTAATTTAGGAATTTGATTTACGCATTTATAATTAGTCACTAATATGATTAACTTTAACTGAAATGTTATTTATTAATAACTATTTAGTTTAATCACGTTGTTTAATTATTAGTTTCGCATGTCGGTCCGCGTGTGCCGTGGTGCTGTTTCGCGCACGTCGTCGCGTGTCGTTCGCGAGTGTTGCGCGTGTTGTTCGCACGCGTTGTCGTGTGCCGTTCACGTGTGTCGCGCGCCTTGCCGCGTGCCGTTCGCGCGTATCGCGCGTTGTCGGCGCGCTAAGTCGTTTGTGTCCGCGCGTTGCACACATCGTGTTTGCACGTCGTGCGTCGTTAATTCATCTCGCTTAGAATCGCTCATATTCATTAAGTTACTTGCTTAACTGTCAACTATTAAAATAGTAAGTTAGTCAAAACTAAGTAGTAGTATTAATTTACATTTGATTAATATTAATTAATATAGAAATGTCGGATTAAATATTCTAATTAATATTTGCTTAGTGTAAACACGCTAACCCCTCGACCGTAGCTTCGACTATCGTGGTTCTTTTCCTCGCGTAACCGTAGAGGCGCTCTCTATTTTATATTGCTCGCTTTTATAACATTTTATCTTGTATGGTGTAATGTTCTTATGCATAAGTATATGTTTGTTAGCTTGTGCCTGTTCGTCTTCGCGTCGCATTGCGATTAGATCGCGGTTCGTTTCTGAGCTTCGAGGAATCGACGGTCAAGCTTCGGCGACCAAATGACCCAGCTCTTCGAGTTCAACAAGGCTGAAAATCCTGAGCATCTGTTTGGTGAAGGCAAGTGTCCTCTGACCCATTATGTCCTATTTAATTTATAATTCACTGTCACGCATACTATGAACAATCTAAGGATTGACTAGCTTTCTATTTACCTTGTCCTTAATTACCTTTTTGGGTTACTATGGTTAGATTCATGCTATTGCTTTACTTTAATCAATGAACATGATGTGAACACTTATGATACGATGTTGTCTCTATGATTATGATGTTGGACTGGTGATACTTTAGGGGGCTCGAGCGGTTTCTCGAGTGCCTCTCCGTAAGGACCTATTCGTTGGATGGCCGCCCGGGAAAACAGTGCAACCATGAGGGTGGAGTGGGACGCCCTTAGCTGAATAATTAGATGAACCGGGGTGTAGTTCGCTTAGCCGTCGTGCTGTCAATGGGGCTCGGTGTATGCGGCTCGCTCTGCCAAGGTTGATTTGTCCCTTGGGGAGGAGTGTGGTACATTTAGGAAACCTAACGGGCGGCTACAGCCCCGGGGAATCTTTGTAAAGGCTTCGTAGTGAATCCCTGGCCATTCACCTCGGGAGTGAATAAGGGTCTTGCAAGCCCGGGCTAGAGAGGGAATCACGGCTTGTGGGTAAAGTGTGCAACCTCTGCAGAGTGTTATGAAACTGATATATCAGTCGTGCTCGCGGTTATGAGCGGCCAAGGGAGCTCCATTGATTAGAGACACATTGATCAGAGATGGTTGGTTTACAGGTGGTGACGAGGATGATGGTTTTGGTTATGATTATGGTACTAGTAAGTGGTATTCTTTCCTTTCGGAAAGGGTACATCGGGTTAATAACTTGGGTTAATGCTAAAACCTGGCTTTCTACTAGTAAATAATAACCTGACCAACTAAAAGCAACTGCTTGACCTTAACCCCACATAAAGCTAGTCCACTTCAACCAAACGGGGCATTTGCTGAGTACGTTGATGTGTACTCACCCTTGCTTTCACAAAACACCAGGTTGCCTTTGGTGCAATCTATGCTCAGGTAAAGAAGAAGGCGTCGAGGTGGATCTCCAAGAGTTCCAGGACGTCGATGAGTTCGAGGATTAGGCTAGCGACCTCCCCCAGTCAGCTGCCTGTGGTGGGTTGTTTACGTTGACTACGTTTCGATTCTGTGTACTTTGATTTATATTATGTAAATGGCTCTAGTCTGTAATATTATTACTCACTCTTTATTGTAATTCGAAGCATTGTGCTATGATGAGTCATTTATGTAATCGCTATGTACGTGAATTTCTGATCCTGGCACGTACATGGTTCGCATTCGGTTTACCTTCTAAAACCGGGTGTGACATAAGTGGTATCAAAGCTGTGCTGACTGTAGGACCGCTAGCCTAGAGTAGCATTGGCCGTTTTAAGGACTTATTGATTATTACTTCACCTCATCCTTGATTCTGCTTCAAAATATTAGTCACCTCGACTAATTCTATGTTGTGCCCCTATATGCCCCCTTAACAAAAGTATTTTATTCTAGTATGGTCTATACTTCTCTCAATCTATTAGATATGATCTCACTCTTGTGCTTGCGACATCTTTGTAGATGCCCCTTGGACATAACCTTCTTGTATTTTGGATCCCTTCCTCTTTTGTCATTAAATTGTTTCCATTTTACAATCTTTATTCCCCTGGTATTGACATGCTCGTATCCTTGGATTCTTTAATACTCTTGTTTCAATACCTACCTCTAATAAAAACTCTGCTGCCTATTTAAACATTTCAGTTTATATGTCCATGATCTTACTGTCTTTTGAGACCCTTTCCTATTCTATTGATAGTCACTATATTTTTGGCAATTTGTACTTTCTTGGTCTTGGTATGCTCGTACCATTGGAATCTTGCATACTCTTATTTTTATATATGCTTACCTTTATGTCCCAATATCTGTTTGAAATATTTCAGTTAACATGCGCTTGACCACCCTTGTTTCCTAATGATCCATGAGTGATCATTTTAT
The DNA here is from genome assembly GCA_029449295.1 of Zea luxurians. Lineage (NCBI taxonomy): Eukaryota > Viridiplantae > Streptophyta > Magnoliopsida > Poales > Poaceae > Zea > Zea luxurians. Next base: position 15,497,084 of record JAOPSE010000012.1, read on the forward strand.
TTTGCACACCTGTAGTAATCTCGTTGTTTCCTTGTAACTCCACTCGGTAATGAATCTTTACTTCAACCCTTCTGTTGGAACCTTACCGATCTTACCCTTGATTGTTTTCTCCACTTTGTCGTTTCGCGAGTCTTGTCTTAACTATATCCTTTGTTATGCTTTTTAATTATTATCATATGCACCCTTGACACCTCTATATCCTACATTGATGTTTGTCAAATACCTTCCCTTTAAAATCGCCCCTCTTCCGTCTCATACCTTCTTTCTCTTGGTCATATCCTCTTCTTTGGCTCGTGAGTCTGTAACCTCATCCTTTGTTGTGCTTTTGTTTCTTATTGCCTTTACCCTTCTCATCTCTCAATCTTACCTTGGTGATTACACTATGTTCGTTATCTAAAACCTCCAATCTCCCACCTTAGTTCAAGCGTGTTCTCTTACTTATCTCACCCGTGGTTATATCCTATACTTTACCACTTACAAAACTTATCCTAAATCTATTCTTGGTTGTACCTAGATTCCTGGTTTTTATGCACATTTACCTCTTCCTTTATATCCTTGCCTATTATCACCTTTGACCCTTGACCTCTCTCCATATTTACCATGATGTTTACCTATTTTTTAGCCTCACTTATTCCATTTCAATCTGAGAGTGTTGTTTTCCCTATCCCGCTCTATTTCGTTTCCTTTCCCTTTGTCGCTTTGCAAGTCTTGTCTTACCTTAACTTCATCCTTTGTTGAGCTTTTGTTTGATATCGTCCTTACCCTTGTAATATGTAGATCTTGCCTTGATACTTATCTTAGGTCTGCTTGTTGAAATCCCCTCTTTTCTATCTCAATTCGAGAGCTATGTTTTACTTATCTCACCCTTGGCTATATCCTCTTCTTTACCGCGTGTAGGCCTAGACTTAACTCCATTCTTTATTGTATTTGTACCACTTGCTCTTCTATGCCCTCATCTTTTCTCTTACACCCTTGTCCGTTATCGCCTTTGGCCCTTGCGATATTTATGTCTTCTACCTAAATGCTTACCTTAAACTTATCCTTTAAATCCTCCCCTTTTTTCAACCCAGTTTGAGAGTTGCGAGTTACCTACCTCTCCCTTGATTTCTTTTCACTTCTTGTCGCCTTACAAATTTTGTTTCAATTCCATCCTTTGCTATGTGTTTTATTTGCTATCACCATCTCCTTGTCATCCATCGATCTTGCCTTGATGCTCATCTTTATTCTGGCTCTTTAAAAATCTCCTCTCTTCCACCTCAATTTGAGAGTGGCAGTTTACCTATCTGGCCCATGGGCGTACCACCTCCTTTTCCATTTGCAGGTCTTGTCTTAACTCCATCCTTTGTGCTATTTATATTTGTCGGGGACCATAATTAGGGGTACCCTCAAGGCCCCTAAATCTCAGCTGGTAACCCCCATCAGCACAAAGCTGCTAAGGCCTGATGGGTACGATTAAGTCAAGGATCGGTCCATTCAAGGGACACGATCGTGCCTCGCCCGAGCCTAGCCTTGGGCAAGGGAAGCCGACCCCGGAGAACCTACGTCTCGCCCGAGGACCCCCCCTCCAGCAACGGGCACACTATCGGCTCGCCCGAGGCCCAGTCTTCACCGAGAAGCAACCTTGGCCACATCGCCACGCCGACCGACCAAATCGCAGGGGCATTCAATGCAAAGGTGGCCTGACACCTTTATCCTGACGCATGCCCTCCAATCGACAGAGCCAAAGTGACCGCAGTCACTTCGCCGCTCTACTGACCGGTCTGACAAGAGGACAGCGCCACCTGCGCCGCTCCGACTGCTGAGCCACCCGACAGAGTGAGGCTGACAGCAGCCAAGGCCGGCCTCGGGCGTCATAGGAAACTCCGCCTCGCCCGACCCTAGGGCTCGGACTCGAGCTCAGCCCCGGAAGACGGCGAACTCCGCTCCGCCCGACCCAGGGCTCGGACTCGGGCTCAGCCCCGGAAGACGGCGAACTCCGCTCCGCCCGACCCAGGGCTCGGACTCGGGCTCAGCCCCGGAAGACGGCGAACTCCCCTCCGCCCGACCCAGGGCTCGGACTCGGGCTCAGCCCCGGAAGACGGCGAACTCCGCTCCGCCTGACCCAGGGCTCGGACTCGGGCTCAGCCCCAGAAGACGGCGAACTCCACTCCGCCCGACCCAGGGCTCGGACTCGGGCTCAGCCCCGGAAGACGACGAACTCCGCTCCGCCTGACCCAGGGCTCGGACTTGGGCTCAGCACCAGAAGACGACGAACTCCGCTTCGCCTGACCCCAGGGCTCGGCCTCAGCCGACGGTCTCCGCCTCGCCCGACCCAGGGGCTCGGACTCGACCCCGGCCACGGAAGACAGACTCGACCTCGACCTCGGAGGAGCCTCCACATCGCCCAACCTAGGGCGCGGACCGACCACGTCGACAGGAGGCGCCATCATTACCCTACCCCGAGCTGACTCGGGCTACGGGGAACAAGACCGGCGTCCCATCTGGCTCGCTCCGCCAGATAGGCAATGATGGCGCCCCGCGCGCTCTGTGACGACGGCGGCTCTCGGCCCCCTTACGGAAGCAAGAGGACGTCAGCAAGGACTCGACAGCCCCAACAGCTGTCCTCTCGCCAGGCTCCAGCACTCCTCCGACGGCCATGACACCACACGAACTGGGTGCCAAACACCTCTCCGGCTGCCACGACGGCGTGTACTTAGGGCGCTAGCTCTCCTCCGCTAGACACGTAGCACTCTGCTACACTCCCCATTGTATACCTGGATCCTCTCCTTATGCCTATAAAAGGAAGGACCAGGGCCCTCTTACAGAGGGTGGGCCCGCGCGGAGAAGGACGGGACGGCGCTCGCGCAAGGCCGCTCGCTCCCACTCCCGCGTGGACGCTTGTATCCCCCTACTGCAAGCGCACCCAACCCAGGCGCGGGGCTAACACGAAGGCCGCGGGATCCACTCTCTCACACCTGCCTCCCTCCGGCTGCTTCCTTTTCCCCCCTTCGCGTTCCGCCTTGCGTCGACCCATTTGGGCTAGGGCACGTGGCGACAATTCACTCGTCGGTCCAGGGACCCCCCGGGTTTCGAAACACCGACAGTTGGCGCGCCAGGTAGGGGCCTGCTGCGTGTTGACGAACAGCTTCCCGTCAAGCTCCAGATGGGCAGTCTCCAGCAACCTTTCCAGCCCGGGACGGTGCTCCGTTTCGGGAATCTTGAGTTCATGTCCCTCGACGGCAGCTACGACATGATACTCCTTCCCCCGCCGTGCGATGGTGACAATGGCGGTCGACAACTCGCTCGCCGGCGGGGAAATCGACGACGCCTTCCCCACGTGGTGGAAGGACGACATTCGGGCTTGTCCCGTCCCGTCCCCCACCGACGGAGGAGGAGGCGGGGCAACCAAGGCCAAGCGGAAGCGGCACCTCGTTGGCTGTCGAGCGAGTCGACGGCGCCGGCGCCCCAACGGAGGGCGCGTCGGGCATCGATCTCGCGTCTGAGACGAAGACGAGCGCCGCCTCCCCGCAACACACCGATCTCCAGCAAACGCACGACGCCAGCACGCTCGCGAAGGACTTGCTGGGCATCACCCTCGTACCCAAGACAACGGTGCAGTCAGTCCCAGACACGACCTCGTCACCGACCGTCGACCGAAAGGTACCGACCGATTCCCATCTCGTGTCTTTTGGATTCGGCCTCGACCCACCAAGCGACTCCGCTTCGGTGAGCACTTTCATAGAGGCGTGTCCAAACCCTCTGGGGTATCGTGTGCGGTCACCCTGGGACCGACTGACGGCCAACTCGACCTATGAGTCCTCGGGGTCCGAGGAAGATGGCGAGCCCGACCTCTGTTGGGATTTCTCCGGACATGGTAACCCCAGTGCCGTGCGGGACTTCATGACCGCATGTGATTACTGCCTTTCCGACTGTTCCGACGGCAGCCGCGGCCTCGACAATGAGGACCACGGCCCAAGTCGTGAATGTTTCCACGTCGATCTAGGGGGTCCCGGCGAAGGCAACCATCTTGGTATGCCAGAGAACGGTGATCCCCCTAGTCCCGCGCCTCGCGTTGACATCCTTCGGGAGCTAGCTGTGGTCCCCGTCCCGGCGGGGGGTCCTGACCCACAGCTCGAGCATATCTGCGAGAGGCAAGCCATGCTCGACGAGGGAGCAGGAACGCTTGTGCCGATCCGCCGGGACATCGGGCAGGAATGGGCTGTCCAACCCCCGGCCGGAGAAGCGCGTCGTCTCCCCTAGGACATCCAGCACTGCATCGCCGATGACGCCAGGGTGAGGCCGCCACCGGATTCCAGCGGAGTCGGCCAGAACCTGGCTGCAGCGGCGATACTCCTCTGCGCGATGCCAGAGCCATCAACCACGGAAGGGCGATGTATCCAGGGAGAGCTCAAGAATCTCCTGGAGGACGCCGCGGTCCGATGGGCCGAAAGCTCTGCCTCCCGAAGGCAGGGGTTCCCCTCGGAACATCGCACCGCGACTTCCCGATTCATGCGGGAAGCCTCGGTCCACTCCGGGCGCACGCGCAACACAGCACCTGCGGCCCCGGGTCGCCTTGGCAACGAGCGCCAACATCACAGCCGTCGGGCCCACCTCGATGAGAGGGCGCGCTGAGGCTACCACCCCAGGCGTGGGGGACGCTACGACAGCGGGGAGGATCGGAGTCCTTCGCCCGAACCATCCGGTCCGCAGGCTTTCAGCCGCGCCATACGACGGGCACCGTTCCCGACCCGGTTCCGAACCCCGACTACTATCACAAAGTACTTGGGGGAGACGAGACCGGAACTGTGGCTCGCGGACTATCGGCTGGCCTGCCAACTAGGTGGAACGGACGATGACAACCTCATCATCCGCAACCTCCCCTGTTCCTCTCCGACACCTCTCGAGCCTGGCTGGAGCACCTGCCCCTGGGGCAGATCTCCAACTGGGACGACCTGGTCCAAGCCTTCGCCGGCAATTTCCAGGGCACGTACGTGCGCCCTGGGAACTCCTGGGATCTCCAAAGCTGCTGCCAGCAGCCGGGAGAGTCTCTCCGGGACTACATCCGGCGATTCTCGAAGCAGCGCACAGAGCTGCCCAACGTCACCGATTCAGATGTCATCGGCGTGTTCCTCGCCGGCACCACCTGTCGCGACCTGGTGAGCAAGCTGGGTCGCAAGACCCCCACCAGGGCGAGCGAGCTGATGGACATCGCCACCAAGTTCGCCTCTGGCCAGGAGGCGGTTGAGGCCATTTTCCGGAAGGACAAGCAGCCCCAGGGCCGCCCACCAGAAGATGCTCCCGAGGCGTCAACTCAGCGCGGCGCTAAGAAGAAGGGCAAGAAGAAGTCGCAAGCGAAACGCGACGCCGCCGACGCGGACCTTGTCGCCGCCGCCGAGCACAAGAACCCTCAGAAACCTCCCGGAGGTGCCAACCTCTTCGACAAGATGCTCAAGGAGCCGTGCCCCTATCATCAGGGGCCCGTCAAGCACACCCTTGAGGAGTGTGCCATGCTTCGACGACACTTCCACAAGGCCGGGCCACCCGCGGAGGGTGGCAAGGTCCTCGACGACGCAAAGGAGGAAGATCACAAGGCAGGAGGGTTCCCCGAGATCCGCGACTGCTTCATGATCTACGGCGGGCAAGTGACGAATGCCTCGGCTCGGCACCGCAAGCAAGAGCGTCGGGAGGTCTGCTCGGTAAAGGTGGCGGCGCCAGTCTACCTAGACTGGTCCGACAAGCCCATCACCTTCGACCAGGCCGACCATCCAGACTACGTGCCGAGCCCGGGGAGATACCCACTTGTTGTCGACCCCATCATCGGCAACGTCAGGCTCACCAAGGTCCTCATGGACGGAGGCAGCAGCCTCAACATCATCTACGCCGAGACCCTCGGGCTCCTGCGGATCGATCTGTCCTCGGTCCGGACGGGCGCTGCGCCTTTCCACGGGATCGTCCCCAGGAAGCGCGTTCATCCCCTCAGACAACTCGACCTACCCGTCTGCTTCGGGACGCCCTCCAACTTTCAAAAGGAGACCCTCACGTTCGAAGTGGTCGGGTTTCGAGGAACCTACCACGCAGTGCTGGGGAGGCCATGCTACGCCAAGTTCATCGCCGTCCCCAACTACACCTACCTCAAGCTCAAGATGCCGGGCCCCAACGGGGTCATCACCATCGGGCCCACGTACCGACACGCATACGAATGCGATGTGGAGTGCGTGGAGTACACCGAGGCCCTCGCCGAATCCGAGGCCCTCATCGCTGACCTGGAGAGCCTCTCTAGGGAGGCGCCCGACGTGAAGCGCCACGCCGGCAACTTCGAACCAGTGGAGACGGTCAAGTCCGTCCCTCTCGACCCCTGCAACGACGCCTCCAAGTAGATCCGGATCGGTTCCGAGCTCGACCCCAAATAGGAAGCAGTGCTCGTCGACTTTCTCCGCGCAAACGCCGACGTTTTCGCGTGGAGTCCCTCGGACATGCCCGGCATACCGAGGGAAGTCGCCGAGCACTCTCTGGATATTCGAGCTGGGGCCCGACCCGTGAAGCAACCTCTGCGCCGATTTGATGAAGAAAAGCACAGAGCCATAGGCGAGGAGATCCACAAGCTACTGGCGGCAGGGTTCATCAAAGAGAGTGGAGCGGGCTAACGGCATGATCCTGCAAGGACTCAAGCCTCGGATCTACAACGACCTCAACAAGTTCGGCAAGCGGTGGATGAAGGAACTCCCCTCGGTGGTCTGGAGTCTGAGGACAACGCCGAGCCGAGCCATGGGCTTCACACTGTTCTTTCTAGTCTATGGGGCCGAGGCCATCTTGCCCACAGACCTAGAATACGGTTCCCCGAGGGCGAGGGCCTACACCGACCAAAGCAACCGAGCCAACCGAGAAGACTCACTGGACCAGCTGGAGGAGGCTCGGGACGTGGCCTTACTACACTCGACGCGGTACCAGCAGTCCCTGCGACGCTACCATGCCCGAGGGGTTAGGTCCCGAGACCTCCAGGTGGGCGACCTGGTGTTTCGGCTGCGACAAGACGCCCGAGGGCGGCACAAACTCACGCCTCCCTAGGAAGGGTCGTTCGTCATCGCCAAAGTCCTGAAGCCCGGAACGTACAAGCTGGCCAACAGCCAAGGCGAGGTCTACAGCAACGCTTGGAACATCCAACAGCTACGTCGCTTCTACCCTTAAGATGCTTTCAAGTTGCTCGTATACCTCATTCACACACCAAGTCTGGTCATCAAGGAAGGGTCAGCCTTGCCTCGGCAAAGCCTGACCCTCCCTCGGGGGCTAGAAGGGAGCAACCCCCTCTGCGTCAAAATTTTCCTCGAAAAAAGAAAAAAAATCTTTTCTGCCAGAATGCCTTTCGTGCTCTTTGACTACTTCAAAAGTGGATCCTGAAAACGACAGAGTACACGTAAGCAGCCAAGGCTGACCGAGCCGAGGGACTCCTACGCCTCCAGGATACCGATACCTCACTCATCAACTTCTGCGATAAGTAACTCGCGCTCGGATAAGTGACTCCACGGACCGAACAAGTCTTCATGCTCGAGAAGCTCCTCTGCCGAAATGATTTCTCGGGCCTTCTCGACTGCGTCGGTAACAGAACCCTATGGACGAGTAAGAGCGCGCGTAAGCGACAAGGCCGACCGAGCCGAGGGATTGCTACGCCTCCGGGATACGGATACTGAAAGGGAAATGTGCCCTTGGGCCATTTCTAAGTATTTTGGTGATTTAGTGCCCAACACAAGTGCTTAAATGTGAATTTATGCTCATGGATGGACAAAGTGCAAATCAAGAGTAAAGGTATGTTTCTAAGCCTTAGTACATTGGTTTTGTGTACTAATATACTTGTCTAAGTGTTAGAAACAGAAAGAAGAAGAAAAGAAAAGAGGAGAAAAAGACTTGGCTGTGTGCAGCCAAGACTCAGCTCAGTCTGGCACACCGGACTGTCCGGTGGTGCACCGGACAGTGTCCGGTGCGCCAGGCTGGCTCGGCGTGAAGTAGCCGCTCTCGGGAATTCGCCGACGGCGTACGGCTAAAATTCACCGGACTGTCCGGTGTGCACCGGACTGTCCGGTGAGCCAACGGTCGGCCGAGCCAACGGTCGGCCGCGGAATCTGCGCGCGACACGTGGCCGGGCCAACGGTCGGAAGGGGGCACCGGACTGTCCGGTGTGCACCGGACTTGTCCGGTGCGCCAACGGCTCCCAGATCTGCAACGGTCGGCAGCGCCATTTTAGGAAGGAAATCGGGCACCGGACAGTGTCCGGTGTGCACCGGACTGTCCGGTGCACCCGACGACAGAAGGCAAGATTGGCCTTCCAGATTTGCTCTCAACAGCTCCTAGCTGCCTTGGGGCTATAAAAGGGACCCCTAGGCACATGGAGAAGACAACGAAGCAACCTTAGAGCATTCTTGATCATCCACACTCAGTCTTTGCGCATTCGTTTGTCATTCTCAGTGATTCGAGCTCTGTTCTAGTGAGAACTTTGAGATAGTCTTTTGAGCTCGATTCTTGGCCGTGTGTGTGCGCATTTTGCTGTGGATTTGTGTGTGTTGCTTTCCTCCCTTACTCTGAATTTCTTGTGAATCTCAAGTGTAAGGGCGAGAGGCTCCAAATTGTGGAGATTCCTCGCAAATGGGATATTGAAAGGCAAAACAAAACACCGTGGTATTTAAGTTGGTCTTTGGACCGCTTGAAAGGGGTTGATTGCAACCCTCGTCCGTTGGGACGCCACAACGTGGAGTAGGCAAGCGTTGGTCTTGGCCGAACCACGGGATAAACCACTGTGACATCTCTGTGTTTGATCTCTTGTGGTATTGTGTTTTGTTGAGACTCCTCTCTAGCCACTTGGCGATTATTGTGCTAACACTTAACAAGTTTTTGTGGCTATAAGTTTAAGTTTCACAGGATCACCTATTCACCCCCCCTCTAGGTGCTCTCAATTGGTATCGGAGCCAGGTTCTCTTCAAGAAAGGGACTAACCGCCCGAAGAGATGGATCATAAGGGGAAGGGAATCGTGATCAATGACAAGGAGAAGGAGTACTTCGTCAACGAGCAAAAGGACGACAAGACTACCGACTCGGGCTCGGGGCACAGACGCAAAGAAGGGAAGAAGAAGAAGACAAGACGCATCAAGGAGATCGTCTACTACGACAGCGACGAATCTTCCTCTTCCCAAAAGGACGACGACAACGACTACAAAAAGACGGTCAATTCGAACTTTTCATTTGATTATTCTCGTATTCAACATAGTTCGAATTCGCATTTGCTTTCCATTCCTCTTGGCAAACCTCCACACTTCGATGGGGAGGACTACGGATTTTGGAGTCACAAAATGCGTAGTCACTTATTCTCTCTCCATCCAAGCATTTGGGAGATTGTAGAGAATGGAATGAAGTTTGATAGCTCGGATAACTCTATGCTCATAAATGAACAAATCCATAGAAATGCACAAGCTACTACTGTTCTGTTAGCGTCCTTGTGCACGGAAGAGTACAACAAGGTGAGCGGCTTGGACAATGCCAAGCAAATATGGGACACCCTCAAGATCTCTCACGAGGGGAATGACATCACCATGCTCACCAAAATGGAGTTGGTGGAGGGCGAGCTTGGACGATTCGCCATGATAAGGGGAGAGGAGCCAACCCAAATGTACAACCGGCTCAAGACCCTCATCAACAAAATAAGGAGCTACGGAAGCACGCGATGGACGGACCACGACGTCGTCCGCCTAATGCTAAGGTCCTTTACCGTTCTTGATCCTCATCTCGTGAACAATATTCGTGAGAATCCCAGGTACACGATGATGACGCCCGAGGAGGTACTCGGAAAATTCGTAAGCGGGCGGATGATGATCAAGGAGGCGAGATACGTCGACGACGCGTTGAACGGTCCAATCCACGAGCCTCAACCCATTGCTCTCAAGGCAACAAGGAGCAAGGAGCCGCTATCCAGCAAGGTGGCGCAAGTTGAGGCGGCCGGGCTCAATGATGAAGAGATGGCTCTCATCATCAAAAGATTCAAGACGGCGCTAAATGGTCGCAAGGGGCAACCAAGGAAGACCAAGACAAAGGGGAAGCGCTCATGCTTCAAATGTGGTAAGGTTGATCATTTTATTGCTAACTGTCCCGAAAATGATAGTGACCAGGAGCAAGGGAAGAATGGGTAGAGAGAGAACAAGAAGGTTTACAAGAAGGCCAAAGGCGAAGCACACCTTGGAAAGGAGTGGGATTCGGATTGCTCTTCGTCCGACTCCGACGACGAAGGACTCGCCGCCACTGCCTTCAACAAATCGGCCCTCTTCCCAAACGAGCATCACACTTGCCTCATGGCAAGGGAAAAGAAGGTAATCACTCGTAATGCTAATACTTATGATTCTTCTAGTGATGATGAGTCTAGTGAGGATGAAATAGATTACTCTAGTTTATTCAAGGGATTGGATAGAACTAAGATAGCTAAGATTAATGAATTGATTGATGCCTTGAATGAAAAGGATAGAATCTTAGAGAAACAAGAAGATCTTTTATATGAAGAGCATGATAAATTTGTTAGTGCACAAAATTCACTTGCTCTAGAAGTTAAAAGAAATGGAATGCTTTCTTGTGAACTTTCTACTTGTAATGAAAAATTTTCTTCTTTAAAAGGTGAAATTAATGATTTAAATGCTAAACTAGAAGTAGCAAGTAAATCTAACTCTTGTGTTGAACATGTTGAAATCTGCACTAGGTGTAAGGATGTTGATATTAATGCTTGTTGTGAACACTTAGTTTCAAATTCAAAACTAAATGATGAAGTGGCTAGTCTTAATGCCCAACTTAAGACTAGCAAGAATGAATTTGATAAGCTGAAATTTGCAAGGGATGCCTACACGATTGGTAGACACCCCTCAATTAAGGATGGACTTGGCTACAAGAGGGAAGCCAAGGACTTGACAGGCCATAAGGCTCCTATCTCCGCCAAGGAGAAAGGGAAGGCTCCTATGGCTAGTAGTACTAAAAGGAACCATGCTTTTATATATCATGATAGGAGACAAACTAGAAATGCTTATAGGAGTTATAATGCTTATGATGATTTTGACTCTCATGCCATGTTTGCTTCTAGTTATTCCTATATGCATGGTAGAAATATGTCTAGGAGAAATGCTATTCATCATGTGCCTAGAAAGAATATTATTCATGCTCCTAGGAAAGTAGTGAATGAACCTTCTACAATTTATTGTGCTTTAAATGCTTGCTTTGCTATTTGGAGAAAGGATAGGAAAATAATTGCTAGGAAGTTAGGGGCAAAATGCAAGGGAGACAAAACTTGCATTTGGGTCCCTAAGGATATTTGCACTAACCTTGTAGGACCCAACATGAGTTGGGTACCTAAGACCCAAGCCTAAATTTGCCTTGCAGGTTTATGCATCCGGGGGTTCAAGCTGGATTATCGACAGCGGATGCACAAACCATATGACGGGGGAGAAGAAGATGTTCACCTCCTACGTCAAAAATAAGGATTCCCAAGATTCAATTATATTCGGTGATGGGAATCAAGGCAAGGTAAAAGGGTTAGGTAAAATTGCAATTTCTAATGAGCACTCAATTTCCAATGTGTTTTTAGTTGAGTCTCTTGGTTACAATTTGCTATCTGTTAGTCAACTATGCAATATGGGATATAATTGTCTTTTTACAAATGTAGATGTGTCTGTCATTAGAAGAAGTGATGGTTCACTAGCCTTTAAGGGTGTATTAGACGGCAAGCTTTACTTAGTTGATTTTGCAAAAGAAGAGGCCGGTCTAGATGCATGCTTAATGGCTAAGACTTGCATGGGCTGGCTGTGGCATCGCCGCTTAGCACATGTGGGGATGAAGAACCTTCACAAGCTTCTAAAGGGAGAACACGTGATAGGTTTGACTAACGTACAATTCGAAAAAGATAGACCTTGTGCAGCTTGTCAGGCAGGTAAACAGGTGGGAGGAGCGCATCACGGCAAAAATGTGATGACCACATCAAGACCCCTGGAACTGCTACATATGGACCTCTTCGGACCCGTCGCCTATCTAAGCATAGGAGGAAGTAAGTATGGTTTAGTTATTGTTGATGACTTTTCCCGCTTCACTTGGGTGTTCTTTTTGCAGGATAAGTCTGAAACCCAAGGGACCCTCAAGCGCTTCCTCAGGAGAGCTCAAAATGAGTTTGAGCTCAAGGTGAAGAAGATAAGGAGCGACAACGGGTCCGAGTTCAAGAACCTTCAAGTGGAGGAGTTCCTTGAGGAGGAAGGGATCAAGCACGAGTTCTCCGCTCCCTACACACCACAGCAAAATGGTGTGGTAGAGAGGAAGAACAGGACGCTGATCGATATGGCGAGGACGATGCTTGGAGAGTTCAAGACCCCCGAATGCTTTTGGTCGGAAGCTGTGAACACGGCTTGCCATGCCATCAACAGGGTCTACCTTCATCGCCTCCTCAAGAAGACTTCATATGAGCTACTAACCGGTAACAAACCCAATGTATCGTACTTTCGTGTATTTGGGAGCAAATGCTACATTCTAGTGAAGAAGGGTAGAAATTCTAAGTTTGCTCCCAAAGCTGTAGAAGGGTTTTTATTAGGTTATGATTCAAATACAAAGGCGTATAGGGTCTTCAACAAATCATCGGGTTTGGTTGAAGTCTCTAGCGACGTTGTATTTGATGAGACTAATGGCTCTCCAAGAGAGCAAGTTGTTGATTGTGATGATGTAGATGAAGAAGATGTTCCGATGGCCGCTATACGAACCATGGCGATTGGAGAAGTGCGGCCACAGGAACAAGATGAACGAGATCAACCTTCTTCCTCAACAACGGTGCATCCCCCAACTCAAGACGATGAACAGGTTCATCAAAAGGAGGCGTGTGATCAAGGGGGAGCACAAGATGATCATGTGATGGAGGAAGAAGCGCAACCGGCACCTCCAACCCAAGTTCGAGCAGTGATTCAAAGGGATCATCCCGTCGACCAAATTTTGGGTGACATTAGCAAGGGAGTAACTACTCGATCTCGATTAGTTAATTTTTGTGAGCATTACTCCTTTGTCTCTTCTATTGAGCCTTTCAGGGTAGAGGAGGCCTTGCTAGATCCGGATTGGGTATTGGCCATGCAGGAGGAACTCAACAACTTCAAGTGCAATGAAGTTTGGACACTGGTGCCTCATCCCAAGCAAAATGTTGTGGGAACCAAGTGGGTGTTCCGCAACAAACAGGACGAGCACGGGGTGGTGACGAGGAACAAGGCCCGACTTGTGGCAAAAGGTTATGCCCAAGTCGCAGGTTTGGACTTTGAGGAGACTTTTGCTCCTGTGGCTAGGCTAGAATCAATTCGTATCTTGCTAGCATATGCCGCTCACCATTCTTTCAGGTTGTTCCAAATGGATGTGAAGAGCGCTTTCCTCAATGGGCCAATCAAGGAGGAGGTGTACGTGGAGCAACCCCCTGGCTTCGAGGATGAACGGTACCCCGACCACATGTGTAAGCTCTCTAAGGCGCTCTATGGACTTAAGCAAGCCCCAAGAGCATGGTATGAATGCCTTAGAGACTTTTTAATTGCTAATGCTTTCAAGGTTGGGAAAGCCGATCCAACTCTTTTTACAAAGACATGTGATGGTGATTTGTTTGTGTGCCAAATTTATGTCGATGACATAATATTTGGTTCTACTAACCAAAAGTCTTGTGAAGAGTTTAGCAGGGTAATGACGCAGAAATTCGAGATGTCGATGATGGGCGAGTTGACCTACTTCCTTGGGTTCCAAGTGAAGCAACTCAAGGACGGCACCTTCATCTCCCAAACGAAGTACACACAAGATTTGCTAAAGAGGTTTGGGATGAAGGACGCCAAGCCCGCAAAGACACCGATGGGAACCGACGGACACACCGACCTCAACAAAGGAGGTAAGTCCGTTGATCAAAAAGCATACCGGTCCATGATTGGTTCTTTGCTTTATTTATGTGCTAGTAGACCGGATATTATGCTTAGCGTATGCATGTGTGCTAGATTTCAATCCGATCCGAAGGAGTGTCACTTAGTGGCTGTGAAGCGAATTCTTCGATATTTAGTCGCTACGCCTTGCTTCGGGATCTGGTATCCAAAGGGGTCTAACTTTGACTTGATTGGGTACTCAGATTCCGACTATGCTGGATGTAAGGTCGATAGGAAGAGTACATCGGGGACGTGCCAATTCTTAGGAAGGTCCCTGGTGTCATGGAACTCCAAGAAACAAACCTCCGTTGCCCTATCCACCGCTGAGGCCGAGTACATTGCTGCAGGACAGTGTTGTGCACAACTACTTTGGATGAGGCAAACCCTCAGGGACTTTGGCTACAATCTAAGCAAAGTCCCACTCCTATGTGATAATGAGAGTGCTATCCGAATAGCGGAAAATCCTGTTGAGCACAGCCGCACAAAGCACATTGACATCCGGCATCACTTTTTGAGAGACCACCAGCAAAAGGGAGATATCGAAGTGTTTCATGTTAGCACCGAGAACCAGCTAGCCGATATCTTTACCAAGCCTCTAGATGAGAAGACCTTTTGCAGGCTGCGTAGTGAGCTAAATATCTTAGATTCGCGGAACTTGGATTGAATTGTAGCATATATGTGTTTATGCCCTTGATCATGTTTATTCTGCATTTTGTTGCTTATTGTGGTGCTCAAGTTGTACAAACACTCCCTGGACCTCACAAGTCCGTGGCAAAATGATGCACAGTTTTAGGGGGAGATGTGTTACAACTTGACCCTTTGAGACTAACCATATGCTTGAGTTTGCTTGTTTTAGTCTCAAAGGAGAATTGAAAGGGAAAAGGTGGACTTGGACCATGAAAGACTTCCACTGCACTCCGATGAGAGGGTAACTTATTCCAAGTTCATCTCATGAACTCTTATTGCCATTTGCTCTTAATTGAAGATTTTGGTGAGGCAATGGGGTTATAGAGCCAAGATTAATCCCGTTTTGGTGTTTGATGCCAAAGGGGGAGAAAATAAAGGCCAAAGTGATAAATGGATCAGCTACCACTTGAGAGATTTTGAAAATAGTAGAATAGAGCTTTTGGTTTGTCAAAACTCTTTTGTTGTCTCTCTTATCAAAAGTTGGCTTCTTGTGGGGAGAAGTATTGATTATGGGAAAAAGGGGGAGTTTTTGAAATCTTTGATCAATCTCTTTTGAAATGACTCTCTTTATGTTTCAACATGTGTGTTTGACTTAGAGATAGAGAGTTGAGTTTGATTTGCAAAAACAAACCAAGTGGTGGCATAGAGTGATCCATATATGTCAAAATTGAGTCAAAATAATTTAAGTTCTTATTTGAAGTGTTTTTGTACTTGTTCTACTTGCTTTATGTTGTGTTGGCATAAATCACCAAAAAGGGGGAGATTGAAAGGGAAATGTGCCCTTGGGCCATTTCTAAGTATTTTGGTGATTTAGTGCCCAACACAAGTGCTTAAATGTGAATTTATGCTCATGGATGGACAAAGTGCAAATCAAGAGTAAAGGTATGTTTCTAAGCCTTAGTACATTGGTTTTGTGTACTAATATACTTGTCTAAGTGTTAGAAACAGAAAGAAGAAGAAAAGAAAAGAGGAGAAAAAGACTTGGCTGTGTGCAGCCAAGACTCAGCTCAGTCTGGCACACCGGACTGTCCGGTGGTGCACCGGACAGTGTCCGGTGCGCCAGGCTGGCTCGGCGTGAAGTAGCCGCTCTCGGGAATTCGCCGACGGCGTACGGCTAAAATTCACCGGACTGTCCGGTGAGCCAACGGTCGGCCGGGCCAACGGTCGGCCGCGGAATCTGCGCGCGACACGTGGCCGGGCCAACGGTCGGAAGGGGGCACCGGACTGTCCGGTGTGCACCGGACTTGTCCGGTGCGCCAACGGCTCCCAGATCTGCAACGGTCGGCAGCGCCATTTTAGGAAGGAAATCGGGCACCGGACAGTGTCCGGTGTGCACCGGACTGTCCGGTGCACCCGACGACAGAAGGCAAGATTGGCCTTCCAGATTTGCTCTCAATGGCTCCTAGCTGCCTTGGGGCTATAAAAGGGACCCCTAGGCGCATGGAGAAGACAACGAAGCAACCTTAGAGCATTCTTGATCATCCACACTCAGTCTTTGCGCATTCGTTTGTCATTCTCAGTGATTCGAGCTCCGTTCTAGTGAGAACTTTGAGATAGTCTTTTGAGCTCGATTCTTGGCCGTGTGTGTGCGCATTTTGCTGTGGATTTGTGTGTGTTGCTTTCCTCCCTTACTCTGAATTTCTTGTGAATCTCAAGTGTAAGGGCGAGAGGCTCCAAATTGTGGAGATTCCTCGCAAACGGGATATTGAAAGGCAAAACAAAACACCGTGGTATTTAAGTTGGTCTTTGGACCGCTTGAAAGGGGTTGATTGCAACCCTCGTCCGTTGGGACGCCACAACATGGAGTAGGCAAGCGTTGGTCTTGGCCGAACCACGAGATAAACCACTGTGTCATCTCTGTGTTTGATCTCTTGTGGTATTGTGTTTTGTTGAGACTCCTCTCTAGCCACTTGGCGATTATTGTGCTAACACTTAACAAGTTTTTGTGGCTATAAGTTTAAGTTTCACAGGATCACCTATTCACCCCCCCTCTAGGTGCTCTCAGATACCTCACTCATCACCTTCCGTGAAAAGCAACTCTCGCCCGCACAAACAATTCTGTTACCGACAAATGAGTCCGGATACTCGAAACAAGAGGAAAAGAAATGCAGCTTTACAACACGACGATGGTGTGTTTAGGCCTCGGCGGCCGCAGAAAACATACACACACTACAAGACAACCTGATCCTGCAGGCTCGGACGTCAACAGCCGAAGGGGGCAGCAGCACCCTCGGCATCAACTACACCTTCGGCGGGGTCTGACCTAGCCTCGGACGGCGACGCGGTCGGTGGGCCCCCACTCTGAAGGACGACATCAGCACCACACCCGGGCCATCGCCGCCAGGGTCTTCTTCGAGAATCCGGCCCGAGCAGGCGGCTCGGCCGGCCACCCCGAGGCCTCGGCCAGCTGACCCCCAAAGACATCAGCTCGGCTTGTGGCCTCGGCAACTCAACTCCGGCGTCGGCTCCGCCAGTGGGCGACCCGGCCAGGCTCTGGCCAACTACACCTCCTCTTCGAAGCCAACTCTACCTTCATCCGTGCTGACATCGCTACCTCCGGCTTCGGCTCATCGAAGGGCGGCCGAGGGGTTCCTTCAACTAAGCAAGAGGGGCCTCGGACAGCAAGGCCGACCGAGCCGAGGGACTCCTACTCCTCCGGGATACGGATACCTCACTCGTCACCTTTGCACGAGGCAACTCACGCTCGGTGAAGCGGTTCAGATAATCAACAAGGCGAGTCTTAGTGCTCGAAATGAAGAAAAAACACGGCTCCGTGCCGAAAATTACATACATGTTCAGGCCTCGACAGCCGCAATAAACAAAACACCAGCACTCAAGGTGCCATTACAAACGGAGCTCCGGTTCCGTCTCCGCGGGGACGAACAACCCCCCAAGATTGGGGGACCCGCGGAGCAATTGAGGGCCAACGGGTGGCCCGCCGCCGCCCGATCCGGCAACAGCGACAACGACCTCTGCCCTGGGCGACGAAGCAGCTTCACCAACGGCTTCGGGGTGGGTAGGGCTCTCGTTCACCGAGGACGAGAACCAGCCATTCAAGCCGAGAGACGGAGGCCCAGGGGTGCGGGCGGAGTTGGCAATCTCGTCGGTAGAGAAGCCTTCTCCGGCTGCCACCGCCTCAACACCGCGCCAGCGGGCGCCGGACGCCTCAAAGCGCACCGGCAGGTCCTCGCCCTCGCCGGAGCCACCCAGAACATGAGCGCCACCCTCGCGGCACACGACGTGCTGGGCGACCCACTGACGCAGCTGTTGGCACGAGGAAGGCCTGGACGTGGCCGGCCCGCACGCAGCGCGACCATCGTCCGGACGGAGGACGGAATGCTGCAGCCTGGCTGAGCAGCGGCGGTCCGCCTACCCCGGCGTAGCTGAGGGAAGCCTCCGTGGAGCTGGAAGATGCCTTTCTCCCCCAGACGCCGGGGGAAGAAAAGGGTTACCGACCCACACGGAGGCGGCCCCCCGACTCGCCTCACCCTCTGCCCCAGCAAGGATGATGAAGATCCTTGAAGCCGAGGGCGGGGCGGAGGCCGCAGCCCGGTTCGCTTCTCCCCACCATCAAGCTGGTGGTCACCGTCTTGGGTGACCACCGGTGAGGGGACGCAGCCGGGCTGCATGATGAAAATCCTTGAAGCCGAACGATGGCTGAAAGGTACCAACTTCCATGAAGTTGCGTTCCTCCGACGACAAGACGGAAGGGCTCCGGCTGTCCCCCGCCTGGAGGCTCGGAAGGTGGAAAGACACAAGGCATGAGGGGAGCGCGAAGACATGGTTGTCCTCTAAGGGGGTCGCCCCCCTTTTAAAGGCGACTCTCCCCACTTGCACCCTCAACCGTTGCGGGTCGAGTCTTCTCCAACACGATCCAAGATTCTCCCCCCCCCCACGGCACGGGGCTGGGTCCCACACGTCATGCAAGCCGGACCAGGGGAGAAGAGGCCAACCCGCCACGCGCGCGCGGTGCATGCAACCACCCGGCGGTTACAAGCACTCCTCCACTTTCGCCCAGACCAGCGGGTGAAAGGGCGGACAGCCATGCAGGCGGCATGCAACCGTGCCAAGTGGGCGCGCCCCTTCGACTCCAACGAGCCCAGCATGGAGGTCCAGGCCCACGTGTCATGCAACCGGCGCGCCGGTTGCTACGTGTGAGCAAATGCACCGCCACTCACGCCACTACCGCGTCTCCTCGACTGCGGAGTCAATACCGCGACTCGAGGCAGCCCTGCAGTGCCAGCCAAGCGCGACGGTCAAGTGCGGTCAAAATTGGGCCGGCAGTAATGGCGGTGGCAGGCGGGCAGAAGCAGCGGTCACGTCGTCAGCCAAGCTTACGTCCCATCCAGGGGCAGCGAGGGAGCCCTCTCCCACGGCGTGAAGACGGTGCGCCCGTGATCCGTTCCTCGAACGGCTCGCGCACACGCAACGGCCGCCCCACGAACCGCTCGCCCCATCGCATTAACTCCGCGGCGGGATAGGCGGCGCCTCAGGCGGGAGGAGCAAGCGACGCTTCGCCTTCGCCGTAATGACCACGTCGAAAAAGGTACGCCACATCGTTAGACTTCGCATCCTTTTCCTTTTCCTCTTTCTCTCTCTTACAACAGGGACCGGGAAAGGGGGATACCCCGAAAAGGACCCTTCTCCGTGAAGGAAACAGGCTCCAAGCCTCCCTACTGATCAGAGGTTCGAAGGCTGGCCCCTCGGAGGGGTTCAACAGCCGCCTCAGAGCACGTGGGCTCCACACCCACTACTGGTCAGAGGTTCGATGGCCGGCCCTTCGAAGGGTTCAACGGTCGCCTCATGCCACTCGGGCTCCGCGCCCACAACTGATCAGGGGTTCGTAGGCTGACCCTCGAAGGGTTCACAGTCGCCTTAGACACGGAGCGAGGGATGACCATGGGTACGTTCGATACATAACCAAGGCTCGGGCTACGCTCCCGAGGTACCCTAGGACATTTCCGAGACCAGCGGTAACGATCTTGTAACGGAATCCCATCAGAGGGAGGCATCGCGCCCTCGGACCCCGTCGACAGGGGACCGGGTCCGGCAGATCACCCACAAGTACTTTTGGGCGCGCCTCTGGGCCTCTAGCCGACCCCTATCAAATGGGGCATGGATGTCCGCTCGGATTACCCGCCAGCAGCTCACCGGAGACACCATGTTCGACGCCACCCGAGGGCAACATGGTGCTTTCCCCCCCTCCTCCTTGCGGAAAGGCGACGCAGGGGCGTATGTAAAAAAGTCGAGTCTGTCCCTGACCGTCCTCTCGCCCTGTGCAGAGGCTCAGGGGCTGCTCTCGCAAACCCGGCTCCAGCCAAACCGTTGACAGCGTCAACATACCAGCCCGAGAACTTGGGACCCGACCGTGCACTCGGGCTACAGCCAGCTCGCATGAGGGAACAACTAGACCAGCCAAAGTGTTGTGAAGCGCACTAAGACCTCGAAGGAGTAAAACTACTCCTCCGAGGCCTCGGGGGCTACACCCAGCGGGTGCGCTCGCGCGCACCCACCAGAACAGAATGCAACCGAAAAAGGCTGGTCCCCTTGCAAAAAAGTGCGGCAAAAGCCTCCAAGCGAGTATTAGTACTCCCTTGGAGGCTCGGGGGCTACTGTTGGGGACCATAATTAGGGGTACCCTCTGTGGCAGAACTGCCCGAATTATTCCAACTTGAGTGCCTCAGCCCTGCCTCAGAGGCTAGACCACACTTAAATGGGAATAACTCGTCAATCCCTCAGATCTAGTCCGACTCGGCCACTGATAGGATCAAGTACCACAATCTCACTCAAAGGTGAGTCACAGAGCAAATACAATAAAGCATAAATCCATACATTAAGGAGTATTAAATTATTACATCACCATCGGAGTTTTGCAAAAGTAGTCATCATTGTTCGAAGTGCAGCGGAATAAAACTAACGATAGATAAACGGAGGGATGGGGAAGCCTGTCCCATCACTCCTCATGCTCCTCCTCGGCCGAGGCGGGGTCCCACTCGACAGTCCAACCCGGTGGCAAGTGAAAGGGAAATGTGCCCTTGGGCCATTTCTAAGTATTTTGGTGATTGAGTGCCAACACAAGTGCTTAAATGTGAATTTATGTCCATGGACGAACAAAGTGCAAATCATGAAGTAAAGGTATGTTTCTAAGCCTTAGTACATTGGTTTTGTGTACTAATGTACTTGTCTAAGTGTTAGAAACAGAAAGAAGAAGAAAAGAAGAAAGGTGCAAAAGACTTGGCTGTGTACAGCCAAGACTCAGCTCAGTCTGGCACACCGGACTGTCCGGTGGTGCACCGGACAATGTCCGGTGCGCCAGGCTGACTCGGTGTGAAGAGGCCGCTCTCGGGAATTCGCCGACGACGTACGGCTAAAATTCACCGGACTGTCCGGTGTGCACCGGACTGTCCGGTGAGCCAACGGTCGGCCGGGCCAACGGTCGGCCGCGCAATCTGCGCGGGACACGTGGCCGAGCCAACGGCTAGAAGACGGCACCGGACTGTCCGGTGTGCACCGGACATGTCCGGTGCGCCAACGGCTCCCAGATCTGCAACGGTCGGCAGCGCTGTTTAAGGAAGGAAATCGGGCACCGGACAGTGTCCGGTGTGCACCGGACTGTCCGGTGCACCTGACGACAGAAGGCAAGATTGGCCTTCCAGATTTGCTCTCAACGGCTCCTAGCTGCCTTGGGGCTATAAAAGGGACCCGTAGGCGCATGGAGGACATACCCAAGCAACCTTAGAGCATTCTTGATCATCCACACTCAGTCTTTGCGCATTCGTTTGTCATTCTCAGTGATTCGAGCTCCGTTCTAGTGAGAACTTTGAGATAGTCTTTTGAGCTCGATTCTTGGCCGTGTGTGTGCGCATTTTGCTGTGGATTTGTGTGTGTTGCTTTCCTCCCTTACTCTGAATTTCTCGTGAATCTCAAGTGTAAGGGCGAGAGGCTCCAAGTTGTGGAGATTCCTCGCGAACGGGATATTGAAAGGCAAAGCAAAACACCGTGGTATTCAAGTTGGTATTTGGACCGCTTGAGAGGGGTTGATTGCAACCCTCGTCTGTTGGGACGCCACAATTTGGAGTAGGCAAGCGTTGGTCTTGGCCGAACCACGGGATAAACCACTGTGTCATCTCTGTGTTTGATCTCTTGTGGTATTGTGTTTTGTTGAGACTCCTCTCTAGCCACTTGGTGATTATTGTACTAACACTTAACAAGTTTTTGTGGCTTAAGTTTTAAAGTTTCACAGGATCACCTATTCACCCCCCCTCTAGGTGTTCTCAATTGGTATCAGAGCCGTTCTCTTCAAGAAAGGGACTAACCGCCCGAAGAGATGGATCCTAAGGGGAAGGGAATCGTGATCAACGATAAGGAGAAGGAGTCCTTCGTCAACGAGCCAAAGGACGACAAGACTACCGACTCGGGCTCGGGACACAGACGCAAAGAAGGGAAGAAGAAGAAGACAAGACGCATCAAGGAGATCGTCTACTACGACAGCGACGAATCTTCCTCTTCCCAAAAGGACGACGACAACGACTACAAAAAGACGGTCAATTCGAACTTTTCATTTGATTATTCTCGTATTCAACATAGTTCGAATTCACATTTGCTTTCCATTCCTCTTGGCAAACCTCCACACTTCGATGGGGAGGACTACGGATTTTGGAGTCACAAAATGCGTAGTCACTTATTCTCTCTCCATCCAAGCATTTGGGAGATTGTAGAGAATGGAATGAAGTTTGATAGCTCGGATAACTCTATGCTCATAAATGAACAAATCCATAGAAATGCACAAGCTACTACTGTTCTCTTAGCGTCCTTGTGCAGGGAAGAGTACAACAAGGTGAGCGGCTTGGACAATGCCAAGCAAATATGGGACACCCTCAAGATCTCTCACGAGGGGAATGACATCACCATGCTCACCAAAATGGAGTTGGTGGAGGGCGAGCTTGGACGATTCGCCATGATAAGGGGAGAGGAGCCAACCCAAACGTACAACCGGCTAAAGACCCTCATCAACAAAATAAGGAGCTACGGAAGCACGCGATGGACGGACCACGACGTCGTCCGCCTAATGCTAAGGTCATTTACCGTTCTTGATCCTCATCTCGTGAACAATATTCATGAGAATCCCAGGTACACGATGATGACGCCCGAGGAGGTACTCGGAAAATTCGTAAGCGGGCGGATGATGATCAAGGAGGCGAGATACGTCGACGACGCATTGAACGGTCCAATCCACGAGCCTCAACCCATTGCTCTCAAGGCAACAAGGAGCAAGGAGCAGCTACCCAGCAAGGTGGCGCAAGTTGAGGCGGCCGGGCTCAATGATGAAGAGATGGCTCTCATCATCAAAAGATTCAAGACGGCGCTAAATGGTCGCAAGGGGCAACCAAGGAAGACCAAGACAAAGGGGAAGCGCTCATGCTTCAAATGTGGTAAGGTTGGTCATTTTATTGCTAACTGTCCCGAAAATGATAGTGACCAGGAGCAAGGGAAGAATGGGAAGAGAGAGAACAAGAAGGTTTACAAGAAGGCCAAAGGCGAAGCACACCTTGGAAAGGAGTGGGATTCGGATTGCTCTTCGTCCGACTCCGACGACGAAGGACTCGCCGCCACTGCCTTCAACAAATCGGCCCTCTTCCCAAACGAGCATCACACTTGCCTCATGGCAAGGGAAAAGAAGGTAATCACTCGTAATGCTAATACTTATGATTCTTCTAGTGATGATGAGTCTAGTGAGGATGAAATAGATTACTCTAGTTTATTCAAGGGATTGGATAGAACTAAGATAGCTAAGATTAATGAATTGATTGATGCCTTGAATGAAAAGGATAGAATCTTAGAGAAACAAGAAGATCTTTTATATGAAGAGCATGATAAATTTGTTAGTGCACAAAATTCACTTGCTCTAGAAGTTAAAAGAAATGGAATGCTTTCTTGTGAACTTTCTACTTGTAATGAAACCATTTCGTCTTTAAAAGGTGAAATTAATGATTTAAATGCTAAACTAGAAGTAGCAAGTAAATCTAACTCTTGTGTTGAACATGTTGAAATTTGCACTAGGTGTAAGGATGTTGATATTAATGCTTGTTGTGAACACTTAGTTTCAATTTCAAAACTAAATGATGAAGTGGCTAGTCTTAATGCCCAACTTAAGACTAGCAAGAATGAATTTGATAAGCTGAAATTTGTAAGGGATGCCTACACGATTGGTAGACACCCCTCAATTAAGGTTGGACTTGGCTACAAGAGGGAAGCCAAGGACTTGACAGGCCATAAGGCTCCTATCTCCGCCAAGGAGAAAGGGAAGGCTCCTATGGCTAGTAGTACTAAAAGGAACCATGCTTTTATATATCATGATAGGAGACAAACTAGAAATGCTTATAGGAGTTATAATGCTTATGATGATTTTGACTCTCATGCCATGTTTGCTTCTAGTTCTTCCTATATGCATGGTAGAAATATGTCTAGGAGAAATGCTATTCATCATGTGCCTAGAAAGAATATTATTCATGCTCCTAGGAAAGTAGTGAATGAACCTTCTACAATTTATTGTGCTTTAAATGCTTCCTTTGCTATTTGTAGAAAGGATAGGAAAATAGTTGCTAGGAAGTTAGGGGCAAAATGCAAGGGAGACAAAACTTGCATTTGGGTCCCTAAGGATATTTGCACTAACCTTGTAGGACCCAACATGAGTTGGGTACCTAAGACCCAAGCCTAAATTTGCCTTGCAGGTTTATGCATCCGGGGGTTCAAGCTGGATTATCGACAGCGGATGCACAAACCATATGACGGGGAAGAAGAAGATGTTCACCTCCTACGTCAAAAATAAGGATTCCCAAGATTCAATTATATTCGGTGATGGGAATCAAGGCAAGGTAAAAGGGTTAGGTAAAATTGCAATTTCTAATGAGCACTCAATTTCCAATGTGTTTTTAGTTGAGTCTCTTGGTTACAATTTGCTATCTGTTAGTCAACTATGCAATATGGGATATAATTGTCTTTTTACAAATGTAGATGTGTCTGTCATTAGAAGAAGTGATGGTTCACTAGCCTTTAAGGGTGTATTAGACGGCAAGCTTTTCTTAGTTGATTTTGCAAAAGAAGAGGCTGGTCTAGATGCATGCTTAATGGCTAAGACTTGCATGGGCTGGCTGTGGCATCGCCGCTTAGCACATGTGGGGAT
Organism: Zea luxurians; assembly: GCA_029449295.1. Classification (NCBI taxonomy): domain Eukaryota; kingdom Viridiplantae; phylum Streptophyta; class Magnoliopsida; order Poales; family Poaceae; genus Zea; species Zea luxurians. The sequence goes on from JAOPSE010000012.1 coordinate 15,521,867, forward strand.
GAAGAACCTTCACAAGCTTCTAAAGGGAGAACACGTGATAGGTTTGACTAACGTACAATTCGAAAAAGATAAACCTTGTGCAGCTTGTCAGGCAGGTAAATAGGTGGGAGGAGCGCATCACAGCAAAAATGTGATAACCACGTCAAGACCTCTGGAGCTACTGCATATGGACCTCTTCGGACCCGTCGCCTATCTGAGCATAGGAGGAAGTAAGTATGGTTTAGTTATTGTTGATGACTTTTCCCGCTTCACTTGGGTGTTCTTTTTGCAGGATAAGTCTGAAACCCAAGGGACCCTCAAGCGCTTCCTCAGGAGAGCTCAAAATGAGTTTGAGCTCAAGGTGAAGAAGATAAGGAGCGACAACGGGTCCGAGTTCAAGAACCTTCAAGTGGAGGAGTTCCTTGAGGAGGAAGGGATCAAGCACGAGTTCTCCGCTCCCTACACACCACAGCAAAATGGTGTGGTAGAGAGGAAGAACAGGACACTGATCGATATGGCAAGGACGATGCTTGGAGAGTTCAAGACCCCCGAGTGCTTTTGGTCGGAAGCTGTGAACACGGCTTGCCACACCATCAACAGGGTCTACCTTCATCGCCTCCTCAAGAAAACTTCGTATGAGCTACTAACCGGTAACAAACCCAATGTATCGTACTTTCGTGTATTTGGGAGCAAATGCTACATTCTAGTGAAGAAGGGTAGAAATTCTAAGTTTGCTCCCAAAGCTGTAGAAGGGTTTTTATTAGGTTATGATTCAAATACAAAGGCGTATAGGGTCTTCAACAAATCATCGGGTTTGGTTGAAGTCTCTAGCGACGTTGTATTTGATGAGACTAATGGCTCTCCAAGAGAGCAAGTTGTTGATTGTGATGATGTAGATGAAGAAGATGTTCCGACGGCCGCTATACGAACCATGGCGATTGGAGAAGTGCGGCCACAGGAACAAGATGAACGAGATCAACCTTCTTCCTCAACAACGGTGCATCCCCCAACAAAAGACGATGAACAGGTTCATCAAAAGGAGGCGTGTGATCAAGGGGGAGCACAAGATGATCACGTGATGGAGGAAGAAGCGCAACCGGCACCTCCAACCCAAGTTCGAGCGGTGATTCAAAGGGATCATCCCGTCGACCAAATTTTGGGTGACATTAGCAAGGGAGTAACTACTCGATCTTGATTAGTTAATTTTTGTGAGCATTACTCTTTTGTCTCTTCTATTGAGCCTTTCAGGGTAGAGGAGGCCTTGCTAGATCCGGATTGGGTATTGGCCATGCAGGAGGAACTCAACAACTTCAAGCGCAATGAAGTTTGGACACTGGTGCCTCGTCCCAAGCAAAATGTTGTGGGAACCAAGTGGGTGTTCCGCAACAAACAGGACGAGCACGGGGTGGTGACGAGGAACAAGGCTCGACTTGTGGCAAAAGGTTATGCCCAAGTCGCAGGTTTGGACTTTGAGGAGACGTTTGCTCCTGTGGCTAGGCTAGAATCAATTCGTATCTTGCTAGCATATGCCGCTCACCATTCTTTCAGGTTGTACCAAATGGATGTGAAGAGCGCTTTCCTCAACGGGCCGATCAAGGAGGAGGTGTACGTGGAGCAACCCCCTGGCTTTGAGGATGAACGGTACCCCGACCACGTGTGTAAGCTCTCTAAGGCGCTCTATGGACTTAAGCAAGCCCCAAGAGCATGGTATGAATGCCTTAGAGACTTTTTAATTGCTAATGCTTTCAAGGTTGGGAAAGCCGATCCAACTCTTTTTACCAAGACTTGCGATGGTGATCTTTTTGTATGCCAAATTTATGTCGATGACATAATATTTGGTTCTACTAATCAAAAGTCTTGTGAAGAGTTTAGCAGGGTGATGACGCAGAAATTCGAGATGTCGATGATGGGCGAGTTGAACTACTTCCTTGGGTTCCAAGTGAAGCAACTCAAGGACGGCACCTTCATCTCCCAAACGAAGTACACACAAGATTTGCTAAAGAGGTTTGGGATGAAGGACGCCAAGCCCGCAAAGACGCCGATGGGAACCGACGGACACACCGACCTCAACAAAGGAGGTAAGTTCGTTGATCAAAAAGCATACCGGTCCATGATAGGTTCTTTGCTTTATTTATGTGCTAGTAGACCGGATATTATGCTTAGCGTATGCATGTGTGCTAGATTTCAATCTGATCCGAAGGAGTGTCACTTAGTGGCTGTGAAGCGAATTCTTCGATATTTAGTCTCTACGCCTTGCTTCGGGATCTGGTATCCAAAGGGGTCTAACTTTGACTTGATTGGGTACTCAGATTCTGACTATGCTGGATGTAAGGTCGATAGGAAGAGTACATCGGGGACGTGCCAATTCTTAGGAAGGTCCCTGGTGTCATGGAACTCTAAGAAACAAACATCCGTTGCCCTATCCACCGCTGAGGCCGAGTATGTTGCAGCAGGACAGTGTTGCGCGCAACTACTTTGGATGAGGCAAACCCTCAGGGACTTTGGCTACAATCTGAACAAAGTCCCACTCCTATGTGATAATGAGAGTGCTATCCGAATAGCGGAAAATCCTGTTGAGCACAGCCGCACAAAGCACATTGACATCCGGCATCACTTTTTGAGAGACCACCAGCAAAAGGGAGATATCGAAGTGTTTCATGTTAGCACCGAGAACCAGCTAGCCGATATCTTTACCAAGCCTCTAGATGAGAAGACCTTTTGCAGGCTGCGTAGTGAGCTCAATATCTTAGATTCGCGGAACTTGGATTGAAATGTAGCATACATGTGTTTATGCCTTTGATCATGTCCATTCTGCATTTTGTTGCTTATTATGGTGCTCAAGTTGTACAAACACTCCCTGGACCTCACAAGTCCGTTGCAAAGTGATGCACATGTTTAGGGGGAGATGTGTTACAACTTGACCCTTTGAGACTAACCATATGCTTGAGTTTGCTTGATTTAGTCTCGAAGGAGAATTGAAAGGGAAAAGGTGGACTTGGACCATGAAAGACTTCCACTGCACTCCGATGAGAGGGTAACTTATTCCAAGTCCATCTCATGAACTCTTATTGCCATTTGCTCTAAATTGAAGATTTTGGTGAGGCAATGGGGTTAAAGGACCAAGATTGATCCCGTTTTGGTGCTTGATGCCAAAGGGGGAGAAAATAAAGGCCAAAGCAATAAATGGATCAGCTACCACTTGAGAAATTTGAAAATAGTAGAGTAGAGCTTTTGGTTTGTCAAAACTCTTTTATTGTCTCTTTTGTCAAAAGTTGGCCTCTTGTGGGGAGAAGTAGTAATTATGGGAAAAAGGGGGAGTTTTTGAAATCTTTGATCAATCTCTTTTGGAATGACTCTCTTTATGCTTCAACATGTGTGTTTGACTTAGAGATAGAGATTTGAGTTTGATTTGCAAAAACAAACCAAGTGGTGGCAAAGGATGATCCATATATGCCAAAATTGAATCAAAATAAATTTGAGTTTTATTTGAAGTGTGTTTGCACTTGTTCTAGTTGCTTTATGTTGTGTTGGCATAAATCACCAAAAAGGGGGAGATTGAAAGGGAAATGTGCCCTTGGGCCATTTCTAAGTATTTTGGTGATTGAGTGCCAACACAAGTGCTTAAATGTGAATTTATGTCCATGGACGAACAAAGTGCAAATCATGAAGTAAAGGTATGTTTCTAAGCCTTAATACATTGGTTTTGTGTACTAATGTACTTGTCTAAGTGTTAGAAACAGAAAGAAGAAGAAAAGAAGAAAGGTGCAAAAGACTTGGCTGTGTACAGCCAAGACTCAGCTCAGTCTGGCACACCGGACTGTCCGGTGGTGCACCGGACAGTGTCTGGTGCGCCAGGCTGACTCGGCGTGAAGAGGCCGCTCTCGGGAATTCGCCGACGGCGTACGGCTAAAATTCACCGGACTGTCCGGTGTGCACCGGACTGTCCGGTGAGCCAACGGTCGGCCGCGCAATCTGCGCGGGACACGTGGCCGAGCCAACGGCTAGAAGACGGCACCGGACTGTCCGGTGTGCACCGGACATGTCCGGTGCGCCAACGGCTCCCAGATCTGCAACGGTCGGCAGCGCTGTTTAAGGAAGGAAATCGGGCACCGGACAGTGTCCGGTGTGCACCGGACTGTCCGGTGCACCCGACGATAGAAGGCAAGATTGGCCTTCCAGATTTGCTCTCAACGGCTCCTAGCTGCCTTGGGGCTATAAAAGGGACCCCTAGGCGCATGGAGGACATACCCAAGCAACCTTAGAGCATTCTTGATCATCCACACTCAGTCTTTGCGCATTCGTTTGTCATTCTCAGTGATTCGAGCTCCGTTCTAGTGAGAACTTTGAGATAGTCTTTTGAGCTCGATTCTTGGCCGTGTGTGTGCGCATTTTGCTGTGGATTTGTGTGTGTTGCTTTCCTCCCTTACTCTGAATTTCTCGTGAATCTCAAGTGTAAGGGCGAGAGGCTCCAAGTTGTGGAGATTCCTCGCGAACGGGATATTGAAAGGCAAAGCAAAACACCGTGGTATTCAAGTTGGTCTTTGGACCGCTTGAGAGGGGTTGATTGCAACCCTCGTCCGTTGGGACGCCACAACGTGGAGTAGGCAAGCGTTGGTCTTGGCCGAACCACGGGATAAACCACTGTGTCATCTCTGTGTTTGATCTCTTGTGGTATTGTGTTTTGTTGAGACTCCTCTCTAGCCACTTGGTGATTATTGTACTAACACTTAACAAGTTTTTGTGGCTTAAGTTTTAAAGTTTCACAGGATCACCTATTCACCCCCCCCCCTCTAGGTGTTCTCAGCAAGGCGGACGGGCAAGTCACTCCAGCAACCATGTCCTCCAGAGAACCTGTAAAAAATTATGCCACAAGCAAGGCTGAGTATACTAATACTCAGCTAGACTTACCCGGTGTGAGGAGTCTACTCCTCTACCTCTAGACATGCAGCTGTTTGGCTGTGGGGTTTGGTTTGCCAAAAGCACTAGCTGAGTTTCTAAATTCCAGTTTTAACTTTGTCAAATTTAAGTGTGACTCTCTTAAGGCTAAATGTGTACTATCTACTCATACATAGTAGCAAACATTTTAGCAATCAACATCTTGTAGCATCTCATCATATTTCCACTTGTTACTCAATGTAGCAGCATGGATCAAGCAGTCTCATTAGCTGCGAGAAGCAGACGACTCGAATCGAGTTTTATCCTTGCAAGGTAAACCTAAACACACGACGTGGCGAGGCACTCCGTCCCCACACACATCAACCGTCCCCATCGATTCCCCGTCAGCAGATCAGGGCTCACCGCCTTGGCGTACAATGCCTCACTGACCCCGACTGTCGTCGTGCAGTGACCGCAATTGTACCCACCATAACCGGAATGGGAGACTACGTCTCAGGTCGCGTGAGGGGTAAAGTCCACTGCCAGGTTCACTCAGGTACTAGGCTTACCGATTTACCATATTTCTCGGCATGTGCTTAGTACGTTCAAACGCTTGACTCACGGTACCACACCTTAATCCTTATTCAAATTTTTATCCTGTAGACAACCAATCCCCATGGATTGTTGCCCACAAACCAACCTCATTATTAGATGAAAGTGAGTACAACCAATTCCTGACCTCGCGCGAGTGCTGGAAAAATCACTCGACTTCTATCGATATCCCTAATTAGTAAAGCAGCTACTCGACCTAGCATACTAGTATCCATCTCAAAAAGGATTCCTGAGATCATGCAACTGGGGTTTCAAACAACTCCTACACTTAAGTGCACAATACAAGCCTACAATCATTAAGTGCAGTAAAATAATATATAGAACTGGTTATGCATAAACCGAGGCTTGCCTTCCAAGGCTAGGGCAGGCAGATCCTCTGGTGCAGACTCGGGTACTGGATCCGGGGCTACCTCTTGAGCAGCTCCTTGCTCCGGCATGAGGACGTACTCTCCATCAGCAAGGTTATAGTCTATCAAAATGCAATGAACATGTATGTCAAGATTATGCAGGATTTAATAACATTATGCTAAGAGAAGATAAACTAAGTTAATGAGCAATTTAGGGTTTCTGGGTCATACGTGGCTTTCAATGGTTTATGCTTATCATTTCTAGGTTTGGGTTTTGCTAGGGATAGGCATAGTGAATTGGTATGGCCTTTAGATATTTCAGTGGACAAGTTATAAAGAGTTTGTAGGATGACACTAATTTCCTGTTATTCACTTTTCCCTTTCTTCATTTTCTACTTATGGTTTCTAGTGTAGGTTTGAACTTACGACAATGGATTAACATTTTCCAAAAATTCTGTAAAAATTACAGTGGGTTGTCATTTGCTATTCTAGCCTGTTGTAAGAACCTGAGGCTTAAAATATGAAGGCTATGCTTTAGACAAAAATAACAGGAGTTGTGTAAAATGGGCCATTTTGTACTACAACTCTTAACTAGGAGTAGGCTCTGCCCTAAGGGTTATTTTTGTTGGCATCTACTAGTAATAATAAACCTCTGTGCCAAAAATCACAAAAAGTTAATTGGTGGTTATTTAGTTGTGATTTTCTAAAGTTTTATGCCAAAAAGGTGCTTATAACTAACTTGTCATTTGAAAAATATCAAACAATAGATTTTGTATTTTTCCTATGTTCATAATAACCAAACATTTGTCATCCCAAGGTTTGAGGTGTTTTCACCTTAGGGTTATTTTTGTAGGATTTTTCTAAGCTTTCCTTGTTTTCTTAAAATAAAAGGGATCCTACTTATTTTATACTACACCAGGGTATGATAGATTTTTCTAGTGAACTATTCTAAGTAAGTATCCTAACAAAAATAGGGGTGCCCCTGTGTCATTATTTAAATCACATTTTCTATTTTTCTTCTCCTTAAGCACATTGTAAAATAAGTGGTAAAACTAACTTAATGGGGTGGACAGAGAGGTTTAGCATTTTTAATTAGGTCAGTAGGTGGACATAAACTTCTCCAAATTTTTCTAACCCTAGTCAAATAGTACAACTATTTTTCTTCCTCTTATTGAGCTTTTGGCCAACACAACAATTAAATCAGAACCTTAAAGTTTTCTGTAGTACATAGGGGGTTTTATATTTTTCTTAAGTAGGTTATATTATTTAGAGTCTGACAAAATTGGTTTGACCAAATTTGGATGAACTAAACAGAAGTTATGGATCTTCAAAGTTTCTGTTCAAATTTAAAGTCAGGTTTAATAAGGTTTTCTGAAAAAGCAGTTTACACCGAGGTCCCCAGGGTATTTCCAAACTAACTCTCTCAGTTATACCCCCGCGCTACTATTCATTTGAGCCACTGACATTTCACAAAACCCCCCAGACTTCTTTCCTTCTCCTCCGCGGTCCTTCCCTAGGTTTAAACAGTGCCCGCAAGAAAGAAAAGGGTGGCGCAGCTTACCGGCGGCGAGATAGGTCCGGCGAGGGGCAGGGTTGGCTCGGGGAGGCTCTGGCGGTCACAGCGATGTACGGCTCGACGGCGGGGATGGCCGGAATCGCCCGGTCCACGTACGCAGGCGGGTGTCCTCGTCGGCGGCGGGTGTGTCGGCCAAACCACGGCGATCTAAAGCAATCCAGTGGCACGGTGAGCTTCATGGGGTGATGTAGAGACTGTGTGCACAAGGAATCGGAAAATGGTCCAGTGGATTACCCGGTCCACGTACTCCGGCGGGGTTGTGAACTCCGGCGACCGTGGACTGACCTCTCCGGCGAAGCAGGCTTCGATTCCTCGCTCGGGGAGCTTCACCGAGGTGTGCTCACTCGTCTCCGAGGGTTGGACGGGGTTGGGAAAGGCTGGGCTGGCCGATCCACGACGGCAGGGGCTTGGGTGGCCGCGGACACGCCGTGCACAGGCAAACGACGGTGAGTTGAGCTCCGGTGAGGTTTGAGCGTGCGCGGAGAAGTGTGGTCGACGCTTGAGTGGGCTTTATAGGCGCGGCGCACACAGGGGACACGGGCGCGGCTCGGCGCGGCGCGGGGTCGGGCGCGGGCGTGCTCTGGCGTGTGCAGAGCGCGTCGAACACGTGGAGGTTTTCTTCTGCTCTTGTTCCACAGCTCACCCAAGTCGCAAACGTGCGAATCATGGCAAAAATCCTGCGCGAGTCTTTTCTTGGCACCTAGGGCTGTCTCTCATCCGTGAATTGCCATGGCAGATACGGCCTAGGGAGGGAGATCTTCGGTCGCCAAAACAGGTATGTCACTCTGCTCACCTCGCGACAAAAACCATGCCAAGGCATGTCAAACGTCAGAGTCTCGGGCTCAACTTTTTCCAGTGGGTGCCCTAGGTGGTATGCCACATTTTTGGTATAGAACATAGGTGGTTTTGGTGCCATCTTCAAGGTGAACACGGTTGATCTTTAGTGTAGGTGTAGTTTTTGACTTAGAGAAAATTTGAGAGCTCTAGCTCTCACTCTACTTGGAGATTTGATTTGGGGTTTCTCCAGGGGTCTTTTTGCAATATTTCCTCCCTATAATTGTAGGTTAATAAGTTACTTAACTTTGTGTCAAAATTTTAACTCATGGTTTGCACAATTGCTCATCCTCTCCCCCCTTTCAACCATGGCTTTGGAAGATGGGGTTCAAGAGGGTTCTAGGGTTTATTCTCCTCTTGTCCAAGGTGGTATGTGCACAAAAGCTTGAGTGATGCTCTTAAGTCATTAACATCCTTGATTAACCCATGGCTTCCAAGGTTCTTAGGTCCTTCTCAAGTTTCTACCACATGTGATCACAGGTACCAGTGCATAGATGTGCTCTAGCAATGGTAACACCTAAGGTGTTACAGCCCTCCCCCTTAAAGGAATCTCGTCCCGAGATTTCAGGCAGAGTCCCCTAGAGGGGGTGCTATGAAGGTGTGCCGGTGTGTGGTTTCTGCTTTTCTTGAGTTTCTCTAATTGGCTGTTCTTCGAATGTCATCCTCTTTGCAACTTCAGAAGGAAGTCCTTTTTAAGTTAAATTCACAACTTAGACTACCCTTACTATCTAAGTTTTTCTTATAATTGTTTTCAAAAGGCAGGTGGGGTGGGGTTTTGGGTTACGTACCGACTCCTTTGGGCAGAAAGTCGGGGAAGCGTGAGCGTAGAAAATCCTCAGTCTCCCATGTAGCTTCTTCTGCTGAATGGTGACTCCACTGAACCTTATACATTCGGATTGACCTTGCCCGCGTTGATCTCTCCTTCTGATCCAATACCTTGACGGGGTACTCTTGATAGGACAGGTCTGGTTCTATCTCAATGTCTGGTTCAGGTAGCACTTTAGTGGGTAGGCGGACACATTTCCGCAGTTGAGACACATGGAACACATCATGGATGGCTGTCATGCTGGGTGGCAACTTCAATTGATATGCTACAGGCCCACAAGTCTCCTTGATCTCGTAGGGTCCAATGTAACGAGGAGCTAACTTGCCCTTGATCCCGAATCTCTGGACACCCTTGGTGGGTGACACCTTAAGATAAACATGGTCTCCCACTGCAAACTGTAGAGGTTTCCGCCTTTTATCATGATAGCTCTTTTGCCTGGCTTGAGCAGCTTCTAAGTTCTTCTTGATGACTCTGACCTTTTCCTCTACTTCAAGTACCAAATCTGGCCCAAATATTTCTCTTTCTTCTGCTTGAGACCAATTCAGTGGGGTCCTACACCTTCTCCCATATAAGGCCTCAAAAGGTGCCATCTTCAAACTGGATTGGTAGCTGTTATTGTAAGAAAATTTTGCTAAAGAAAGACACTTATCCCAATCCTTTCCATAGTATAGCACACATGCCCTCAACATGTCTTCCAAAATCTGATTTACCCTTTCTGTCTGGCCATCTGTTTGAGGATGGTATGCTGAGCTTCGTACTACATGGGTCCCAAGTGATTCCTACAATTGTTCCCAAAATCGTGCCACAAATGGTGCTCCTCTGTCTGACACTATAGTCCTTGGTATCCCATGCAAACGAACTATCTGCTCAATGTAGATTTCCGCATACTTCTCCGTCCTGTGGGTGGTATGTACTGGCAAGAAATGAGCGGTCTTAGTCAGTCGGTCCACAATAACCCAAATTGAATCGTGGTGCCTGGAGGTGTTGGGCAATCCTACGATAAAGTCCATGCAAATGTCCTCCCATTTCCAAGATGGTATGGGAAGGGGTTGCAAAGGGTCTGCTGCCTTCAAATGACTGGCTTTAATCCTTTGGCAGGTGTCACACTCGGATATGTACTTGGCAATTTCCCTCTTCATTCTGGTCCACCAGTACAAAGATCTGAGATCATGATACATCTTGTTGCTACCAGGGTGCATGGAGAATTTTGAAAGGTGAGCTTCATCCAATATCTTTTTTCTGAGCTCAGGGTCCTTGGGAACAACCAATCGATCTCCAAACCATAAAATTCCCTTACTGTCCTGACGAAAGCACTTGTATTTTTCTGTCTTCTGCTTGAGCATGTCTTTGATAACTTGAACACTTTTATCCACAATCTGTGCCTGGACTATTTGCTCTTGCAATGTGGGCTCCACCGAGATATAACTTAATTCACCGGAAGGAACAACTTCCAGGTTCAGCTTACACAACTCATCACACAGGGTGGTAACTCTTGCATCCATGCTCATACAGTTACACTGGGCCTTTCTGCTCAAGGCATCTGCCACAACATTGGCCTTGCCTGGATGGTAATGCACCTCCAAATCGTAATCCTTGATTAGTTCTAACCATCTCCTCTGCCTCATGTTCAGATCTGCTTGAGTAAAGATGTATTTGAGACTCTTGTGATCAGTGTAGATGTTACAGTGAGCTCCCATCAAATAGTGTCTCCAAATCTTAAGAGCATGAACCACAGCTGCCAACTCCAGATCATGTGTAGGGTAATTCTGCTCATGGGGTCTGAGTGCTCGGGAAGCATAAGCAATCACTCTGTTATCTTGCATCAAGACACAACCCAATCCAGTACCGGAAGCATCACAATAAACTTCAAATGGCTTGGTGTTATCAGGTTGAGCCAGCACTAGGGCTGTTGTCAAATGCTGCCTCAAAGTATGAAAGGCATCTTCGCACTTCTGGCTCCAATCATATTTGGCTCCCTTCTTCAATAACTCAGTCATTGGCTTGGCAATTCTGGAGAAGTCCGGAATAAATCGTCGATAATACCCTACCAATCCTAGAAAACTCCGAATTTGCCTCACTGTAGTCGAGGGTTTCCAATCCATCACCTCTTGTACCTTCTCAGGATCAACTGATATCCCCTCCTGAGAAATTGTGTGACCCAAGAATTTAATCTCCTTTAGCCAGAATTCACATTTTGACAACTTAGCATAAAGATGATGATCGCGCAGTCGCTGAAGCACGATGTGCAGATGCTCAGTATGCTCGTCTTCATTCTTGGAATAGACCAGAATATCATCAATGAAAACGACCACGAACTTGTCCAACTCTGGCATGAATACCAAGTTCATCAGGTACATAAAATAAGCTGGGGCATTGGTCAGCCCAAAAGACATCACCAAGAACTCATAGAGCCCATATCTGGTAGAGAAAGCAGTCTTTGGAATATCACTGGCATGGATCTTGATTTGATGGTAGCCCGAGCTAAGGTCTATCTTGGAGAATACCTTGGCTCCCACCAATTGATCAAACAGAACATCGATGCGAGGTAGCGGGTATTTGTTCTTGATGGTCACCGCATTGAGAGGGCGGTAGTCAACACACATTCTCAAACTCTCATCCTTTTTCTTCACAAATAATGCAGGACATCCCCAAGGTGAAGTACTTGGGCGAATGAACCCCTTGTCCAACAATTCTTGCAGTTGCTTCTTCAGTTCTGCCAGTTCCACGGGAGGCATCCTATAGGGTCTCTTGGAGATAGGAGCAGTCCCGGGTTGCAATTCAATCGCAAACTCGATGTCTCTATCAGGTGGCATCCCTGGCAATTCATCCGAAAAAACATCTGGGTAGTCACAGACTACTGGGATCTTTTCCACTGGGGATTCTATCATAACGAAGGCACAAGAACGAGTGCATCCCTGGTCGGGCAGATATAGTGTAGTTTCACCACAAGTTGGTGAGTGCACTTCAATGGCCCTAGCTGCAATATCAATAACTGCTTGGTGCCTGGTTAACCAGTCAGTTCCCAATATAATATCCACGCTATCCAAACTCAAAATGAGAAGGGTGGTTTTAATTACAAGACTACCAAACTTTATGGGCACATGCCTGCTGATTTGATTGGTGGCAATCTTGCCTCCGGGTGTTGAAATCGTGATACCCCCATTGGTGTGATGAAAGGGCAATTGACACTTGGCACTAAATTTGGCACTAATAAAGCTATGTGATGCACCAGAATCAAAAAGAATAATAGCAGGACAATTCAAAACGGTAAAGATACCAGTCATGACGGGTGCTCCCTCTGGAATATCAGCCATGGTGGTGAAGTTCAGCTTGCCCTGCCTCACTTGCACCTTCTGCCTCTTGCCCTGGTTTTGATTAACATTCTGCCCCTGCCTCTGCTGGTTCCTGGGGCAATTCTTGGCATAATGCCCGGTGTTGCCACAGGTGAAACACCTGTTGTCATTTGCTGGCGATATTGCTGCTGCTGCTGATTGTTCCTCTGAGTGGGAAACTGGGTGCAGTTGGGTGCCTGTTGCTGCTGTGGTCGGATCACCCAACGTCCTTGCTGCTGCTGGGGTCCCCTGTTCTGAGTGTCGGACACAATCCTGAAGCGCTGTGGCTGGCTGAGGGTCCTGCCACAGGGGTCTTCCTCTTCTTCTCTGCTTGACGAGCTGTGATACAGTCCTCCTGGGAAATGGCCATGTTGACCAACTCATTATAGCTGTTGGCCCTGACAGTGTTGAGACGATCACGGAGATTAGTGCTGAGCCCCCGTCTGAACATGTCCCTCTTCTTCTCATCTGTATCTGCATGGTACCCAGCATACTGGCACAGATCATTGAAAGCCTGAGCATACTGCAACACTATCCTGTTGCCCTGAGTGAGTGCCAAAAACTCGTTGAGCTTACGGTCCATAATGTCAGCTGGGATATGGTGCCCTCTGAAAGCTGCCTTGAACTCTCTCCAATCCACTTCATGGTCAGTTGGTTGCATAGCGAGATAGTGGTCCCACCATGTCCGCGCGGGTCCGCGAAGCTGCTGGGTGGCGAACCTGACCTTAGTCACCTCGGAACAAACTCCATTGAGTAGTGGGAATTTAGATTCCACTACCCTTAGCCATACATCAGCATCAAGTGGATCCTCTGCCCTGGTGAACAAAGGCGGCTGAGTACTGAGGAACTCCTGGTAAGTGGCTACTGCGGGGTGACGCTGATGATCTCCACCACCATAGTGCTGAGGTGGTGGCTGACGCTGAGCTAGCTGCCTCAAGATCTCATTTTGCTGAGCCATTAGCTCCTGCAGAGTGGGAGGCGGTGGCGGCGGCGGAGGAATGCGCTCATTCTGGCCACGACGCGCTCTCCCGGCCATCTGAAAAATCACATATATACTTAACACCATATCTCCAAGTTCCATGTTTTAATCGCGGTGAAAGAGTCAAAAGCAAATTGATAGATCCCGACATAAACCAAAAAGCATAAACTTTTCGTTCAAATTTAAAACTAACATCATCCATCAACCAAACTTCCAAAAGAGTTTATCACGGTTACATCAACGGTCCCAAAAAGACTCGACTCTATCTAGCCTAGTACCCCAAGGGTGCAAAAGCTAAGCTAGCCGCGAGGAGTCCTAACGTTACCAACTTCTATTCCTACCCCTGATACCTAGTGAGCAAACGAGGCAACACTCGACTCGGGGGAAGGTGGTCTCCCTGAGCCAGCAGTGTCCACACTGGAGGCAGGCTCCTCCCCTCCCTCAATGTCGACGTCCTTGTTAGCCTCCACATCCTGGATCTCCTGGTGATGCATATCCAGGTGCTCATTGGCCTCGGCAAGCTGCTGCTGGGTGTTGAGGAGCTGATCCTCGAGAACCTCGATGGTGTTCTCCCAGGTCCCCACCAATTCCTCCAGCTCTTGGATTTCGTCCGACAATTGCTCCACTTGTAAGTCCTTTTCCACCATCTCCTGGGACAAGTCAACCACAAGCTCCTCCCTGTTGTCCAGGGTGATCTTGGTTGCCTCCAACAATGCCATCAGATGGGACATTGCCTCGCCATGCATCACTTGCAGACGGTACAGAGCGTTCATGCACCGTACAGTCAAGTGAGCAGTCTGGCCTAGGTAGAGAGCCCAGATGTCCTTGGCATGCTCCACCCGATCCTTCCACATTGGGTCGTCCTCCTTCTCAGTGGGGAACAAGCCAATGGGGTGGGTGGAAAGCTCCAAGGGGTGGAATCCACAGAAGGTAGTCAACCCGTGCAGAGCGATCGCCTCGATCGTGTCCTCAGCCCGGTACCCAAAAGACTCAGAGTCCAGTGAACGCCAGCCCGGCTACAGGGGATGAGGCTCCAAGGTCATCCTCACCCTACAGCGGGGCACCCGGTGCTTCTCAAACTGCTGCACCGCGTACTGAGGGGGTGTCATGTACCCGGCCCCCTGAAGTACCTCCCACAGAATGCGGGGAAAGCCCTCCCGTGCGAGTCCGTCAGTGTGGGACAGTGCATTCCCGTCGTCTGAGGGTCCGTGGGAAGCCATCTGTGGACGGTTAGGCGTAAGTAAAAAGAAAAAGAATTATAAAAAGAACAAGAAAAATAAGACCCAGCTCCTCTCTAACTAAGACAGAATGGTACTGGGAAACTTAATTGGTTCTAGTTTTAGTTCTTACTAAATTTTTCCATTTGTTAAATTTAAGAATGCATGCATGCTCGTCCTGAACGACCTCACAGCAATGAAAAAGGGATTAGGGAAGAACTCTCATCCCCTAAAGTGGCCTGTGGGGCCTAAATACTTAGCCACCTAGCTACCCTTCTATCATCCTAAGGCTTCACGTCCTAGGTCTATCCTGCTCGTCCTACGATCTATCCAACATTGTTTCTACCACATTTTATTTTGAAAAGGGATGGTATTCATATTTTATTGATTCCTCTGTGGTGGTACAAGCTCCGATACCAGCTGTGGCGGAACTGCCCGAATTATTCCAACTTGAGTGCCTCAGCCCTGCCTCAGAGGCTAGACCACACTTAAATGGGAATAACTCGTCAATCCCTCGGATCTAGTCCGACTCGGCCACTGACAGGATCAAGTACCACAATCTCACTCGAAGGTGAGTCACAGAGCAAATACAATAAAGCATAAATCCATACATTAAGGAGTATTAAATTATTACATCACCATCGGAGTTTTGCAAAAGTAGTCATCATTGTTCGAAGTGCAGCGGAATAAAACTAACGATAGATAGACGGAGGGATGGGGAAGCCTGTCCCATCACTCCTCATGCGCCTCCTCGGCCGAGGCGGGGTCCCACTCGACAGTCCAACCCGGTGGCAAGGCGGACGACCAAGTCACTCCAGCAACCATGTCCTCCAGAGAACCTGTAAAAAATTATGCCACAAGCAAGGCTGAGTATACTAATACTCAGCTAGACTTACCTAGTGTGAGGAGTCTACTCCTCTACCTCTAGATATGCAGCTGTTTGGCTGTGGGGTTTGGTTTGCCAAAAGCACTAGCTGAGTTTCTAAATTCCAGTTTTAACTTTGTCAAATTTAAGTGTGACTCTCTTAAGGCTAAATGTGTACTATCTACTCATACATAGTAGCAAACATTTTAGCAATCAACATCTTGTAGCATCTCATCATATTTCCACTTGTTACTCAATGTAGCAGCATGGATCAAGCAGTCTCATTAGCTGCGAGAAGCAGACGATTCGAATCGAGTTTTATCCTTGCAAGGTAAACCTAAACACACGACGTGGCGAGGCACTCCGTCCCCACACACATCAACCGTCTCCATCGATTCCCCGTCAGCAGATCAGGGCTCACCGCCTTGGCGTACAATGCCTCACTGACCCCGACTGCTGTCGTGCAGTGACCGCACTTGTACCCACCATAACCGGAATGGGAGACTACGTCTCAGGTCGCGTGAGTGGTAAAGTCCACTGCCAGGTTCACTCAGGTACTAGGCTTACCGATTTACCATATTTCTCGGCATGTGCTTAGTACGTTCAAACGCTTGACTCACGGTACCACACCTTAATCCTTATTCAAATTTTTATCCCGTAGACAACCAATCCCCATGGATTGTTGCCCACAAACCAACCTCATTATGATATGAAAGTGAGTACAACCAATTCCTGACCTCGCGCGAGTGCTGGAAAAATCACTCAACTTCTACCGATATCCCTAATTAGTAAAGCAGCTACTCGACCTAGCATACTAGTATCCATCTCAAAAAGGATTCCTGAGATCATGCAACTAGGGTTTCAAACAACTCCTACACTTAAGTGCACAATACAAGCCTACAATCATTAAGTGCAGTAAAATAATATATAGAACTGGTTATGCATAAACCGGGGCTTGCCTTCCAAGGCTGGGGCAGGCAGATCCTCTGGTGCAGACTCGGGTATTGGATCCGGGGCTACCTCCTGAGCAGCTCCTTGCTCCGGCACGAGGACGTACTCTCCGTCAGCAAGGTTACAGTCTATCGAAATGCAATGAACATGTATGTCAAGATTATGCAGGATTTAATAACATTATGCTAAGAGAAGATAAACTAAGTTAATGAGCAATTTAGGGTTTCTGGGTCATACGTGGCTTTCAATGGTTTATGCTTATCATTTCTAGGTTTGGGTTTTGCTAGGGATAGGCATAGTGAATTGGTATGGCCTTTAGATATTTCAGTGGACAAGTTATAAAGAGTTTGTAGGATGACACTAATTTCCTGTTATTCACTTTTCCCTTTCTTCATTTTCTACTTATGGTTTCTAGTGTAGGTTTGAACTTACGACAGTGGTTTAACATTTTCCAAAAATTCTGTAAAAATTACAGTGGGTTGCCATTTGCTATTCTAGCCTGTTGTAAGAACCTAAGGCTTAAAATATGAAGGCTATGCTTTAGACAAAAATAACAGGAGTTGTGTAAAATGGGCCATTTCGTACTACAACTCTTAACTAGGAGTAGGCTCTGCCCTAAGGGTTATTTTTGTTGGCATCTACTAGTAATAATAAACCTCTGTGCCAAAAATCACAAAAAGTTAATTGGTGGTTATTTAGTTGTGATTTTCTAAAGTTTTATGCCAAAAAGGTGCTTATAACTAACTTGTCATTTGCAAAATATCAAACAATAGATTTTGTATTTTTCCTATGTTCACAATAACCAAACATTTTTCATCCCAAGGTTTGAGGTGTTTTCACCTTAGGTTTATTTTTGTAGGATTTTTCTAAGCTTTCCTTGTTTTCTTAAAATAAAAGGGATCCTACTTATTTTATACTACAGTAGGGTATGATAGATTTTTCTAGTGAACTATTCTAAGTAAGTATCCTAACAAAAATAGGGGTGCCCCTGGGTCATTATTTAAATCACATTTTCTATTTTTCTTCTCCTTAAGCACATTGTAAAATAAGTGGTAAAACTAACTTAATGGGGTGGACAGAGAGGTTTAGCATTTTTAATTAGGTCAGTAGGTGGACATAAACTTCTCCAAATTTTTCTAACCCTAGTCAAATAGTACAACTATTTTTCTTGCTCTTATTGAGCTTTTGGCCAACACAGCAATTAAATCAGAACCTTAAAGTTTTCTGTAGTACATAGGGGGTTTTATATTTTTCTTAAGTAGGTTATATTATTTAGAGTCTGACAAAATTGGTTTGACCAAATCTGGATGAACTAAACAGAAGTTATGGATTTTCAAAGTTTCTGTTCAAATTTAAAGTCAGGTTTAATAAGGTTTTCTGAAAAAGCAGTTTACACCGAGGTCCCCAGGGTATTTCCAAACTAACTCTCTCAGTTATACCCCCGCGCTACTATTCATTTGAGCCACTGACATTTCACAAAACCCCCCAGACTTCTTTCCTTCTCCTCCGCGGTCCTTCCCTAGGTTTAAACAGTGCCCGCAAGAAAGAAAAGGGTGGCGTGCTTACCGACGGCGAGATAGGTCCGGCGAGGGGCAGGATTGGCTCGGGGAGGCTCTGGCGGTCACAGCGATGTACGGCTCGACGGCGGGGATGGCCGGAATCGCCCAGTCCACGTACGCCGGCGGGTGTCCTCGTCGGTGGCGGGTGTGCCGGCCAAACCACGGCGATCTAAAGCAATCCAGTGGCACGGTGAGCTTCACGAGGCGATGTAGAGATTGTGTGCACAAGGAATCAGAAAATGGTCCAGTGGATTACCCGGTCCACGTACTCCAGCGGGGTTGTGAACTCCGGCGACCGTGGACTGGCCTCTCCGGCGAAGCAGGCTTCGATTCCTCGCTCGGGGAGCTTCACCGAGGTGTGCTCACTCGTCTCCGAGGGTTGGACGGGGTTGGGAAAGGTTGGGCTGGCCGGTCCATGACGGCAGGGGCTCGGGTGGCCGCGGACACGCCGTGCACGGGCAAACGACGGTGAGTTGAGCTCCGGTGAGGTTTGAGCATGCGCGGAGAAGTGTGGTCGACGCTTGAGTGGGCTTTATAGGCACGGCGCACACAGGGGACACGGGCGCGGCTCGGCGCGGCGCGGGGTCGGGCGCGGGTGTGCTCTGGCGTGCGCAGAGCGCGTCGAACACGTGGATGTTTTCTTCTGCTCTTGTTCCACAGCTCACCCAAGTCGCAAACGTGCGAATCTTGGCAAAAATCCGGCACGAGTCTTTTCCTGGCACCTAGGGCTGTCTCTCATCCGTGAGTTGCCATGGCAGATACGGCCTAGGGAGGGAGATCTTCGGTCGCCAAAACAGGTATGTCACTCTGCTCACCTCACGACAAAAACCATGCCAAGGCATGTCAAACGTCAGAGTCTCGGGCTCAACTTTTTCCAGTGGGTGCCCTAGGTGGTATGCCACATTTTTGGTATAGAACATAGGTGGTTTTGGTGCCATCTTCAAGGTGAACACGGTTGATCTTTAGTGTAGGTGTAGTTTTTGACTTAGAGAAAATTTGAGAGCTCTAGCTCTCACTCTACTTGGAGATTTGATTTGGGGTTTCTCCAGGGGTCTTTTTGCAATATTTCCTCCTGAAAGTTCCCTTTGGCCCGGGAACAGGATCTGGATGTCGCCTAGAGGGGGTGAATAGGCGAATAAAAATTATCACTTTAAAACTTAAATCTTACTCTGCTCGAAGACAGGATCGTAGTGGAGTGAAGAACCCTTCGAGTAGGTTGCAGTGGAATTGAAGTTCCTGTCTTAAGAATATCCTGCACTTCAAGGAAAGCTAGTACCACAAGTAGTGAAGTGCAGATATAAAAGCGAGTAAGACAGAGAGTCAGAGTACAATACAGAACAAAGCACACAGACGCAAGGATTTATCCCGAGGTTCGGCCAAGCCTGAAATGCTTGCCTAGTCCTCGTTGGAGTTAGCCACACAAGGGCTTGGAGTCTATTTCAACTCCTTCCTCCGTTTGCTCAGATCTGTCAGTATGACAGATAGAGCCTTTCACTATTGATTTGGGTTACAACAACACCGTGGCTGCTTACACACTTCTTGGCAGCACTTCGGCAGAGTAACGATACACTCAAGACCTTGCTCTAGCTCTTAGCAGCGCTTCTCCTCTCTCTAAAGGCTTATAGCTGTGCCTTCTACACAAACTATAGAGTTACACACAAGAGGGAGAGTGAGAATTGATTCCAGTGAAGTCTACACTTGTTGGCTGCACTTGTACACTTCTTGGAGGCACCTAGGAGTCCCTTTTATAGACCCAAGGGGCCTAGGAGCCGTTGGACTTCATTTGGAAGGCAATATCAGCTTTCTGTCGGGTGGTGCACCGGACAGTCCGGTGCACCACCAGACACCTTCCGGTGCCCGATTTCCTTCCCAAAATGGCGCAGTCGACCGTTGCTGGCTGAAAGCCGTTGGCGCACCGGACATGTCCGGTGCACACCGGACAGTCCGGTGCCTCCATCTAGCCGTTGGCTCGGCCACGCGTCATGCGCGGATTGCGCGGTCGACCGTTGGCCCAGGCGACCGTTGGCTCACCGGACAGTCCGGTGCACACCGGACAGTCCGGTGAATTATAGTCGTACATCGCCGGTGAATTCCCAAGAACGGCCAGTTCGCTCGAGCCAGCCTGGCACACCGGACTCTGTCCGGTGCACCACCGGACACTGTCCGGTGAGCCACCGTACAGTCCGGTGCACCCAGACTGAGCAGAACCTTGGCTGTACACAGCCAAGCCTTTTGCACCTCTTTCCTTTTCTTCTTCTTTCTGTTTCTAACACTTAGACAAGTATATTAGTACACTAAAACCAATGTACTAAGTCTAGAAACATACCTTCTCTTAATTATTACATCCATAGCATTTCACATGCTTGAGCTTTGATGTTGGACTCATAAATCATCAAGTCGGCTTGACTTGATCTAGATTGACATTTCTTAGCTCCAACATCCTGCAAAGGTCACATAGAACATCTCCAAACATAGGAACAACCCAAACTAAAGATTAAGGTGAACTTAGCTCTTTTGGGTTGCTTCCAGTTCTGGTTTTGACACTTGTTCTCCTTCTAGTGACCTTGATCTCCTTCTTAGAGCTTGATCTTGAGCCTTATGACTTACACCACATAACTGTAGCTGTTACTTCATTGGCTGTAAGTCACGTCCTTATGTAGTGATCCTTGGTGTGTTATAGCTCTCCTCAACTCGATCACCCTTGACTTTGCAAGCCTTCTTCTTCACCCTTGGCTTTGGGTTCCTCAGCCTCCTTGACCTTCTCCCGTGCACTTGGTACTTCGAAGCTTCTCTTGCCTCCGTCCTTGGCTTGATCAGTTGTCTCCGAGCTACGCACCCGAGTCTCACTTTATGCAATGTCCATCTTACTTGTGATGTCCATTATGTATCCATAATCCAGTTCTTGGACCATCACATTTGTTCTCTTGTGTTGAACCCTGTTAGCTTTACCTTAGGCACCTGTTCAACACTTAGTACACTTGTTAGTCCTTTAATTGAGTTGTCATCCAAACACCAAAACTCACAAGAGAGCTTTCAATCTCCCCCTTTTTGGTGATTGATGGCAACACAATTAATGCTTACATAAGAATAAGATTAGAAGCACAAATTTTGAATTCTAAGTTTATAGAATGCTCCCCCTAAATATGTGCTTACTTCAAAAACATAATTTTGGCCTCAGACGCCAATATGCACATACTTAGGCAATTCGAAGCATTTCTACACCTTAGCACTTTTTAGGATGCATTGTGTCAAGAATCAAACCATGATGCTATAACACACAAATGCACATAATCAGAGTTAAACACCATTCAAATTAGTGGATATATCATAGGAATATCAACTTACCACTATTCACTTTTAAGATACCAATTTAAACTAAGATACCAATTTCCAATTTAAAGCAATCTTCCAATTTCCAATTTAAAGCAATCTTAAAGCACCATTAACCACATGACTATCTATTACACTATAGAAGCCAGTTAATTCATCGCAGCAGAAACACTAGTCCATATGATGCAACACATATATACTGCAGGAAGCATATGAATAATACACTAGCAAAGCTTAAACTAACACATCACCCCTTAGGATGAGCTTTCCTCTCAGGTTGAGATAAGCTTTAATACACAAATTCTCCCCCTTTGACATCAAACACCAAAAACCATACTCAAGCAAGAACATAGGATGATGTCATGGGACAGCAGGGTGTTTAAGGAGGAAAAACGACTATCAAAACTCCCCCTTACTTATTGAACATATGCACTTTCAACATTTAGGTAAGATACATATATGCAAAAAGATTAATACTTCCTTTTGTACCTTTACCATGTTGTAGTGTACTTCCCATCTTGAAAGTAGTTAATCTCTCGAGAGCTTCTCCACACTTGTGCCTGATTCTTTCTCCTAACTTTTTCTTGTTGCTAAGACACCAAACTTAGAACAAGTTATAGTATTGGGCACAAGAAGAAACTTCCATTCTAATGATTATCAAAAGATGTCAATTGAAGTAGACTATCACGGCTACTAATTGAAAGATACCAATTGCAAAAGTTCATTTATTATCATAGCTCCATGATATTTAAGAATAAGCATCTATTATCACCAGATATTATAGAGCATGAGCAATCTAAAAATATGCACTTACTCACGACTTGAGATACCAATTTCTTGACTTACAGAGGTACCCAAGTCCTGATTGCTCCATTTCTTGCTTATCTTCTCTTTTCCACCTAGAGACTATACAAGATTGCTCAAGAAACAGTTAGTCTCAAAAGACACAAGTTATGTGTGCTCCCCCTCAAGTTGTGCATCAAGTATTTGAATGATTTCCACTTTGCACATTCTAGCTTCCTTAGAACTAGAGGGGATCACAACATACCTTGGTCAAGGCATACTCTATCACTTTCATCACACAAAGATGCCAATTTGAATATCAAATGAAAAGCCACTTAACACCAATTGAAGGCTAAATGAAAGGTTGACTAAATACAACAAAGCATGCCTCAGTGGCACCTAAGCCAATTGAATACTCACAGGAAGTATAACATTTACACGCAACTTAGACATGCTTCATACTTGACTATCATTGCATATACCAATTGAAGATCAACACAATCATGTATATAAAGTGTAATGTCTAAGCATGCCATAATTAAGAAGGTTTCTTAGGTGCACAAAAGAAACAACATTTTAAAGGCATAAATTACCTAAGCCAAGATATTACCAATTGAAAGACAAGAACATAGCTATGATCACAATGAATGGAATTTCAAGAATATTTAATGAAATTTCATAGCTCCATTTTCCATACCTTTGCCTTTATGAGAGCACTTGTTATCACCAATTCAGGGCTCCTTTTGCTCACGCACCTCATAGCTCAAAAGGGCACGACATGGATTTGAAATTCACACAATACTAAACTAGGGTAATCATGTGAACATGCACTAAACAAAATGTCATATTTGCACATAGCATGACTTACAAAAAGTTACATGTTTATCCATATACACCAAGAGAGTTAATCGTTGTGGATATAACAAATGAAAGAGCTACCCATGAATGATTCAAAAGATATATCCTATAGAGCACCAGCCATGATTACGCAAACATCATTATGATCCATTTAACACAGACAATCTTAAAGCATAACTACTCCAAGGACAGGTAGCACAACAAGCCAACTTAAGAGCAATACTAAATTGCAGTTATGTATTTAAAATACACGGGTAGATTCTCATCGAAGTCCTTTACTTGATTCACCAATAATGATTCAGGACCTATACACCTTATTTGAGATGAACATGGGATTAGTGTCTCACAATAATTCAACCTTGGGTCAATAAACACCAAAACAATTAACAGCTTAAGCATAGAGTTTTAGATAATCGTCTTAAGCTCTCCCATGGTCTCCAGTCCATCTCAAGGCACCTGCATGGTCTAGTTAGCACAGTTTGGTACCCATCTCGGGATGGGTACATAATGATCATCTAAATGTGCCTTTGGTACCCAAATTGCCTTTGTGCTAGTTCTAGGTGATCTCGTTATAGATCTAGCACAAGTGTATGATTTGGGTCTCCTACGCGAATAAGATTGACACAAATTCACTTGCTTAGGAATCTTACCTTTATAGCATACCTTGGATAGATGACCCTGCTCACCACACTTGTAGCAGAAGCGTCGTTCAACCTGACATGACGCTTGTTGTGTGTCATTTTCCTTGGTGAGGGTCACCTTGGAGAATGCACATCCTTGATTCTTCATGACCGGACATGAAGTGATCGTGTGGTCCTTATTGTTGCATCCAAAACAACTCCTTGTCCTTTCATTTTTGTCTTTGTATGGACAAGACACGATGAGGTGGCCTAACTTCTTGCACTTGAAACACCTCCTTTTTCCTTTTCCCTTTTTGTGCTTGAATGACATGGAGAGAAGGTCAGTGCAAACAACATGATTAATTGAATCTTTACCTTTTTCCAAGCTCATGTTGATTTCTTCATCTTTAGGAACATTTTTCTTATTGAGCATGACACTTGCTGCAGTTTTTCCTTTCTCAAGCTTCTTCACCACGTGCCCGTGGATATCTTGAAAAAGTTGAGCAATGTGTCTCCTCCTTAGTTGTCTTTGCTTCTTGTTCCCACAGAATTTCTTTTGTGACCCTAAAACTTGTTGCTCAATCAATGATTGGCTTTCTTTTGAGCAACAGGGATTAGCACATGGTGATATACGATTCAAATGCGCACACGTGCGAGAATGAGGTTCACATGAATTTAAGTTTGCAATTATAACCTCATGAGCAACATTAAGCATGATATGGTCATCAACTAATTTATTATGAGAATATGACAACATATCATACTTTTTACCTAGAGCACATTTTTCTAATTCCATTGTTTCTACTTGACTCTTAAGCATAGAATTTTCCGTTTTAAGTTGAGCAATATTAGATAATGCATCATGACTATTTCTTTGCTCAATTAAAACATATTCATACCTTTGGACCAAATCATCATGAGAGCGCCTTAGCTTCTCATGTTCTTTGGTCATCTTCTCCAGGCTATTGTTGGTTTTGATGAGGGACTCCTCTAGCCTGAGAAGCGTCTCGCCTTGTTCCTTGTTCCTTCTCAACAGCTTAACCAAGAGTGCCTTGTCCTCTTTGTTGAGATGGATGTAGAAACGGCGAATCTCCTCTTCTTCCACATCATCGGTCTCATTTTCCCTGTCATTAATGTCAGTGGAAGCAATATAGGAAAATGTACCTTGTGATGATGAAGATTCATCCTCATATTCCT
The DNA here is from genome assembly GCA_029449295.1 of Zea luxurians. Lineage (NCBI taxonomy): Eukaryota > Viridiplantae > Streptophyta > Magnoliopsida > Poales > Poaceae > Zea > Zea luxurians. Next base: position 15,546,607 of record JAOPSE010000012.1, read on the forward strand.
CCTTATCATGGCTTTCGACTCCACCGTCATTGTTAGCAATAAAACATTTATCACTAGTGGAGAACAAACCTGTCGACGAGGTGGATTCATCATTTGGGTGCCATCGTTCTTGTTCTTCTCCCTTTGAATGGTTAGTATCACAAGTAATATAGGGAGTAGGAGCATCACAGTTTGCCACAAAATATTTTTCTTTAATCCTATTCCATAAATCATGAGCATCAACAAATAGATCACTATCACTACTCATGATGGCAAAATAGGCACCTCTAGATAGAGAATCAACTAAGATGTTGCATGCATGGTGATTTAGAGTTAGACATCTTAGTTCTTCATTGGAAGGATTTTTACTAATATTGGAGGGAAAAATACTACTACTAAAGACCTGTCTCAAATCAGGATCAACACTCATGAAAGCACTATAAATAGAGACAGACCAAGACTTGTAATTAGAGCTATCACCTAAAAGAAGTTCCACAGTTACCTCTTGTGACGACATCGTCATCTCCGGACGGCTAAGCCCACACTGGAGAGGCCTAGCTCCGATACTAATTGAAAGTTCCCTTTGGCCCAGGAACAGGATCTAGATGTCGCCTAGAGGGGGGGTGAATAGGCGAATAAAAATTATCACTTTAAAACTTAAATCTTACTCTACTCGAAGACAGGATCGCAGTGGAGTGAAGAACCCTTCGAGTAGGTTGCAGTGGAATTGAAGTTCCTGTCTTAAGAATATCCTGCACTTCAAGGAAAGCTAGTACCACAAGTAAGTAGTGAAGTGCTGATATAAAAGCGAATAAGACAGAGAGTCAGAGTACAATACAGAACAGAGCACACAGACGCAAGGATTTATCCCGAGGTTCGGCCAAGCCTGAAATGCTTGCCTAGTCCTCGTTGGAGTTAGCCACACCTGGGCTTGGAGTCTATTTCAACTCCTTCCTCCGTTTACTCAGATCTGTCAGTATGACAGATAGAGCCTTTCACTATTGATTTGGGTTACAACAACACCGTGGCTGCTTACACACTTCTTGGCAGCACTTCGGCAGAGTAACGATACACTCAAGACCTTGCTCTAGCTCTTAGCAGCGCTTCTCCTCTCTCTAAAGGCTTATAGCTGTGCCTTCTACACAAACTATAGAGTTACACACAAGAGGGAGAGTGAGAATTGATTCCAGTGAAGTCTACACTTGTTGGCTGCACTTGTACACTTCTTGGAGGCGCCTAGGAGTCCCTTTTATAGACCCAAGGGGCCTAGGAGCTGTTGGACTTCATTTGGAAGGCAATATCAGCTTTCTGTCGGGTGGTGCACCGAACAGTCCGGTGCACCACCGGACACCTTCCGGTGCCCGATTTCCTTCCCAAAATGGCGCAGTCGACTGTTGCTGGCTAAAAGCCGTTGGCGCACCGGACATGTCCGGTGCACACCGGATAGTCCGGTGCCTCCATCTAGCCGTTGGCTCGGCCACGCGTCACGCGCGGATTGCGCGGCCGACCGTTGGCCCAGCCGACCGTTGGCTCACCGGACAGTCCGGTGAATTATAGCCGTACGTCGCCGGTGAATTCCCGAGAACGGCCAGTTCTCTCGAGCCAGCCTAGCGCACCGGACACTGTCCGGTGCACCACCAAACACTGTCCGGTGAGCCACCGGACAGTCCGGTGCACCCAGACTGAGCAGAACCTTGGCTGTACACAGCCAAGCCTTTTGCACCTCTTTCCTTTTCTTCTTCTTTCTGTTTCTAACACTTAGACAAGTATATTAGTACACTAAAACCAATGTACTAAGTCTAGAAACATACCTTCTCTTAATTATTACATCCATAGCATTTCACATGCTTGAGCTTTGATGTTGGACTCATAAATCATCAAGTCGGCTTGACTTGATCTAGATTGACATTTCTTAGCTCCAACATCCTGCAAAGGTCACATAGAACATCTCCAAACATAGGAACAACCCAAACTAAAGATTAAGGTGAACTTAGCTCTTTTGGGCTGCTTCCAGTTCTGGTTTTGACACTTGTTCTCCTTCTAGTGACCTTGATCTCCTTCTTAGAGCTTGATCTTGAGCCTTATGACTTACACCACATAACTGTAGCTGTTACTTCATTGGCTGTAAGTCACGTCCTTATGTAGTGATCCTTGGTGTGTTATAGCTCTCCTCAACTCGATCACCCTTGACTTTGCAAGCCTTCTTCTTCACCCTTGGCTTTGGGTTCCTCAGCCTCCTTGACCTTCTCCCGTGCACTTGGTACCTCGAAGCTTCTCTTGCCTCCGTCCTTGGCTTGATCAGTTGTCTCCGAGCTATGCACCCGAGTCTCACTTTATGCAATGTCCATCTTACTTGTGATGTCCATTATGTATCCATAATCCAGTTCTTGGACCATCACATTTGTTCTCTTGTGTTGAACCCTGTTAGCTTTACCTTAGGCACCTGTTCAACACTTAGTACACTTGTTAGTCCTTTAATTGAGTTGTCATCCAAACACCAAAACTCACAAGAGAGCTTTCACCTCCCTATAATTGTAGGTTAATAAGTTACTTAACTTTGTGTCAAAATTTTAACTCATGGTTTGCACAATTGCTCATCCTCTCCCCCCTTTCAACCATGGCTTTGGAAGATGGGGTTCAAGAGGGTTCTAGGGTTTATTCTCCTCTTGTCCAAGGTGGTATGTGCACAACAGCTTGAGTGATGCTCTTAAGTCATTAACACCCTTGATTAACCCATGGCTTCCAAGGTTCTTAGGTCCTTCTCAAGTTTCTACCACATGTGATCACAGGTACCAGTGCATAGATGTGCTCTAGCAATGGTAACACCTAAGGTGTTACACCCTCAAGGCCCCTAAATCTCAGCTGGTAACCCCCATCAGCACAAAGCTGCTAAGGCCTGATGGGTACGATTAAGTCAAGGATCGGTCCATTCAAGGGACACGATCGTGCCTCGCCCGAGCCTAGCCTCGGGCAAGGGAAGCCGACCCCGGAGAACCTACGTCTCGCCCGAGGACCCCCCTCCAGCAATGGGCACACTATCGGCTCGCCCGAGGCCCAGTCTTCACCGAGAAGCAACCTTGGCCACATCGCCACGCCGACCGACCAAATCGCAGGGGCATTCAATGCAAAGGTGGCCTGACACCTTTATCCTGACGCACGCCCTCCAATCGACAGAGCCAAAGTGACCGCAGTCACTTCGCCGCTCTACTGACCGGTCTGACAAGAGGACAGCGCCACCTGCGCCGCTCCGACTGCTGAGCCACCCGACAGAGTGAGGCTGACAGCAGCCAAGGCCGGCCTCGGGCGTCATAGGAAACTCCGCCTCGCCCGACCCCAGGGCTCGGACTCGAGCTCAGCCCCGGAAGACGGCGAACTCCGCTCCGCCCGACCCAGGGCTCGGACTCGGGCTCAGCCCCGGAAGACGGCGAACTCCGCTCCGCCCGACCCAGGGCTCGGACTCGGGCTCAGCCCCGGAAGACGGCGAACTCCCCTCCGCCCGACCCAGGGCTCGGACTCGGGCTCAGCCCCGGAAGACGGCGAACTCCGCTCCGCCTGACCCAGGGCTCGGACTCGGGCTCAGCCCCAGAAGACGGCGAACTCCGCTCCGCCCGACCCAGGGCTCAGACTCGGGCTCAGCCCCGGAAGACGACGAACTCCGCTCCGCTCGACTGAGAGCACCTAGAGGGAGGGGTGAATAGGTGATCCTGTGAAACTTAAACTTATAGCCACAAAAACTTGTTAAGTGTTAGCACAATAATCGCCAAGTGGCTAGAGAGGAGTCTCAACAAAACACAATACCACAAGAGATCAAACACAGAGATGACACAGTTGTTTATCCCGTGGTTCGGCCAAGACCAACGCTTGCCTACTCCACGTTGTGGCGTCCCAACGGACGAGGGTTGCAATCAACCCCTTTCAAGCGGTCCAAAGACCAACTTAAATACCACGGTGTTTTGTTTTGCCTTTCAATATCCCGTTTGCGAGGAATCTCCACAATTTGGAGCCTCTCGCCCTTACACTTGAGATTCACAAGAAATTCAGAGTAAGGGAGGAAAGCAACACACACAAATCCACAGCAAAATGCGCACACACACGGCCAAGAATCGAGCTCAAAAGACTATCTCAAAGTTCTCACTAGAACGAAGCTCGAATCACTGAGAATGACAAACAAATGCGCAAAGACTGAGTGTGGATGATCAAGAATGCTCTAAGGTTGCTTGGTTGTCTTCTCCATGCGCCTAGGGGTCCCTTTTATAGCCCCAAGGCAGCTAGGAGCCGTTGAGAGCAAATCTGGAAGGCCAATCTTGCCTTCTGTCATCGGGTGCATCGGACAGTCCGGTGCACACCGGACACTGTCCGGTGCCCGATTTCCTTCCTAAAATGGCGCTGCCGACCGTTGCAGATCTGGGAGCCGTTGGCGCACCGGACAAGTCCGGTGCACACCGGACAGTCCGGTGCCCCCTTCCGACCGTTGGCCCGGCCACGTGTCGCGCGCAGATTCCGCGGCCGACCGTTGGCTCACCGGACAGTCCAGTGCACACCGGACAGTCCGGTGAATTTTAGCCGTACGCCGTCGGCGAATTCCCGAGAGCGGCTACTTCACGCCGAGCCAGACTGGCGCACCGGACACTGTCTGGTGCACCACCGGACAGTCCGGTGTGCCAGACTGAGCTGAGTCTTGGCTGCACACAGCCAAGTCTTTTTCTCCTCTTTTCTTTTCTTCTTCTTTCTGTTTCTAACACTTAGACAAGTATATTAGTACACAAAACCAATGTACTAAGGCTTAGAAACATACCTTTACTCTTGATTTGCACTTTGTCCATCCATGAGCATAAATTCACATTTAAGCACTTATGTTGGGCACTAAATCACCAAAATACTTAGAAATGGCCCAAGGGCACATTTCCCTTTCAATCTCCCCCTTTTTGGTGATTTATGCCAACACAACATAAAGCAAGTAGAACAAGTACAAAAACACTTCAAATAAGAACTCAAATTATTTTGATTCAATTTTGACATATATGGATCACTCTATGCCACCACTTGGTTTGTTTTTGCAAATCAAACTCAACTCTCTATCTCTAAGTCAAACACACATGTTGAAACATAAAGAGAGTCATTTCAAAAGAGATTGATCAAAGATTTCAAAAACTCCCCCTTTTTCCAATAATCAATACTTCTCCCCACAAGAAGCCAACTTTTGATAAGAGAGACAACAAAAGAGTTTTGACAAACCAAAAGCTCTATTCTACTATTTTCAAAATCTCTCAAGTGGTAGCTGATCCATTTATCGCTTTGGCCTTTATTTTCTCCCCCTTTGGCATCAAACACCAAAACGGGATTAATCTTGGCTCTATAACCCCATTGCCTCACCAAAATCTTCAATTAAGAGCAAATGGCAATAAGAGTTCATGAGATGAACTTGGAATAAGTTACCCTCTCATCGGAGTGCAGTGGAAGTCTTTCATGGTCCAAGTCCACCTTTTCCCTTTCAATTCTCCTTTGAGACTAAAACAAGCAAACTCAAGCATATGGTTAGTCTCAAAGGGTCAAGTTGTAACACATCTCCCCCTAAAACTGTGCATCATTTTGCCACGGACTTGTGAGGTCCAGGGAGTGTTTGTACAACTTGAGCACCACAATAAGCAACAAAATGCAGAATAAACATGATCAAGGGCATAAACACATATATGCTACAATTCAATCCAAGTTCCGCGAATCTAAGATATTTAGCTCACTACGCAGCCTGCAAAAGGTCTTCTCATCTAGAGGCTTGGTAAAGATATCGGCTAGCTGGTTCTCGGTGCTAACATGAAACACTTCGATATCTCCCTTTTGCTGGTGGTCTCTCAAAAAGTGATGTCGGATGTCAATGTGCTTTGTGCGGCTGTGCTCAACAGGATTTTCCGCTATTCGGATAGCACTCTCATTATCACATAGGAGTGGGACTTTGCTCAGATTGTAGCCAAAGTCCCTGAGGGTTTGCCTCATCCAAAGTAGTTGCGCACAACACTGTCCTGCAGCAACGTACTCGGCCTCAGCGGTGGATAGGGCAACGGAGGTTTGTTTCTTGGAGTTCCATGACACCAGGGACCTTCCTAAGAATTGGCACGTCCCCGATGTACTCTTCCTATCGACCTTACATCCAGCATAGTCGGAATCTGAGTACCCAATCAAGTCAAAGTTAGACCCCTTTGGATACCAGATCCCGAAGCAAGGCGTAGCGACTAAATATCGAAGAATTCGCTTCACAGCCACTAAGTGACACTCCTTCGGATCGGATTGAAATCTAGCACACATGCATACGCTAAGCATAATATCCGGTCTACTAGCACATAAATAAAGCAAAGAACCAATCATGGACCGGTATGCTTTTTGATCAACGGACTTACCTCCTTTGTTGAGGTTGGTGTGTCCGTCGGTTCCCATCGGTGTCTTTGCGGGCTTGGCGTCCTTCATCCCAAACCTCTTTAGCAAATCTTGTGTGTACTTCGTTTGGGAGATGAAGGTGCCGTCCTTGAGTTGCTTCACTTGGAACCCAAGGAAGTAGGTCAACTCGCCCATCATCGACATCTCGAATTTCTGCGTCATTACCCTGCTAAACTCTTCACAAGACTTTTGGTTAGTAGAACCAAATATTATGTCATCGACATAAATTTGGCACACAAACAAATCACCATCACATGTCTTTGTAAAAAGAGTTGGATCGGCTTTCCCAACCTTGAAAGCATTAGCAATTAAAAAGTCTCTAAGGCATTCATACCATGCTCTTGGGGCTTGCTTAAGTCCATAGAGCGCCTTAGAGAGCTTACACACGTGGTCGGGGTACCGTTCATCCTCGAAGCCAGGGGGTTGCTCCACGTACACCTCCTCCTTGATTGGCCCGTTGAGGAAAGCGCTCTTCACATCCATTTGGAACAACCTGAAAGAATGGTGAGCGGCATATGCTAGCAAGATACGAATTGATTCTAGCCTAGCCACAGGAGCAAAAGTCTCCTCAAAGTCCAAACCTGCGACTTGGGCATAACCTTTTGCCACAAGTCGGGCCTTGTTCCTCGTCACCACCCCGTGCTCGTCCTGTTTGTTGCGGAACACCCACTTGGTTCCCACAACATTTTGCTTGGGACGAGGCACCAGTGTCCAAACTTCATTGCGCTTGAAGTTGTTGAGTTCCTCCTGCATGGCCAATACCCAATCCGGATCTAGCAAGGCCTCCTCTACCCTGAAAGGCTCAATAGAAGAGACAAAGGAGTAATGCTCACAAAAATTAACTAATCGAGATCGAGTAGTTACTCCCTTGCTAATGTCACCCAAAATTTGGTCGACGGGATGATCCCTTTGAATCACTGCTCGAACTTGGGTTGGAGGTGCCGGTTGCGCTTCTTCCTCCATCACATGATCATCTTGTGCTCCCCCTTGATCACACGCCTCCTTTTGATGAACCTGTTCATCGTCTTGAGTTGGGGGATGCACCGTTGTTGAGGAAGAAGGTTGATCTCGTTCATCTTGTTCCTGTGGCCGCACTTCTCCAATCGCCATGGTTCGTATAGCGGCCGTCGGAACATCTTCTTCATCTACATCATCACAATCAACAACTTGCTCTCTTGGAGAGCCATTAGTCTCATCAAATACAACGTCGCTAGAGACTTCAACCAAACCCGATGATTTGTTGAAGACCCTATACGCCTTTGTATTTGAATCATAACCTAATAAAAACCCTTCTACAGCTTTGGGAGCAAACTTAGAATTTCTACCCTTCTTCACTAGAATGTAGCATTTGCTCCCAAATACACGAAATTACGATACATTGGGTTTGTTACCGGTTAGTAGCTCATATGAAGTCTTCTTGAGGAGGCGATGAAGGTAGACCCTGTTGATGGCGTGGCAAGCCGTGTTCACAGCTTCCGACCAAAAGCATTCGGGGGTCTTGAACTCTCCAAGCATCGTCCTCGCCATATCGATCAGCGTCCTGTTCTTCCTCTCTACCACACCATTTTGCTGTGGTGTGTAGGGAGCGGAGAACTCGTGCTTGATCCCTTCCTCCTCAAGGAACTCCTCCACTTGAAGGTTCTTGAACTCGGACCCGTTGTCGCTCCTTATCTTCTTCACCTTGAGCTCAAACTCATTTTGAGCTCTCCTGAGGAAGCGCTTGAGGGTCCCTTGGGTTTCAGACTTATCCTGCAAAAAGAACACCCAAGTGAAGCGGGAAAAGTCATCAACAATAACTAAACCATACTTACTTCCTCCTATGCTTAGATAGGCGACGGGTCCGAAGAGGTCCATATGTAGCAGTTCCAGGGGTCTTGATGTGGTCATCACATTTTTGCTGTGATTCGCTCCTCCCACCTGTTTACCTGCCTGATAAGCTGCACAAGGTCTATCTTTTTCGAATTGTACGTTAGTCAAACCTATCACGTGTTCTCCCTTTAGAAGCTTGTGAAGGTTCTTCATCCCCACATGTGCTAAGCGGCGATGCCACAGCCAGCCCATGCAAGTCTTAGCCATTAAGCATGCATCTAGACCAGCCTCTTCTTTTGCAAAATCAACTAAGAAAAGCTTGCCGTCTAATACACCCTTAAAGGCTAGTGAACCATCACTTCTTCTAATGACAGACACATCTACATTTGTAAAAAGACAATTATATCCCATATTGCATAGTTGACTAACAGATAGCAAATTGTAACCAAGAGACTCAACTAAAAACACATTGGAAATTGAGTGCTCATTAGAAATTGCAATTTTACCTAACCCTTTTACCTTGCCTTGATTCCCATCACCGAATATAATTGAATCTTGGGAATCCTTATTTTTGACGTAGGAGGTGAACATCTTCTTCTCCCCTGTCATATGGTTTGTGCATCCGCTGTCGATAATCCAGCTTGAACCCCCGGATGCATAAACCTGCAAGGCAAATTTAGGCTTGGGTCTTAGGTACCCAACTCATGTTGGGTCCTACAAGGTTAGTGCAAATATCCTTAGGGACCCAAATGCAAGTTTTGTCTCCCTTGCATTTTGCCCCTAACTTCCTAGCAATTATTTTCCTATCCTTTCTACAAATAGCAAAGCAAGCATTTAAAGCACAATAAATTGTAGAAGGTTCATTCACTACTTTCCTAGGAGCATGAATAATATTCTTTCTAGGCACATGATGAATAGCATTTCTCCTAGACATATTTCTACCATGCATATAGGAAGAACTAGAAGCAAACATGGCATGAGAGTCAAAATCATCATAAGCATTATAACTCCTATAAGCATTTCTAGTTTGTCTCCTATCATGATATATAAAAGCATGGTTCCTTTTAGTACTACTAGCCATAGGAGCCTTCCCTTTCTCCTTGGCGGAGATAGGAGCCTTATGGCCTGTCAAGTCCTTGGCTTCCCTCTTGTAGCCAAGTCCATCCTTAATTGAGGGGTGTCTACCAATCGTGTAGGCATCCCTTGCAAATTTCAGCTTATCAAATTCATTCTTGCTAGTCTTAAGTTGGGCATTAAGACTAGCCACTTCATCATTTAGTTTTGAAATTGAAACTAAGTGTTCATAACAAGCATTAATATCAACATCCTTACACCTAGTGCAGATTTCAACATGTTCAACACAAGAGTTAGATTTACTTGCTACTTCTAGTTTAGCATTTAAATCATTAATTTCACTTTTTAAAGAAGAAATGGTTTCATTACAAGTAGAAAGTTCACAAGAAAGCATTCCATTTCTTTTAACTTCTAGAGCAAGTGAATTTTGTGCACTAACAAATTTATCATGCTCTTCATATAAAAGATCTTCTTGTTTCTCTAAGATTCTATCCTTTTCATTCAAGGCATCAATCAATTCATTAATCTTAGCTATCTTAGTTCTATCCAATCCCTTGAATAAACTAGAGTAATCTATTTCATCCTCACTAGACTCATCATCACTAGAAGAATCATAAGTATTAGCATTACGAGTGATTACCTTCTTTTCCCTTGCCATGAGGCAAGTGTGATGCTCGTTTGGGAAGAGGGCCGATTTGTTGAAGGCAGTGGCGGCGAGTCCTTCGTCGTCGGAGTCGGACGAAGAGCAATCCGAATCCCACTCCTTTCCAAGGTGTGCTTCGCCTTTGGCCTTCTTGTAAACCTTCTTGTTCTCTCTCTTCCCATTCTTCCCTTGCTCCTGGTCACTATCATTTTCGGGACAGTTAGCAATAAAATGACCAACCTTACCACATTTGAAGCATGAGCGCTTCCCCTTTGTCTTGGTCTTCCTTGGTTGCCCCTTGCGACCATTTAGCGTCGTCTTGAATCTTTTGATGATGAGAGCCATCTCTTCATCATTGAGCCCGGCCGCCTCAACTTGCGCCACCTTGCTGGGTAGCGGCTCCTTGCTCCTTGTTGCCTTGGGAGCAATGGGTTGAGGCTCATGGATTGGACCGTTCAACGCGTCGTCGACGTATCTCGCCTCCTTGATCATCATCCGCCCGCTTACGAATTTTCCGAGTACCTCCTCGGGCGTCATCATCGTGTACCTGGGATTCTCACGAATATTGTTCACGAGATGAGGATCAAGAACGGTAAAGGACCTTAGCATTAGGCGGACGACGTCGTGGTCCGTCCATCGCGTGCTTCCGTAGCTCCTTATTTTGTTGATGAGGGTCTTGAGCCGGTTGTACGTTTGGGTTGGCTCCTCTCCCCTTATCATGGCGAATCGTCCAAGCTCGCCCTCCACCAACTCCATTTTGGTGAGCATGGTGATGTCATTCCCCTCGTGAGAGATCTTGAGGGTGTCCCATATTTGCTTGGCATTGTCCAAGCTGCTCACCTTGTTGTACTCTTCCCTGCACAAGGACGCTAACAGAACAGTAGTAGCTTGTGCATTTCTATGGATTTGTTCATTTATGAGCATAGAGTTATCCGAGCTATCAAACTTCATTCCATTCTCTACAATCTCCCAAATGCTTGGATGGAGAGAGAATAAGTGACTACGCATTTTGTGACTCCAAAATCCGTAGTCCTCCCCATCGAAGTGTGGAGGTTTGCCAAGAGGAATGGAAAGCAAATGCGAATTCGAACTATGTTGAATACGAGAATAATCAAATGAAAAGTTCGAATTGACCGTCTTTTTGTAGTCGTTGTCGTCGTCCTTTTGGGAAGAGGAAGATTCGTCGCTGTCGTAGTAGACGATCTCCTTGATGCGTCTTGTCTTCTTCTTCTTCCCTTCTTTGCGTCTGTGCCCCGAGCCCGAGTCGGTAGTCTTGTCGTCCTTTTGCTCGTTGACAAAGGACTCCTTCTCCTTGTCGTTGATCACGATTCCCTTCCCCTTAGGATCCATCTCTTCGGGCGGTTAGTCCCTTTCTTGAAGAGAACCTAGCTCTGATACCAATTGAGAGCACCTAGAGGGGGGGGTGAATAGGTGATCCTGTGAAACTTAAACTTATAGCCACAAAAACTTGTTAAGTGTTAGCACAATAATCGCCAAGTGGCTAGAGAGGAGTCTCAACAAAACACAATACCACAAGAGATCAAACACAGAGATGACACAGTGGTTTATCCCGTGGTTCGGCCAAGACCAACGCTTGCCTACTCCACGTTGTGGCGTCCCAACGGACGAGGGTTGCAATCAACCCCTTTCAAGCGGTCCAAAGACCAACTTAAATACCACGGTGTTTTGTTTTGCCTTTCAATATCCCATTTGCGAGGAATCTCCACAATTTGGAGCCTCTCGCCCTTACACTTGAGATTCACAAGAAATTCAGAGTAAGGGAGGAAAGCAACACACACAAATCCACAGCAAAATGCGCACACACACGGCCAAGAATCGAGCTCAAAATACTATCTCAAAGTTCTCACTAGAACGGAGCTCGAATCACTGAGAATGACAAACGAATGCGCAAAGACTGAGTGTGGATGATCAAGAATGCTCTAAGGTTGCTTGGTTGTCTTCTCCATGCGCCTAGGGTTCCCTTTTATAGCCCCAAGGCAGCTAGGAGCCGTTGAGAGCAAATCTGGAAGGCCAATCTTGCCTTCTGTCGTCGGGTGCACCGGACAGTCCGGTGCACACCGGACACTGTCCGGTGCCCGATTTCCTTCCTAAAATGGCGCTGCCGACCGTTGCAGATCTGGGAGCCGTTGGCGCACCGGACAAGTCCGGTGCACACCGGACAGTCCGGTGCCCCCTTCCGACCGTTGGCCCGGCCACGTGTCGCGCGCAGATTCCGCGGCCGACCGTTGGCCCGGCCGACCGTTGGCTCACCGGACAGTCCGGTGCACACCGGACAGTCCGGTGAATTTTAGCCGTACGCCGTCGGCGAATTCCCGAGAGCGGCTACTTCACGCCGAGCCAGCCTGGCGCACCGGACACTGTCTGGTGCACCACCGGACAGTCCGGTGTGCCAGACTGAGCTGAGTCTTGGCTGCACACAGCCAAGTCTTTTTCTCCTCTTTTCTTTTCTTCTTCTTTCTGTTGCTAACACTTAGACAAGTATATTAGTACACAAAACCAATGTACTAAGGCTTAGAAACATACCTTTACTCTTGATTTGCACTTTGTCCATCCATGAGCATAAATTCACATTTAAGCACTTGTGTTGGGCACTAAATCACCAAAATACTTAGAAATGGCCCAAGGGCACATTTCCCTTTCACCGACCCAGGGCTCGGACTTGGGCTCAGCACCAGAAGACGACGAACTCCGCTTCGCCTGACCCCAGGGCTCGGCCTCAGCCGACGGTCTCCGCCTCGCCCGACCTAGGGGCTCGGACTCAACCCCGGCCACGAAAGACAGACTCGACCTCGACCTCGGAGGAGCCTCCACATCGCCCAACCTAGGGCGCGGACCGACCACGTCGACAGGAGGCGCCATCATTACCCTACCCCGAGCTGACTCAGGCTACGGGGATCAAGATCGGCGTCCCATCTGGCTCACTCCGCCAGATAGGCAATGATGGCGCCCCGCGCGCTCTGTGACGACGGTGGCTCTCGGCCCCCTTACGGAAGCAAGAGGACATCAGCAAGGACTCGACAGCCCCAACAGCTGTCCTCTCGCCAGGCTCCAGCACTCCTCCGACGGCCACGACACCACACGAACCGGGTGCCAAACACCTCTCCGGCTGCCACGACGGCGTGTACTTAGGGCGCTAGCTCTCCTCCGCTAGACACGTAGCACTCTGCTACACTCCCCATTGTACACCTGGATCCTCTCCTTACGCCTATAAAAGGAAGGACCAGGGCCCTCTTACAGAGGGTGGGCCCGCGCGGAGAAGGATGGAACGGCGCTCGCGCAAGGCCGCTCGCTCCCACTTCCGCGTGGACGCTTGTATCCCCCTACTGCAAGCGCACCCGACCCAGGCGCGGGGCTAACACGAAGGTCGCGGGATCCACTCTCTCACGCCTGCCTCCCTCCGGCTGCTTCCTTTTCCCCCCTTCGCGTTCCGCCTTGCGTCGACCCATCTGGGCTGGGGCACGCGGCGACAATTCACTCGTCGGTCCAGGGACCCCCGGGTTTCGAAACACCGACAATATTCTTGGTTCTTATGCATATTTACCTAATCTCCTACACCCTTATCCGGTATCACCTTTAACCCTTGTAATATTCATACCCTTACCTTCATGCTTACTTTGAGCCTCCCCTTTAAAGCCTTCTCTTTTCCATCCTTGTTCGAGGATAATGTCTCACCTATTTCACCATTGACTGCTCCCCCTTCTTTGATGCCTTGCAAGTTTTGTCTGAAATACATCCTTGGTTGTGTTTGTCTGTTATCACCTTAACCCTTGTCATCCCTTGATCTTTACCATGATGCTTTTCTTGCACCTGCATTTTAAAGCCTCCTCTCCCATTTCATTTCAAGAGTGATGTCTTACCTATCCCGCTCTTGTTCGTTCCCTTTTTCCTCTATCGCGTTGCAAGTCTTGCCCTAACTCTATCTTTCGATGCGTTTTTGCCTTTCACCTCCCTTACCTTTGCAATCTCTAGATCTTTCCATGATGTTATCTTATGCCCACCTTTTGAAATATCATCTTTTCCACCTCGATTTGAGAATGGTGTTTTACCTATCCTGACCTTGGTTGCATTCTCTCCCTTGTCGGTTACAATCATTGCCTTAGCTCCATCCTTTATTATGCTCATGCCCCTACCCTCCATGTCTTATTATTCCCCTTGCCTTTTGTTGGCCTTAGAGTAATTTCCCTTTTTAAGGAAAGACCACCATTTAATTAAGAGGAACGTATAGCAACGAGATGTTTGTTGTTGTGTGCTCATGATGTTTGCCCTTCTGCTATGACTGATTTGCTTCTTTGGAATGAGTGTTGATGTGTTGTGGCCCTTGGTCTGCAATGGAATCTGTTTACTAGGTGAGTGCCATAGAGTTAAGTAGTTGGGTTCTCCCCCTGCTCTCTCTAATCTGTCTATACTTACCTTTTCTCGCTATTCTTATCTCTTGCACCTGTCCATTTGGCAACCTCCAACTCCTCCAAATCAGTCAAGATCAAAGTCGGCAACATCTTCACCAAGTGCATATCAACGCTCCTGTTAAGGGGGTTAGCCGCTAACCCCAATGAAGACAATGCGATCAACATCAACCAACAAGATCATAGTGGCGCAGCGAAAGTGTGTGTGGGTCCTAACCCACAGGTCTAGGAGATCCTCAAGAATTGCATCAATCGGTCTCAAGCATCTGATGGTCAAAGTAACCAATCCACAAGTCAAGCCGGCGGAGTCAAAGTTGAGTTAGAAGCTATGAAAGACTAATGAACCAATCTCATTTTCTTGCTAGCCTCTTCTTGAATCTCGAGGACGAGATTCTGTTAAGGGGGTTAGGTTTGTAACACCCTGAATTTGGGGGTATAAAATTTCTTTTCTAATATCCACCAAATTCAGATGTTACTCTCAGTTCTTCCCTTTCCTTTCTCTTTTTCCTAAAAATGGAGAATTATTTTGTTTTATAATAGCGTAAACCTAGTGGAATGAGCCCTAGAGGCACTTTGGTTGTTGCATTCATGTCGTTGCATGGTGTTTCTAAGTGCAAAATGTGTTTGAAACATGTTAACATATCTTATAGAAGCGCTCGGTAAATTTTCATATTTTTCGGAATATTTTTCTATTTTCCGGAAACCAAAATCTATTTATTTGAGGACCTTAAAATGTTTTTTAGAAATTCTAACTATGTTTTTTGAGTTCATTAGGTGCCAAAACATTTATAAGAATTTTTCTAGAATTTTTGAAAGCATATATAATATTTTGAGCACAAAATATGGATTTCTAGGCTTTTTTTGAATTTTAAAAATAGTAAAATCCGAATTTTAACCGAATTTTCATCTCGTCCGAACCCTAGATATATATACATGTCCGGCTTCATCTCATCGAGCTCATTCCAGAACACGAATCCGAGGGTACCGCTGCGTTCGTCTCGTCAAGGGCTTCGTCGCAGCGCGTACGGTTCGTCGATTGGATCCCCGAATCTTCGGCAATCGGCGGATTTCCTCTCGGCTCCGGCGAGGGTCTTCTTCCCCGGTGAGAAACCTCTATTGTTGCACCTAGGGTTTCTTCGTTTCTTCGTTTTCCCGTCCGTGCAGAGCCTCTCCCACTCTCCCCTCACCTTCCCCGGCGGCGGCACCCCTCCCCCCTCCATTTCCCCTCCCCGGCGGCGCCCCTTTCCCCCTCCCCGGTGGTGGCGGCGATGGCCGGCAACGGCGCCCGTGCTCCAACGCCCCCCGCGCGCCCCTCCCCGGCAGCGAGGGCCGCGCCCCTCGTGCCCCGTGCGGCCGCGCCCGCCCCCGACCAGCCCGACCCGACCTCCCCTGCGCAGCCCCCTCCTCTTCCCCTCCTCTCTCTTCCATGGATGGGAGGAAGAAGATGAGAGGAAGAAGACGATGACAGTCTCGTAAATTTAATCCGCACGAATTACAGTATGGTTTAAAACATTCATAACTTTTGCGTTTTAAACCCGATTCGATCCATTCAAGTTGCGTTAGATTCGTATTAAAATTATCTTAATTTAGAAATATTTATCCTAATTTTTGGACATTTTATTTAATTTAGTTAAACGTTTGTTTAACCAGTGACTACTAGAACGACGTTTCAATTTAAAAACCTAATTTAGGAATTCGATTTGCGCATTTATAATTAGTCACCAATATGATTAATTTTAACTGAAATGTTATTTATTAATAACTATTTAGTTTAATTACGTTGTTTAATTATTAGTTTCGCATGTCGGTCCGTGTGTGTCGTGGTGCTGTTTCGCGCACGTCGGCGCGTGTCGTTCGCGAGTGTTGCGCGTGTTATTCGCACGCGTTGTCGTGTGCCGTTCACGTGTGTCGCGCGCCTTGCCGCGTGCCGTTCGCGCGTATCGCGCGTTGTCGGCGCGCTAAGTCGTTTGTGTCCACGCGTTGCGCACATCGTGTTTGCACGTCGTGCGTCGTTAATTCACCTCGCTTAGAATCGCTCATATTCATTAAGTTACTTGCTTAACTGTCAACTATTAAAATAGTAAGTTAGTCAAAACTAAGTAGTAGTATTAATTTACATTTGATTAATATTAATTAATATATAAATGTCGGATTAAATATTCTAATTAATATTTGCTTAGTGTAAACACGCTAACCCCTCGACCGTAGCTTCGACTATCGTGGTTCTTTTCCTTACGTAACCGTAGAGGCGCTCTCTATTTTATATTGCTCGCTTTTATAACATTTTATCTTGTATGGTGTAATGTTCTTATGCATAAGTATATGTTTGTTTGCTTGTGCCTGTTCGTCTTCGCGTCGCGTTGCGATTAGATCGCGGTTTATTTCTGAGCTTCGAGGAATCGACGGTCAAGTTTCGGCGACCAAATGACCCAGCTCTTCGAGTTCTACAAGGCTGAAAATCCTGAGCATCTGTTTGGTGAAGGCAAGTGTCCTCTGACCCATTATGTCCTATTTAATTTATAATTCATTGTCCCGCATACTATGAACAACCTAAGGATTGACTCGCTTTCTATTTACCTTGTCCTTAATTACCTTTTTGGGTTACTATGGTTAGATTCATGCTATTGCTTTACTTTAATCAATGAACATGATGTGAACACTTATGATACGATGTTGTCTCTATGATTATGATGTTGGACTGGTGATACTTTAGGGGGCTCGAGCGGTTTCTCGAGTGCCTCTCCGTAAGGACCTGTTCGTTGGATGACCGCCCGGGAAAACAGTGCAACCATGAGGGTGGAGTGGGACACCCTTAGCTGAATAATTAGAGGAACCGGGGTGTAGTTCGCTTAGCCATCGTGCCGTCAATGGGGCTCGGTGTATGCGGCTCGCTTTGCCAAGGTTGATTTGTCCCTTGGGGAGGAGTGTGGCACATTTAGGAAACCTAACGGGCGGCTACAGCCCCGAGGAACCTTTGTAAAGGCTTCGTAGTGAATCCCTGGCTATTCACCTCGGGAGTGAATAAGGGTCTTGCAAGCCCGGGCTAGAGAGGGAATCACGGCTTGTGGGTAAAGTGCGCAACCTCTGCAGAGTGTTATGAAACTGATATATCAGCCGTGCTCGCGGTTATGAGCGGCCAAGGGAGCTCCATTGATTAGAGACACATTGATCAGAGATGGTTGGTTTACAGGTGGTGACGAGGATGATGGTTTTGGTTATGATTATGGTACTAGTAAGTGGTATTCTTTCCTTTTGGAAAGGGTACATCGGGTTAATAACTTGGGTTAATGCTAAAACCTGGCTTTCTACTAGTAAATAATAACCTGACCAACTAAAAGCAACTGCTTGACCTTAACCCCACATAAAGCTAGTCCACTTCAGCCAAACGGGACATTTGCTGAGTACGTTGATGTGTACTCACCCTTGCTTTCACAAAACACCAGGTTGTCTTTGGTGCAATCTATGCTCAAGTAAAGAAGAAGGCGACGAGGTGGATCTCAAGGAGTTCCAGGACGTCGATGAGTTCGAGGATTAGGCTAGCGACCTCCCCCAGTCAGCTGCCTGTGGTGGGTTGTTTACGTTGACTACGTTTCGATTCTGTGTACTTTGATTTATATTATGTAAATGGCTCTAGTCTGTAATATTATTACTCACTCTTTATTGTAATTCGAAGCATTGTGCTATGATGAGTCATTTATGTAATCGCTGTGTATGTGAATTTCTGATCCTGGCACGTACATGGTTCGCATTCGGTTTACCTTCTAAAACCGGGTGTGACACCTGGCCATGCTACTCCTCCTGGTCCTCTCCTGCGGAAGCAGTAACCCACTCGACCATCTATCCCGGTGGCGGGGATGGAGGCCAAGTCACACCATCAACCAAATCAAGGAGGTACCTGCAAAAATTATGCCACAAGCAAGACTGAGTATACTAATACTCAGCTAGACTTACCCGGTGTGAGGAGTCTACTCTTCTACCACTAGACCATGCAGCTGTTTGGCTGAGGGGTTTGGTTTGCCAAAAGCACTAGCTGAGTCTAAAAACAAGTTTTAGCTTTTCAAGTTAATAATAATTTAGACTAGATGAGAACCTATCTATTCATACATGGTATCAAACATTATAGCAATCAACATCTTTTGCCAGTATCTCATTTCCACTTATTACTCAATGCAGTACAATGGATCAAGCAGTCTCATTAGCTGAGAGAAGCAGACAATTCGAATCGAGTTTTATCCTTGCAAGGTAAACCTAAACACACGACATGTCAGGGCACTCCGTCCCCACACATGTCAACCGTCCCCATCGATTCCCCGTTCGCGTCCAGGCCTCACCGCCTTAGCATACAATGCTCCACTGACCCCGGCCGCCGCCGTGCGGTGACCGCACTTGTACCCACCATATCTAGAATGGGAGACCCAGTCTCAGGTCGCGTGAGGGATAAAGTCCGCGTCCGGCTTCACTCAGGTACTAGGTTTACCGGTTACCATATTTCCCGATATGTGTTTAGTACGTTCAAACGCTTGACACAGGTATCCGCACGTTAATCCTTATTCCAATTTCATCTCATAGACAACGCATCCCCATGGATCCGTGTCCATAGACCATCATCATTCTGTCATCAAAATGGATACAACCAATTCCTGACCTCGCGAGTGCTAGAAAAATCACTCGACTTCTACCGAGATCCTGATTTAGCATAGCAGCTACTCGACCTAGCATACTAGTATCCATCTCAAAAGGAATCCTGAGTTCATGCAACTAGGGTTTCAGGCAACTCCTACACTTAAGTGCACGGTACAAGCCTACAAACATTAAGTGTAGTAAAATAGCATATATAACGGTTATGCATATAACCGGGGCTTGCCTTTAATTTAACACTTAGGTAGTGTTTGCTGGGGGAGGTGCTCGCTTGGCGAGCATCCACTGGTTAAGTCCATCCTTCCTTGGGTCGTCCACCGACTGCACCTTTTGGTTGGCACCACATCACTTGCACGATCATCCTCTCTCGGTCCTAAATGAGATGCAAGATGCATATGTATGAATATGATGAAAAATACCACAAGATATACAAATACACAGTAGCGAACTAACATTAATTTAGAAGACACCGTAAACCATCACACGTTAGCATTAGATATCTACACGTTATCAGCGTTCAACATTAACACCAATAAAAAGACGACAACATTTTATTTATTTACGCAACACGACTACGACATCACAAGTACACGCATTTACTACGTTCACCTTTATCCTTTCTTAGTTATTATATTATTAAACTACTTAGGCACGCGTACATTCACTGGGACTCCTAAACGTCATGCAGACAAACTTACTTTAATAGGGAATATTTACTTAATCGGGTTTTACAATCATCCACATCATTCTACTACAAGCATACATCCCAAAGAACACACATTAGGAGATAGTTTAATCACAATTACATATTATACTACTTTAATGATGTTGGTTACTTAGTAGTATTAGCAGAAAGCCAAAGACAAGACATTATTCATTTTGTTTACCTAATATATAGCTGCACTTGCTAACTGTTGATTAAGCTAAGCTACTTATTAGACCTTAATCAATTTAGTTCACTAACTTAGTGAGATGTGTACTACTTACTTATATATAACCCCAATTATACTAGTCACTTATTATTATTACTCATGTTCACTTAAAACCAAAACAAGCAAGCAATCACTCAAGTCAAACACAATAGAGTAGAGCAATCAATCACTTCTAACACATTTAGGACAGCAGCACAATAATTTTTGTTTTAATCATAACTCTTCACATATTAGTTCAAAATTATCAAACTAGGATTTTCTGGAAATTTTAAAAAGTGTTCTACAACTCTGATATTTTTACCTCAGCATGGTTAGACACTTAATAAGGTTAAATAATGATAAACGACAACCTTATTCAGATTTAAGCAGATTCAGACTTATGCCTTCAAAAATTCACAACTACAGGTTCAGACATCCAAACAAATTGATCCTGGACTTTCTAGAAAGGTGATAAAATTGTCTACATATCATTTATAAACATCTCAAGGTGATTCAATATTTAACTAAGGACAAAAGACACTAGAAGGCTTTGCTGTCCAGAATTAGACAGATTCAGTCTTCAGACTTTAAACATCCATAACTTAATATTCAGATCACCAAAAAGAGTGATCCAAGACTTTTTGGAAAGCTTAGCAAAAGTACTATATGAATTTTATAATCACCAAGAAGTGATTCTATGTTGAACTGAATCAAACAATTCAGTTTTCGAAATCTATTCTGTCAGTGAACAGAACACAGCAACCATTTTGTAAAATTCATAATTCCCAAACTGTCAGGCCTATGTGTGACGGAACCTCCCAAGTAATTAGTCCCACCTACAGTTGTCCCTGTCCAACGGACCTCAGACAACCCTGTAGGTGCCCCTGAACTACTTGACAAGCTCGGTATCTTTCCTTACCTTTCCAGGAACGTCTCACCCGTCTTGCAGACATTACAGAACATCGGAGATAAAGAAATACGGAAGCGATTACATAACTTACATTTATTAAAAAGTAAGATCAGGTTGTTTATTACAGACCAGGAATATAAACAAGTGCAGAGTAATATTATTACACATACCAAGGGAGGCAAAAACTCCTCCCGACAGCTATCACACAAAAAGTCCTAATGGAGGATCTTTTCCTCCCGCACTTCATTCTTGCTTATCTTCATTAGGAACCACCTTGGAGCAAAAGCAACAAAGGTTTGTCGCTTCCTCACCTAAAAACAACGGAGGGATAAACTCTGAGTATGGAATTACTCAGCAAGTCTTACCCGACTAAGGAAAAGACTCTCAAGGGTATGCTGGATAAATAGGACTTAAGGAGAGGCTTTAGCAAAAATCAACTTAGATACCTTTGCAGAAATAGCTTACTAAAGTGAGTCCTTACTTTCAAACTTTTAATGCCATGTTAAGTATTAATAGAATCTATTTGCATCTAGTCTAATTTTACCATCTCATCAATACAACCTCATTTTTATCCATAGTGTCCTCATCCTGACTTAGGTTGCAGGGAAGTGACCAAGTCTTCATAACCGCGAAGGTACGGCGATCCGAATCGATTATACTCAGTTGAGGATCTCCAATCACATGACATATGTAGCACTTAACCCTTGCATATGTCAACCCGCCACCGGGGTTCTTAAGACCAGATCAGGTTCACGCAAACCGAGAGCACAGATACACCACCGTCCAGCCTCTTGCCACGGTGGGTACACACTACTCCTGCCACGCTCCACGCCCATTTCGTGTTATCTTATTCTGGTCTTAGTCTGCCCGAGGCAAGGCTTACCCATGACGAGGCATGTGACCAGTTAAAGGGTCCTCGATCAGCACGCCTACATACGCATTAAATCCTTAATCAACCTGTGTAGAACATCACCTGTTCCTAACCCAAGTCTCGATTTAAGTACTTCCATCCTTAGGATTGTTTCTATTCCTTAGGATGAAAAGAGCATCATAGGGAACTTTGCAGTAAGATCCCACCACGCTCTCAAGGAAAGTAGTCTTGCAGATAGAAGCCATCTTTCCTCAGGGTAACCCCTGAGCTAGGCAGTATTGCAAAAGACAACCTCTATCCACAAGATCTAAGCAGGGCTAAGCATTTTTGTAAATCAAATTTTGATACTTCACCAGAAGTATCTATAAAGGTATGGATATCAAGGAAAGCAATGCATCAAAATGTTCCAAGCAATTCCTATGAACTTAATGCACATTTCACTTGACTTAAAGTGTGCGAAAAGTATTTGAAAACACAAGGAAAGGGGTTGCATGCACCGGGGCTTGCCTTCGTTAACAGGTGAGTCTGGCTCGGATCCACAAATATCAAAGTAGAAGCAGTTGCCTGCTTGAGAATCCGAGGGTGGTGGTGTCCCTTCTTCGGTGACTTCCACTTCTTCTTCGCGTTCTAACATAACCATATATGTATATAAGAATGAATGTCATGTAATGCTCATGAGAGTGCGAAGATAATAAAGATTTATTATCTAAGTCTTGAATACAACTTTCCTTCACGGAACTCCGAGAACTTAGGGTTTCCGGAGTCAGTAAAGGAGTTCAAAGGGCAGGGGGTGTTTTGGGGTGTGGTGATCAAACAAAGTCCAAATCAACCCAAACTCTACCCAAGGCTTCTAAATAATATGAGGAGCTCATATAAAAATTTTGAGCATTTTTGGGATTACCATTTATCTTTTAAAAATTCAAAACTACTATTTTTAACTACTTTAAATGCCTTAAAATTCCTTATTTAACCTAAAAATCACAAAACTAATTTTATTAAATTTTAGGGAAAATAAGAAACCTAGGAAAATTGGTTTCACAATTTTACCATTTTTCTACATTTTTTTATAATTGTTTTGGCTCTGGAAATAAAAGAAAAAGGAAAACCAGGGAATAGTACTGGGCTGATTTCAGCCCAGCGGCCCAATTCAAAGAGGAAAGCGCGCGCCTGCGCCCGCGCGCTCCGGCGATTTTGCGAACAGACCCCTGCAGTATTGAATAACCTGAAGAACTCCAAACATTATTTTAAATAGTCGCTGACACTTCACAGAAATGCCCCCGACTTCCTATTTCTTCTCCAAACACCTCCCTAGTCACGGCACGCTCCCCGTTCATCCCTGCCGTGGTTCGTACCGGCCATGACCGGTGATGATTGTTCAAGCTAACTATCGGAGAGGCTTTACTTACCTAAGGTGACCTAAGAACGATCCTCAATTTCAAATGGCACCCCAGAAAAGTGTTCTGCCCACGCTCAGGGCGGAAACCGGGGCATCGAGCTCACGTTCCCAGTCGGTCACATCCGAATCGATCAATTTGCTGCCACGATGAGCACCACGGGTACCTAGAGCTACTAAAACAATGATTCATAGGCGCAGAACCATACCAGGTTCGCCTGGCCACGGGAGGGCTATCTCAGCGGCGTGGAGTTTCAATTTGGGGGAAAACCCAAATTGCAGCGCTACGGTGAACGAACAGAGATGAGAGTGGGTGTGATAGCTTGCGGATTACATGGCGCAACCGGCCTGGCCCTCAATTTATAGAAGGGCAAAGCGGTGGCCACGAATTTGAGGAGGACACGCGGCGACCGGAATGACCGGGTGAGTCATCGGCGCAACTTACAGTGGCACTTACCGGTTGAGAAGCTACGGCGGCCATCGTCGAGCTAGAGCGGCTAGTGACGACGTGTTTAGCGGCTGGAAACGTGGCACCATCGCGGCGTAGAACGGCAACTCCGGCGATGGCCATGAAGCCACGTCGCCGGCGTAAAAGGTGAAGACAGCGAGGCCACAGTAGTTCATACCCATCGGCAAGGAGATCTTTCCAAGATCAGCAAAATCCACTCCCCGCGACACGAATCTCGTCGCCCAACCCAACTCCGGTCACGCGGATCACCGGCGTTGAGCTGTCCGAGCTGGCGTCCTAATCCGTGCACTGTACCATGGGAAAAATTCAGTCAAATGCACTTGACAGCCACGGTTTAGGGCCATTTTTCTCAAAATTTTGCATTACAACTTGGTCATCTCTCTGCACCAAAGTTATAGAGCTATAGTTAATCTTTAACTTTGCCACAAAGCTTACTATCAAATAGTCACTGAATCCCATTCGAAATCGAGCTCAAAGTTCATCCCATCACACTGCTCCTGGAAATTCAGTTCAGGGAGGGACTGATAGCCCGACTTTGAGCTTAATTATCTCTCAAATACTCCTAACAACCATGCTTACCACCTTAAGCAAAGTTGTTCTCTTTAGTTTGCTCTATAGTTTTTATGTGGTGACCTAGGGCAAAAACCCTATATTTTAAAAGATACAGGGCTCCAAAGTTGAGCCAATATCACTGTTTTTCAGACTTAGTATAGAACTCAATGGAGGTCTATTTTGCAATTAAGTCCAAAACTCAGGGTTTGGCTTGTGAATTCACATATGAGTGGCCCAAATGACTTAAGATACTTATTTGACTTGGTTTTTGCACCTTAGCCCAAAAGTGGACTAATTTTGCACATGGGTCCCTAGGGTTTGGTTTTAGGGTTTTCCAGGATTCCAATTAGGGTTTTTGGTACCCCAGGGGCATAAATGTGATTCAACTTTGTTTTTGGGGATATTTTATGACTCTTTCCCTAAAGTCTTTAGGTTTTCTCATCTTGGGTTAGGTTTTGCCCCTTTGAGCCTGAGTTAGGGTTAGGTCCCCTATCCAGGGTCCTATTTGCAAAACACCAAAAACAACACACTTGATTGAAATTTTTACCTAGTGAATGCATTCTAGGTGTATCAAACATATGAAATGCTCATGCTTATGATGCCATGCTCCAGTTTTAGTTACAGTAACACCAAGGGTGTTACACTATGGCTGTGAAATTTTAACACAAGCAAGATAAGAAAAGCATCTACAACTTTCTTATAATGACCATGAACAGATTGTAAAATTAAATTAGGCAAACAATGAAGTTTCTAAAATCTGTACAGAATTTGGGCAGATTCAATTACTGAATTTGTGAAAAAGCATAACTTCTAAACGATCAGACTTATGGCTGTCAAATTTTAACACAAGAAAGTTAATAAAGTTATCTACAACTTTCTTGTGACCACCAATAATTGATTTCAACATTAAATTAAGCAACCATTGCAATCTCTGAAATCTGTTCAGAAATTGGACAGATTAAGTTACTGAACTTGTGAAAAGTATAGCTTCTAAACAATCAATTTTTAGCTCATGCATTTTTAGGACAAGCTACATACACAAGTAAACTACAACTTTTATATAGCATATATCTACAGAAAACACACTTTACTTTACCAGATTACTCACACAACCAAAACTGTACACCCATAAATTTCAGTTTGCTAGCACAAGAGCACTTAACTAAATCACCAAGCAAACTCATAGAGAGATACTATCACCAATTTCTCAAATTCAAATTATTATGACCTAGTTGTAAAGTTTCAATTTATATCAAGGCACTTAAGTATTTCAAGAAACATGCATGCCCTTGTTTACTTCTAATTTTTCACTAATTGTTCTTATAATTATAAAATGTGTGTCATTTTAGTACCATATGAAACTATCTAATTTGGAGCTGGAATTTTTATGAGGCATAGGTAATAACAAATCATGACCAATGTATAAATTTCACATGCCCAGGTTTTATATTTTATTCAATACAAAAATAACAAATTGTTAATGCAATAAAGCATGTGAGAGCAAGTTAAATCTAAAACTAATTATTTTCTGTGGATTCATGACCATATTAAGTTTTATTAGGCTACTATAATATCATGCAAGGACAGTGGAACGCTATTTTACATTTTTGCATCTATACATTATTTTTAAATCATTTAAAACTACTTAAGGTGCATTAAACAAGTTAAATCACTAACTTAATCATACATGCACAACAATTCATGAAATGTTTACCAGTCACCAAACATCACACTAAGAGTCTACTGTAAAAATTTCAACCTATTTGGAGCACCAGAGCTACAGATCCAAAAATAACAAGCAAATAAATCTTCTTTTTCTTATTTAACATGATTTAATTAGCATACCAAGAAAATAGTGAACAACATATAAGTTTTATAATTTTCCTTTATGGAGTATGACAACATCTAACTAACAAAACAGGTTTCATCATCTTTGGATTTTTATAAATAAAATTATGGAGAGAAGCAAGTTCGTTTATTCTCTAAACCAGTTTTTAAATACGAATTTCTACAGAAAAACTTTTCCACTAAAACATGCTAACCTATAGATCTAACAGATAGATAATTTCATAAGGAAGGCAACAAAATAAGTTTCACAATTTTAGGAGCTACCAAACTCGAGATATGAATTTTAGAAGATATTATAGAATCTGGAATTTGAAGCACCATTACCCTTCGCCTTGGGCCCACACGTCAGTATCACAAACACCTTCTTCAACCTCCAATACAGCACGCACACAGCAGGGAGGAGATTGGAGCTTCGGCTCCATGGCTGGGGGCGCGATGGAGAGGGAGAGCTGGGCGCAGGGAGGTGGAAACTCGCGCCCATGGGAGAAGAAGAGGGCCTGCTCGCCATGGGGAGAGGGGCAGCGCCATGGGAGCGGCTCCAAGCTCCCGAGCGCCATGAATCCGCGGAGAAATGAGGGGCTGCTGCCCTGCGCGCGCGATGGAGCTCTTGGCGTGGCCGAGCAGAGGGAGGTGGCGTGGGAGAGGAAGGAAGAGGGCATGCTGCTGGATTTAAAGAGGCGTCGCTGGCAGCCATTGGTGGGCGCGGGCGGCAACCTGCAGAGCTCAGAACAGGACAGTCTGCTGGCAGGTGATGGCAGGACGACTTTGGACGCCCATTTTTGGCATTTTCCTTTTGGAATCGAACCCAGATCACTGCAGAAGATTTGTTCCTTGATGTATACTCTACAAATCATTTATAGGACTTGAAGTGATTCGAGCACTGGTTAGAGAGTTATAGACCCACGAAAACTGGTTTGTCAGTGGGTTAGAAAACAGTGGAAACTCGTGAAAACTGAATGTCAAAGCATGTCAAACGGAATCGGATGAATGCCATCTTTTAATATGTTGTGCCCCTAATAGTTATTAACAACTTTTATATTTGGAAAAACTTGAGTTGTTCAACAAAAATTTGGGAACGCGAGATGTCGACCCGAACGACACTGATTCCAGACTTAGAAGAATTCGAATCCTGAAATCAGATTTTTATTCTGTCTTGATGGCACTGTTTGAGATACTTAGAGATTGAATCAAGGCTTGGTTTAAATATAAAATTTGTTGTATAACACAGGTTCTACAATTTTTATGAAAGGTCAAACCTCATATCTTGAATATAAATTAAAGTTTCACTTTGGTCAAAGTAGTATCATTATAAAGCTTCAAATTATATTTTTAAGGCAGTCGGGGTATTTTCTCGACATTTTCTTGGCATTTTCTCTACATGAACCCTTAATAACTTTTGTTGTAGAGTTCATATAGAGTGTTTTGGAAAAGTTGGCATGACTTAGTTGAATTTATAAATTTTCTTTTACTTAATCGAGCAGTTTCAAGCAAGCGTATGATTTATAATTTCATACAAATATTTGGTTCAAACTTTGAGAAATCTTTAGAATACACTTGATAGATAGAGATGAATGATGACATAAATATAACAAGATGATTTGCATAAGAATTAATTAGAGGTTGACACAAAGAGATTCTGCAGGAGAATGCAGATTCGGATTAAGTATTTGGACGTAGACCGACTATCGAGAAAGCGGATTCGGACACCGATTGAATAACATAACAACTATCCAGAGTCTGAATAAATGAGTCTAGACGGGAGTTGTGAGACAATATTGACTTTAGAATTTGCATTTGCTCCGAGAAATAAAAGTTTTAACAAGCTCCAAATTTGGCTGTTCTCGAGATAGAATAATTCCAAATTTGGAGAAACATTCATGAGTAACTTGATAAATGGAGATAAATGTGATAAAGAGATAGAAATTTTCACTAAGCATTGAGATTAGGATAAATCTCCCGACAAAACGCAAAATAGACACCTACGGTGTCACAGTAAATAGGACATAATTGGTTAGAGGACACTTGCCTTCACCAAGTTGCTGCTTAGGGACATCTCCTGTAACTCCCTCGGGAAACGCAGACTGCTCGTTGTCCATGCAAAACAATCATTCATTCAATACACTTGGGGAATAACAAATGAACAATACACCAAACATATGCAACAGAATAATCATAGGTTCGATAGAAGTAACAGTAGCTAAGGGGTTTCCAATGTTCATTAACTAAGTCTGTATCTTAACACCATTATATAAAATTAGTTATCAGGGGCTATAGGCACGTCGGTGGGATCAAGCTAGGTGGCTTGGTCGTGCTAGGGCGCGAGGGCTGGCCATGCCGGGACGGACACCACCACGCTGATGGCAGGCACCGCCACGCCGAGGGCGGACACAGTGCGCCAAGGACAGACACAGTGCGCCGAGGGCAGGCACTGCCACACCGAGGGTAGACACTGGGCACCCAGCATAGAGAAGAAAGGGAGATAGGGGTTAGACAATGGGGATTCTCATCTCAGTTGAGGGCACGATATGGGCTCCAACGGCTGACGGATTCTCTGCCTCGACCGAGGGCGTGGGGTGGGCTCGAACGGCTGATAGATTCTCTACCTCGACCGAGGGCGTGGGGTGGGCTCGGACGGCTGACAGATTCTCTGCCTCGGTCGAGGGCGGAGCGCAGGGTTGGATGGTTGACGGCTTCTCACCTCACTCGATGGCGAGGCACAGGCTTAGACGACTGACGGCTTCTCGCCTCACCCGAGGGCGTGACACGAGGCCCATGGGCAGGGACGTGGGTGCGGGCACGGTGGCTAGGCCGTCAGACCCTGGGCAGACAGTTAAGTTTAGGCCCAGGTTAATTAGAATCCAACCATTGGATCTAGGGAGAATAACGGGGATCATGGTGGCCGGCTCCGGCGTTCTCCCATGGCCACCCAAGGCAGTGGCGCCTGCGACTGCGGTGGGGAACTCGCCGGAGACGAAGGAAGCAGTGGTTCCAAGGGTCCTAGGGCAGTCAGGGTGGTCTAGGGAGGTTGGGGAGGATTCTGGCAATTTAGTAATGAGGGCCCAACCGTGGTGGGAGCATCGGAGATCGAAGATCCACGGTGAGGCAGCAAGGCGGTGGCGCTAGCAGCTCCGACGAGCAATTGCGCATGACATAGAGCAAGGGAGGGGACTAGAAGGGGCAGGGGAAGTTCCTTACCTCAAGGCGAGACTCGGGATCCCCTCGGAACTCCATTTGGTAGGCAATTCTTGCCTTATGCCGGTTGGCGCACTGGACAATCCGGTGCACCACCGGACATGAACAGTGTTCGATCTCTTTCCTTTTCTGGTGAAGCCGACCGTTGAGCCCTTGGTCCACTTGGCACACCGGACAATGTCTGGTGCACACCGGACAGTCCAGTGCGACCAAGTGACTGTTGGCCCTGGCCACGTGTCGTCCGCTGATCGCGTTGCCGACCGTTGACGCAGGCGATGTTGGCTCACCGGACAGTCCGGTGAATTTTAGCCGCAGCGCCCTCGGTTTTTCCCGAGAGTGACGAGTTCGTCGCTGGACCAGCCTGGGCACCGAACGCTGTCCGGTGCACCACAGGCTGATGCAATTTTAGCTAGACTTGGCCAATCTTTTTCAACCAAATCTCACTTGTCTTCACAAGGTTCCTAGCACTTAGATGAATATATTAGTACAAAAACAATTCACTAAGGCTAGAGTCATACCTTGATTCTTGATTTGCATCTTCCTTAGTACTTAGCACATATGAACCAAAATAATATGTGTTGGGCATCTAATCACCAAAACATTTATAGAAATTGCCCAAGGGCACATTTCCCTTTCAATCTCCCTATTTTTGGTGATTTATGCCAACACATTTAAAAAGCAACTACAAGTGCAATGTTATTCTCAAAGATTGCAAATTGAAGACCAATTTACTCACATCGAATTTGGCATATTTGAATCACTTTTGCACCACTTGGTTTATTTTCACAAAGCAAATTCTTTTTCCTATCTCTATGTCAAACACACTTGTTTCGTCAAATCAAGAGATCTTTCACTAGTAAATTTGATCAAATGTCAAAAACTCCCCCTTTTCCCATAATAAAAATTCTCCCCATAAGAGAACAATTTTTGCAATAAGAGGGTTTTGATCAAATACAAAACTTCTAACTCTACAATTTTTGAAATTTCACAAGTGGTTGGCTGATCCATTTGCTTTAGCCTTAATTTCTCCCCCTTTGGCATTAAGCACCAAAACGGGAGAACTTTTGGCCCCTTAACCCTATTGCCTCACCAAAATGTCAAATAAGAGTAAAAAGGCAATGAGAGCACAACGAAGAACTTAGGACAAGATACATTTATACCAGAATGCAGTGGAAGCTCTTTCTTTGTCCAAGTTCACTTTTCCTTTTCAATATTCTTTTGATACTATTTCAAGAGTACTCAATCAAACAAGTTAGTCTCAAGGGAGTCAAGTTGCAGCACATCTCCCCCTAAACATGTGCACCATTTGCATAGGGACTTGTGAGGTCTGAGGATGACTTGTACAACTTGAACACCAGAAATAAGAAATTAAAGACATTAACGCTTAAAGTAACATGATCAAAGGTATAAATGCTATAAATCAAGCCAAGTTACATGAATCTAAGACATTTAGCTCACTACGCAACCTGCAAAACCTTTTTCATCTAAAGGCTTGGTGAAGATATCGGCTAACTGGTTCTCGGTGCTAATATGATAAATATCGATATCAGCTAACTGGTCTCTCAAGAAGTGATGTCGGATGTCTATGTGCTTAGTGTGGCTATGTTCAACAGGATTATCCGCCAAGCGGATTGCACTCTCATTATCACATAGGAGTGGGACTTTGCTCAGATTGTAGCTAAAGTCCCGGAGGGTTTGCCTTATCCAAAGTAGTTGCACACAACATTGTCCTGTGGCAACATACTCGGCCTCAGCGGTGGATAGGGCAACGGAAGTTTGTTTCTTAGAGCTCCAAGACACCAAAGACCTTCCCAGAAACTGACAAGTCCCAGATGTGCTCTTTCTATCAACCTTGCACCCGGCATAGTCGAAATCTGATTATCCGATTAAGTCAAAGGTATACCCCGTTGGATACCAGATCCCGAAGCAAGGCGTGGAAACTAAATATCTAAGAATTCGCTTAACGGCCACAAGGTGACATTCCTTGGGATCGGATTGAAATCTAGCACACATGCATACACTTAGCATAATATCCGGTCTACTAGCACAAAGATAAAGCAACGATCCTATCATAGACTGATATGTCTTTTGATCAATGGACTTACCTCCTTTGTTGAGGTCCAGATGTCAGTCCGTTCCCATTGGTGTCTTTGCGGGCTTTGCGTCCTTCATCCCAAATCTCTTGAGCAAGTCTTGAGTGTACTTCGTTTGGGAGATGAAGGTTCCTTCCTTGAGTTGCTTCACTTGAAATCCAAGGAAGTAGTTTGTTGGGGTGAAGGCGAAGACACTACCCCTCACTCGATGCCTTCGCCAGTCTCGCTGCATCAACCCCTCGCTCGATGAACTTCGCCAGTCTCGCTGCATCAACGGAGGCAAAACGACCGGTAGCTCCCACCCTTCGTCCAACACATTGCAAGACGAAGGCCCACGACGAGGTCGCCCCCCCCCCCCCCGCGTCCTCGTCGAACACGAAGGCCCACGTGGAATTCGGCCCATTGTAACAGGCCCCACGCGGCCGGTTGTATTACGGGCCCAACTTGTAACTACTTTTATGTAATGACGGTCTGTAACCTTGCTTTATGGGAATATTCCGAGAATGACCTAGGCGCTTGAGGGCACATGTGTCCTTAATCTGAGACGCTGGGCGCTCAGGTGCCTATAAATACCCCCGTACAGTGCCCTTGAGAGGCTAGATTAATAGAGCAATTGCTGCCTCCAGTTAAACCGTGTTCCCATCTCGCTCAACCCCCTGTTGGAATCAACCTGCCCGGGAACACAAGTTCCAACATTGGCGCCCACCGTTCGTGCTACGAAAAAAATCACCCGTGGTGGCACCCAAAAGAGCTAACTCGAAGGCAGCCCCATCCGTCGACGAAGTAGCGAAGGCAACCCTGCTAGCTGAGAAAAAGGGCAAGGTCCTCGCTGACAACACCCACCAAGGAGCTGGTGAAGATGAAGCACACAGCAAGAGACAGCGCAACGACCAACACACTCCAGAAGGCACCCTTCGCACTTGCAGCTCCGAAGGGCAGCCATAAGCGCCACCCCCAGGCTTCGCACCACCAGAGGGCGAAGACGCAGCAGAGGATGGCGAGGTCCTCAGCGTCTCCGCAGAAGAGCAGCTACAGCTACGGGCCCTGCGCCTCAGAAATCGCAATCTTCAGAAGTAGAAGGAAATCCTCGAGGCATAGGGCCAATGCGTCACTGTGCAGGCCAAGCTGCGCCAAATGATACAAGATGAAGAGCAGAGGGCCCAGGAGCTTGAGCAAGAGATTGTGCTCTTGCAGCGCGAAGGCCAACATGATCTGCAGCAGCATGGCCCGCCCCTCCAGCAGCGCGCGCCGGTCGAAGACCTACTCGTCCCTCACCGTGGGCCCTTCATCCCGCACGCCACAGCTTTCCAAGGCATCAATTACCTTGACGAGCGAAGCCCCCTAGCGCCGCAGCTGCAAGTGTCACCATGGCCCGCCAATTTCAGGGCAGGGACCTACCCCAAGTACAACGGCAACACTGACCCGGCACAGTATATCATGAGCTATCAAGTCACCGTTGCATCAGCCGGAGGGGACGACGCCATGATGGCCAAGTCATTCATCATCGCCCTCGAAGGCCCGGCTCTCACTTGGTAAACCAGATTGCCTCCGCTGTCCATCGACTCCTGGAGAAGTCTTCGGGACAAATTTCTGCTCAACTTCCAAGGGTACCGCCCAGACACCGACGCCTTGGCCGAACTGTCACTCTGCAAGCAGCTGGAAAGAGAGACTCTGCGGGAGTACTACCGCAAGTTTCTGACCCTCAAGTCACAATTGCCTTCGGTCGATGACCAAATAGCCATTCACTATGCCATCAGTGGCCTTCGGGCCGGCGTCCTTTACAGCCACTGCATCAGAGATCCACCCAAGAACCTCCAAGAGCTGTATCAGCTATTCGAGAAGTACGCCAGATCCGAAGAGCTCCACCAGCGCAAGGTCGAGTCCCAGAGGAAACCCAAAGACCCTCCGCAGTCCAGCCGCACGTGGATGAGACCTTCACAGACAGAATCCGGTCGGGACGGCCGCAGCCAGCAGCAGGTACACAACATCGCCAACCAGCACCCCGCTGGTGAGGCCCCTCGCCGCCAAGATTATCCCCCCAGGGCCGCGGTGGAGGAACCCGTGGTCGAGGCCGAGGACGGGCGCAGCAGCCGCGCAGATTTTACTGCTTGTTCCACGGCGAAGACTGCGCGCACCCAACAAGGGACTGCCCGGAGACGAAGGCCACCAGAGACAGGATGTCTCGGGCGCAACAAGCTGACAACCCAAGAGTTGTCGCGCACACATATCAACAACTCCCACCACCATACAACCACGGCCCCGCTCAGCATCCACCCAACCACGCATACCAACATCAGGAGGTACAAATCGTGCCTCCCCCACCCCCACCTCCACACCTACAACAGCCAAACATCCATCACCCCCATGCACCAAAACAAGAAGACTTCGCTGATCAGCCGTATCGCGGAGTCATTCACATGATCACTGGGGGATCCAGCGCCGACTTCGACACAAAGATGCAGAAGAGGGACCACTACCGCAGCGTCAACCACGTCGCCATCACCGGCCCAGTCGTGCAGACGAAGTGGTCCCATGTGCCGTTGACCTTCGACACCAGAGAGGTCGACCTGCGCAGCGCATCCCACATCGACGCCATGGTAATCAACTGCAGCGTGGCAGGCTGGGACCTACACAAAGTCTTAGTGGACAACGGCAGCCAGGCGGATATCATTTTCCTCCACGCCTTCGACCGCATGGGCATCAGCCACAGTTTGCTCAAGCCTTCGGACAACCCGCTGTATGGCTTCGGTAGCAAGGGCACCTTTCCTATTGGCAAAATAGAACTACCCCTCTCCTTCGGTGTAGCACCCAATGCCCGAAGTGAGCAAATTACTTTCGACATTGTCGACATGGTGTACCCGTACAACGCCATCATGGGTCGGGGCTCCATCAACAAGTTTGAAGCAGCCATTCACGGAATTTATCTGTGCATGAAGATCCCGGGTCCACAAGGCGCAATCACAGTCTACGGCAACCAGCAGGCCGCGCGCTACATAGAAAGAGACTTCGTTCCAGGGCAAAGGAACGTACACTGCCTCACGGCGCAGCGCGAGGCCCCCGAGTCAACCAGCCCGATCGCCAAAGCACATGAAAAGGCACAGCTGCAGAGCAACGATGGGACCAAGACTGTCCCCCTTGACCAGTCAACGCCCAAGCAAACGGTCATCATAAGCGAAGACCTTACCTCGCATGACGAGGAGAGACTCCTCTCCAGTTTGTCCAAAAATAAGGACGTCTTCGCCTGGTCCGCCCTCGACCTGGTCGGAGTCAGTCGCTCTATCATCGAGCATAGCTTGGGAATTGACCCTTCGGTGAGGCCGAAGAAGCAACGGCTACGCAAGATATCTGATGAGAAGACAGAAGCCGCCAAGGCCGAGGTACACCGCCTGCTTGAGGCCAAGTTCATCGAGCCAGTCGCCTACCCTACGTGGCTCGCCAACGTAGTCATGGTGCAAAAGAAGAGCGGCAAATGGCAGATGTGCATCGATTTCACCAGTCTCAACAAAGCCTGCCCCAAGGATAATTTCCCGCTGCCTCGGATCGACAAGATCGTCGATAGTGCGGCCGGCTGCGAAGTCATGTCACTCCTCGACTGCTTCTTCGGCTACCACCAATTTATATAAAGGAGGAAGACAAGGCCAGCACCAGCTTCATAACACCCTTCGGCACGTACTGCTTCATCAGAATGCCGGAGGGACTCAAGAACGTTGGGTCCACATTCTCTCGTCTCACCAAAACGGTGCTCGAGAGCCAAGTCGGCAGAAACATATTTACGTATGTGGACGACATCGTCGTTGCCAGCAAAAGCAAAGAAGACCATCTGGCTGACCTCGCAGAAACATTCACGAACATGCGAGACGCACGACTTCACTTAAACCCCGAAAAGTGCGTCTTCGGCGTTCGCCAGGGGAAGATACTAGGATACCTGGTGTCGCACCACGGAATCAAAGCCAACCCGACCAAAATACAGGCCATCATCAACATGACGCCCCCGCAGTCAGCCAGAGATGTCCAACGACTGACCGGCAGATTGGCCGCCCTCAACAGATTCATCTCCAAATCCGCAGAGTGAAGCCTACCTTTCCTCAAAACGCTACGCGGCGCAAAAGACTTCGCATGGGGACTAGAGCAAGCGGCGGCCTTCGCTTCACTAAAGCAGCATCTGTCAGAACTGGCAATTCTTTCAAGCCCCAACCCCTCGCTGCCCCTGTTGCTCTACGTCGTGGCTTCGCCGCACGCGGTCAGCGCAGCGCTGGTTCAGGAGCAGGACAGAGAGGGCACGACTAGGCAATGTCTAGTTTATTACGTCTCTGAGGTACTCACAGCATCCAAATGCAATATGACAGAACTGGAAAAAATCGCCTACGCAGTAGTCATGGCTTCATGCAAATTGCGCCATTATTTTGAAGCGTTCAAGGTGCGGGTCACCTCGGACAGGGGACTCGGCGAATTATTCAGAAATCTGGAGGCATCAGTCCGGATCGCCAAATGGGCAGCCGAGCTTTCCGGCTACCATATCACCTTCAAGCCCTGGACAGCCATCAAGTCACAAGTCCTGGCAGACTTCATCGTCGACTGGACCAGGCCAATAACGCAGCCGGACACGTCTGCAGAGACGGTGTGGACCATCCATTGCGACGGCGCATGGTGCCATGCGGGGGCAGGCGTTGCTGCAGTCATCACCTCACCCGCAGGGGTCAAGCACAGATATGCTGCACGCCTCAGCTTTGCTTTGGAGTCTAACAGGTGCACCAACAATATAGCAGAGTACGAAGCTGTCATCCTCGGCCTTCGCAAGCTAAGGGCACTTGGCATTACTACCTGCATAATCAGAATAGACTCCAAGGTAGTTGCCGGCCAAATTGAGAAAGATTACGCAGCAAAGGACCCCGCACTTATGCAGTACCTCGCAGCTATCCGCAGCCTCGAGAGACAATTCAAAGGCTTCACCTTGCAGCATGTGGACCGTGCCAAGAATGAGGAGGCCGACGCGTTGGCCAAAGCAGCCGCCAGGGGCGAGGCCCTACCCTCGGACGTATTTGTTGGCACTGTCTCTCGACAGCAAGGAGATCCAACACGGGTGAATGGTGATGGCAACAGGGCACTCGCGCGTGATGGCAAAAGCTCTGTTAATTCAGCCTCTCACGGGCACTGTGCGGGGGTATTTATAGGTATCCGAGTGCACGGCGCCTTGCGTTAAGGACGCATGTGCCCTCAGGTACCTAGTTTATCCCCAGAATATTCCCATAAAGCGGGTTTACAAGCTGTAATTACATGTACGCCTTTACAAATTAGGCCCGTAACACAAACGCGGCCACGCAGGGCCCGCTACAATGGGCCAGATCTCATGTGGGCCTCGAAGCTGACCGAGGCCGCGCCGTGAGGAGGCGTCGCCGCAGGCCTTCGTCTGGTGCCGAATCGAGCGAAGGGTCTCCGTGTTGTCTCTGGTGCCGACAAGCGAAGGGCGTCCCCGCCTGCTTTCTGTCAGGGCAGGGGCTAAGCGGTGGAGACTTCGGGCGAAGGGTGGCGTTTCTGCCTTCGCTCCAACAGTATTCTACCATGTCATTAGCACACCAGCCGTCCGCAGCCCATAGGGTCTACAAATAACCAACGACACCGAAGGCCACCGCGTAGTCAACCTCATTATGACCGAAGACTGGCGGGCACCGATAACCCTGTTCCTGCAAGGATACTACCATCCAGCTGATGTCAACGAGGCCAAGCGCCTCAAACACCGAAGTCGGGACTTCGTTCTCATCGAAGGCCAGCTTTACAAGAAGGGGGTCAGCCAACCCATGCTCAAATGTGTCACCGAGACCGAAGGCGTCCAAATCCTGCGCGAAGTCCACAACGGGACTTGCGGCTCTCACGCAGGGCCTAGGGCCCTAGCCGCCAAGGTGATCCGTCAAGGTTTCTACTGGCCCGCCATGATCTGCGTCGCAAATCGGGTCACAAGGTCATGCGAAGCCTGCCAGAAGTTTTCTCCACGCTCGGGAAGCCCTTCGCAATTCACAAAGTTAATCGCACACACGTGGCCCCTTCAGCGCTGGGGCCTGGACATTGTCGGGTCACTGCCCACGGCCCAAGGGAACCTCAAGTTCACCTTCGTCGCTGTCGAGTATTTTACCAAGTGGATCGAGGCGAGGGCGGTATCCACAATAACATCGAAGACTGCCCAGAAATTCTTCTGGCAAAACATTGTTTGCCGATTCGGAGTGCCGTCCGAGCTCACAGTTGACAATGGCAAGCAATTTGACAGCCAAGACTTCAGAGATTTCTGCTTCTCCATTGGCATCAAGCTCGCCTTCGCTTCAGTCTACCACCCACAATCGAACGGCGTCATGGAGCGCGCCAACGGCAAGATTTTCACAGCGATCAAGAAAATGCTCCTCGACGACAAGAAGGGCAAATGGGCCGACCTACTACCTGAAGCAGTCTGGGCACTGAACACGACCGAGTGTCGGGCGACCGGATTCACTCCTTTTCGCCTGCTATACAGATCGGAGGCCATGACCCCGCAGGAAATCAAACATGGGTCCCCGCGGACAACCGCTTCAGCAGTACCCGACGTCGACGAGCCAACTTCCAAAGACCTCATCGACGGAGATCGTGTCTTCGCCCTGCAGGCCCTCAACAAATATCAAGCCTAAACAAAGGCCTGACGCGACCATGCAGTCGTCCCAAGAGAATTCAACGAAGGGGACCTCATACTCGTCCGAACAACCCGGACAGAGTCACGGGGTAAGCTGGAACCAAAGTGGGAAGGACCATTTATCATCAAGACGAAGTTGTCTCCCAGCGCGTACAGATTAACAACACAATCTGGCGAAGACCTGGAACATTCCTGGAATATAGATAGTCTTCGCAAATTTTTTGTTTGAACCCTCAAGGCCATCACCCCTTGTAATTCGCCAAACATTATTATTTCGGCCCGCACTCTTTTCCTCCCAGGGGGGTGAGGTTTTTAATGAGGCGGAGCCATGTAATATACAAGCAAAAATCCCCCGCAAAAAACTAAGCCAATGTCGAAAAAGACCGCATCAACGGTCTTCGGCATTCGACTACACCAAAGTCACCGCAAGGGACAGCGTTGGCTACCCTCGCGTGCGACACTCCACGCAAAAGTCGCCTACGGGTGCAGCCGGACTAGCACAATAAGTGCGCAAAATCGAAGTTCTCTCCAAAGGATTCTCCGTGCAAAAGTCGCCTAAGGGTGCAGCCGGATTCTCCGTGCAAAAGTCACCTACGGGTGCAGCCGGACCAGCACAATAAGTGCGCGAAATCGAAGTCCTCTCCAAAGGACTCTCCATGCAAAAGACGCCTAAGGGTGCAGCCAGATTCTCCGTGCAAAAGTCGCCTACAGGTGCAGCCGGACCAGCACAATAAGTGCCCAAAATCGAAATCATCTCCAAAGGACTCACCGTGCAAAAGGCGTCCACGGGTGCAGCGGACTAGCACAGTAAGCGCGCAAAACCGAAAGTATTTCCCAAAAGGTTCCCCGCGCACAAGTCGTCTACGGGCACAACCGGATCAACGAAGACACACAGCCTCATACAAATCACGGGTACATACATACAGCGAGGGCATCACACGTTACATTGGCTCAACCTTAGGGATGATGCCCATCTCCCTGTAGTTGAACAGCATTATCCTCAGCTCCTCACCCTCAAAAAGATTCCGCAACTCCCCCTCACCTACACTCGTCCCAGCCGGCGAAGACAACAATTCTCGTTTGCCAGCCCCGTCCACACGAAGATGACTTCCCTCCACCTCACTAACCCTCCGCTTTGCGACCGCCCTTCGCCGCCTACGCCCAGCACTCGCACTAGGAATAACTTCAGCGCCTACCACGCGCGGAGAAGCTTCCACCGCAACCACATCCAGTGCCGCAAAATAATCCAAGTCTTCATCCGAAGACTCCTCCGTCCACACAACCGAACCCCCAGAATCACCAGACTAAAAAAACTTAGACACAGAATCATCCGAAACATCTTCAGCAACCACGGTCGAAGCCGCCACAAAATTAGCAGTGTCAGTAGTGGTTGCGTGCGCAGGCCCAAAACCCTGAACCTGCGCAGCAACCGAGGTTCAGTAACACGCAGACAAAACTTACACACTCCCCCGCACCTATTTAACTACTTAGCCACCTGTGAGGGCCCGGCCGCGGCCGTGGGGTCTTCGACTGGTGGCTCGTCCTCCACCTTTAGGGCACCTTCGATCGTCGACGCAGGGACCGACATAGGGTCTTAGCTCTCGGCCATAGCAGGAACGGCCACGGCCGAGGGGCCTTCGCTGGCGTCCAAGGGCAGCACCGGATTGACCTCCGCAGCCTCGGGCGGCGCGCCGACCAGACTTCCAAAGTCCTCAACGTCCTCGGCATGCTCCATCTACTGCAACAGCACATTAACTCATATACATACACACACGCAACCAACCACACAAAAATAATAACCTTCACTTGCTCTCTCGCCCGGTCGGATCGCTCCCTGACAGCCTTCTGACCATGTGCCCCCCACATCCTATCAAAAAGGGCCCCCGCGGACTGCTTCACAATGGGGTCTTCGGCCTTGAAGATCTCACGCTCAAAGCTCTTGTCTTCTTGGTCGAAAACCTCGAAGTGTCTGCAGCCCTCGCGGGACAATGCATTCATGGCCCCCTCACAGGTGACGAGGGAGGCAAAAGACATGAAACCTTCCACGATGGTTGGGAGTACCAGCAACTCCTCCTGCAACCATTCGAGGAAGCGAAGGCCCGCCTCCCGGTCGGGCACTTCGAAGTCAGCAGTACGCGTGCCCAGCTCGCGATACGAGCTCACGAACTGTGCGAGCGTCCGCTCAACCTCAGAGCGCGTATAGGCCTCGGCCTTATCCACGTGGCCGCGCAGGGCGTTGAACCTCTCCTCCCACTCCTCGGCGCGTTGGCTGGCAAGACTTCCCTCCGCCCGCGCCACCTTGGCCTCCGCCTGTGTAGCCTGCGCCTCAGCGACGGCCTGGTTCGCCTCCCTCCTCTCTTCTGCCAGCTGGCGCCGAAGGTCCGTCTTCTCGGCCTCCAAGGCGGCCACTTTCTCTGCCAACCGGCGGCTTTTGCTC
This sequence comes from Zea luxurians, assembly GCA_029449295.1. NCBI lineage: Eukaryota > Viridiplantae > Streptophyta > Magnoliopsida > Poales > Poaceae > Zea > Zea luxurians. The sequence continues at coordinate 15,586,931 of JAOPSE010000012.1, forward strand.
TCCGCGGCCGACTTCTCCCGGATGGCATCCGCGTGCTATGCCCGAAGTCTCTCGACTTCGGCAGCCACGTCCACAGTCAGGACACCAGACGCAACGCGGTCGGCGAAGTCAGCCGCCTAACAAAAACACATGAGACCCAAATCTTCATGGAAACAACAAACACCGAAGTCCAACTCAACTTACTTGACTTAGCTGCTGCGACAGCTGCTGCGACAGCCACTGCGATGCCTCCCTCAGCCGCTGGGACATGGTGCCCGCCACGTCCTTAGCGGCAGCGGCTGTCAGAATCTCGCCGCTCGCGCAGAAGGCGGCCCACGAGTCCTGCGCGGTCCCCTCGCCCTTACCTCCGCCGATGGCAAAGCGGTTGCCACCGAAGGCGGGACAACAACCATCTGTCCCTTGCCGGACCCTGCAATGCAACATATCACCGGTCAAAAGGCCTCCAAAAAATAATTAATTACCAACAAAATAGTCCTCCACGCGATGTTCGTGCCGAAGTCGGTAACTCGTTTCCCCGGCGAGGGCAGCTCCCGTCCCTTCGCAGCTTCGACCGGGGGAGACTTGGTCCCGCCAGCAGCGGCTGTCTTCGCACCCGCAGACGACTTGCTGGACCCAGGCGCGGCCGGTTTCGCAGCCGGCACCGGCTGGCTGCTGCCGGAGGCAGCAGCCTTCGCGCTCCCCCGCGCTCTCTTCACCTCACGCCTCGGATCCGCTATCCTGATAACCGCCCGGCGTTTCTGCGCAGCGTCTTGACGGTCCTTGGTCATCACTGCCGACACAACAGCAGCAATATTCCGTCCGTAAGGGAAAATCCTCAAGCCACGAGCTATACAAGATGTAGACATGTCTTCGCCTTCCGCCTAGGGGATTGGAAGACTCTTTGGCCATCGACCCCCGGTATCCTCCAGCATTCGCGCCGAAGACTCCCAGAGCTCGGGCGAAGACATCCTTCCCCCGGGGACCGCGCATGTCCCCATCAACTCCACAGCAAAATTAACGGACACCACCATTCCTCCCACTATAGTACCTAATTTCCTCTTCTTAGTGGCCGGGGCAGCCTCCTGCGAAGGCTCTTCCTCAGTCCCGCCCATCGATTTCTTCCCGTGGCGGTCGGTGGCGTCCACACCGGGATAACCGCCGTACGGCAAGCGGTTCAGGTCAAAGACCCGGTTCAATCTGTCGTTGGACCCGCGGATATCCCAGCTCTGCAGACCCTCTGTCTTCGGCACGTAGCGCCCCACGATCCTTGCCGCCCCGTCCTCCGCTTCACGCACGAATGCGGCGGGATCTCGGCCACGCAAATCCAGCGCGAAGGCAGGACTTCGCACCAGCTGCCCGCCACGGGAGGGCATCTCGCGAGGGCATACTTCGCCCAACGCCCAGCCATGCGCTAAGGGCCATACCCCATACCCAACAAATTCCTCAACTAAATCGCGCCCGCTACTCATGCGGGCAGCGCAATGAAGGGCTCCTTCGTCTTCGTCATCCTCCGCTACCTCAAATTGCGGGTATGCTACATAATGATGGGAGCACATGACGGCCACAGGGAGCCCTGGGTGGTCTTGGACTGCGCCTTCTGAAACGTAAAACCAGAAATCCCACCAGTTACCCCACTTATTGCGGGCGCAGGGAACCAACTCCACAACCTCCATCGAAGTCTTCCCGGACTTCGGCGTGAATGTGCACGATCCAAACTATGCAATCTCATCTCCAATTTTCCTCTTTTGCCAATGCAGACAGTAATGTTTTGCGAAGACTTCCACTGAGGGTTGGCCACCATACGAAGTCGTCGCCCAGACGTACTTCGCCAGGGCCACCACGGCATTCGGCGTCAGCTGGTGAACCTGGACCTCGAACTTCCGCAGGACCTCTGCCACGAATCGATGTGCGGGCAGAGGAAGGCCAGCAGTGAAAAAAGCCTCAAAAACGACCAACTCGCCTTCTGGCTCAGGGACCTCCTCCGCCCCCGTGACACGCCCCACTCCGCTGCCAAAATATCCAAGCTGCTGCATGTCCTGAACATGGACCGAGGAAATCCGCGACACGCCAAACTCCACTGTATCACCAGGATGCAACTCCTCCGCCGCCACGTTGCTCAAAGTGTCCTCGGACGATGCATCGGTCGGCGGTGTATCGGCAGCAAATGAAGAAGAGGACGGCATGGCTACGTACCGGCGGCGGCGGCGGGCGGTCTGCTTTACGTGGGCCAGTTCTCCGACGAGCAGGAGCAAGGAGGGCAAGCGAGCAGACGAACGATTTCAAAAGGAGGCTAGGGTTTCGCGGCGCGCAGAAAGAGTACCTGACCCACACCGCCCCGCCCCCTTTTTATACACAGGACGCGACGCTTCGGGAAACCCGTAGTCCAACAGTGCCGCGTCCATCAACGGTCACATCAAAAACCCTCGCGGAACCACTTCAAGCGAGGGCAGCGTCTCCACCATCTAGCGACGTCTTCGGCACCAGATGACTCAGTTGAACTGGTCCCTCGGAGGGCAAATGTTGGGGCGAAGGCGAAGACACTACCCCTCGCTCGATGCCTTCGCCAGTCTCGCTGCATCAACCCCTCGCTCGATGAACTTCGCCAGTCTCGCTGCATCAACGGAGGCAAAACAACCGGCAGCTCCCACCCTTCGTCCAACACGTTGCAAGACAAAGGCCCACGACGAGGTCGCCCCGCCCCGCGTCCTCGTCGAACATGAAGGCCCACGTGGAATTCGGTCCATTGTAACAGGCCCCACGCGGCCGGTTGTATTACGGGCCCAACTTGTAACTACTTTTATGTAATGATGGTCTGTAACCCTGCTTTATGGGAATATTCTGGGAATGACCTAGGCGCTTGAGGGCACATGCGTCCTTAATCCGAGACGCTGGGCGCTCAGGCGCCTATAAATACCCCCGTACAGTGCCCTTGAGAGGCTAGATTAACAGAGCAATTGTTGCCTCCAGTTAAACCGTGTTCCCAACTCGCTCAACCCCCTGTTGGAATCAACCTGCCCGGGAACGCAAGTTCCAACATAGTTCAACTCGCCCATCATTAACATTTCGAACTTTTGCATCATCACCCTGCTAAACTTCTCACAAGACTTTTAATTAGTAGAACCAAATATAATGTCATCGACATATATTTGGCATATAAAAAGAGTAGGATCAGCTTTCCCAACCTTGAAAGCATTAGAAATGAGAAAATCTCTAAGGCATTCATATCATGCTCTTGGGGCTTGCTTAAGTCCATAGAGCGCCTAAGAGAGCTTGTAGACGTGGTCAGGATACCTGTCATCCTCAAAGCCAGGGGGTTGTTCCACGTACACTTCCTCCTTGATTGGTCCATTAAGTAAGGCGCTCTTTACGTCCATTTGGAACAGCTTAAAAGAATGGTGAGCATCATAGGCTAATAATATTCGAATTGATTCTAGCCTAGCCACAAGAGCAAAAGTCTCCTCAAAATCCAAACCTGCGACTTGGGCATAGCCTTTTGCCAAAAGTCGAGCCTTGTTTTTTGTCACCACACCGTGTTCATCTTGCTTGTTGCGGAACACCCACTTGGTTCCCACAACATTTTTCTTTGGACGTGGCACCAAGCTCCAAACTTCATTTCTCTTGAAGTTGTTGAGCTCTTCCTGCATGGCCAACACCCAATTTGGATCCTGCAAGGCTTCTTCTACCCTGAAAGGCTCAATAGAAGAAACAAACGAGTAATGCTCACAAAAATTAGCTAAGCATGAGCGAGTGGTTACTCCCTTGCTTATATCACCCAGAATTTGATCCACTGGATGATTTCTTTGGATTGTTGACCGAACTTGAGTTGGAGGAACTCGTGATGCTTCTTCCTCCTTATCCTGTTCTCCATGTGCTCCCCTTGATCCTGCCCTTCTTCTTGAGGTACCTATTCATCGTCTTGAGCTGGGGGTTGCACCACCGTAGAGGAAGAAGGTTGATCTTGCTCTTGTGGTTCCTGTGGTCGCACATCACCTATCGCTATTATTCGCAATGCGGCCGTCGGAACCTCATCTTCATCTACATCATCAAGATCAACTTGCTCTCTTGGAGAGCCATTAGTTTCATCAAATACAATGTCTCTAGAGACTTCAACTAATCCTGATGATTTGTTAAAGACCCTATACACTTTTGTATTTTAGTCATATCCTAGTAAAAACTCTTCTACAGCTTTGGGAGCAAACTTCGAATGCCTACCTTTCTTTACCAAAATGTAACATTTGCTCCCAAATACACGAAAATATGAAACATTGGGTTTGTAACCGGTTAGGAGTTCGTAAGCTGTTTTCTTGAGGAGGTTGTGCAGATAGAGCCGGTTTATGGCATGGCAAGCTGTATTTACAGCTTCCGACCAAAACCGCTCATGCGTCTTGTATTCTCCAAGCATAGTACTCGCCATGTCAATTAGAGTCCTGTTCTTCCTCTCTACTACACCATTTTGTTGTGGTGTATAGGGAGCGGAGAACTCGTGCTTGATGCCTTCCTCCTCAAGATATTCTTCGACTTAAAGATTCTTGAACTCAGATCCATTATCGCTTCTTATCTTTTTCACCTTTAGCTCAAATTTGTTTTGAGAACTCCTTAAGAAGCGCTTTAGAGTTCCTTGGGCTTCAGATTTATCCTACAAAAAGAACACCCAAGTGAAGCGGGAAAAATCATCAACTGTAACAAGACCATACTTACTTCTCCCGATGCTGAGATAGGCAACGGGCCCGAAGAGATCCATATGTAGGAGTTCCAGTGGTCTTGACGTTGTCATTACGTTTTTGCTTTGATGAGTACTTCCCACCTGCTTCCCTGCTTGGCATGCTGCACAAGGTCTGTCTTTCTTAAAACAGACATCGGTTAGTCCTAACACATGTTCTCCCTTTAGAACTTTATGAAGGTTCTTCATTCCAACATGTGCTAGACGGCGGTGCCAGAGCCAGCCTATATTAGTCTTAGCTATTAAGCATGCATCTAGATCGGCATTCTCTTTTGAGAAATCAACTAAGTAGAGCTTGCCATCTAATACACATTTAAAAGCTAATGAACCATCACTTCTTCTAAAGACAGATACATCAATATTTGTAAATAAACAATTCTAGCTCATATGACATAATTGACTTACAGACAACAAATTGTACCCGAGCGATTCTACTAGAAACACATTAGAGATCGAATGCTCGATTGTGATGGCTATCTTGCCTAAGCCTTTAACCTTGCCTTGGTTCCCATCTCCAAAGATGACGGTGTCTTGGGAATCCATGTTCTTGACGTAGGAGGTAAACATTTTCTTCTCCTCCATTATGTGGTTTGTGCATCCGCTATCAATAATCCAGCTTGAGCCTCTGGATGCATAAACCTGCAAGGTAATTAAGCTTGGGTTTTAGGTATCCAACTCTTGTTGGGTCCTACAAGGTTAGTTACAACGGATTTTGGAACCCAAAGGCAAGTTTTGTCTCTCTTGCATTTAGATCCCAGCTTTCTAGCAACTACTTTAGCATTTTTACATGACAGTTCAAATGAAGCATCACATGTTTGATAAATAGTAGTTGGACCAGTGTATACTTTCCTAAACGCATGAGAAACATGGTTACGCCTAGGCCTATTTCTACCATGAGCTTAAGAGGAGCTAGTTGCAAACATGGCATGAGAACTGAATACATCATCATGACATACAGGAAAATCAGAATGATGATGATGAGTATCTTTCTTATAAAGATAGGCATGGTTCTTTTGAGAACTACTAGCCATAGGAGCCTTCCCTTTCTCCTTGTTGAGATTGGAAGTCCTTTAGCTTGTCAAGTTCTTGGTCCCCTTTTGGAAATCAAGTCCATACTTAATTGAGGGATGTCTACCAATGGTGTAGGCATCCCTAGCAAATTTTAGTTTCTCAAAGTTATCCTTGCAAGTCTTAAGTTGAGCATTAAGACTTGCAACATCATTGTTTAATTTAAGAATAGTAGAGACATGTTCATTACAAGCATCAATATTAAAATCTTTTACACCTATTGCAGATAACAACATGCTCTACGCATGAACTAGCCACATTAACTTTTTCTAGCTTAGTATTTAAATCAGCATTCAAATTTTTTAGACTAGAAATAGAACCATGACAGGTAGACAACTCAGAAGACAATAGTTAATTTTTCTTAACTTCTAATGCAAGAGATTTTTGAACACTAATAAACTTATCATGTTCCTCATAGAGAATATCTTCTTGTTTTTCTAGTAGCTTGTCTTTTTCATTAAGTGCGCCAATCAATTCATTTATTTTGTCTACCTTAGATCTATCCAATCCTTTAAACAAATCACTATAATCTATTTCATCGTCAGAAGATTCCTCATCACTAGAAGAAGAATACTTAGGGTTATCTCAAATACGTACCTTTTTCTCCTTAGCCATAAGGCATGTGTGGCGTTTGTTGGGGAAGAGGGAAGACTTGTTGAAGACCGAGGTAGCTAGTCCTTCATCATCGGAGTCGGATGAAGAACAGCCGGAGCCCCATTCTTTTCCAATGTGTGCCTCGCTCTTTGCCTTCCTGTAGTTCTTCTTTCTTTCCTTCTTCCCTTTCTTCTCTTGTGCCTAATCATTGTCATTATTGGGACATTGTGCTATAAAATGACCATACTTACCGCACTTGAAGCAGGAGCACTTTCCCCTTGATTTGTTCTTGTTGGGATACTCCTTGCGTCCTTCAAGACAGTCTTGAAGCGCTTGATGATGAGCGTCATTTCGTCCTTGTTGAGCCCGGCAGCCACCACTTGTGCTACCTTGGTAGGTAGCGCCTCCTTGCTGCTGGTTGATTTGAGAGCAACGGACTGCGGCTCGTAGAACGGAAGTGGTCAGTTTAAGGCATCGTCAACATACCTTGCTTCTTTCACCATCATGCGCCCACTCACGAATTTTCCGAGAATTTTCTCGGGCGTCACCTTGGTGTACCTAGGGTTCTCACGAATAAGATTTACAAGATGAGGATCAATAACGGTAAATGACCTTAGCATGAGTCAGACGACGTCATGATCCGTCCATCTTATGCTCCCATAACTTTGGATTTTGTTGACAAGGGCCTTGAGGCATGTTATACATTTGAGTTGGCTCCTCTCCCCTTATCATGGCGAACCTTCTCAGCTCACCTTCCACCAGTTCCATCTTGGTAATCATGGTGGCATCATTACCCTCATGAGAGATTTTGAGGGTATCCCATATTTGCATGTCATTGTCCAAACCACTTACTTTGTTGTATTCATCCCTACATAGAGATGCTAGCAAAACAGTAGTAGCTTAGGCATTTTTATGTATTTGCTTATTAATAAATATGGGATTGTCATTGCTATCGAAATGCATTCCATTTTCAACAATTTCCCAAATACTAGAATGGAGGGAAAATAAATGAGTACTCATTTTATGACTCCAAAATGAATAATCCTCTCCATCAAAGTGTGGGGGTTTTCTAAGTGGAATAGATAGTAAATGAGCATTCGAGTTATAAAGGATGCGAGAATAATCAAAAGAATAGTTCTGATTAACCGTTTTCTTTTTCGATGAAGAATCTTCGTCGTCGTCATCCCTTGGTGAAGAAGAAGTGGTGTCGCTGTCGTAGTAGATGATCTTCTTAATGCGTCTCTTCTTCTTTCCATCCCCCTTCTTGTGACTCGAGCCTGAGTCAGTGGGCTTGTCGTCTTTTGGCTCGTAGAGGGTCTCCTTCTCCTTTTCGGTGATCATCATTCCCTTGCCTTTAGGATCCATCTCTTCGGGCGGTTAGTCCATTAATGAAGAGTACGGCTCTGATACCAATTGAGAGCACTTAGAGGGGGTGAATAGGTGATCCTATAAAAACAACACTGAATAGCACAAACTTGGTTGATGATATATTAGCAAGATTCAAACCAAGATGCTATAGAGAGAACTCTTCACTTGATTGTTCCTTCAAAATGAGTATTGAACTTAGGAACAATAACACAAGTGATTAAGTGAGAACTCGAGGAGAGAAACCAATCACAACGAAAAGTAACACAGGAGACACGGTGATTTTATCCTGTGGTTTGGCCAATGCCTACTCCACGTTGTGGTGACCTCCTTCGATCAAGGATTGCACTCAATCCCTCTCAAGTGATCGAATGATCAACCTTGAGTACCACGGTTTTATTCCTTAGATTCATTTTCCGTTTGTGAGGAATCTCCACAAGTTGGAGTCTCTCACCCTTACAATGTTGATCACAATAAAAGCCAAGGAGTAAGGAAGGGAAAGAAACACACGCAAGAGCTAGAGTCGCAGCAATCCCACGCACATAAGTCAAGAAGAGAGCACACAAAAACAGCACAACAAGTTTACAGCTCACAAAGTGCTCAAATCTCAAACACGAAGATCCGGATGCGTGCTTGCGGGGTCTAGACGTCTTAGGATGTTCAATGGAGGCTTGGTGTGCTGCTCCATACGCCTAGGGGTCCCTTTTATAACCCCAAGGCAGCTAGGAGCCGTTGGAACTCCATTTGGTAGGCAATTCTTACCTTCTGCCGGTTGGCGCACCGGACATGAACAGTGCCCGATCTCTTTCCTTTTCTGGTGAAGCCGGCTGTTGGGGGCTTGTTCTCAAATGCTATGAATTAAGAACAAGACAACATAAAAGTGTTAAATGTAAAACTCCTTCGTCCTTAAAAACAGTATACCCCTTTGGATATAATGAATCTCGGCGAAGGTTACAAAAGAAAAGACCTACGTAAGGTTGATAAATGGTAAAACAGAGCAATCATATATAATACACGAATAATAATAACGGTATTACCATCAATGTATTTCTATTATTGAATTCATAAAAACGAATTACAAATGTACCTTCAGATTGATGTAAAGTAAAGGTACAGACGTGATGCAAAAAAGCGCATGCCAAGTCAGCGTGAACAGTACAGGAGTACTGTTCACCTATTTATAGGCACGGGACGCAGCCCTTGTAAAATTACATTGATGCCCCTTACATTTATCAATAACTCTATAGTAATTCTTCAAGGTCCAATTTGGCTTTTCATCTTTAAGTTGGTTCCTCTTTTCTGTCGTTATGCCGAAGCTTTTCTGCACATAGCTTCGTGACCGTCTTATCCTTCGTCATGATCGTTTTTCATTCTAGTTAAGCTTCGTCTTAACCCTGCTCTTGTATATCCGCGACCTGACTCCGAAGGTGCCTGTTCACATATTACACTCGAAAAACATTGTCAAACTATGTTTTTGAGGACCTTCGGGAGCCGAAGGCCCCCAACAGTAGCCCCTCGCAATATTAATTTACTGTAATGATAAATTCATATTGCGACATGGATGAAGGCTTTATGCCGAAGGTCCGAAAAAACACCTTCCTTTTGCTAGAATAGCAATAGTCATTGACAAGCGGGGCCCTCCAGTTTTCGACACACTGGGTGTATAAATACGAGCTCACCACGAGTTTATTTGGCGCGCTCTTTTGCCATCTGCTTTTTACTCACCCAGCTTTTCAGCCTGCACGCGACAGCATTTGCTCGGATTTAAATTTTTAAGCTTCGGTTTCAAGTCTGGTTTGCCAGCATTCGCGAAGATGTCTGAGGATAAGAAAGTTGCCGGTGCTTCGAAGCTTCTTTCTGAGGAAATGCACCTGGGTTTTCTTGAATCAATGTCGAAGACCAATACGGAGAAGATTGTCAGGGATACTTTGGAGGGTTTATCTGAAGATACTGGCGACAGTGATAGTTATGATGTGGATAGTGGTGGGGAGGATTCCGAAGATCGCCCGTGGCGGCCTAGTCACTCAAATTTCGGAAAATCAACTATAAAGCAGAGTCATCTTGAAAATATGAGGGGGAGATATTTCCGAGATATATCCATCGTGAGGGCAGATGACAGAGAGAAAACTACGCCGACTCCCGAAGATAATGAAGTCGTGATCTTCCGAAGCTTTTTTAAAGCTGGGCTACGATTCCCTCTAAGCAGATTTGTGGTAGAAGTTCTGAAAATATATCAGGTTTACCTTCATCAACTTACCCCTGAAGCAGTGATAAGATTGGGAGTCTTCGCCTGGGCCGTGAGGAGCCAGGGCCTGGAGCCAAGTGCAAAAAGCTTTTGCAATATACACGAGCTAGTATATGAGACGAAGCCCTAGGGTAAGGAGCAATATCATAATAATTTTGGTTGTTATAGCTTCGGTGCTCGGTCTGGGTCAAGCTGTCCCGTGCCAACTTTTCGGAAGAGATGGCCCGGGGAATGGATGAAGGAATGGTTCTATGTGAAGAACGATTTGAAGGCTCGAGAAGATATTAAAGATATCATCATGCGCCCTATCTGGCAGCGCTTCGGACTCCGGAAACCAAAGGTAGAAATGGACGAAGCAGCTAAAGAATGTCAGAGAGCCTTCGGCGTAGTCTGCTCTTTTATTGGGACCAGGGATTTAATGCAAGAGCACATTGCCTTCAGAGTGTGGCCACTTGCAGATAACTGGGAAATGCCGAAGGAGACCGTTAAAGAAACTGACGAGGGTGGGCTAATCAGGCTGAAATATACATTCAAGTATGGAGATAAGTTCGTTGAACCAGATGATGATTGGCTAAAAAACATTGAGAATGTAAGTGATGAATTGCTTGGGGCATACTCAAAGGCCGAAAATACTGCATTATCAGCGGCTTTCGGAGGCCGAAAGAAGAAGAGACTCAACCGAGTATTTGATGCAATTGGATTTATCTACCCCGACTACTATTATCCAATGCGAGGCCAAAAAAGGAAAAATACTTCTCCTGCAAAGGAAATTGCTTCGGCTGCTCCTAGGGAGCCAGCGCCGAAGAGGAAGAAGGTGAAAGTGCTCACCCACCCTCCACGCTGTATTGAGCCGGCCACAGTGCCTGAATTTATTGGTGAGGCTTCTTCGGCCACCGAAGCCAGAGAACCAACTCTAGCGCCAAAATCCGAAGAAATGGCTGAAGCACCAGCAATAGGGAAAACGGAAGAACCGAGAACTGAAGAAGGAAAAACATTAGACATTTTAAGTCCTTCATCAAAAGTTGAGGCAGCTAAAAGCCAAAAGGGGCCAGCAGCGACCCCGAAAAGAAAAAGGATGGTTAATGTGCTGGATGTTTTGGAGACAATTAAATCTTCAAGCATAACTCCAAAGAAAACCGTTGAAACTTCTGAAGTGCCTACTGAAGCCTTTGTTGCTGAAACTTCGAAGCAACAATTTGAAACTGAAGCTAGGCCTTCAGAGCCCACCAAGATACAACCTTTGGAAGCCGAGAAAATGTCAGAGGCAAGTTTAGAAGCTGAAAAAACAAAAACAACACAGCCGATTTTGATTGAGGAAATCGACACTGCCGCCCCCGAAGCATCTTCCAAAATACGTGATTATATTGTGCGACATGCTTCGGGGAAGAAACTATCCGAAGAAGAGATTTTTGAAGCCAATCACTATGCCCGAGAACTGAAGTACCCGAGGGGGGCCGTAGTGTTCAATGGGACAAACGAAGATGACTTCCTATACTGTCTCCCAGACAATAAAGAATTATCCGTCTGCCGGGAGATGGCTAGAAGCATGGGGTTCCCGAAACTCGAAGCTGGCCTTTGCGCCATGACGAAGGACGATCTTGCGGATAGCCTGGCATACAACAGTCTGAAGGTGCAAAAATTGTGAATTTTGAAATTTATGAATTTTGAATTAGTCTTTTGCTCTTATGTTAACTCTTTCATTCTTTTGAATAGGGCTTAATACTCAGCAATGCCTTAAGGGCATAGAAGAATGCCGAAGATGAGAGCTGCACCATTGCTCTTAACAACCTTCGAACAGAGGTTATCAGGCTAAGAAACGAAGCCTTGGAGAAGGACAAAATTCTGCTTACGTTGGTGGAAAAATGAAGGAAGACGAAGTTAACTCTAAAACTCAAGCCGAAGCTCAGAAGCGCGAAATCGAAGATCTTCGGAAACAACTAGCCCGAGCTAAAGAAGAACGCATTCTTGAAGAAACAAAACGAGAATTAAGTGATCAATGGGCAAATCATTTGGAAGTAAATGTTGAAGAGCTTCGTGCTTCGAAGAAGAGGTGTTATGATAAATCCATAGAGTGTGTTAAGAAAATAAAATCCAGCTTCGCCAACGTTGGCGCGTTCTCTAGTGAAGAAAATTTCAAAAGGGGAATCCAGAAGGCCCGATTGAATGGATTAGTCACGAAGCTGATGCCTTTGACGAAATCTTGAATAGTCGCGGGGACATTTGTGCTTTTTCGGGCGCCAGGGGAATTGTTACTATTTTAGAGAAGAAAGGGTGCGAGCATGTGAAATCTTTGGCACAGTCTGAAGCTACTTTATCCTCTGAAGATATCAAAGACCCTTCAGCCGAAGCAAGCCAGGTCGGTGGAAAATTTTTCACTGACATTTGGGACAGTGCCGACCGAGAAATGGCTCAAGAGATCATTCAGAGAAGCGAAAAAGGCATCCATGATGCTAGGGAGGTAGCGAGAGCTGCTGAAAAAACACAGGGCCCGAAGGGCAAATAGGTATTAATTAGTGATTTTTATTTTGTTGTAATTTTTGATTTTGAACTTTATTCGTAGTTTGTAATAGTAATATAGCTGTGTCATCTCCTCCCTCAGAACCCGCTGAGGCATCTGCGGACCCTCCCCCGAAGAGGGACGACGAAATTAGACAAATGGCCGAAGCCATCATGGACGAAGTTGTCAATCAGCTACTAAACGAGGCTGCAGAAGTAGTTCTTAGGGAAGATTAAATACTATTGTAAAAATACTTGAAACATGACATGTGTAAAACTTTGTAACTTTGAATGTAATATATAATCTATTTATGGTTCAATTCTTTACGATGCATGAAATTTTTTCATACATACCGCTTTTGCGCCTTCGGCGAAAAAACACCTTCCCTTCTTTTCATGCTTCGTAAAGAAAATCTTTTATGTATCACAAGAATTGCCATACTTCTTTAATGAAGAATCTCCAAACTTCGTGAAAACTTTCTTTGAATCCATAAAAAAGTCTTATGTTGCCTCTCAAATGAAGATACACTTCTTCTCAATTTATCTTGTGCCTTAGCACGATTTTCTCTTTTTCAAAACATTCTTCAAAGATCAATGCTGTGTCCCCTTCCTGTTCTACATGCGAAATGATGGATGATGCTTATGTTATGCAAAATGATGTAATGATGTTATGTTATGCAAAATGACATTTATGCTGAAAATACAAATATCCCTGCAATAGAGCACACAATCTTTTATCTCAGCGCTGACTTTTCGCTGTAAGCCTCCCTTAGGAGCTTTTTCGCCTTTTACTTTCAGCGGAATCAGCGTTTATTTTTCGCTGTAAGCCTCCCTTAGGAGCTTCTTCGCCTTTTACTTTCAGCGGAATCAGCATTTATTTTTCGCTGTAAGCCTCCCTTAGGAGCTTCTTCGCCTTTTACTTTCAGCGGAATCAGCGTTTATTTTTCGCTGTATGCTCTGCATTCCCTTTGGAACGACTTTCGAGCAGAAAACTTACACTGCGCTCCCTTAGGAATGACTTTTTATTACTTCGAAAAAGTTACGACTCATTCCTTAGGACAAGTTTTCGATAATCCGAAGGTTCTCCGTGCCTCCATAAATTCTTGTGCTTCGGCAACTCAAGCCTATGGAGGAGATATATTTTCATTATGATAATAAGCTAAACTGTTACAAGAATTTGAAAAACGATAAAAAACACTTATACTTCCCATAATTGTTCTTTACTACGAAGAAAGTAAAACTGAACGTGAAAGTGTAAAAAGCTGCTGTGGAGGTAGGATATTTTGTCAGTAAATGTGCTTCGACTCTGGCACAGTGCTATTGACTGTGCGAGCTTCGGATTCTTCTCTGAAGTCCCTCTGGGGGTGAGAGTGTTGGCTCCCTTCTGGCTGCGGAGCTCGTTGTATTAGTGGTGGCGGTGGAAGCTGTTGCCAGGAAGCTTGGGGTTGGCTTGCCGAAGAAACAGAGGCTGCAGGGTGATTGCCTACATATTCTGGAATGTAAGGCGAATGGTACGAAGCAGTATGCATAACCTGCTTCAGCTGGCTCTGTTGTGCTACAGCCTCTGCTAGCTCCTTTTGCTTTTGAATGGTAATATGACACATTCTGGTGGTATGGCCCTTGCCTTCACCGCAGAATAAACAGTAAATTTTTCTTGGTTGATCTCCAAATCTTCCCCCGAAGCCCCTGGCGCCTCTGCCTCTTGGCGCTGGCGGCCGAAAAGAGCTTTGTTGTTGCCCCGAAGCTTGCGAGGAACACTGTGGCCTTTGCTGCTGACTCCCTTTGTCATCATTTTGAGTAGAATTGTGAATTGACCTGACATGCCTCGGATAAAACCTTCCTCCGAAGCCCCTAGTCATTTCTGAAAACCTGAGAGCTTCCTCCCTTCTTTGGCGAAAATCATTGTCAGCTCGAATATACTCGTCCATCTTCTGGAGCAGCTTCTCCAAAGTTTGAGGAGGCTTCCTGGCAAAGTACTGAGCTGAAGGTCCTGGCCGAAGCCCCTTAATCATGGCCTCAATGACAATTTCATTGGGCACTGTTGGTGCCTGTGCCCTCAGACGTAGAAACCTTCGGACATATGCCTGAAGGTATTCTTCGTGATCCTGAGTGCACTGGAATAAAGCTTGAGCAGTGACTGGCCTCGTCTGAAAGCCTTGGAAGCTGGTTATCAACATATCCTTTAGCTTTTGCCATGAGGTGATTGTTCCTGGCCTAAGGGAGGAGTACCAGGTTTGTGCAACGCTCCTGACAGCCATGACGAAGGACTTTGCCATGACCGCTGTGTTGCCACCATACGAAGATATAGTTGCCTCATAGCTCATCAAGAATTGCTTCGGGTCTGAATGACCGTCGTACATGGGGAGCTGAGGTGGCTTATAAGACTATGGCCAAGGTGTAGCCTGCAGTTCTGTTGACAGGGGAGAAGTATCATCAAAAGCAAAATTTCCATGATGGAAATCTTCATACCAGTCGTCCTCGTTATAGAAACCCTCTTGATGAAGCTCTCTGCGCGGGGGCCTTTGATTCTGGTCATCTTGAGCGAGGTGTCGAACCTCTTCAGAGGCTTCATCTATCTGCTTTTGAAGATCAGCTAGACGAGCCATCTTCTCCTTCTTCCGTTGGACCTATTGATGGAGCATCTCCATTTTTTGGATTTCTTGGTCCAAGTCGTCTTCCAGAGGCGTTGGACTGGTGGCCTTCCTCTTCTGGCTTCGGGCCTCCCTAAGAGAAACGACATCCTGATTGGGGTCCAGCGGCTGCAGAGTGGCAGCCCCTGTCGCTGAAGCTTTTTTCGGCGGCATGACGAAGGTGATGCTTGCCGAAGGTTTTTAAAACTCAAAAAGTGGAAGTGAGTTCACCGGAGGTGGGCGCCAATGTTAGCCCTCAAATGCTATGAATTAAGAACAAGACAACATAAAAGTGTTAAATGTAAAACTCCTTCGTCCTTAAAAACAGTATACCCCTTTGGATATAATGAATCTCGGACGAAGGTTACAAAAGAAAAGACCTACGTAAGGTTGATAAATGGTAAAACAGAGCAATCATATATAATACACGAATAATAATAACGGTATTACCATCAATATATTTCTATTATTGAATTCATAAAAACGAATTACAAATGTACCTTCAGATTGATGTAAAGTAAAGGTACAGACGTGATGCAAAAAAGCGCATGCCAAGTCAGCGTGAACAGTACGGGAGTACTGTTCACCTATTTATAGGCATGGGACGCAGCCCTTGTAAAATTACATTGATGCCCCTTACATTTATCAATAACTCTATAGTAATTCTTCAAGGTCCAATTTGGCTTTTCATCTTTAAGTCGGTTCCTCTTTTCTGTCGTTATGCCGAAGCTTTTCTGCACATAGCTTCGTGACCGTCTTATCCTTCGTCATGATCGTTTTTCATTCCAGTCAAGCTTCGTCTTAACCCTGCTCTTGTATATCCGCGACCTGACTCCGAAGGTGCCTGTTCACATATTACACTCGGAAAACATTGTCAAACTATGTTTTTGAGGACCTTTGGGAGCTGAAGGCCCCCAACACCGACCGTTGAGCCCTTGGTCCACTTGGCACACCGGACACTGTCCGGTGCACACCGGACAGTCCGGTGCGACCAAGTGACCGTTGGCCCTGGCCACGTGTCGTTCGCTGATAGCACTGCCGACCGTTGACGCGGGCGCTGTTGGCTCACCGAACAGTCCGGTGAATTTTAGCCACAGCGCCCTCGGCTTTTTCCCGAGAGCGACGAGTTCATCGTCGGGCCAGCCTAGGCACCGGACAGTGCGGTGCACCGCAGGCTGATGCAATTTTAGCTAGGCTTGGCCAATCTTTTTCAACCAAATCTCACTTGTCTTCACAAGGTTCCTAGCACTTAGATGAATATATTAGTACCAAAAACAATTCACTAAGGCTAGAGCCATACCTTGATTATTGATTTGCATCTCCTTAGTACTTAGCACATATGAACCAAAATAATATGTGTTGGGCATCTAATCACCAAAACATTTATAGAAATTGCCCAAGGGCACATTTCCCTTTCACGTGGGCGCGGCCATGGCGAAGCGGGCGGTTGAGGGGAGGGGAACGTGGCTTACGGGTGGGTTCGGGGTGTTAGCGGGTCAGCGCGGGCAACGGGTGCCGACAGGGCGAGCCCGCTGGGTAGAGAGAAAAGGGAGACAGGGGTGTGGCTGGGCTGAAAGGCGAGGGGGTCTGGGCTTCTTTCCTTTTCCTATTTTCTTTTGAACTTGATTTCCCTTTTTATTTTCTCCTTTTGATTCAAATTCAAATATGCCACATACTCAAGTTTAAAAACCTCGAGCATATGGATCAAACAAAAGTAAGGTAGGAGGATCAGCATGATGTAACACTTCATAATTATCTTAAGGTTTTGTCTACTAGAAAATAAATACATCTCCAACTAAAATAATGACTCTCTTTCTAAAGGAAAAAGAAATGGGGTTAAGAGAGAAAAGAGAAGAGGAGTAACACCTAAATTTGTGGATAGGAGCAAAGAAATTTTATACCCCCAAATTTAGGGTGTTACACAAACGGATGGCTATACCTTTGTAGAGTCTTTGTAAATGCTACGTAGTGAAACCTTCCCGACTCACCTTGGAAGTGTTTAAGGGTCTGGACAACCCAAGGCAAAAGGGATTACTGCTCATGGCACTATAAGAAACTGATAAATGTTCGTGGGTAAAAGTAAGAATGTGGGTACCGACGTTCTTACTTGAGTTAAGTTCATGGGTTATATTAAGAACGTGGGTACCGACGTTCTTAAGTTAAGTTCTTCAGCCCTGACTAAAACTGTCGAACTTAACGAGTTAGGAACGTGGGTATCCACGTTCTTAAGTTAAGTTCGTCGGGCATGTGGACACCGTCGAACTTAATCATGAAAACCTAAATCCAATGCCATGTGCGGCTCTCTCTCTCACCTGTCTCATTCTCACCCACGCGCTTCTCTCTCTCACTAGCAGGTCGCGCCGCTGCCGCACCACCGCTCTCTGGATCATCGGCCATCCACCTCCTCCTCCTCCTTGCCCGCCCACCGACCGTCCCTGCTGCAGTGCCACGCGTTCAAGCAGGAGGCCGGCGACGGCGATGGCGACCTGGCTGAGGCCGACGTGCGGAAGCGCGGGAAGGGCCCATTATACAAGCTCAAGGCGACAATCCAGGGCCTCGCGGGATCTCGCTCCACCGCCGCGGAGGTGTACGGGGGAGAGTACCAGTTCCAGCGCGCCGTCGAGAATTTGTGCGATCCAAGGTTCCCCAATCCACGCGCGCATCGCTGTGGTTTCCCGTGTTGCTTTCCACCCTCGCGCGCTCTTCTTCTTCATGGAGCCATGGCAGGAAGCGGCAACAGGAGATTTGGCCAGGATATGGTGTCTAGCAACACACATTTCTCCCAATGGCAGATGGTCTGGGTTGGAGACCACCTTCCTAGCGACAGAGTCGATCTGCAATGTGGAGGTCCAACCTGGCCACCGATGTCAGCTCGCTCCGGAGCCAATTCCGATTCCCTAGCAGTGACGACGTTCAGATGCAGCTTCAGATGCAGCGACGACCTCTCTCTCCATCCATGGATCTCTAGGCGACTGGTACTGAAATTGACTTCTTCCTTCAAAATTTTTAGTGGTAATCTTTAGGTTAACTATGTATGCCCATGGTGGACTGAAATCCTTCATTATTTCTATGGAATAATGATCTATATTGCATTGGCATGGGGACGGATATGAGAATGTGGACTGAAATCCTTTTTCTGCACTTGGAGGTGCACAATATTGTCAATGTTCATACTTGCTACATACTTATGAAGGAGTTTGTTTAATGTTGTCTTAATCTATGTTAATCTGATAGTACTATTATTTTGAGTTTGATATCTCTTTTGATTACTGTTGCTTTTGCTAAAAAGTAAATTTGGAGTAATGAAGCTTGGTATCGCTCGTGTCATGTATATGGGATTTTCAATTGGTAGGGGTTGCTGCTAAGTGCTATTTAATTGTCTTGTGTTTATCATATTGAATTGCTTAAGATATATGTCAGCACTTTTAGTTTCATTTTCTCTCTGCTGTCACCTTCAATGCTAAAATTTATAATGACCATTCAAAGGGAACAAGGGAACCAGGCATCGAAATGAAGGAAACCAGGAATCGAAATGGCCCTAAGAATCCCAACGCACGAGAAGGGGAACAAGGGAACCAGGCATCGTGAAGAGAGCCTGGGGTGATGAATTGTTATGGTTCATGGACGGAGCAAGCAAGGAGCCTCTCCGCAAGGTAAACACTAACACGCAATTCCTCTTCAATCCCCGGTCGTTTCCCGAGATCTGGTGTTATAACCCTTGTAGCTTCGACTCCTAGCTTCAGTTGGGGGCAATAATGGATTCGGAAATTTTGGGCTGAAAGTTGTTCCTTGTGTTGTTGAGGTGCAAGAGGGGAGTGGTTAATTGTGGTGTAGCGCTATGGTGTCAAAAGGTGGATGGAGTCCGTGACATTTTCTTATTGATTTATTTTAGAGCTGCTTTTTTGTGTGCGCATGATTGATACTACTACTGTAGTATTGCTTTGTTGCGGTATCTCTAGTGCACACATGTTGTATGGTGGCTTTAGAAGTGGCCATAATTAGGCTTTCCCAACTGGTGCAGGTGACTTATTTAGCATGCTGAATTGTAGGTAGTATTCTAGTTTGTGGTCGTCGTGCAAGTACATATGCGTTGGCTTTCAGTTCAACCGTCTTTACAGTATTCGGAAATTGCTTAAAATTCAGTGTTGATCATAGAGGCAGCACAAATGTTTCCTATTCAGAGCTGGTAATGGTATGGTCATTACTCCAAATCATAGTATCAGACAATGGCTGGCATAGTATTTATCCACCATGAAAACACACTTAGCTTGCAGGTCTGAATTTGGCATCCTCTACATGAACGGAAACCAGTTAACCTCTTACAAAGTAAGAATCCTTGGCCTTGAACAAATCAAAGCTTCCATGCTTGATGGAACCAAACATTTCCTCACTAGTAACACATTTGTTGAAACAATACTTTCATTACACTCCAGGTACAGTCGTACAGTGTTCAGCTTAACCTCATGATTTCTTACTACTGCAGGTCTAACATTTACATTAGTAATCTGAAGAGCTCAATGTGTGGTCGAACAACTGAGCTCTTGTTCTTTAGTTAGGTTCTTAACCTAAATTTGACCTTCTTGCATTGGTAGGACTTTTATTTGGACTTTTATTTGGATTTGGCAGGTTAGATTCAAACTTTTCCTAAGTTCATTTGCGCAAATAGCAATATGGCTTCTGTTTTTTGGCTTACAGTTTCACAGATCGGGTTCTCTCTGGGTGGAAGCTATCTAATTCTTTTAAAAATTTATTATGCAGAGTGTCGAGGAGGTAGAATGCCAGAGGGCATTTGATTCTGCTGTGGGCACTTACAATTCTTCTTTTGACCATAAAAACTGTTGGGGACTTATTCTCAAATGCTACGAATTAAGAACAAGGCAATATAAAAATATTAAATGTTAATGCCCTTCGTCCGCTGAAGCATTATCTCCCCAAGGATTTAATGAACTTCGGACGAAGGGCGGGGTAAAGTATCACGAAGGTCATACCTTCGTGGCTAGACTTATACAACAATGTAAAATAAAGTATAAGATGTAAAACATATGTCAAGAACAGATAACATTATTCATATATCTCATTATATGGATCTGAATATTAAAACATAATATTTAGGTACATTTATACCTTTTCCTTGGCGGAAAACAATAACTCCAGTGTGATGCATCAGCAACTACAAGATTGCGTGAACAGTACAGGGGTATTGTTCATCTATTTATAGGCATAGAACACAGCCTATGAGAAATTACATTTATGCCCTTTATAACCAATTACAATACTGACACAAAACATCATGGGTCTTTGAGTCATTTCATCTTTGAGTCGGTTCGCCCCCTTCGCCTTGAGATTTGTCACTATGCCGAAGCTCTATCGGTGATAACTTCGGCGCTGCTTCAGAAAGGATCTGCCGAAGGTGTTTTCCTCTTTTAGGATCTTCGGCTACGAAGCATACCCCCAACAGTAGCCCCTTCGTGGTGCTAGATCGTTTTTTGTAACGAGCTTGATCCGTGAAAAAGTCTTCTAGGCTTCGGGATGCCGAAGATCCGAAAAACACCTTCCCTGAGCTCGTTGGCGAGAAACGATTAAAATAATCCGCGCACGAGGTGGCCCCATCTTGCAGCAGTTGCGCGCGCCCTGGCGATTCACCTTCCCGGACCCTGTGGCCCACCGTTCACTGAGTATGGGTGGCTGTTTTTCCGGTGCGGAAGACCTTGACGATTCACCTTCCCACCTGCGGCACTATATAAACAGACGGGTTGGTGTGAAGTTACCACAGCATTCATTGCTATTGTACTGTTGTGCTGCCAAAAATTTAACCAAAGCCGAAGCTTGATCATCGTGCTCAAACGAAGCATCGCTTTCGATTCTGCTTCATCACAAGAGAAAGAACTTCGGAGAAATCGAGAAAGTCAACAACTTCAAAAAATTTCAAAAAATTCATAATCAGATGGCAAGAGTGCGTTCTACTGCCAGGATTGACCGTGAGGGAGATGAGACCGAAGCTACTGAAACTGTTCCAATTTCCGAAGCAATGAGGCGGTCTGGGCTGGCAACATCGGAGGATATGCCTGCCACCGAAGCAGGACAGGCTGATGCTGAAGAAACTGATTCCGAAGATGATTATAGCAGTGCAGTGCCGAGCAAACCTAGCCACCTGGACTTCGGAAAGTCCACCATCTTCGAAGCTGATTTTCCTAAGATGGTGAAGTTGGGCTATTTTAGTGAAGCGAAGAAGGAGTTGACTCGTTTTGGTGGAAAAGAAACTATCCCGAAGCCGGGAAAGAATGAAGTAGTGGTTTTCAAAAGTCTTTTTAAAGCTGGTTTAAGATTCCCTTTGAACAAGATGATTGCTGAAGTGTTGAAGAAATTTGGGATCTACCTTCATCAGCTAACCCCTAACGCTATCGTTAGGCTAAATGTTTATATCTGGGCTCTCCGAAGCCAGGGGGTGGAACCATTCGCTGAAGGTTTCTGCCGAGTGCACGAACTGCACTACCAGACCAAGGCTAGAGGAGATGGTCTTCATGAAAATTTTGGCTGCTACAACTTTGCTTACCGCAAGACTACAAAGTTTCCAGTGATCAGTTACCGAAGCAAATGGCCAGCTGGATGGAAATCTGAGTGGTTCTATGTTAGAGTTGACGAAGATGAAGCTAAGTTGGTCCAAAGTCAGCTAGAACTGATCTTCAGAGAGACCCGGCCCCCGTACAACATGTTACCAGGGAGTCCAAGTCAAATTGCTCTAGCTGAATTTAGAGTGATTGCAGATCATATTGGCACTAGGGATTTGGTGCAGGAATTTCTGGCCTTCAGAGTATTCCCGACTTTGAAGGAGTGGGAAATGTCGAAGCTAGAGGGGAAAAATAAGAAAGGGAAACTTATTCGGTTGCCCTACCATTTCAAATTCAAGAAACTTTTCAAAGTACCTTGCCAAGAGTGGCTGGACACAATCGAAGTAATATATAATGAAATACTCGAAAATTATTCTAAAAAAGAAGATCAATTGATGACTGCGGCCTTCGGCACCCGTCCGAAGCGAAGGCTAAACCGCGTAATAGATGCCCTGGGTTTTGAATATCCTGACTACGAGTGGCTAGACAAGGGTGCTGAAGGCCAAAAGAGAAAAAGAGTAGCTGATGTTCTGAACAAAGACGATGAAGAACAATCGAAAAAGAAAAGCCAGAGTCTGAGCCGAAAACAGGTGTTTCGAAGAAGAGAAAAGCTTCGACTCCGAAGCAAAAAGCAATTGACGAAGAAGAAGGAACTCCTGCAACACCCTCTACTACCGAAGTAGAGGAAATTTTAAAGGTAATGACTGAATCTTTGCCTGTCAAGCTAAGTTCACTGGGGCCACAACTGACGAAGCTTTTTCAGAAGGAAAAGGAGCCCGCGAAATCGAAGGAAGCAGCTAGAGCAAAAAAGCAAAGAATCATCACGGTGACAGAAGTCATTGAAAAGACACCACCAGGAGCTTCAGCTCCAAAGGCGCCAGCTGCTAAAAGTTCGACAGCTACTAAAGTTGCACCTTCGGAGGCCACAGATGCCGAAGCTACTAGAGCCGAAGATATTAATTTAGAAAGCATGGTTGCTGATATAGATAAAATTCTGCTAGACATGGCCGCAGAAGAAACTGCTGGAGCCACCGAAGAAGCTTTGGCCCCAGAAGCCGAGAAAAAGAAAGAAATTGCCGAAGAAACATCAGAAAATGAAATTTTCAATTTTCAAAACTTGATTGGGCAAGAACTGACGAAAGCCGAAAAAGAAGAACTAAAAGAGTATGCCATATCTTGCGGCTATCGGCCAGGGGCGGTTCTTTTCGGGGGTGTTGATGATGAGAAGCTAGGCTGCATCCGGGATCAGGCCGGAGCGAAGGTTATCGGTACTCTATCAAAGAGTATCGGTTTCCCGAAGCTCGAAGCCGATATTAGCCGCTACCGACGACAGCACATCGTCGGTAGTTTGTTTTATTCCAATTTCAAGGTAAACAATTTCTCTCTAACTTTTTATTTTTATAAAAAATGTTTCCTAACGAAGGTTGTTCGTGTACAGAGTATGCTACTGAGCAAAGCTTTGAAGATGCAACAGGATCTAGAAGATAAAAAGCACGAGGTTATAATTGAAAACTTAGAAAACAAAATAAAAGAACAATCAGCTGCTTTTGAGAAGAAAGAGTTCGAACTCCAGACAACTGAAGGCTTATTAGCAGAAGCCGAAGCTAAAATAACAGAACTGAATACGAAGCTTCTCTGCCAGTCAGAAAGTTTCGAACAGGAAAGGCTGAAGCTTAATGAAAAACTTGAGGCCGAAGTCCAGAAGGGTTTAGATTTGAAAAATCATTGATAAGCCTTCAAAACAAATGATTGGAATTCAGCAATCAATGTGTTCAACGACTAAAGAAGGTATCTTATTCGGTCGGGGCCAGTAGTGAAAAATTTACTCCTTGAGCTAAAAATCTATCGGCAGCCTCCGAACACATCGAAGGTGAGATTGATGACCTCGATGATGTTATTGCTAGACATGGTGACTTCTGTGCCCTGTTAGCTTCTCGGGGCACCGCTGCTGCGTTCCTGAAATCTGGCTGTGAGCACGGAAAAATTATCAACAGACCCAATTTCAGCCTATCACCAGCAGTTCTGGATGATGTTCCCAGCCTCGCCCGAAGCATTGGGAATAAATTTATAAAGGTGGTATGGACAAAGGGTGGGCGAGAGAAAGCTGGTGATGAAGCTCGGAGTCATCTTAAGCCGGTAGCGAAATCATACCTTCGTGCTTACCTCTTCCTTCGAAATTGAATTTTGCTTATAATACTTTAATTCGTGTAGGATGATGAAGCTGAAACCAAAGCTTGAAGAGTAAAAAGATGACGCCGAAGCTTTTACTGAATGACAATGCTGAAGCTGAAGCTCAATGAATATTGATGAAGCTTAGATAAATGATTGTAGAAGAGATTCTAAAAACTTTTTGTAATAACTTTTATAAATGTAATTAAATTGTATTCTGTGAACTATGTCCATACCTTGTAATATATTCTTACCTTTCCGTCAAAGTATGGAGTGCTTTGGTGTGGACGAAATTATCATTTTCGAGCCGAAGGCGAAAAAACACCTTCCCTTCTTTTCGTACGCAGCGAAGCAAAAAAACTGCTTCTTTTTTCTCTTTTGTCGAAGCATGATCTTTAGAAATGAAGCGATTGCTTGTGTTATGATGATAATGATCCCACGTATGTCTAAATGAATGCTTATGAATGCAAATGCTATGATGTGATGTATCGTGCAAATGAATGTCCAAATACATATCCGAAGCCATAATCATAGTCTCCGTTCCCTTAGGAATAGACACAGTCTCTTTGCTGTTTATTTTTCGGCTTCACCGTTTACTTTTCGGTGTATCAGCGCTGACTTTTCGCTGTAAGCCTCCCTTAGGAGCTTCTTCGCCTTTTACTTCGGCGGAATCATCGTTTATTTTTCGCTGTAAGCCTCCCTTAGGAGCTTCTTCGCCTTTTACTTCGGCGGAATCAGCGTTTATTTTTTGCTGTAAGCCTCCCTTAGAAGCTTCTTCGCCTTTTACTTCGGCGGAATCAGCGTTTATTTTTTGCTGTAAGCTCTGCATTCCCTTAGGAACGACTTTTGAGCAGAAAACTTACGCTGCGCTCCCTTAGGAACGGCTTTTTTGTAGCTTCGTTGTGCTCTGCATCCCCTTAGGGACGTCTTTTGAGCTTCTCCCTGTTTTCTTTTCTTTTTCTTTGCACTCGATGGTGCGTGCTCAGCTTTTACATTTACATCTTTGGGGGATATTGCTCTTATAGAGCTGAAATAAGAAAAAGAGAAATTACATGCTATGGCCCCATTAAAAACCTTTCTCCCCCTTTGGAAAGGAAAAGGGTGCTATAGGAAAGAACAGAAAAAATTACATCAAGCTAGACATAATATCGCCGAAGCTCATCCGCATTCCATGATCTAGGAATGTCGTTGCCGTTCATATCCTTCAATCTATAAGAACTGGGTCTTGACGAAGATACTACCAGAAAAGGTCCTTCCCATTTCAGCTGTAGCTTGCCTACTGTATCTGGGTTGGCCACTCTCCGAAGCACCAAATGTCCTAGCTTAATGTTCTTTAGCCGTACCTTTCTATCACGCCATTTTATTGTTTCGGCTTGATATTTATTGATGTTTTCCACAGCCTGAAGCCTGATTCCTTCTATAGCATCTTTCTCCACAAAGTAATCAGCTTCGTCCTCTGCCGAAGCCACTGTTCTTATTGATCCCGCTTTTGCTTTTTCTGGAGTTATTGCTTCATCACCAAATAATAACTTGAATGGTGTAAAGCCTGTTGACCTTGATACTGTTGTATTGTGGCTCCACACCACTTTAATTAATTCATCTGGCCATTTTCCTCTGGGCTGATTGAAGATTAATTTCATTATTCCCATCATTATGATGTTGTTAGCTCTTTCGACAAGTCCATTTGACTCAAGATGCCTAACCGATGCAAAATGGATCTTCGTGCCAATTTGTCCACAGAACTCTTTAAAAGCTTCGGCATCAAACTGTGTTCCGTTATCCACAGTAATGGCCTTCGGCACTCCAAAGCGATAAACAATATTCTGCTAGAAAAATTTCTGAATAGTAACCGAAGTTATTGTGGCTAAGGGCTTCGCCTCAATCCACTTAGAAAAATATTCTACTGCCACACAACATATTTTAAATTTCCTTGTGCTGGTGGTAACGGGCCTAACAAATCAAGGCCCCACCTTTGCAATGGCCAAGTTGGTTGTATTAACTGAGTCATAGACGAAGGTTGTTTTTGATCTCTTGCATATTTCTGACAGCCTTCGCATTTTTGAACTAATTGTGCTGCATCCGAAGCTGCCTTCGGCCAATAAAATCCTTGACGAAAAACTTTTCCCAGCAAGGGCCTAGATCCAATGTGAGATCCACACAGGCCTGCATGTATTTCCTTCATCAATTCTATATCTTCAGCTCTGGATAAACATTTGAGCAATGGAGAACAAACTCCATGCTTGTATAGCTCCCCTTCTATTATGACGTATGGTCGGGCTCTTGCCTTTATTCTCTTATTATAAGCTTCGTCATCTGAAAGGAAATTACCCTGGAGGAAAGACATAATCTCAGTTCTCCAATCTTCACTATGAACAGGAGATATATTGAGCACTGCTCTTTCAAGAAGTTCCACCGAAGGTGCTTTTATTGTTTCAAAAAATACTTCCAAAGGTAAGGGCAGCCCCTGTGCCGCTGACTTGGCTAGCAAATCAGCATATTCATTTTCTCCTCGAGGAATATTCTTGACAGAAAACCCTTCGAAGGAAGCTTCAATCCTTCGGACCGTGTCCAAGTATTTCTCAAGCTTCGGGTCTCTTGCTTTACAACTCTTGTCAACATGACCAGAAATAACTTGGGAATCGGTTTTAAGAACCGCCCTTCTAATCCCCATTGCCTTTAACTTCCGAAGCCCCAAAAGCAAAGCTTCGTACTCAGCAATATTATTTGTGCAGCTAAAATCAAGTTTCACTGCGTAACAAGTTCTAACTTTGGAAGGTGTAACTAACACAGCAGCTGCTCCTGCCCCGAAGGTTCCCCAAGAACCGTCGCAGAATACTGTCCAAGCTTCGGCATCTTTAGTTGTTGCTTCTCCCTGAGCCCCTGGCGTCCAATCAGCTATGAAGTCTGCTAGCGCCTGTGATTGAATTGAAGATCTGTGCACGTAGTCAATGGTGAATTCATTGAGCTCCGCAGCCCACTTTCCAATTCTTCCAGTAGCTTCTCTGTTCCTCATGATATCCTTCAAAGGTTGTGACGAAGGAACAATTATATGATATGCTTGAAAGTAATGTCGTAGCTTCCTGGAGGCCATTAAGACAGCATATAACACCTTCTCCAATTCTGTATAGTTCTTCTTTGATAGACTGAGGACTTCGGAGACGAAGTATATTGGGGCTTGCTTTTTGGTTTGTCCTTCAAGCTTTTCTTGGACAAGTGCCGCACTCACTGCTGAGTGTGAAGCTGCCACATACAACAACAGAGGAGCCCCTGGCGCTGGTGGAGTTAGGGTCGTTAGATCTATCAGATACTGCTTCAGCTCTTCAAAGGCTTTCTGCTGAGCTGATCCCCATTGAAAGACTTCGGCTGACTTCAGCACTTCAAAGAATGGTAAATTTCTCTCTGCTGATCTAGATATGAATCAATTCAGAGATGCCAGTCTTCCTATCAGCCGTTGAGCCCCCTTCTTTGTGCTTGGCGGCTCCATCCAAAGAATAGCTTCAATTTTATTTGGATTAGCTTCGATTCCTTTTGTTGAAACCAGACAACCAAGGAATTTCCCCTTCTTCACTCCGAAGACACACTTCTCTGGATTCAGCTTCAGACCAGCTTGTCTAAAATTAGCGAATATCTCCTGCAAATCAGCAATGTGATTTTCTTGCTTCGTGCTTTTTACTATAATATCATCAACATAGGTTAGCACATTTCTGCCTATCTGAGAATGAAGAACCTTCGCTGTCATTCTACTGAAGCTTCCTCCAGCATTCTTGAGCCCCTCAGGCATCCGAAGATAACAATATGTTCCACTAGGGGTTATGAAGCTGGTTTTCGGCTCATCCTCTTTCTTCATCCAAATTTGATGATAGCCTGAATAACAATCTAGCAGACTCATAAGCTCTGACGAAGCTGTTGCGTCTACTAGAGAATCGATCCTTGGTAATGGAAACTCATCCTTCGGACAAGCCTTGTTGAGATCAGTAAAATCAATACACATCCTCCATTTACCATTGGCCTTCTTCACCATAACAGTGTTGGCTACCCATTCTGGGTATTTCACTTCTCTGATGACTCCAGCGCTAAGAAGTATTTTCACTTCATTCCGAGCACCTTCGGTTTTGTCATCAGACATTTTCCGAAGCCTCTGCTTTCTAGGTCTGAAGGATGGATCAACATTGAGCGAGTGTTCAATGACATCCCTGTTAACACCACAGAGATCATTGGCTGACCATGCAAAGACATCTTTGTTATTGAACAAAAACCTTATCAGGGTTTTCTCATGTTCTTAAGACAATTGAGATCCCAACAGCACCTTTTGCTCTGCAATATCTTCACATAAAAGCATGGGCTTCGGCTGATCGGCCGAAGCAGCCTTCTCCCTTCTGTACTTGTACTGCTCACAAGCTTCGGCTCCATCTATACTATGGATTGCCTTTGAATCTGTCATGTTCCCTTCAGCCTTTCTAGCAGCTTCCTGACTCCCATGAATAGCAATAGGTCCTTGATCCGAAGGTATCTTCATGCAAAGATATGCTGGATGAAGAATCGCTTCGAAAGCATTGAGTGTTCCACGACCAATGATTGCATTATAGGGGTACTCCATGTCGATAATATCAAACACAACTTGCTCAGTTCTGGTGTTGTTAACAAATCCGAAGGTCACTGGCATCGTGATCTTGCCTAGTGCTACAATCTGTCTTCCTCCGAAGCCACAGAGAGGGTGTGTAGCATCATAAATCTTATCTTCTGGCTCTTGCATTTGTCTGAAGGCCTTAGCAAATATAATATCTGCTGCACTGCCTGTATCAACCAGAACATTGTGGACCAGAAAACCTTTGATAACACAAGAAATAACCATAGCATCATTGTGAGGATAATCCTTGAGCTGAAGGTCCTCTTGGGAGAAGGTAATTGGGATGTGAGACCATCTTGACTTGATGAAGGATCCTTGCACCCCGACATGCTGTACCCTTCTCTGTGCCTCCTTCTTCTGCTTCTTGTTGGCCGGTTCTGAGCACGATCTGCCTGTTATCGAGAGCACCAGCTTCGTAGCCGAAGCAGCTCCAGCTTGGTTGTTGAACGAAGCCATTAGCTCAGAAAGTGGAAGTGAGTTCACCGGAGGTGGGCGCCAATGTTGGGGACTTGTTCTCAAATGCTATGAATTAAGAACAAGGCAACATAAAAATGTTAAATGTTAATGCCCTTCGTCCGCTGAAGCATTATCTCCCCAAGGATTTAATGAACTTCGGACGAAGGGCGCGGGTAAAGTATCGCGAAGGTCATACCTTCGTGGCTAGACTTATACAACAATGTAAAATAAAGTATAAGATGTAAAACATATGTCAGGAACAGATAACATTATTCATATATCTCATTATATGGATCTGAATATTAAAACATAATATTTAGGTACATTTATACCTTTTCCTTGGCGGAAAACAATAACTCCAGTGTGATGCGTCAGCAATTACAAGATTGCGTGAACAATACAGGGGTACTGTTCATCTATTTATAGGCACAGAACACAGCCTATGTGAAATTACATTTATGCCCTTTATAACCAATTACAATACTGACACAAAACATCATGGGTCTTTGAGTCATTTCATCTTTAAGTCGGTTCGCCCCCTTTGTCTTGAGATTTGTCACTATGCCGAAGCTCTATCGGTGATAACTTCGGCGCTGCTTCAGAAAGGATCTGCCGAAGGTGTTTTCTTCTTTTAGGATCTTCGACTACGAAGCATACCCCCAACAAAAACATATAGAAGAGGTGAGTTGCTAATAAGTGAGCTCCTGAATGTTCTCATCCGAACTTGTTGGACTTTCTTGACTTATCTGCATTTGCAGGATTCTTTGAGAGAAGCACATGAAGATGCCATTAGGAAGGCTATCAGTGCTTTTAATGTTTCTGCTATTGGTGCTAGGTCAGCTCGTTCAAAATTTGAAAAGCTTCTTCATAGTTCTCTCAAAAAGGCCTTTGAGGTGATCTTATCATTACTCATCAGCTGCTTTTGAGTCAGCATGCCTTCTTATTATTTTATTTTCACATGGAACATTGATTGATGCCTGCCAATTGCTGAAGTAAATTACAATATATGAGTGGGTAGGCTAATGGTGAAGCACATGAATGAAGGACTACAATAGGAATGCTTTTCTAGAGGCTGACTTGCAATGTTCTAATAAAGTTCAGACCATGGAATCAAAGGTGCAAGCAGCATGTAACCGTTCGAATGCAAAATTAGATGACATAGTCAGGGTAAGACAACAAAAAACTTCTCTGCTGCTGTAATTAATCGACAAGAACCTTATCCTTTATTATTGTTTATGGTAATGTCCTTGTTGCTGGATTAACTGCAGCTCCTTGATGACCTACTCACAGAGTATGAGTCAACGACCTATGGTACTGGAAAATGGAAAAGGCTAGCCACATTCTTACAGCAGTGGTATTCACCTCTTCAATTGTCTTGTTGGTTGATGTGGAATGATCTCATTATCTCACACAATCATTTTTTTCCTTTGTTGGAATGATCACTGTAGTTTGGCTAGCCCTGTGTTGGGGCAAAGGCGAAGACGCCACCCTTCGCTCGAAGGCCTTCGCCACACCCGCTGCAACAACGGAGACAAGACGATTGGCGAACTCTACCCTTCGCTCCACGCACCGGAAGACGAAGGCCTACGGCGAAGTCGCCTTTTCCCGCGACCTCGTCCAGCACGAAGGCCCACGTCTGATCCGGCCCATCGTAATAGGCCCTGCGTGGCCGCTGCGCATTACGGGCCTAATTTGTAAAGGTCTCCCTGTAATTACAGTCTGTAACCCTACTTTATGGGAATATTCCGGGGATAACCTAGGCGCCTGAGGGCACATGCGTCCTTAACACTGGACGCTGGGCACTCAGACACCTATAAATACCCCCACACAGTGCCCTTGAGAGGCTAGATTCACAGAGCTATTGCCATCTCAAGCTGAAACCCCGTTTACACTACTTTCACTCCCCCGTTGGATTAACTTGCGCAGGAGAGCGAGTTCCAACATTTGGCGCCCACCGTTCGTGCTACGAAAACACCACCCGCGATGGCACCCAAGAGAACCTCATCGAAGGCTGACAAAGCTGCGAAGGTGGCACTGCTGACCGAGAAGAAGGGCAAGGCCCTTGTCGACAACACTCTCCAAGAGCCCTGCGAAGATGACGCAAACAGCAAGAAGCAGCGCAATGAACAACCCACTACCGAAGGCAGCCTCCACACTTGCAGCTCCGGGGGACCACAGCAGCCTCCCCCAGGCTTCGCTCCTCCAGAGGGCGCGGACGCCACCGAGGACGGCGAAGTCATCGACGTTTCGGCCGAAGAGCAGCTACAGCTGCGCGCCCTGCGCATCAAGAACTGCAACCTCCAAAAGCAAAAAGAGATCCTCGAGGCCAAGCGCCAGCGTGTGTCTGCACAAGCCAAGGTGCGACAGATGATACACGACGAAGAGCAGAAGGCACAGGAGCTCGAACAAGAGATCGCGCTTATGCAGAGCGAAGGCCAACTCGACCTGCAACACGGCCCACCCCTCCAGCAGCGCACACAAATCGAAGACCTGTTCATCCCTCAGCGCGGACACACCATCCCTCACGCCACGGCTTTCCAAGGCGTCAACTACCTTGACGAGCGAAGTCCCCTGGCACCTCACCTGCAAGTGACACCATGGCCCGCCAACTTCAGGGCAGGGACCTATCCCAAGTACAACGGCAGCACTGACCCAGCGCAGTACATCATGAGCTATCAAGTCGTCGTTGCATCATTCGGAGGGGACGATGCCACGATGGCCAAGTCATTCATCATTGCCCTCGAAGGCCCAGCCCTCACCTGGTACACCAGGTTGCCCCCATTGTCCATCGACTCCTGGAGAAGTCTCCGGGATAAATTCTTGCTCCACTTCCAAGGGTACCGCCCAGACACCGACGCCTTGGCTGAACTCTCACTCTGCAAGCAGCTGGAACGAGAAACTCTGCGGGAGTATTACCGCAAGATCCTGACCCTCAAGTCACAACTGCCTTCGGTCGATGACCAGATCGCCATCCACAACGCCATCAGTGGCCTTCGGGCCAGCGTCCTCTACAGCCACTGCATCAGGGATCCGCCCAGGAACCTCCAGGAGCTGTATCAGCTGTTCGAGAAATATGCCAGATCCGAAGAGCTCCACCAGCGCAAAGTCGAGTCTCAGAGGAAGCTCAAAGACCCTCCGCAGTCCAGCCGCACATGGACAAGGCCCTCGCAGGCAGACTCCGGCCAGGACGGCCGCAATCAGCAGCAGGTGCACAACATCGCCAACCAGCCCCCCGCTGGTGAGGCCCCTCGCCGCCAGGAGTATCCCCCCTAGGGCCGAGGAAATGGAACTCGCAGTCGAGGACAGGGGCGTGCGCAGCAGCCACACAGATTTTACTACCTGTTCCACGGTGAAGACTGTGCGCATCCCACAAGAGACTGCCCAGAGATGAAGGCCACCAGAGACAGGATGGCACGGGCGCAACTAGCCGACAACCCTAGAATTGTCGCGCATGCATATCAGCAACCCCCTCAGTCATACAACCACGGCCCCGCTCCGCCTCCACCGCACCACCAGGATGTACAAATCGTACCTCCCCCACCCCCACCCCCACACCATCAACAGCAAAATATCCACCACCCCAACCACCCCCAAGCACCAAAACAGGAGGACTTCGCCGATCAACCGTATCGCGGAGTCATTCATATGATTACTGGGGGGTCCAGCGCCGACTTCGACACAAAGCGGCAGAAGAGGGACCACTACCGCAGCATCAACCACGTCGCCGTCACCGGTCCGGTCGTGCAGACAAAGTGGTCCCACGTGCCATTGACCTTCGACGCCCGCGACGTCGATCTGCGCAGCGCCCCCCACATCGACGCCATGGTCATCAACTGCAGTGTGGCAGGCTGGGACTTGCACAAAGTCTTAGTCGACAACAGCAGCCAGGCGGATATCATCTTCCTCCATGCCTTCGATCGCATGGGCATAAGCCACAGCCTGCTCAAGCCCTCGGACAACCCCCTGTACGGCTTCGGCGGCAAGGGCACCTTCCCCGTCGGCAAGATAGAGTTGCCCCTCTCCTTCGGTGTAGCACCCAATGCCCGAAGTGAGCAGATCACGTTCGACATCGTCGACATGGTGTACCCATACAACGCCATAATGGGCCGGGGCTCCATCAACAAGTTTGAGGTAGCTATCCATGGACTTTACTTGTGCATGAAGATCCCAGGTCCGCAAGGCGCCATCACAGTCTACGGCAACCAGCAGGTTGCACGTAACATAGAAAGAGACTTCGTCCCTGGACAAAGAAACGTGCATTGCCTCACGGCCCAGCACGAGGTCCCCGGGTGCGCCACTCCAACCGCCAAAGAACATGAAAAAGCACAGCTGCAGAGCAACGACGGGACCAAGACCGTCCCCCTCGACCAGGCAACGCCCAAGCAGACGGTTACCATCAGCGAAGACCTCACTTCGCATGACGAGGAGAGACTCCTCTCCTGTCTGTCCAAGAACAAAGACGTCTTCGCCTGGTCCGCCCTCGACCTTGTCGGAGTCAGTCGCTCCATCATCGAGCACAGTTTAGGAATTGACCCTTCGGTGAGGCCAAAGAAACAGTGGCTGCGTAAGATGTCTGACGAGAAGACGGAAGCCGCCAAGGCCGAGGTGCATCGCCTGCTCGAGGCCAAATTCATCGAGCCAATCGCCTACCCCACATGGCTCGCCAATGTAGTGATGGTGCAGAAAAAGAGCGGCAAATGGCGGATGTGCATAGACTTCATCAGTCTTAACAAGGCCTGCCCCAAGGACAATTTCCCGCTGCCTCGGATCGACAAAATCGTCGATAGCGCGACCGGGTGCGAAGTCATGTGACTCCTTGATTGCTTCTCCTACTACCACCAAATTTACATGAAGGAGGAGGACAAGGCAAGCACCAGCTTCATAACACCCTTCGGCACGTATTGCTTCATCAGAATGCCGGAGGGACTTAAGAACGCCGGATCCACTTTCTCCCGACTCACCAAAGCGGTGCTCGAGAGCCAAATCGGCAAAAACATATTCACATATGTCGACGACATCGTCGTCGCCAGCAGAAGCAAGGAAGACCACCTGGCTGACCTCGCCGAAACATTCGCGAACATGCGGGACGCACGACTTCGCCTCAACCCCGAAAAGTGTGTTTTCGGCGTTCGCCAGGGGAAAATCTTTGGCTACCTGGTATCACACCGCGGAATTGAGGCCAATCCAACCAAAATTCAGGCTATCATCAACATGACGCCCCCGCAGTCAGCCAGAGAAGTACAACGATTGACAGGCAGGCTGGCCGCCCTCAACAGATTTATCTCCAAGTCCGTGGAGCGAAGCCTCCCTTTCCTCAAAACACTCCGCGACGCAAAAGACTTCGCGTGGGGGCCAGAGCAGGCGGCGGCCTTCGCTTCATTAAAGCAGTACCTATCGGAATTGACGATCCTTACAAGCCCCGACCCCTCGCTACCCCTATTGCTTTATGTCGTGGCTTCGCCACATGCGGTCAGCGCAGCACTGGTTCAAGAGCAGACCAGAGAGGGCACGATCAGGCAATGTCCAGTTTACTACGTCTCTGAAGTGCTCACAACATCAAAATGTAATATGACGGAACTGGAAAAGATCGCTTATGCAGTCGTGATGGCCTCGCGCAAATTGCGCCATTATTTCGAGGCATTCAAAGTTTGGGTCACCTCAGATAGAGGACTCGGCGAACTGTTTAGAAACCCGGAGGCATCAGTGCGGATTGCCAAGTGGGCAGCCAAACTCTCCGGCTACCACATCACATTTGAACCCAGGACAGCCATCAAATCGCAAGTCCTGGCAGACTTCGTCGTAGACTGGACTGGACCAATAACGCAGCCGGAGCCGTCCGCAGAGAAAGTGTGGACAATCCATTGTGACGGCGCATGGTGCCATGCGGGGGCAGGCGCCGCCGCGGTCATTACTTCACCCACTGGGGTCAAGCACAGATACGCAGCCCGCCTCAGCTTCGCTTTGGAGTCTGATAGGTGCACCAACAACATAGCAGAATACGAGGCCGTCATCCTCGGCCTTCGCAAGCTAAGGGCGCTCGGTGTCACCACCTGCATCATCAGAACAGACTCCAAGGTAGTCGTCGGCCAGGTCGAGAAAGACTATGCAGCGAAGGACCCCGCCCTCATGCAGTACCTCGCGGCCATCCGCAGCCTCGAAAGACAATTCAAGGGTTTT
Organism: Zea luxurians; assembly: GCA_029449295.1. Classification (NCBI taxonomy): domain Eukaryota; kingdom Viridiplantae; phylum Streptophyta; class Magnoliopsida; order Poales; family Poaceae; genus Zea; species Zea luxurians. The sequence goes on from JAOPSE010000012.1 coordinate 15,622,065, forward strand.
ACGTTGCAACACGTAGACCGAGCCAAGAATGAGGAGGCCGATGCATTGGCCAAGGCAGCCGCCAGGGGCGAGGCCCTGCCCTCGGACGTGTTCTACCACGTCATCGGCACGCCAGCCGTCCGCAGCCCAGAGGGGCTCCAAATAACCAATGACAGTGAGGGTCACCGCATAGTCAACCTCATCATGACCGAAGACTGGCGGGCACCAATAACCCTGTTCCTGCAGGGGTACTATCATCCAACCGACAACAACGAGGCCAAGCGCCTCAAACACCGAAGCCGGGACTTCGCACTGGTCGAAGGCCAACTTTACAAGAAGGGGGTCAGTCAGCCGATGCTTAAGTGCGTCACCGAGACCGAAGGCATCCAAATTCTGCGCGAAGTCCACAGCGGGACTTGCGGCTCCCACGCAGGGCCTAGGGCCCTAGCGGCAAAGGTGATTCGCCACGGTTTCTACTGGCCCGCCATGATTTGCGTCGCAAATCGGGTCGTGAGGTCCTGCGAAGCCTGTCAGAAATTTTCTCCACGCTCGGGACGCCCTTCGCAATTCACGAAGCTAATCGCCCACACGTGGCCTCTTCAGCGCTGGGGCCTGGACATTGTCGGGCCCCTGCCCACGGCTCAGGGGAACCTCAAGTTCACCTTTGTCGCCGTTGAATATTTCACCAAATGGATTGAGGCGAGGGCAGTATCCACTATAACATCGAAGACAGCCCAGAAATTCTTCTGGCAAAACATTGTTTGCCGCTTCGGAGTCCCGTCCGAACTCACAGTCGACAACGGCAAGCAATTCAACAGCCAAGACTTCAAGGATTTCTGCTTCTCCATCGGCACCAAGCTTGCCTTCGCCTCAGTGTACCACCCCCAATCCAACGGAGTCGTGGAACGCGCCAACGGAAAAATTTTCACAGCCGTCAAGAAAATGCTCCTCGACGACAGAAAAGGCATGTGGCCCGACCTGTTACCCGAAGTGGTCTGGGCGCTGAACACGACTGAGTGCAGGGCGACTGGGTTCACCCCTTTCCGCCTTCTATATGGATCGGAGGCTATGACTCCGTAGGAAATAAAACACGAGTCACCACGGACGGTCGCGTCGGCCGTCCCCGACGTAGACGAGTCTACTTCGAAGGACCTCATCGACGGAGACCGTGTCTTCGCCCTACAGGCTCTAAACAAATACCAAGCTCAGACAAAAGCATGGCGCGACCACATAGTCATCCTGAGGGAATTCAACGAAGGAGACCTCGTACTCGTCCGGACAGCTCGGACAGAGTCCTGGGGCAAGTTGGAGCCGAAATGGGAGGGCCCTTTCATAGTCAAGACAAAGGCGTCCCCCAGCGCGTACAGGCTCATAACGCCATTCGGCGAAGACTTAGAACATTCTTGGAACATCGATAATCTTCGCAAATTTTTTGTTTAACTCCTCAGGGCCACTTCGCCCTTGTAATCCGCAGAACAGTTTTAAGCTGGCCCGCACTCTTTTCCTCTCGGGGGGTGAGGTTTTAACGAGGCGGAGCCATGTAATATACACGCGAAAAATCCCCCACAAAAACGTCGAAAAAGACCGCATCAACGGTCTTCGACATTCGACCGACACAAAAGTCACCGCGAGGGGCAGCGATGGCTACCCTCGCGTGCGACAGTCCGCGCAAAAGTCGCCTAAGGGTGCAGCCGGACTAGCACAACAAGTGCATACATCGAAGTCTTCTCCAAAAGACTATCCGTGCAAAAGTCACCTAAGGGTGCAGCCGGACTAGCACAACAAGTGTGTAAATCGAAGTCTTCTCCAAAAGACAATCCGCGCAAAAGTCGCCTAAGGGTGCAGCCAGACTAGCACAACAAGTGTGTACATCGAAGTCTTCTCCAAAATATAATCCGCGCAAAAGTCACCTAAGGGTGCAGCCGACTAACACAACAAGTACGCAAATTCCAAGTCTTCTCCAATAGACTACCCGTGCAAAAGTCGCCTAAGGGTGCAGCCGGATTAGCATAACGAGTGTAAAAATCGAAGGTGCATTACATCAGTCCGAAAGTCTACAGGCGCAGTCGGACCGACACAACAATGTACCAGACCGGGTGCGCAACGCCTTACGAACACATCCAGCTGCGCGAAGGCAGTCAACCTTATCATACAAACCACAGTTACACGCGTCCCGCGAGGGCATCACACCTTACATAGGCTCAACCTTCGGAATGATCCCCATTTCACTATAGTTAAATAGCATTATCCTCAGCTCCTCACCCTCAAAAAGCCTTCGCAACTCCCCCTCACCCATACTCGCCCCAACCGGCGAGGACAACAAATCCTGCCTACCAGCCCCGCCCACACGGAGCCGACCACCATCAAACCCGCTCACTCTACGCTTCGCCACCGCCCTTCGCCGCCTACGCCCAACACTCAGACCAGGCAAAACTTCAGCATCCACAACACGCAGAGAAGCCTCCGCCTCAGCCACATTCAAGGCCGCAAAATAATCTAAGCCCTCGTCCGAAGACTCTTCCGTCCACAAAACCGAACTCCCAGAGTCGTCAAACTCAGAAAACTTAGACGTAGATTCATCCGATTCATTACCAGCAACCACGGTCGAAGCCGCCACAAAATTAGCAGTAGCGGTTGCGTGCGCAGGCCCAAAATCTTGAACCTGCGCAGCAACCAAGGTTCAGTAACACAGACAAAATTCCCTAACTACCCCATACACACTAAGCCACCTGCGAAGACCCAGCAGCCGCCGTGGGATCTTCCGCTGTTGGCTCCGTCGCCGCCTTCGGGGGATCCTCCGCCATCGGCACAGTGGCCGCCGGCGAGTCTCCACCAGACACAGCAGACGCAGGGGCAGCGTGGGAACCTTCACCGGTTTTCGGGAGCGGCGCTGGGTCGACCTCAGCTTCAGCCACCACCGGGTCGGCCTCCGCTTCGGGCAGCGCGCTGTTCAGACGTCCGAAGTCCTCCACCTCCTCGGCACGCGCCATCTGCAACACAGCGCACCGATTCAGCACACCCGCATACACCCACATTCAATAGCACAAAACAAAACACAAACTTTACCTGATCCCTCGCCCAGTCAGCCCGTTCCCTAACCGCCTCCCGACCGTGAGGGCCCCACATCCGGTCGAAGAGGGCCCACGGCGTCCTTCACCACAGGGTCTTCGACCTTAAAAATCTCACATCCAAAATCTTCATCGGATCGGTCGAAGACCTCATAGTGATGGCACCCCTCGCGGGCCAGCGCATTCATAGCCCCCTCGCAGGTGACGAGGGAGGCATACGACATGAAGCCCGCCACGATGGTCGGGAGTGCTTGCAACTCCTCTTGCAGCCACTCGAGGCACCGAAGGCCCGCCTCTCGGTCGGGCACCTCGAAGTCAGCAGTCCGCGCACCCAGCTCGCGGTACGAATCCACGAGCTGTTTCCGCGTTCGCTCAACTTCCACGCGAGTAGAGGCCTCGGCCCTCTCCACGCGGGCCTGCAGAGCGTTGAACCGCGCCTCCCATTCCTCGGCGCGCTGGCTGGCGAGGCTTTCTTCCGCCCTCGCCAATTTGGCCTCCGCCTGCGCCGTCTGCGCCTTGGTGATGGCCTCATTGGCCTCCTTCCTTTCATCCACCAGCTGGCGCCGGAGGTCAGTCCTCTCGCTCTCCAGGGCGGCCACCTTCTCCGCCAGCCTGCGATTTTTGCTCTCCGCGGCCGATTTTTCCCGAACGGCGTCCGCGTGCTGCGCCCGAAGTCTCTCGACTTCGTCATCCACGCCCGCCGTAAGGGCGCCCGACGCCACGCGATCGGCGAAGTCGGCCGCCTAACAGACACGCATGAGTCCACAATCAAAATGAAAGCGGCACACAACGAAGCCTACTTCAACTTACTTGATTCAGCCGCAGCGACGCTTCCCGCAGCCGGCGGGACACAGTGCCCGCCTCGTCTTTGACGGCAGTGGTCGCCGACACCTCGCCGCCAGCGCTGGAGGCGCCACCCTTCACCCCAAAAACCGCGGTAGGCGCCGTGGCCGCCACCGCAGGCGAGACGGCAACAAGTTGCCCTTCGCCCGACCCTACAACGTATCACTAGTCAAAAAAAACCTTACTGACGAGATAGTCGTCCACGCAAATGTCTGTGCCGAAGTCGGCAATACGCTTCCCCGGCGAAGGCAGCTCCCGGACCTTCGCAACTCCCTCCGGGACGAACTTGGTCCCGCTAGCGCCGGCCGCCTTCGCGCTTTCCGGCAACTTGCCAGATCCAGGCGCGGCCGCCTTCGCAGCAAGCGAGGGCTGGCTACCGCCGGGGACGGCAGCCTTCGCACTCCCGCGCGCCCTCTTCGGCCTAGCCTCAGGGAGCCTGACGACCGCCCGGCGCTTCTGAGCAGCATCCTGTCGATCCTTGTTCATCACTGCCGACACAACAGCAGCAATATTCCGCCCGTAAGGAAACACTCTCAAATCACGGGCCATGCAAGAGGTAAAAAAGTCTTCGCCAGCCGCACGGGGGATAGGAACGTTCTTGGGCCATCGACCCCCGGTAACCTCTAGCATCCGCGCCGAAGACTCCTGAAGCTCAGGCGAAGACATCCTTCCCCCGGGGGCTGCGCATGTCCCCATCAACTCCATAGCAAAACTATCGGAGACCCCCAGTTTTCCCATCGCAGTACCTAGCTTCCTCTTCTTAGTAGATGGGGCGGCCTCCGGCGCGGGGTCGTCTTCAAGCACTGCCGCTGGTTTTTTCCCCCGGCGGTCGGCGACGTCTACTCCGGGATAACCGCCATACGGCAAACCATTCAACTCAAAGACTTGATTCAGGCGATCGTTGGATCCACGTATGTCCTAGCTCCGCTGGGCCTCAGTCCTCGGCACGTAGCGACCAACAATTCTCACTGCCCCATCCTCCGCCTCACGCACAACCGCGGCAGGATCCCGCCCTCGCACATCCAAGGAAAAGAGTGGACTTCGCACTTTCCGCCCGCCAAGGGAGGGCATCACGCGAGGGCATACTTCGCCCAGCGTCCATCCATGTGCCAAAGGCCACACCCCATACCCTATGAATTCCTCAACCAGATCGCGCCCGCTACTCCTACGGGCAGCGATCCGAAGGACCCGTTCATTCTCGTCGTCCTCTGCCACTTCAAACGGTGGGTACGCCACATAATAATGCGAACACATGATGGCAGCGGGGAGCCCAAGGTGATTTTCGACTTCAGCCTCTGAAACATAGAACCAGTAGTCCCACCAGTTGCCCCACTTATTTCGGGCACAAGGGACCAGCTCCACAACCTCCATCGAAGTCTTCCCGGATTTCGGCGTGAAAGTGCACGATCCGAATTGCGCAATTTCTTCACCAATCCGTCTCTTCTGCCAGTGCAAACAGTAGTGCTTGGCGAAGACCTCCACCGAAGGCTGACCGCCATACACGTTGTTGCCCAGACATACTTCACCAACGCCACCACGGCGTTCGGTGTCAGCTGATAAACTTGGACCCCAAACTTCTGCAGCACCTCCGACACGAAATGATGCGCAGGCAGACGAAGTCCAGCAACAAAAAATGCCTCAAACACAACCAGTTCACCCTCGGGCTCAGGAATCTCCTCTGCCCCGGGCACACGCCCGACCCCGCCGCCAAAATACCCCAACTGTTGCATATCCTGCACGCGGCCTGATGACATCCGTGAAACACCAAATTCCACCGTATCACCCGGGTGCAATTCCGCCGCTGAACCACCCGAGAGATCCTCGGAAGGCGTCTCGGCCTCGGCGTGGTCGCAGCAGACGAAGAAGAGGACGGCATGGCTACGTACCGTCGACGGTGGCGTGCGGTCTGCTTCACGCGGGCCAGTTCTCCGGCGAACAGGAGCAAGGAGGGCAGACGAGCAAGCGAGCAGCTTGAACAAGGAAGGTTAGGGTTTTCGCGGCGCGCAGAAAGGTAAATTTCAATCGGCGCCGCCCCCACCCCTTTTTATACACAGGACGCGACGCTTCGGGGAACCCGCAATCCAACAGTGCGGCGTCAATCAACGGTCATGTCAAAAACCCCCGCGGAACCACTTTGAGCGAGGGCAGCGTCTCCACCATCTAGCAACGCCTTCGGCACCAGATGACTTAGTCGAACTGGTCCCTCGGAGGGCAAATGTTGGGACGAAGGCGAAGACGCCACCCTTCACTCGAAGGCCTTCGCCACACCCGCTGCAACAACGGAGACAAGACGACTGGCGAACTCTACCCTTCGCTCCACGCACCGGAAGACGAAGGCCTACGGCGAAGTCACCTTTTCCCGCGACCTCGTCCAGCATGGAGGCCCACGTGTGATCCGGCCCATCGTAATAGGCCCTGCGTGGCCGCTGCGCATTACGGGCCTAATTTGTAAAGGTCTCCCTGTAATTACAGTCTGTAACCCTGCTTTATGGGAATATTCCGGGGATAACCTAGGCACCTGAGGGCACATGCGTCCTTAACACTGGATGCTGGGCACTCAGACACCTATAAATACCCCCGCACAGTGCCCTTGAAAGGCTAGATTCACAGAGCTATTGCCATCTCAAGCTGAAACCCCGTTTACACTGCTTTCACTCCCCCGTTGGATTAACTTGCGCAGGAGAGCGAGTTCCAACACCCTGTTCTGGACCTTTTCAGAAGACAGTTAGAGCATATAGATGCTGAAAGGAACGCCCTGAGATTGAAATGCAATTCAAGCGATGATAAGTTGGCATTGCTGAGGAAGCAGCTTGAAGCAAGCGAGAGTCACAGAACTGAGTATGTGAGGCACTATGAGGAAGTTCTGAATGATAAACAGAAAATTTCCAAGGATTACTCTATTCGTATAACTGAACTTCGGGCCAAGAGTAGCAAGTTGGATGTGAACTTATGTGAACTTATGTGAATTTGTGAACTAAAATGTACACTATGGATGTGAACTTATGTGAACTTATGTGAATTTGTGAACTTATGTATTTGGACTTATGTGAATTTATGAACTTATGTATTTGGACTTGTGTGAATTTGTGATATGAACATATATCCATTTGTTTGAAATCTGTATTGTATGTGATATTCTGTGTTGCATGTGATATTATGTTTGTCTAACTTTTCATTTCTGTAAATTTTATTTTTTTCTAGAAAAGGGTTAAGTTCGTGGGTACCCATGTTCTTAACGTTAAGAACGTGGATACCGTCGAACTTAATGTGCAGCCCACGCAGGCCAAATAAGTTCATCGGCCACGTGACCCCGTCGAACTTAACAATAAGAACGTGGGTACCGTCGAACTTATGGGAACAAATTCGACGGCCCCGTCGAACTTAAAAATGCACGTTCTTAATGTTAAGTTCGACGGTACTCACGTTCTTATTTTTAAGTTCGACGGTACCCACGTTCTTAATGTTAAGTTCGTCGGGGTCGTCGAACTTACTTCTCTAAGTTCGTCCAAAAATCGTCGTCGGCTATATTCATCGGTAAACCCACGTTCTTACTGTAAGTTTGTCGGCTTATTACATTAAGTTCGATGGTTTTTCACCCACGTTATTTAACCAGTTTCCTGTAGTATGGGTAAAGTGTGTGACCTCTGCAGAGGGTTAGAAACTGATATATCAGCTACGCTCACGGTTAAGAGCGGTCTTGGGAGCTCCTTTGATTAGAGATACAATGGTTACAATTTATGATGATGGCTCTAATAATGACCATGCTAATTATGGATCCTGATATTTCCTCTACGAGATGTCCTTTGGGATAATAATTTGAGCTTTATGATAAAACTTGGCTTATATTAATGACTAAAACTTGATGAAGTAAAAGCAAACTGATTTTAGTCTAATTCCACATAAAACTAGTCCACTTCAGCTAAATAGGCCATTTGTTGAGTACGTTGATGTGTACTCACCCTTGCTTTAACACAAAACAACAGGTTGTCCCCACTGCAATCACTGCTCGGGAGAAGACGACGAGAATGAGGCAGACTTCCAAGAGTTTTAGGACTTCGAGGAGTTCTAGACTTAGATTAGCGCAATCGCCCAGTCAGATGTTTATGGGAGGCCTTTATCTATACTACGTTCTGTAATAGCACTTTTATACTTGTTAAGTCAATGACTGTGGATGTCTTCGACATCTGGTTGTAATAAGTTATTACTCTTTATGTTATTAATCGAGCATTGTGCAATGATATTTATTTATGTAATCATTGTGTACATGAGTTCTGATCATAGTGCATACATGGTTCGCATTCGGTTTGTCTTCTGAAATCGGGTGTGACAACGCCCCACTGGACAAGGCTTGCAAAGAGGGTGTAAATTGGACACAAGTCATCAAAGGGCACCTGGCATGCCTGATGTCACACCGAATGGCACTCTAGACACGAGACCATCATCTCATATTGGGCACACCTAACATATCTGGTGGCACACGGATGGTGCACCAGATCTACAATGTTCAACAATCAGCTAATGGAAAGTTCCAATGGCTAGCTAACGTGGTGTATCCGATGGCGCACTGGACATGACCGGTGCATTGTGTCAGACTAACGGTCTAACAGCTTTACCCAATAGTGACTTCTGAGACGGCACTAGATTTGTCCAGTTCGACATAGAACTGTAAGTGGGGTTCAAACAGCTAGTTTCAAGTGGAAAGCCTATAAATATCACCCCAACTAGGCATAACTCCATCCAAGGGCTAAGAAACATCAGTAATAAGTGAAGGAATCATCTCCTAGCCATCCAAGTCATTCAAGTGCTCCAAATTGAGTTGTGTGTTTAGTATAGGCATCATTTGTGAGCTAGAAAGCATAGAATTGCTAGAGCAATTGTGTTGTGTTGTGTAAGATGAGCAAAAGAGAGGAGTTTGTGATCTTTATGAGTGGAGATGTTGCTCCCACTAGTTGTAATGCGATCAAGGGCCTCTAACTTAGTGTGGACTATCTTGGAAGATATTGGTGTCACCCATTTGGGAAAAAGGAAGACTCAAGCTCGATCTTGGTGATCGCTCAAGTGAGGAAAGGGTTGAAAGAGACCCGATTTTTTATGAACCCCTCAACATAGACATAAATTTTTTTGGAACCAAACTTCAGTAAACAAATTATTGTCTCTTGTGCTTTCTCTTTCCCATTTGATTTACCTTTTCCTCATCTAAATTTATACTTGTTTTCTTCATTTAAGTTATTTATTGTTGCTAACATCTATTCCACATCCAAGTTATTAGCAACATAAGCAAGTTTTTGACTTGGATTTTATTCTAGCAATATTATTCTTGTTCTAACACTTAAAAAGATATTATCCATATCAAAGTTTGTTATTTAAGAATTTCAAGTTTCGTCTATTCATCCTCCCCCTAGTCAAGTTTATAAGTGTGGTGCTTAGTCCTTAGCTTATCTGTGTTTACATCTAGACTCCTAGATAGTTTGTGTAAGTGGCAGTGGTAATATCCCTATCCATCCTTTGTATTTGACCACGTTAGCTCTATTTCTTAAAGAGGGGGATCCATCATAGTACTTCTCTACAATCCTGAACCCAATCCTTATCCACCTCGGTGGCTCCATCACCGTCATATTGGAAAAAATCTACTTAACTCCCTAAATTATTGATGGTTCTCTATTTCACCCATCATCTATAAAATCAGGTATTCTACACCTTGAATTATTGAAAACCGTCTAAATAACTCTTTTGAGATGGTTTTGCGACGTTTTTAAATATATAATAACCCTTAAAAGATCTAATAATTGAATGATATTAATGAGTTCGACTGCATGGGATCGTCGCTCTTCCACTACTGCACCACAACCACAAGTCATCACTTTAACATCCCCTTAGGGCTAGTTTAGAACAAGGGGAGATAAACTCCAGAAGAGATTTTCTCCCACAAATAACTAAGGTCTTATTTAGGAGCAAGAGGACTGAGGGGGCTTAAATCCCTTACTATTCAAAGGCTAAAATTCTTTACTATTTAAAATTGAATAGAATGAGATTTTAGCCACTCCATTGCTTACAAACAAGCTCTAAATATCTTATTCAAATAACAGTACCTAAAACTCCTCACCCTATTAAAAGACATGGATCTCAAAGGGATTTGAATTTCCAAACTTAGGATCCTAGAATCTCATATAGATTTGATTTTCCAAACTAACACTTACCTTGTCCAATTAACCGTTGCCTAGTCCTTCTGGAGCTGCCTAGCTGGTAAGAGATGCATCGTGTATATATGCTTTCTATCAATGTTTACAAGTCGGGCGACCAGCTGGTCGAACGAGAGCGGCGACCAGGCGCCTAACCGTGATTAGGGCGACGATTAGGTCGACTAATCGGTCCTGGTCGACCTCTAGTCATCCGTTAGTCGTCCTATAGATTTAAGGACATATGTATATGTATATAACTATATATTAACTATACAAACACTGTATTTCTGCAATAATATAGGCATAATTAGTGTCTGCAGGTCTGGCACTGTCGCACTGATGAACTCAGGGTGACTGCTCAAACAGAGGTCTACAGGTGCACCTTCAGATGACGACTGACGAGCTACCAGTGGTAATAGAGGGAAGAGAGACTGGGAGATAATCAGAGAAGGGGGAGCAGGTGCTACCTTCAGATGACGAGCTCATCTTCAATTCTTGACTAGCTGACAGAAGCCGGAGCACTTGAGTACTAGACGTCGCTAGACAACTGGAGCACTTAGAGCAGAGACGTCGGCAAAAACCAAAGAGGACAGGAGTAGGGTTTCTGGCGGCTGGGAGGATTTTTGACGACTGGGAGGGTTTTTGGAGGGGCAGGCTACTGTAGATGGGCCAAAACTAGAGTGAAGCCCAGTACCAAAATTACAACGACAAGAAACGACTAGCAAGCGTTCGACCAGACGACTAATCGCCTAGGTCAACGACTAGTCGAACGACTAGGACGACTTGAAACCCTAATCGCGTCCTCCTAATCACCATCTTCCAGGCGATTAGTCAGCCGACTTGAAACCCTAATCACGTCGTCCTCCTAATCGCCATCTTCCAGACGATTAGTCGGATGACTTGTAAACACTGCTTTCTATTCTACTGATTCACTTCTTTTATATTTATATATGCTTCTTTTTAGTAATTAATGATGTGTGAAGAAGATTGACTGTGTCCGTGGCATGCAAGGCATGATATGGAAGGTACATTCAGATACAAACCGATACTGCAAATTCGCATAGTATCCACTCATTTCATATAGCAAAGCAACCCCCCAAGCATAATCTCATCTCAGTTAACTGAAACATTGATACAGACATATAGGTAAAACATTGGCATAGATGGCAGACAAGTACTTGAGTGCCTCTCCTATTCCTCATATCATCATATCATCTAATGCAGGTCAAGATTATCTATTTTAACGGCCAATTTACAAATGCGAGCAGCCCTTGCTGTGGCAGGACCCATAAGCACGCAAATCACCAAAACGCACCTCAAATCATGGTAAAAGTTGACGCATCACCACCTTGCAGGAGATCGCCACCCCCGTGGTATTGCACTAGTCTGGGAGCTGTTTTGGACTTTTGCCACTGACCACCAATCAGGCAAGGTATTTGTACGTATTAGCGTTGTCCTTGTCGCGCTCCAAGTAGTCCCTTGTAATGAGATCCTCAATCCTCTTCTTTATGGCTTTGAAGTCAGGCTGCAGTATCACACAGGCCCAAGTAAGAAAACGGACAGAACGCATCGAGTAGCAAAATCAAAATCTATTTTTCCCTATATGATTATCCTGGATTACGCAGCCATGGACGAGTTAACAGTTATCTTTGTAGACATGTGAAGATATGCCAAATTCAACGTGCCAAATTCATATGTAAGAACCGCCATAACATGATACCAAATTCAACGTGATTACGGCTCCGTTTGGTTTGAGGGACTAAAGATGAGTCCCTCCATTTTAGTCTCATTTAGTCCCTAAATTACCAAACGGTGGCACTAAAACAGGAGCTAAACTGTTTTAGTCTCTAGTTCCTCAAGAGTGACTAAAAGAGACTAAACCATATTAATTTCACCTTTCCCCTCGTTTATATCAGTTACACTAATGGCGGGAGAAAGCAAGGGGTATTTTGGTCTTCTTATGATTCATTTAATGCATTCTGGAAACTTGTAGTCCCTACAACCAAACAGGGTAGGACTAAACTTTAGTACCTAGACTAAAGGAACCAAACAGGCCTAAAGCAACAACAGGATACCCAATGTACTACAGAAAATTGTAACTGAATTACTGATACACTTATTGCAAGAACTAAATAAAAATTGTGCATGAAATGAGTTCAGTCGTGCAGGTATTGTAACAGGGACCAAGCTACGAAGAACTTCTCGAATAGGAGATGAACTGTCAGTACCTTGAACATGCGGCTCAGCTGCTCAACACATTCAGCAACCAGCTGTTGATGACCCATAACTTTGCGGCTCTTCATAATGCGCACAATTGATGCATCAATTGCATACCTCCTGTCTTTGTCAACATCTTCAACAACCTTTTTCTTCTCATCAACAGGAGGGAGTGGAACCTGGAAAGAGTGATAACAAAATGAAATACAAGCATAACAGCAACTAAATTTTAAGTATACCAAACAGGAAAACAACAGTGAAAACAGGAAATACCTTGATTCTTCTCATTCTGTCAGTAAACTTTGAATTGAACTCAAAAACATCATTGGGAGAGATGGATCTACTAGCCGGTTCCTTGTTAAGGATCTTGTACTTCGCACAAGAAAGAGAATGGAGCAAACGCACTACATCATCATCTGACAGGTTCAATTGTGTTACAATCTCAGAATAACTAAGCCTGTCAGATCCATTAAACAGTAGTAGCAATGCAGCCTGTCAAAACAAGTCGTATGTCAAAAACTGTCAGACAGGTTAGTATAGCAGCATTTATTGTGACACAGAAAAGATCCAAGACTACCTGATATGTTGTAACAATAAGTTCAATAGGTTTAGCATCAAACTTAGCATTGATGTTGCAGGTTCCCAAGGAATAAATCCATGTCAGCTTCCTGTGCTTTGTTCTTGTTTGATAGAACTCCTTGAAAACCTCTACACATTTCACCTAGAAGCAGACATATATAAAGTCATTTCCAAGAAAATAAACATTGATCTAACATGCTTTTTTTAAATGAGCTCATATGCTCCATGATTCAAGTGCAGTGGTTGGAGCCCTTGAAGTGATCGAAAGGTTAACTTACCATCTCAGCAGGAAGGTTTATGTCAAAAGTTTTGTAGCTTGGCCAGAATCCCGTTGTCAAAACAGTAACAGCTAAGTCTATCCCAGGATTCAACTCTGGATGTCCAGCTACAAACTCCTCAAACTTAGTTTGATGATCTCTAGCGACAGTAAGGTCAGTAACCATGCCCTCCATTTTCGAAGTAAACTGTCCCCCACACTGTTGTTTGAGCTTTGTCAGAATACTTCTCTCATGCTCATCATTAGCACTTTTGTCAAAAAGTAATCTTCTTGCAAGCTTCTTCCTGTAAGTCAGTTCACATATTAAAAACATAACCAAGTTCCAAAGGGCATTATTTCCTTGCACACTTGACACAAAAACATTTTTTAAATTACATAAACACTAATAATACCATGTAGGATAACAAGCACTCACCTATAGAACTCGGCAAACAGGTCTTTATCACTGATGTATGCAAGCATTCTCACCACCTAAAACCAGTCGCGATCAAATGTAAAGCTCCGGCACATAATTTATCAATAGCAGCAAAAAAAAAGTACCTTCTCAAGGGCATCTTCAATGGCTTCATCACTGAGCTTTTCACTGCAACCTTTCTTCAGAATATTGTCGCAGAAGGTAGCCAACAACTCGGCACTCGAACTGCCAGAGACACCTTTGTTACAGAAGACCTCAAAGGCTTCTTTAAGTGCCTGTGGTAAGAATTATATGGGAATGGGACACCATTTGCAATTTTATGGCAACAACAAAATGAAAATGAGATGTTTCAGTTGAAGACCTTATGGAAGAGTGTATGTCCCTGGAAACATTCTGTCACATAAGCTACATATTTGTCATGCAGCTCGATGATTTTCCACACAAAGACCTAGAAACAAGAGTAAATGTAAGGTAAGATACCACACAACAAAAGCAGAGTGCAATCAAGATACACACCTGCTCCTGCATGCCAACTATATCCTTCTTTTCTGGCTGTAAAAGTGATGAATTATAAAAAATAATTTAGGGAAGACACGTCAGAAAATTAATCAAATATAGCAAGAAAAATCAAACAGTTAGGTAGCAGAATATCAAGCATACAAAGTGGTAATACAAAGAAAAAGGACTGGAAATGGGAACTACTCAGCAACCTGACAGTAGAGGTAAGATGCAGGCTGTTACAAACTATTAATGTGGAGTTTTTTATGTTGCTATATAACTATAAATATGAATCAGAAAGTTCATAAAGGTAACATAAATAATTTAACAGCTAAAGAAACACTGCACCTTCTTATTGCTAGCAGAATCTTCTGCTTGCTTGACCAAGGCTGTGCCCTCATTTGTAACATGCTGCAGACAAAAAAAAACAATCAGAACTGCACATCATGGTTCAAAGGAATGAAATGGATGAGCTAAAAGAGAACTCAGGCACCCTGCAAGGGAAATTAATACCGTTTTAAACATGTTAGAAATAGGCTCCAGACCGCGGCTGATTTTGGAGAAGAGCCTGTACATCCTAGAAAGGTCCTCAACCTGAAGTGATAGAGGAATGCAGTGAATATTCAACACTGTTAGGAAGTCATGCATTCATTAGATGATGATGATGATGATGTTAAGGTTTTCAATCCAACCTTATCATCACGAAGCAAAGCAGAACATCCAGAATGCTCCTTCTCCAACAGCTGGGTTGCATACTGAGCAAGCAATTCATTTTGCACTTTCTGTGAAAATTCAAGATTATAAAAAATGTGAAGGCCATACGAGGAAATAAGTCAAGCTCTATTCAAGAGACATAGCAACATTCTGAATTCAAAACTAAAATATTTGCTGCAAATAAAATATTAATTGAGAATACTACAAAACTAGAAAAGGAAAGGTTTTCCACATACCTCCAACAACTTTTGTTCACTGCTAATATGCAAATAGTGACCAACTCGCTCCTTCTCCCGCTTCAAACACTCCTCAGCCTTTTGAAAGAAGCATCGGCCATTAAGAAATAGCCACACGTAAATACAGATAGGAACAGACAGAAACCTTCTCAATTCTAGGTACCTTAATCATGTAATCTGGGCATGAGTTCTAGGTACCTTAATCATGTAATCTGGGCATGAGTCCTCAAGAATCCAGCTTTGAGCCTTGACAGAGTAGTACTCTGTAGTATCCTTGAGCAAGAAATCTTCAAAGTCATTCTCATAACACTCCATTTGACCCAGCCCAATTTCAACAAAAATATCCAATACATTCTTCAACAGACCCCGGTCAATCTGTTCACCCTCGCGTTCTTTGTCTATCTGTTAAAAGAAAAAATATTAGTTCTCAAACAGATGAAGCTTAGGGATGTATGCAATCAGACAATTGGCCACTAATGCGCAAAAAAGTTTTAAGATTTGCCACATGGAAGAAATTATAGCAGTTTGGTCCCTGCTACATTTGAATATATTCCAACATGTATAACCTAGAAGAAAAACATATGGTCAAGAACACACAATGATCATATTAATGTCCAAACACGAAACAAAGAAAGAATGGGGCTGCTATATGTTAACCAACCATTTTACTACCATTAACTCACAAAGAGATGCAAGGTCTCACCAGAGCTATCACCGCATCTTTAACTTGCCCTTTAATCTCTTGATATATCTGTTACCACAGTTAAATTGATTAGGGCATAAGCATTGAAAAAGCAAGAGTGAAAACGAAGCCAGAAATAAGTAACTGATGTTTTACCAACTCTCGGAAGCAAGTAAGACCAACTTCTTTAAGTGGGGTAAGTGACCTCCTTGATATGAAGTACCGGTCAAGGTAATGAAAGAAACGCGAGAGCCAACGAACCATGACTTTATGGTTTGACCACCTTTGCACTAGCTCCCTCAGCATAAACTCATCATGTTTCTCCCTTAACGAAGGTAGTACCTGCATGAAATTAAAAGTTAGTGAGAAAGCTCTCAGAAGTGAACGTACAAATACAATGAAGAAAGCATCATACAACTCGTGGGTTCAATCTCTAGTCATAAAAACACCTGTAACTCAAGGAGGGTATATAAGTTTCTTTTATAAATTAAAGATGCCAATCAAACAATAAATTAGCAAGCTGCAGAAAAGCTCCTGCAAATTGAAACTAGCATCCATGTGTATTCAATTATGCAATCCATTATTTATCTTCCTGCCATAGATAGCATCAATTAGTGTCCAACTCCTGTCCATTAGGAGGTGGTGCAAAAACACAAAAAGGTGCTCTACAGTCTACATGATATACTAGTACAATGCCCGTGTGACGGTACACCAATCATATTTGATGGTATAGCGTAACAATTGTATGACACCCAAGGGTCCAGTGGCAACCCAGTGTGATGGACCCGCCCCACAAAAATTAAATTTAAGATTAAAGTTGGACCCTTCCAACAAAAAATAATTTAAAATTAAAGTAGACATATGGCCCACATAGCAAATATTAAACTGCAGACACTACACTCTATCTTAGCCAAAAGGCCAAGAAAGATATGAGTTGAAAAGGAGACATGCCCCTTTCTATAGCTCGCTCGGTCGCTCATACTCCTTCAGCTAGCGAGGTGGCATTATCCAGGAGCGTTGCGCTGCGTGTGGCTTGGTGTTATGTTGGGCTTAGGTGTTTTCTCACGGCCCATCTGGAAGGTAACGGCCTGGTTGTTAGCCAAGACTTGGGGAGAGAATAAACAGATCTACGCTACGCCCTTCGCGCATGACGCACGAAACTCATGCAAAGGGGTATAAAGATAAGAAATGAGCTACAATGTACAAAGAATGGGCACAAAATTGTTTGTCAAGTAGATGGGCCAATTGTTTCGCCAATCAAGATGCTTACAATTATAGAATTAAAGAGATTGAATTGTGCTGCAGAAATTTAAAATACACATGTCATGTACGGGCACACGTACGCCAGGCACAGGAGAGCCCGCGACGTGCGCCGTGCGGCTGAGTGAGCAGCAAGGGCGCAGGAGCAGCAGGCAATCAGCTAGGATGGAAAGTACCTAGCTGATTAATCATTTCCCCATTTTGGATTGGCTAGGATAGAAAGTATCTAGCTGATTAATCATTTCCCTATTTTGAATTGGCTAAGATAGAAAGTATCTAGCCGATTAGTCATTTCCCTATTTTGAATTGGCTAGGATAGAAAGTATCTAGCTGATTAGTCATTTCCCTATTTTGATTAGTCCTACAATCAAGGAGGACCTTCTACATTTTGTAAGGCCACCGGCTATATAACCCTGTGCGGAGGCACCTTGAGGGGTAAGCAATATCACTACTTTCCAGCTCTCTCTCTCTCTCTCTCTCTCTCTCTCTCTCTCTCTCTCTCTCTCTCTCTATCTCTCTAAGCCGGCGACTGGAGGATTCAACCAGTCGACGTTGAAGCTCGGCGTGGGGGCATAACCCTGCCGGCAACCACGGACCAAGGCTACGAATTACATAGCCGAGGTCCACCTGCCTTGGGCACTAACGCCCTTGACAGCCTGGTGTCGGCGTTCCGAGACCGGGGGGTCCCCGAGCCGACGAGTGAGTGTGCCGCGTGCCCCAGCCCAGATGGGTCGAGCGCGTGGGCGAGCGCGAAGGGGGGAGAGAGAGAGAGCGAGAGCGAGGTGGCCGGAGCCGGGTCGTGAGGGAGTCGGAGGTTCCCGCGGCCTTCGTGTTCGTCCCGCGCCCAGGTCGGGTGCGCTTGCAGTAGGGGGTTACAAGCGTCCGCGCGGGTGAGGGGAGCGAGCGGCCCCGAGAGAGCGCCTGCCCCTGCCCTTCGTTCCCGCGAGGCCAACCTTCTCTAAGAAGGCCCTGGTCCTTCCTTTTATAGGCGTAAGGAGAGGATCCAGGTGTACAAATGGGGGTGTAGCAAGGTGCTACGTGTCTAGCGGGGGAGAGCTAGTGCCCTAAGTACATGCCAAGGTGGCAGCCGGAGAGATCTTGGCGCCCGGCTAGTGTGGCGTCGTGGCTGTTGGAGAAGCAATGGAGCCGGGCGGAGGGACAGCTGTCGGAGTGGTTGGGCCCTTGCTGACGTCCCCCTGCTTTCGTAAGGGAGCTGGGAGCCGCCGTCGTCATGGTCCAGCGGGGCGCCATCATTGCCTATCTGGCGGAGCTAGCCAGATGGGACGTCGGTCCTGTTCTCTGCGGCCCGAGTCGCCTCAGGGTAGGGCGATGATGGCGCTTCCTGTCGACGTGGCGGACTCGTGCCCTAGGTCGGGCGACGTGGGGGCTCCTCCGAAGCCGAGGTCGAGTCTGTCCTGCATGGCCGGGGCCGAGGCCGAGGCCGAGCCCGAGCCCCTGGGTCGGGCGAGGCGGAGGTCGTTCAGCAGAGGTCGGGGTGGAGTCCGAGCCCTGGGTCGGGCGAAGCGGGGTTCATCGTCTTCCGGGGCCTTAGCCCGAGTCCGAGCCCTGGGTCGGGCGGAGCGGAGTTCGCCGTCTTCCGGGGCCTTAGCCCGAGTCCGAGCCCTGGGTCGGGCGGAGCGGAGTTCGCCGTCTTCCGGGGCCTTAGCCCGAGTCTGAGCCCTGGTTCGGGCGGAGCGGAGTTCGCCGTCTTCCGGGGCCTTAGCCCGAGTCCGAGCCCTGGGTCGGGCGGAGCGGAGTTCGCCGTCTTCCGGGACCTTAGCCCGAGTCCGAGCCCTGGGTCGGGCGGAGCGGAGTTCGCCGTCTTCCGGGGCCTTAGCCCGAGTCCGAGCCCTGGGTCGGGCGGAGCGGAGTTTCCTCTAGCGCTTTTGGCCAAGCCTGGCTGCCCGTCAGTCTTACTCTTTGCGTTAAAGGCCCCAGTGACTTGGTTGGTCGGCGCGGTGATTTAGTCAGGGTTACTTCTTATCGAAGGCAAGGCCTCGGGCGAGCCGGAGATGCGTCTGCCGTGAAAGAGGAGGCCTCGGGCGAGACGGAAACATCTCAGGGTCGGCTGCCCTTGCCCGAGGCTAGGCTCGGGCGTGGCGTGATCGAGTCGCTCGTATGGACTGATCCCTGACTTAATCAAACCCATCAGGCCTCTGCAGCTTTATGCTGATGGGGGTTACCAGCTGAGAATTAGGCGTCTTGAGGGTACCCCTAATTATGGTCCCCGACAGTAGCCCCCGAGCCTCGAAGGGAGTGTTAACACTCGCTTGGAGGCTTTTTGTCGCACTTTTTTGCAAGGGGACCAGCCTTTCTCGATTGTACTTTGTTCCGGTGGGTGCGCGCGAGCGCACCCGCCGGGTGTAGCCCCCGAGGCCTCGGAGGAGTGGTTTCACTCCTTCGAGGTCTTAATGCCTTGCGTAATGCTTCGGCTGGTCTGGCGGTTCCCTCATGCGAACAGGCCGTAGCCCGGGTGCACTGTCGGGGCCCAAGTTCTCGGGCTGGTATGTTGACGCTGTCAACGGTTCGGCCGGAGCCGGGTTTGCGAGAGCAGCCCCCGAGCCTCCGCACAGAGCGAGAGGACGATCAGGGACAGACTCGGCTTTTTTACATACGCCCCTACGTCGCCTTTCCGCAAGGAGGAGGGGGGGAGAGCGCCATGTTACCCTCGATGGGCACCGAACATGGTGTCTCCGGTGAGCTGCAATCGGGTAATCCGAGTGGACGTCCGTGCCCCGTTCGTTGGGGGTCGGCTAGGGGCCCGGAGGCACGCCCAAAAGTACCTGCGGGTGATCTGCCGGACCCGGTCCCCTGGCGACGGGGTCCGAGGGCTCGTTGCCTCCCTCCGATGGGATTCCGTTACAGAGTCGTTCCCGCTGGTCTCGGAAATGTCCTAGGGTACCTCGGGAGCGCAGCCCGAGCCTTGGTTATGTATCGAACGTACCCCTGGTCATCCCTCGCTCGGTGTCTGAGGCGACTGTGAACCCTTCGGGGGGCCAGCCTTCGAACCCCTGATCAGTAATGGGCGCGGAGCCCGAGTAGCCTGAGGCGGTCGTGGAACCTTTCGGGGGGCCGACCTTCGAACCTCTGACCAGTAGTGGGTGTCGGGCCCACGCGATCTGAGGCGGCTGTTGAACCCTTCGGGGGGCCAGCCTTCGAACCCCTGATCAGTAAGGAGGCTCGGAGCCTAGTTCCTTCACGGGGAAGGATCCCTTTGGGGGTATCCCCTTTCCCAGTCCCTGTTGCAAGAGATAGAGAAAGAAGGAAAAGGGAAAAAGGATACGAAATTTGAACGACGTGGCGTACCTTTTTTGGTGTGGTCGTTTTGGCGAAGGCGAAACGTCGCCAGCTGCTCCCGCCAGTAGCGCTGCCCGTTGAGCCGCGGAGTTAATGCGCCGGGGCGAGTAGTTGGCAAGGCTGCCGTTGCGCGTGCGCGAGCCGTTCGAGGAACGGGTCACGGGCGTGTCGTCTTCACACCGTGAGGGAGGGGGTTCTCTTGCTGCCTCCGGATGGGACGTGAGCCTGGCTGATGGCGTGATCGCTGCTCTTGCGCGCCTGCCACTGTCATTACTGCCGGCCCACTTTTGACCGCGTTTGACCGCTGCGTCAGGCTGGCGCAGCTGGGTCGCGCGCTGGGCCGCCTCGGGTCGCGGTATTGGTTCCGCAACCAAGGAGGTGCGGTGGTGGCGCAAGTGGCATAGTGGCTTACATGCAGCATCCGGCGCGCCGGTTGTGCGACGCGTGGGCTTGAGCCTCCGTGCTGGCCTGTCAGGAGCCGGAGAGGCGTGTCCACTTGGCGCGGCTGCATGCCGCCCGCATGGCTGCCCACCCCTTTCGCCCGTTGGTCTGGGCAAAAGTGGAGGGTCGCTTGTAACTGCTGGGTGGTTGCGCGCGCGCCGCGCGCGGCGGTTCGGCTTCTTCTGCTCGGAGCCGGTCTGCATGACAGGTGGGTCCCAGCCCCCGCGCCGCAGGGGAGGACTTTGGAGGCGTGTTGGAGAAGACTCAGCCCGTGACGGTTGGGGGCGCAAGCACGGAGAGTTGCCTTTAAAAGGAGGGCGACCCCTCTCGTAAGGCGACCATGTCTTCTTCCTCCCTTATGCATTGTGTCTTTCCGCCTTTCAAGCCCCCGGATGGGGGAAACCGCCGTCTCCGTGCCTCATCGTCGGGGGACACCACTCCGTGGGAGCGGGTACCTTTCGGCCATCGTTCGGCTTCAAGGATTTTCATCACACAGCCCAGCGGCTCCCCTCCGCTGGTGATCACCCAAGACGGTGGCCTCCAGCTCCCGAATGGGGAGGGGCAAACCGGGCTGTGGTCCCGGCCCCGCCCTCAGTGTTGAGGGTGTTCGTCATCCTCGCCGGGGCGGGGAGCGAGGCGAGCCGGGGCCCCACCTCCTACGCGGGTCGGCGGGCCACCTCATTTTCCAGCTTCTGGTGGTGGCAATCGCCTTTTAGCCCCACGGCGGAGACATCCTCCAGCCATGCCGGGGAAGGAGAACTGTTGCTGCCCAGCTAGGATGCAACATTCCGTCTTCCTCCTCGCATTCGCGGCGAGGACGGCTGCGAGGATCTGCCGGGGTGCTTAGGGGCGTCCCGCGTTTGCTGGTGATTTGCCCAGAGCTTGTCGCTCCTCGGGCTTCCCTGGCGGGGAGGTTGTCCGTACCCGCGGGGGTGGAACCGGAGTTCCGTTTGTAATGGCACCTCGAGTGCCGGGTTTTTTGTTCATTTTGGCTTTCGGGGCCTGAACATGTATGTAATTACGGCACGGAGCCGTGTTTTTTCCTCATTCCCGAGCACTAAGACTCGTCTGCTGATTGTCTGAACCGCTTCACTAAGCATGAGTCGCCCCGTGTCAAGGTGACGAGTGAGGTATCCGTATCCCGGAGGCGTAGGAGTCCCTCGGCTCGGTCGGCCCTGTTGTCCGAGGCTCCTCTAGCTTAGTTAAAGAGACCCCTCGGCCGCTCCTCGACGAGCCGAGGCCGGGGGTAGCGATATCAGCATGAGCAGAGGCGGAGTCGGCTCGGAAATGAAACCCGGTTGGCCGGAGCCTAGCCGAGTTGTCCGCTGGCAGGATCGACGCCGGAGTCGGTCAGCCGAGGCTTCGGACCGGGCTCGTGCCCTCGGAAGGTGGTTGGCCGAGGCCCCGGAGGTGGCTGGCCGAGCCGCCTGCTCGGGCCGGATTCCCGGAGAAGTCCCTGACAACGATCGCCCGGGCGTGGTGATGACGCCGTCCTTTGGAGCGGAGGCCCTCGGACCGCGTCGCCGTCCGAGGCTAGTTCGGGCCTTGCCGAAGGTGCTGTTGATGCCGAGGGTGTCGCTGCCCCCTTCGAGCGCCAAGCCCTGAGCCTGCAGGATCAGCTTGTCTTGTAGCGTGTGCTTTGTGCGGCCGTCGAGGCCGGAACACACACCCTTGCTGTGTTGTAAAGCTGCGTCCCTTTTCCTCTTGTTCCAAGCATCTGGACTTTTTGTCGGTGTCAGGGATGTTTGTGCGAGCGAAAGTTGCTTCTCGCGGAAGGTGAGGAGTGAGGTATCCGTATCCCGGAGGCGTGGGAGTCCCTCGGCTCGGTCGGCCTTGCCGCTTACGCGCACTTTTACTCGTCCATGAGGCCCTATCACCGACTTAGTCGAGAAAACTCGAAGAATCGCTTCGGCAGAAGAGCTTTCGAACGTAGAGACTTGTTCGATCCGCGGAGTCACCTTATCCGAACGCGAGTTACTTATCGCAGAAGGTGATGAGTGAGGTATCCGTATCCCGGAGGCGTAGGAGTCCCTCGGCTCGGTCAGCCTTGACTGCTTACGTGTACCCTGTCGTTTCCATGACCCACTTTTCGAAGTAGTCAAAAAGCACGAAAGATATTCTGGTAAAAAGAGGTTTTCTGTTCGAGGAAAATTTCGACGCAGAGGGGGTTTCCCCCCTTTTAGCCCCCGAGGGAGGGTCGGGCTTTGCCGAGGCTAGGCCGACCCTTCCTTGTTGACTAAACTTTGCGTGGGTGCGGGGTATATGAACAATATGGAAACATCTCAAGGGTAGAAGCGACGTAGCTGTTGGATGTTCCAAGCGTTGTCGTAAACCTCGCCTTGACTGTTGGCCAGCTTGTACGTTCCGGGCTTCAGTACTTTGGCGATGACGAACGGCCCCTCCCAGGGGGGCGTGAGCTTGTGCCTCCCTCGGGTGTCTTGCCGCAGCCGAAGCACCAGATCCCCCTCGGGCGTGGTAGCGTCGCAGGGACTGCTGATACCGCGCCGAGTGTAGTAAGGCCCTGTCCCGAGCCTCATCCAGCTGGTCCAGCGAGTCTTCTCGGCTAGCTTGGTTGCTTTCTTCGTTGTAGGCCCTCGTCCTCGGGGAGCCGTATTCCAGGTCAGTGGGCAGGACGGCCTCGGCCCCGTAGACCAGGAAGAACGGCGTGAAACCTGTGGCTCGGCTTGGCGTCGTCCTCAGGCTCCAGACCACCGAGGGGAGTTCCTTCATCCATCGCTTGCCGAACTTGTTGAGATCATTGTAAATCCGGGGCTTGAGCCCTTGTAGAATCGTGCCGTTGGCACGTTCCACTTGCCCATTCGACATGGGATGAGCTACGGCGGCCCAGTCTACCCGGATGTTGTGATCCTCGCAAAAATCCAAGAATTTTTTGCCGGTGAACTGGGTGCCGTTGTCGGTGATGATGGAGTTCGGGACCCCGAAGCGATGGATGATGTTGGTGAAGAACGCCACCGCCTGCTCGGCTCTGATGCTGTTCAGGGGTCGGACCTCGATCCACTTGGAGAATTTGTCGACGGCGACCAACAGGTGCGTGTAGCCCCCGGGCGCCTTCTGTAGAGGGCCGACGAGGTCCAGACCCCACACAGCGAAGGGCCAGGTGATGGGTATCGTCTGCAGAGCCTGAGCGGGCAGGTGGGTCTGCTTCGCATAGAATTGGCACCCTTCGCAGGCGCGGACAATTCTAGTGGCGTCAGCCACCGCCGTCGGCCAGTAGAAGCCTTGGCGGAAAGCGTTCCCGACGAGGGTTCGAGGTGCTGCATGATGGCCGCAAGCCCCCGAGTGTATTTCCTGCAGGAGTTCCTGACCCTCGGCGATGGAGATGCATCGCTGGAGGATGCCCGAGGGGCTACGGTGGTAGAGCTCCTGCTCATCGCCCAGCAAGACGAACGACTTGGCGCGTCGCGCTACCCGCCGAGCCTCGGCTCGGCCGAGGGGCAGCTCTCCTTGGCGGAGATATTGCAGGTACGGGGTCTGCCAATCTTGATCTGGCATGACCCCGCTCTGCTCATCCTCGATGTGCAGTGCTTCGCCCTCGGGGGCCGAGGGCTCCTCGGGTTGAACCGAGGATGGCTCGGGCCGGGCCGAGGTCACTTCGGACGGGGTCGAGGGCACCTCGGGCTCGGGCGTGCCGCCTACCTTGACGGAGGGTTGGTGCAGATCCCGGGAGAAGACGTCCGGGGGAACCGTCGTTCGCCCCGAGGCTATCTTCGCCAGCTCGTCCGCAGTCTCGTTGTAGCGCCGGGCGATGTGGTTAAGCTCGAGCCCGTAGAACTTGTCTTCCAGGCGTCGAACCTCATCACAGTAGGCCTCCATCTTCGGGTCGCGGCAGTGGGAGTTCTTCATGACTTGGTCGATGACGAGCTGCGAGTCGCCGCGTGCATCGAGGCGTCGGACCCCTAGCTCGATGGCGATTCGCAATCCGTTGATCAGAGCCTCGTACTCAGCCACATTGTTGGACGCCGGGAAATGGAGGCGGAGCACGTAGCGCAGGTGTTTCCCGAGGGGCGAGACGAAGAGCAGGCCCGCGCCGGCTCCCGTCTTCATCAGCGACCCGTCGAAAAACATGGTCCAGAGCTCTGGTTGGATCGGAGCCGTCGGCAACTGGGTGTCGACCCATTTGGCTACGAAGTCCGCCAGCACCTGGGACTTGATGGCCTTCCGAGGGGCGAACGAGATTGTCTCGCCCATGATTTCCACCGCCCACTTTGCGATCCGTCCCGAGGCTTCTCGGCACTGGATGATCTCCCCCAGGGGGAAGGATGACACTACAGTCACCGGATGAGACTCGAAGTAATGTCGCAGCTTTCGCCTCGTCAGGATCACTGCATACAGCAGCTTCTGGACTTGTGGGTAGCGGATCTTGGTCTCGGACAGCACCTCGCTGACGAAGTAAACTGGCCTCTGAATGGGCAAGGCATGCCCCTCTTCCTGCCTTTCGACCACGATCGCGGCGCTGACCACCTGAGTGGTAGCGGCGACGTAGACCAAGAGGGCTTCTCCATCAGCTGGGGGTACCAAGACGGGCGCCTGGGTGAGGAGCGCCTTCAGGTTCCCGAGGGCTTCCTCGGCCTCGGGTGTCCAAGTGAAGCACTCGGCCTTCCTTAAGAGACGGTACAGGGGCAGGCCTCTTTCGCCGAGGCGCGAGATGAAACGGCTCAAGGCCGCGAGGCATCCCATGACCCTCTGTACGCCTTTTAAGTCCTTGATGGGCCCCATGTTCGTGATGGCTGCGATCTTCTCCGGGTTGGCTTCGATGCCCCGCTCGGAGACGATGAATCCCAAGAGCATGCCTCGGGGCACCCCGAAGACGCACTTCTCGGGATTGAGCTTGACGCCCTTCGCCTTGAGACACCGGAATGTCAGCTCAAGGTCGGAGAGAAGGTCGGAGGCTTTCCTCGTCTTGACTACGATGTCATCGACGTAGGCCTCGACCGTGCGACCGATATGTTCGCCGAACACATGGTTCATGCACCGCTGGTACGTTGCACCCGCGTTCCTCAAACCAAACGGCATGGTGACATAACAGTACATGCCGAAGGGCGTGATGAAAGAAGTCGCGAGCTGGTCGGACTCTTTCATCTTGATTTGATGATACCCTGAGTAGGCATCGAGGAAAGACAGGGTTTCGCACCCTGCAGTGGAGTCCACGATTTGATCGATGCGAGGTAGAGGGTAGGGGACTTTCGGACATGCTTTGTTGAGACCAGTGTAGTCTACGCACATCCGCCATTTCCCCCCTTTCTTCCTCACAAGTACAGGGTTGGCAAGCCATTCGGGATGGAATACCTCTTTGATGAACCCTGCTGCCATCAGCTTGTGGATCTCCTCGCCTATCACCCTGCGCCTTTCCTCGTCGAATCGGCGCAGAGGCTGTCTGACCGGTCGGGCTCCGGCCCGAATATCCAGCGAGTGCTCGGCGACATCTCTCGGTATGCCGGGCATGTCCGAGGGACTCCACGCAAAGACGTCGGCGTTTGCGCGGAGAAAGTCGACGAGCACTGCTTCCTATTTGGGGTCGAGCCCGGATCCGATCCGAATCTGCTTGGAGGTGTCGCCACTGGGGTCGAGAGGGACGGCCTTAACCGTCTCCGCTGGCTCGAAGTTGCCGGCATGTCGCTTCACGTCCGGCACCTCTCGGGAGAGGCTTTCCAGGTCGGCGATGAGGGCCTCGGACTCGGCGAGGGCCTCGGCGTACTCCACGCACTCCACATCGCATTCGAATGCGTGTTGGTACGTGGGGCCGACGGTGATGACCCCGTTGGGGCCCGGCATCTTGAGCTTCAGGTAGGTGTAGTTGGGGATGGCCATGAACTTCGCGTAGCATGGCCTTCCCAACACTGCGTGGTAGGTCCCTCGGAACCCGACCACCTCGAACGTCAAAGTCTCCCTTCGGAAGTTAGAGGGTGTTCCGAAGCAGACAGGAAGGTCGAGCTGTCCGAGGGGCTGGACGCGCTTCCCGGGAACGATCCCGCGGAAGGGCGCAGCGCCTGCTCGGACGGATGACAGATCGACGCGCAGGAGCCTGAGGGTCTCAGCGTAGATGATGTTGAGGCAGCTGCCCCCATCCATCAGGACCTTGGTGAGCCTGACGTCGCCGATGACGGGATCGACGACGAGCGGGTACTTCCCTGGGCTCGGCACGTGGTCGGGGTGGTCATCTTGGTCGAAGGTGATGGGCTTGTCGGACCAGTCTAGGTAGACTGGCGCCGCCACCTTCACCGAGCAGACCTCCCGACGCTCCTGCTTACGATGCCGAGCCGAGGCATTCGCCGCATGCCCTCCGTAGATCATGAAGCAGTCGCGGACCTCGGGGAACTCTCCTGCTTGGTGATCTTCCTTTTTGCCGTCGTCGCGGGCCCTGTCACCCTCCGCGGGTGGCCCGGCCCGGTGAAAGTGGCGCCGAAGCATGACGCACTCCTCGAGGGTGTGCTTGACGGGCCCCTGATGGTAGGGGCACGTCTCCTTGAGTGCCTTGTCGAAGAGGTTGGCGCCTCCGGGGGGCTTCCGAGGGTTCTTGTACTCGGCGGCGGCGACAAGGTCCGTGCTGGCGGCGTCGCGTTTCGCTTGCGACTTCCTCCTGCCTTTCTTCTTGGCGCCGAGCGGAGTAGACGCCTCGGGAGCGTCTTCCGACGGGCGGCCCTGGGGCTGCTTGTCCTTTCGGAAGATGGCCTCGACCGCCTCCTGACCAGAGGCGAACTTGGTGGCGATGTCCATCAGCTCGCTCGCCCTGGTGGGGGTCTTGCGACCCAACTTGCTCACCAGGTCACGGCAGGTGGTGCCGGCCAGGAACGCGCCGATGACATCGGAGTCGGTGATGTTGGGCAGCTCGGTGCGCTGCTTCGAGAATCGCCGGATGTAGTCCCGAAGAGACTCTCCCGGCTGTTGCCGGCAGCTTCGGAGGTCCCAGGAATTCCCGGGGCGCACGTACGTGCCCTGGAAATTGCCGGCGAAAGCCTGGACCAGATCCTCCCAGTTGGAAATCAGCCCCGGAGGCAGGTGCTCCAACCAAGCGCGAGCGGTGTCGGAGAGGAACAGGGGGAGGTTGCGGATGATGAGGTTGTCATCGTCCGTCCCACCCAGCTGACAGGCCAGGCGGTAATCCGCAAGCCACAATTCCGGTCTCGTCTCCCCCGAGTACTTTGTGATAGTAGTCGGGGGTCGGAATCGGGGCGGAAACGGCGCCCGCCGAATGGCCCGGCTAAAGACCTGCGGACCGGGTGGTTCGGGCGAGGGACTCCGATCCTCCCCGCTGTCGTAGCGTCCCCCACGCCTGGGGTGATAACCTCGGCGCACCCTTTCGTCGAGGCGGGCCCGACGGTCGCGGTCAGGGTGCTCGTCACCGAGGTGGCCCGGGGCCGCAGGCGCGGTATTGCGCGTGCGCCCGGTGTAGACCGAGGCTTCCCGCATGAGTCGGGAAGTCGCGGCACGAGGTTCCGAGGGGTACCCCTGCCTTCGGGAGGCAGAGCTCTCGGCCCGCCGGGCCGCAGCGCCTTCCAGGAGATGCTTGAGCTCTCCCTGGATTCGCCGACCCTCGGTGGTTGATGACTCCGGCATCGCGCGGAGGAGCATCGCCGCGGCTGCCAGGTCCTGACCGGTTCCGCCGGATGCGGGTGGCGGTCTGTCCCTGGCATCGTTGGCGATGCGGTGCTGGAGACCTTGGGGCAGGTGACGTATTCCTCCGGCCGGGGGCTGGCTCGCCCATACCTGCCCGACGTTCCGGCGGATTGCCTCGAGCGCTCCTGCTCCCTCACCGAGCCCGGCCTGCGCCCCGCGGACTTGCTCGAGCTGTGGGTCGTGACCCCCCGCCGGAACGGGGACCACAGCTAGCTCCCGCGGGATGTCGGCGCGAGGCGCTGGCCTAGGGGGATCACCATCCTCCGGCATGCCGAGACAGCTGCCTCCGGAGGGATCCCCTAGCTCGACGTGGAAACATTCGCGGCTCGGGCCGCAGTCCTTGTCGTCAAGGCTGCGGCTGCCGTCGGAACAGTCGGAGAGGCAGTAGTTGCATGCGGTCATGAAGTCCCGCATGGCACTGGGGTTGCCAGATCCAGAGAAATCCCAGCAGATGCTGGGGTCGTCATCTTCCTCGGACCCAGAGGGTCCGTAGGTCGAGACACCCGTCAATCGGTCCCAAGGCGACCGCACACGAAACCCCAGAGAGGTTGCACTCGCCTCAACGTGAGCGCCCGCCAAAGCGAGGCCGCCAGGCGGGTTGAGGCCGAGTCGAAATGACGAAGGATGGGAATCAGCCCGTACCTTTTGGTCGACGAGGATCGACGAAGTCGCATCGGGGGCTGATCGTGCTGTCGTCCTGGGTGCGAGGGCGACGTCCTGCAGGCCCTCCGTGAGCGTGCTGGCGTCGTCCACTTGCTCGGGATCGGCGTGTCGCGGGGGGACGGCGCTCGCCTTCGCCCCAAACGCGTGGGTGATGCCCGACGCGTCCTCCGTTGGGGCGCTGGGGATGTCGATTTGCTCGACAGTCGACTGAGCGCAGCCTCCCGCTCGGCCTTGGTTGCCCCGCCTCCTCCTCCGATGGCGAGGGAGAGGATGGGGTGAGCTCGAAAGTTGTCCTTCCCCCACGTGGGAAAGACGTCGTCGATTCCGCCGCCGGCGGGCGGGCGGTCCGCCACCGTTGTCGCTGTCGCGCGGCGGTGGAAGGAGTATCATGTCGTAGCTGCCGTCAAAAGACACGAACTCGAGACTCCCGAAACGGAGCACCGTCCCGGGTTGAAGAGGTCGTTGGAGACTGCCCATCTGGAGCTTGACGGGAAACTACTCGTCAACACGCAGCAGGCCCCTACCTGGCGCGCCAACTGTCGGCGTTCCGAGACCGGGGGGTCCCCGAGCCGACGAGTGAGTGTGCCGCGTGCCCCAGCCCAGATGGGTCGAGCGCGTGGGCGAGCGCGAAGGGGGGAGAGAGAGAGAGCGAGAGCGAGGTGGCCGGAGCCGGGTCGTGAGGGAGTCGGAGGTTCTCGCGGCCTTCGTGTTCGTCCCGCGCCCAGGTCGGGTGCGCTTGCAGTAGGGGGTTACAAGCGTCCGCGCGGGTGAGGGGAGCGAGCGGCCCCGAGAGAGCGCCTGCCCCTGCCCTTCGTTCCCGCGAGGCCAACCTTCTCTAAGAAGGCCCTGGTCCTTCCTTTTATAGGCGTAAGGAGAGGATCCAGGTGTACAAATGGGGGTGTAGCAAGGTGCTACGTGTCTAGCGGGGGAGAGCTAGTGCCCTAAGTACATGCCAAGGTGGCAGCCGGAGAGATCTTGGCGCCCGGCTAGTGTGGCGTCGTGGCTGTTGGAGAAGCAATGGAGCCGGGCGGAGGGACAGCTGTCGGAGTGGTTGGGCCCTTGCTGACGTCCCCCTGCTTTCGTAAGGGAGCTGGGAGCCGCCGTCGTCATGGTCCAGCGGGGCGCCATCATTGCCTATCTGGCGGAGCTAGCCAGATGGGACGTCGGTCCTGTTCTCTGCGGCCCGAGTCGCCTCAGGGTAGGGCGATGATGGCGCTTCCTGTCGACGTGGCGGACTCGTGCCCTAGGTCGGGCGACGTGGGGGCTCCTCCGAAGCCGAGGTCGAGTCTGTCCTGCATGGCCGAGGCCGAGGCCGAGCCCGAGCCCCTGGGTCGGGCGAGGCGGAGGTCGTTCAGCAGAGGTCGGGGTGGAGTCCGAGCCCTGGGTCGGGCGAAGCGGGGTTCATCGTCTTCCGGGGCCTTAGCCCGAGTCCGAGCCCTGGGTCGGGCGGAGCGGAGTTCGCCGTCTTCCGGGGCCTTAGCCCGAGTCCGAGCCCTGGGTCGGGCGGAGCGGAGTTCGCCGTCTTCCGGGGCCTTAGCCCGAGTCCGAGCCCTGGTTCGGGCGGAGCGGAGTTCGCCGTCTTCCGGGGCCTTAGCCCGAGTCCGAGCCCTGGGTCGGGCGGTGCGGAGTTCGCCGTCTTCCGGGACCTTAGCCCGAGTCCGAGCCCTGGGTCGGGCGGAGCGGAGTTCGCCGTCTTCCGGGGCCTTAGCCCGAGTCCGAGCCCTGGGTCGGGCGGAGCGGAGTTTCCTCTGGCGCTTTTGGCCAAGCCTGGCTGCCCGTCAGTCTTACTCTTTGCGTTAAAGGCCCCAGTGACTTGGTCGGTCGGCGCGGTGATTTAGTCAGGGTTACTTCTTATCGAAGGCAAGGCCTCGGGCGAGCCGGAGATGCGTCTGCCGTGAAAGAGGAGGCCTCGGGCGAGACGGAAACATCTCAGGGTCGGCTGCCCTTGCCCGAGGCTAGGCTCGGGCGTGGCGTGATCGAGTCGCTCGTATGGACTGATCCCTGACTTAATCAAACCCATCAGGCCTCTGCAGCTTTATGCTGATGGGGGTTACCAGCTGAGAATTAGGCGTCTTGAGGGTACCCCTAATTATGGTCCCCGACACCTGGTATCGCGAAGCCGACGATCCTCGTCTTCTTCTCAACCACCCACATCCACCCCAGCCGCCACCTATCAGCCCTCCCCACCACCCTCGCCCTCAACCTCCACCGCGTCCACAGGCCACGCCACCATGTCCGACCCAACCATGGCCGACCTCATGGAGCTGATGCGATCCTGGAAGACGGAGATCACGGCGGAGATCAGGGAGATGAAGGACGAGATGGCCTCCATGAAGGCGAAGTCGGCCTCATCATCTGACATGGGAGGCGGCGGTCGCATGGAGCCTCCTCGGGAGCAGGATCGGCCCCCCAGGTTCCAGAAGTTGGACTTTCCTCGTTTCGACGGCAAGTCTGACCCGAGGCTCTTCATCAACAAATGTGAGTCCTATTTTCGTCAACAGCGCACCATGGCCGAGGAGCGCGTTTGGATGGCGACATACAACCTCGAAGGCGTCGCACAAGAATGGTTCATGCAACTCCAGGAGGATGAAGGCACGCCATCGTGGGGGCGATTCAAAGATCTCCTTGATCTACGATTCGGCCCGACGTTGCGCTCAGCGCCCCTCTTCGAGCTGACGGAGTGCCGACGCACCGGCACCGTGGAAGAGTACTCCAACCGCTTCCAGAGTCTCCTCTTTCGCGCTGGGCGGCTCGACGAATTCCAGCGAGTCCAGCTGTTCACAGGTGGTCTGCTTCCGCCTCTCAGCCACGTCGTCCGGCTCCGGGTCCGGAGACGCTGGCCGCGGCTATGAGCCTCGCCCGGCAAGTGGAGTTGATGGAACTCGACAAGCTGGCGGTGGCCCCAGCCAAACCGACACATCGCGCACCCCCGGCAGGCCCGACACAACACCGGGCATTGGCAGCACCACAAGCACCCCCACTGCTCGCGCTACCGGCACCGCCGGCGAATGCTGCACCAACCGCGCGAGAGCGGCAACCGGGTCGCCGTCTATCCAAGGAAGAACAGGAGGAACGCCGTCGGCTCGGGTTGTGTTTCAACTGTGATGAGGCATACTTCCGCGGCCACAACCGCACATGTCACCGCATCTTCTACGTCGAAGGCGTTGCGCTGGAGAGAGACGACGATGCCACAGGCGCTGCTGATCCAGCAGGGGAGGCCCCCATCTACTCCCTACATGCAGTGGCCGGGGTACCTACCTTCGACACGATGCAGGTCCGAGCGCTCCTCGAGACAGCAGTGCTGGTCGCCCTCCTCGACACGAGATCGACACACAACTTCATCGGCAAGCGCGCAGCGTAACGCTCTGGGTTGCACATCCAGCCGCGCCCACAGCTCACCGCCACCGTGGCCAACGGCGAGCGCATCATCTGCCCGGGGGTCATCCGCAACGCGCCAATCCAGGTGCATGGCGAGACGTTCCACGTCGACCCTTTCGTCATGCCTTTGGCAGGTTTCGACCTCGTCCTCGGCACGCAGTGGTTGGTACACTCGGGCCCATCGTCTAGGACGTCGCTGCGTGGACTATGCAGTTCCAGCGCGCGGGACGCGCCGTCCGCTGGACCGACCTTGCTTCGTCTGACAAGTCGGCCCTCCGCGCGGCCACGGCGACTCCGACACCGATGTTGCAGCCCCAACCGGGCCAGGAGACCCTCCTCGACGCCCTTCTGCACTCCCTCGGCGACGTCTTCACCGAGCCTTGCGGCCTCCCACCCAAGCGCTCCCGTGACCACCGCATCACCCTCAAGCCGAGAGCGCTGCCGGTGGCGGTCCGTCCGTACCGGTACCCGGCCGCACACAAGGACAAGCTCGAGCGGCAGTGCACCGCCATGATCGAGCAGGGCATTGTCCGCCGCAGCGACTCAGCGTTCTCCTCACCAGTACTCCTCGTCAAGAAGCCGGACGGCTCCTGGCGTTTCTGCGTCGACTATAGGGCGCTGAATGCGCTCACCGTCAAGGACGCCTTCCCAATTCTGGTGGTGGACGAGCTGTTGGATGAGCTCCACGTCGCGAAATTCTTCACCAAGCTCGACCTACGATCGGGCTACCACCAGGCCCGGATGCGTCCGGAGGACATCCACATGACGGCCTTCTGCACCCACGACGGCCTATACGAGTTCCTGGTGATGCCGTTCGGGCTATGCAATGCCCCGGTGACATTCCAGGCTTTGATGAATGATGTGTTGCGCCCGTTTCTTCGCCGGTTTGTTCTAGTGTTCTTTGACGACATTTTGATATACAGTAAGAGCTGGGGAGAACACCTTCGTCACATCTGCGCCGTCCTCGAAGAGCTTCAGCACCATCAGTTGTTCCTCAAGCGCACCAAGTGTGCGTTCGGCGCAGCGTCGGTCGGCTACCTCGGCCACGTCATCTCCGAGGCAGGCGTTGCCATGGACCCGGCCAAGGTCTAGGCCATCCGGGACTGAACCACGCCTCGATCAGCACGGGCGGTACGAGGCTTCCTCGGCCTGGCGGGCTACTACTGGAAGTTCGTCCACCACTACGGTACCGTACCCGCGCCATTAACAACCTTGTTGAAGAAGGACGGGTTCTCGTGGAGCGAGAAAGCCGCGGCGGCATTTGCAACACTCAAGGACGCGGTCACCTCGACGCCCGTCCTCGCCATGCCAGACTTCTCCAAGCCGTTCGTCGTCGAGTGTGACGCGTCATCCCATGGGTTCGGCGCAGTGATGGTCCAGGACGGCCACCCCATCGCTTTCTTCAGTCGGGCTATCGCACCCTGACATCAGGCGCTGGCGGCCTACGAACGGGAGCTCATTGGGCTCGTCATGGCGGTACGGCACTAGCGGCCATACCTTTGGGGACGCCGGTTTGTCGTCAAAACCGACCACTACAGCCTCAAGTACCTGCTGGGTCAGCGGCTCGCGACGATTCCACAACATCACTGGGTGGGCAAGCTCCTGGGCTTCGATTTCTCCGTCGAATATAAGCCCGGGTCGACCAATGTGGTGGCGAATGCCCTCTCCCGCCGCGACACGCCAGATGACGAGGCTATCCTAGCCCTCTCAGCCCCGCGCTTCGACATCCTGGACCGACTTCGTCAGGCGCAGCTCACCGACTCCGCCCTTGTTGCCATGCATGACGAGGTGCAGGCCGGCACCAGGCGCGCACCTTGGGCGGTGGTCGATGGGATGGTCCAGTACGCCGGCCGATTCTACTTATCGCCATCTTCACCGCTGCTTCAGGAGCTGCTGGCAGCTGTGCATGCCGACGGCCACGAGGGGGTCCAGCGCACGCTGCACCGCCTTCGACACGACTTTCACTTTCCTAACATGAAGCAGGTGGTCCAAGACTATGTGCAGGAGTGCCCTACCTGCCAACGCCACAAGTCCGAGCACCTACACCCGGCCGGGCTCCTACTTCCCCTTCCGATTCCGCAGAGAGCTTGGATAGACGTGGCGTTGGACTTCGTCGAAGCCCTGCCCCGAGTACGCGGCAAGTCAATCATCTTGACAGTGGTAGACAGGTTCAGCAAGTACTGTCACTTTATTCCGCTGGCACACCCATATTCGGCGGAGTCCGTGGCTCAGG
Source organism: Zea luxurians (assembly GCA_029449295.1). NCBI lineage: Eukaryota > Viridiplantae > Streptophyta > Magnoliopsida > Poales > Poaceae > Zea > Zea luxurians. The sequence continues at coordinate 15,656,659 of JAOPSE010000012.1, forward strand.
CGTTCTTCACGGAAATTGTCCGCCTCCATGGGGTGCCGCAGTCCATGGTGTCGGACCGCGACGTCGTGTTCACCTCCAAGTTCTGGCGGGAGCTCATGCGACTGATGGGGACCAACCTCCACATGACATCGGCCTTCCACCCTCAGTCGGACGGCCAATCCGAGTCGGCGAATAGAGTCATCACCATGTACTTGCGGTGCCTCACGGGTGATCGACCACGACAATGGATGCAGTGGCTTCCGTGGGCAGAATACCTCTTCAACACCGCCTACCAGAGCTCCCTCCGCGACACGCCATTCCGGATCGTCTACAGACACGATCCTCCATCCACCCGGTCCTATGAGCCGAGGGACACACGTGTTGCTGCTGTGGCCAAGACCATGGAGGAACGCGAGGAGTTCCTCGCTGATGTGCGCCATCGTCTGGAGCAGGCTCAGACCGTCCAGAAAAAGTACTATGACCAGGGACACCGCGCCGTCACATATCAGGTGGGCGAGTGGGTGCTGCTCCGCCTCCACCACCGGTCCCCTGCCTCCCTCAACACCGACACCACCAGCAAGCTGAAGCTTCGGTTCTATGGGCAGTACCGAGTGCTGGAGATCATCAACGAGGTCGTTGTCCGCCTTGAGCTACCGGCACAAGCCTGTATCCACGATGTGTTTCACGTGGGCGTCCTCAAGAAGTACCAGGGCACTCCTCCACAAGCTACGCCACCACTGCCCCCACTTCACCATGGAGTCGTCACCTTGGAGCCAGCCCAGGCCGTCAAGACCAGGATCGCCCGCGGAGTACGCCAGGTACTCATTCAGTGGAAGGACCAGTCCCCAGCATCAGCGACTTGGGAGGATGTCGACACCTTCAGCGCCAAGTTCCCCACATTCCAGCTCGAGGACGAGCTGCTTCTCGAGGAGAGGAGACATGTCATGTACGGGCACACGTACGCCAGGCGCAGGAGAGCCCGCGACGTGCGTCGTGCGGATGAGCGAGCAACAAGGGCGCAGGAGCAGCAGGCAATCAGCTAGGATGGAAAGTACCTAGCTGATTAATCATTTCCCCATTTTGGATTGGCTAGGATAGAAAGTATCTAGCTGATTAATCATTTCCCTATTTTGAATTGGCTAAGATAGAAAGTATCTAGCTGATTAGTCATTTCCCTATTTTGAATTGGCTAGGATAGAAAGTATCTAGCTGATTAATCATTTCCCTATTTTGATTAGTCCTACAATCAAGGAGGACCTTCTACATTTTGTAAGGCCACCGGCTATATAACCCTGTGCGGAGGCACCTTGAGGGGTAAGCAATATCACTACTTTCCAGCTCTCTCTCTCTCTCTATCTCTCTAAGTCGGCGACTGGAGGATTCAACCAGTCAACGTTGAAGCTCGGCGTGGGGGCATAACCCTGCCGGCAACCACGGACCAAGGCTACGAATTACGTAGCCGAGGTCCACCTGTCTTGGGCACTAACGCCCTTGACAACACAAAAGAAGGGGAAGAGAGCATGAAAGAAGTTCTGATTACTCCATTTACAAATTACAATCAAACAGATCAGGACAATTGTATATATTATTACAAAAGGGTTCTACCATCTATGACAAACAACCCTCATTTTCCCAAAAAGAAATTTGTATCTACGGAGTGAATGAAATAATCCTGGTTTGCTGTCTACCCTCGATAAGCCCATAACAGAAGCTACAAGTTCTAACAAACAGCGAATGAAAATAGACACAGCAATATCACAGGACATCTAATGAATCTACTGGAGCCAACAGAACAGCAGGCACAAGTGTACAAACAAATGGACACAGAATTGTTACAAGGCACGTCAAGTAGCTAGACCAAGTGTTTCACCAAATCAAGATGCTTACAATAAAATTAAAGAGACTGAATTACCCTCTAAAAATCAAGAGATGGACAGATGAAGGGGAAAATATTTGCCACTGAATTACTGCCACTGCAATATTTGCAGCATTAGAAAGTTTTAATTACTTCATTTACAAATTACAATCAAACAGATCGGGAAAATTCTATATACTATAAGAATTCACCACCTATCATATATGGCAAACAACTCTCATTTTTTCCCAAAAGAATGTCCATCTACAGAGTGAATGAACCTGACTAGTGATCAATGTATCATTTAGCAGAAACACAGAAGGAAATGAGAACATCGCCATATACACCAAAGCAGCTCTCGTCCCAACCTATCAACCAACCAGGCACTATCAACAAAGGGAACGTATCTTGTGCTCATAGAGCCTCCGTGCTCATATGAGCACTTAAAATCTAGTGTTTTTGGGCCTGATTGGTTGTTATCTTCCCTGGCGAGGGGCGAGCCAGACTCGCACCAGGGAGCCAAGCCGGCAGGAGTCGGGCTCTAGTGGTGCAGTAGCGCTTTGATTGGTTTCCGTATCTATACAGCCAGGCCTGGTGGAGACAACGATTGGTTGCCTGCATATCTCGGGCCCAGCAGCATTTTCTTCTCTGCATGCTTGCCAAAGCAGCTCGTTCTTGCACCGCTCGAGACTGGCTCGCCCGAAACAACAGATTCTCACGTCTCCCCGGCGCCTGGTAGAGTGGGCACTTTTGCATGCTGGGAGCCTAGCTCGGTAGCTGGACCAAGCAACCAAACTAGCGCTTCCTGCATCTCGCGAGCCTGGTTCAGCGCGCAGCAAACCAATCAGCCCCTTTGTGAGCAATACAACAGTGATCAGTAATTTTTCATTTACCTCCCTTCAACTCAGTTTCGATTCGATGGCAATTTTCCATTTATCCCCTCCCACTTTAACGTTGATTGCTCACGAACATACCAGATTTAAAGTGCTCATGTGAGCACCAGGCTCTGAGAGCAAGATTTGTTCCCCGTCAACAAAAGCTAAAAAAACTCCCATCCAAGCTGCCTTACTCCTCTCTGAGTAGGAAATCTAACCTTAATACAACGCCGCAAATACAAAACAATGAAGTTCTAATACAGACATTCACATGGGAAAGATAGATATGAACAGGAGGCTCACCATGGAGGTGATATACTCCTCGAACGACTCCCGATACTTGTCGTAGAGCTGCTGCGAGTAGTCGTGCGGCGGCTTCTGCGTGCACATGTTGTATATCGTCCTGCGACAAGAGGACCAAAACCTAGATCAGAACCGGATCGAGGCGGATCGCGGTGTGAAACCAAGCGGCCGCTGCGCAGGAGACGGCAGCGGCGAGGAGGAGTGAGGGGAGAAGGAGGCGTACGTGTAGAGCATCATGTAGTCCTCGGAGCTGAACTGAGGCTCGGGCTTGCCCTCGAGAATGTTCTTCAGCTTGGTGATACCCTTCTGCATAAACGCCCATCCCTCCTCCAGATCGATTGTCCTACGCTCCTGCCCTGCCATCACCGCCGGTGCCGGTGGCGGTGCCGGCGCGCTGAGACTCAAATCCTAGCGCCGCCGCTGGGGGTTTGGTGGTGCGCCTGGGAAGGATGGCGAGGGTCCTCGACAGGCCAGCTAGAGAGGCGGGATGGGGAAGGACTAGGAGAGAGGCGAGCGCGTGGACATGAGAGAGGAAAGAGGTGAGCTGGGGCCTGGGTGGTGGCGTAGACTGGTTCCTCCGCACCGAGAGACGGGAGTGGATAGCATATGCTTAAATCACTGTTTTATCTTTAAATACTCTTTTCGTTTTAGTTTTTAGCTCTCTTTTTCCATCCACATCTAAATAAAAATGATAATGAATATAGAATATATACAAACTACATTCATAACTCATTGAGTGAATGTATATTTTGTCCAAAGTGAATTATATTTTATGATGAAGAGGGTATAAATTTATCAAGTTTGACAATTTGTAGCACCTCAAATCTATTCCCTATAACTATCTGTTTCTAAAAATTCTTATGCATAGAAATTTAAACTCTTTGTTAGTATATTCCACCGACGATCTCGCCGCTAAGGTAGAAGAGCTAACGACTGCTTTGGCTTATCAGAATAAGCTGCTTAGGCTTGCTGCTTGTGGGAGGAAAGATTTTAAATTCAAGTACGAGAGCACGCTTATAGAGCCCGAGTCTTCTAGAGCTTCTACTGTGGTGTCTGATGTGAATATGATAAGTGCGCTCTACACATGTCGAACATCACAACTTTGTAGATCAAGTACGCCAACTTGCTAGATGAGCGCGTCGAGTTGAGATCTAGGTCTATCTTGTTAGGTGCGTGTACCACTTGTCCTAGCTTGTAGACTGAGCTAGCGGAGAGAAATGGTAGGATAGCCTTGCTTGAGGATGCTAGCTTAATGAGTGCTCCTACACCTACACAGTGTGCACTTTGTGACGGTTTCCAGTCTGCTCTCGAGTCCTGCAGACACAACAAGACCTGAATTGAGGAAGAAAACACATACCTTCGGTCGGTCTTTAAGTTAGGGGTCGTGCAGTGAGCCCCAATTGGGCATGGTGGTCAGCCAGTTCAAGAGGGGAACTGGTGAACCAGGATTAGGCTTTGCTGCTAAGGATAGGAGTGCAGCTTGCTTTGGGAAGGTTGGTGAGTGGAGTCGATTGAAACCATCAGAGAAGCCATCGACCACTCCCAAGCTTATCAAAATCATCCCACCTAAGCCTATCACCCCTGTGAGAGATGGTGTGATTAAGGAGCCTGTGAGAGCCCCTCAGAAACAAGTGTGGGTTCCAAAACCTAATCATCTCAATAACACACTTGATACCCTTTTCGACATCTCTAGTGATCCCCTTCCTAGAGATCCTCGGCCATAGCCACACCAAAAGCCCAAGACTCAAACAAATTCCACCCAAGAGAGAGGTGAGGTTCCATTGTGACTATTGTGAGAGGGAGGGTCATATGTCTGCCTTTTGCTTTAGGAGGACAACCATGTTAGGAAGCGGCCACCTCCTCTCCTAGGACAACCATGTTTGGAAGTGAGTGAAGAGCACATTCCAATGCCACATGAGAAGCCTTGCATCCCATCAGGCGAATAAAGTAGTAATACTTATCAGCAGATAGAGCATCAATGCATACATTGCTGACAAGTTGTGCGTCCACCTTGCACATGGTGTCAAAGCCAACGGTTGTCTCAACAAACTGGTTCTTAAGGTCCCCATTCAAGGTTACAGGAACACCTACAACCATTGTTGCACACTTTGCCGCGGTAAAAGTCTCGGCAAGTTGAGCAGCATCAGTGTTGGAAGTGACACCTCCAGCGATAACCCGAGCATCCAACTTCAAAAGTTGTCAACTAGCTATCGCAACATTGACCTGCTCTATCGTCCTAATCTCATTCTTTGTTCAACCAAGCATGTCATATCCACCTTGATTTCTATATGAAGTAATAAGTTTATCAGTGATCCTCAAGGTTCTCTGCGCTAGTAGACCATCTGATCCACCAAGAAAACCAATGAGTTTGATATTCTGGTTGTGGGCCTTGGTAGCCTCATAGAGTCCCAAAACGACATTGCGGCCTCCTGGGGATTGCCTGCCACAGAAGGCAATGTCAACTCTTACCACCTGGTGTTTAGATATGACCATAAAATCAGGGACAACAGTCATCTTCCTCATTGAAAGGGAAATATGGTCAAACCTTTTCCTAAATAATTTTGGTAGTTGAATTGCCCAACACAAACAATTATACTAACTAGTTTGCTATAGAATATATGTTCTACAGGTGCCAAAGGTTCACAACAAACCAATACAAAGTTAAAAGAAAGGGTTCAAATTAAAGGAGCAAAGACAACCGAAGGCTGCCCTGGTCTGGCGCACCGGACTGTCCGGTGTGCCACCGGATAGTGTCCGGTGCACCAGGGAGATCAACTCCGAACTTGCCACCTTCGGGTTTCTGAAAATCGCTATCCGCTATAATTCACTAGACTGTCCGGTGTAGCACCGGACTGTCCGGTGTGCCAGCGGGAGCAACGGCTAGCGCGCCAACGGTCGACTGCAAAAGTGAACAGTGAATAGTGAACAGTGCGGACTGCGCACGCAGAGTCAGGGCAGGCGCCAGAAGGCGCAATGGATAGTGAACAGGACCTGTCCGGTGCACCACCGGACTTTCCGGTGGCCCAGCTGTCAGAAGCTCCAACGGTCGAACCCTAACGGTTGGGTGACGTGGCTGGCGCACCGGACAGTGTCCGGTGCGCCCGTCGACAGCAGAGTTCCCCAACGGCCATTTTGGTGGGTGGGGCTATAAATACCCCCCAACCACCACACTTCAAGGCATCCAAGTTTTCAGCCTTTGCATTCAATACAAGAGCTCTAGACTTCACTCCAAGACACAAAAGCAAAGATCAAATCCTCTCCCAAGTTCGGAATCACTCCAATCAATTAGTGACTAGTGAGAGAGAGAGATATTCATGTTCATTTGAGTTCTTGCGCTTGGATCGCTTTTCTTCTTCCCCGTTTCTTGTTCCCAAGTCATTTGTAATCAAGGCAAGAGACACCAATTGTGTGGTGGTCCTTGTGGGGACTAAGTGTCCCAATTGATTGAGAAGAGAAGCTCACTCGGTCTAGGTGACCGTTTGAGAGAGGGAAAGGGTTGAAAGAGACCCGGTCTTTATGACCACCTCAACGGGGAGTAGGTTTGCAAGAACCGAACCTCGGTAAAACAAATCACCGTGTCATCCGCTCTTATTTGCTTGTGATTTGTTTTCGCCCTCTCTTTCGGACTCGATTATATTTCTAACGCTAACGCCGACTTGTAGTTGTGCTTAAAGTTTATAAATTTCAGATTTGCCTATTCACCCCCCCCCCTCTAGGCGACTTTCAATTAGTATCAGAGCCTGGTACTTCATTAGAGCCTAATCGCTTGAAGTGATGTCGGGAGATTGAAAGTCGCCTAGAGGGGGGGTGAATAGGGCGAAACTGAAATTCTCAAAAATAATCACAACTACAAGCCGGGTTAGCGTTAGAAAAATAATAGAGTCCGCGAGAGAGGGTGCAAAACAAATCGCAAGTGAATAATGAAGTGAGACACGCGGATTTGTTTTACCGAGGTTCGGTTCTTTTAAACCTACTCCCCGTTGAGGAGGCCACAAAGGCCGGGTCTCTTTCAACCCTTTCCCTCTCTCAAACGGTCCCTTAGACCGAGTGAGCTTTCTCTTCGCAAATGCTTGGAACACAAAGTTCCCGCAAGGACCACCACAAGTTTGGTGTCTCTTGCCTCAATTACAAGTGAGTTTGATCGCAATGAAAATTGAAAGAAAGCACGATTGCAAAAACCAAGCGACAAGAGCGACAAATAACACATGGATCACTTTCTCTCTCAAGTCACTAATCACTAATGATCTCTTTTCTCAATTGTGAAACTTGGAGAGATGGAGGCTTTGAATGTGTCTTGGAATGGATTGCTAGCTCTTGTATTGAATGTTGAAGGTTGGAATGCTTGGATGTGTTGAATGGAGGTGGTTGGGGTTGTATTTATAGCCACCAACCACTTCCTAGCCGTTACTCCATTCTGCTGAGCGCGGACGGTCCGCCCGCCAGGTCCGGACAGTCCGCCCCTGTAGATCAACGGCTGAAAATGCAACGGTCAGCAGTAACGGCTATATCAACGGCTATATTGCATTTAATGCATCGTCAGATGTCAGACAGACCCAGTCGCGGACGGTCCGGTCAAGCACCCCGGACGGTCCGCGAGGCCGCTATAATTCATTCTTCCGAACCCATCACCTTCGAGTTTTTTGGATCCTTGCCTACCGGATGGTCCGCGCTTGAGGCCGGACGGTCCGAGCGAGGGTACAGACGGTCCGCGCTTATCCTCCGGACGGTCCATATTGCAGACTCGGATTTTTGCATTGGTTCTGTCCGAGGGTCATCCTTGTGTTGCGGACGGTCCGCCGCAAGGGCCCGGACGGTCCGCGCTTGGCCTGTTTTTCCAAAAAGCTTCTCCTGTCCGGAATAATCTACAGTATTCTGGACAGTCGATTTAGTATAGTTGTAGATGAACCTTTGACACCTGTAGAACATATATTCTAGAGCAAACTAGTTAGTCCAATTATTTGTGTTGGGCAATTCAACCACCAAAATCAATTAGGAAGTAGGTGTAAGCCTAATTCCCTTTCAATCTCCCCCTTTTTGGTGATTGATGCCAACACAAACCAAAGCAAATTTAAAAGTGCATAATTGAACCAATTTGCATAATGTAAGTGCAAAGGTTGCTTGGAATTGAGCCAATAAATGTTACTTACTAGATGTGCATGGATTGTTTCTTTATTTTTAACATTTTGGACCACACTTGCACCACATGTTTTGTTTTTGCAAATTCTTTTTGTAAATCCTTTTCAAAGTCCTTTTGCAATATAGTCAAAGGTAGATGAAATAAGATTTTTGCAAAGCATTTTCAAGTTTAAAATTTTCTCCCCTTGTTTCAAATGCTTTTCCTTTGACTAAACAAAACTCCCCCTCAAATAAATTCTCCTCTTAGTGTTCAAGAGGGTTTTGAAATATTAAATTTTGAAGATACTACTTGCTCCCCCTTTAGAACACAAAGAGATACCAATTGAAATTTTCCAATTGAAAACCATTAATTTTAAAAAATTTAGGGTGGTGGTGCGGTCGTCCTTTTGCTTTGGGCTCATACTTTCTCCCCCTTTGGCATGAATCGCCAAAAGCGGATACTTTGAGTGAGATATAAGCCCTTAGAAGTACTTTCTCCCCCTTTGGTCATAAATAAAACATATGAGTAAAGATTATACCAAAGATGGAGAGTGGTGCGGAGAGACGGCGAAGAATGAGTAGTAGAGTGGAGTGGAAGCCTTTGTCTTCGCCGAAGACTCCAATTCCCTTTCAATATACCTATGACTTGGTTTGAAATACACTTGAAAACACATTAGTCATAGCATATATAAAAGAGACATGATCAAAGGTATATTTATGAGCTATGTGTGCAAGTTTAGCAAAAGAAGTTCCTAGAATCAAGAATATTGAGCTCATGCCTAAGTTTGGTAAAAGATTGTTCATCAAGTGGCTTGGTAAAGATATCGGCTAATTGATCTTTAGTGTTATGTATGAAATCTCGATATCCCCCTTTTGTTGGTGATCCCTAAGAAAATGATACCGAATGGCTATGTGTTTAGTGCGGCTATGCTCAACGGGATTATCCGCCATGCGGATTGCACTCTCATTATCACATAGAAGAGGAACTTTGGTTAGTTTGTAATCGTAGTCCCGCAGGGTTTGCCTCATCCAAAGTAATTGCGCGCAACAATGGCCTGCGGCAATATACTCGGCTTCGGCAGTAGAAAGAGCGACCGAATTTTGCTTCTTTGAAGCCCAAGACACCAAGGATCTTCTCAAGAATTGGCAAGTCCCCGATGTGCTCTTCCTATTAATCTTACACCCTGCCCAATCGGCATCCGAATAACCAATCAAATCAAATGTGGATCCCCGAGGGTACCAAAGCCCAAACTTAGGTGTATAAGCCAAATATCTCAAGATTCGTTTTACGGCCGTAAGGTGTGATTCCTTAGGGCCGGCTTGGAATCTTGCACACATGCAAACGGAAAGCATAATGTCCGGTCGAGATGCACATAAATAGAGCAATGAACCAATCATCGACCGGTATACCTTTTGATCCACGGACTTACCTCCCGTGTCGAGGTCGAGATGCCCATTTGTTCCCATGGGTGTCTTGATGGGCTTGGCATCCTTCATTCCAAACTTGCTTAGAATGTCTTGAGTGTACTTCGTTTGGCTAATGAAGGTGCCCTCTTGGAGTTGCTTGACTTGGAATCCTAAGAAATATTTCAACTCCCCCATCATCGACATCTCGAATTTCTTTGTCATGATCCTACTAAATTCTTCACATGTAGATTCGTTAGTAGACCCAAATATGATATCATCAACATAAATTTGGCATACGAACAAATCATTGTCAAGAGTTTTAGTGAATAAAGTAGGATCGGCTTTGCCGACTTTGAAGCCATTAGCAATAAGGAAATCTCTAAGGCATTCATACCATGCTCTTGGGGCTTGCTTGAGCCCATAAAGCGCCTTAGAGAGCCTATAAACATGGTTAGGGTACTCACTGTCTTCAAAGCCGGGAGGTTGCTCAACATAGACCTCCTCTTTGATTGGTCCATTGAGGAAGGCACTCTTCACGTCCATTTGATAAAGCTTGAAACCATGGTAAGTAGCATAGGCTAATAATATGCGAATTGACTCAAGCCTAGCTACGGGTGCATAGGTTTCACCGAAATCCAAACCTTCGACTTGTGAATACCCCTTGGCCACGAGTCGAGCTTTGTTCCTTGTCACCACACCATGCTCGTCTTGCTTGTTGCGGAAGACCCACTTGGTTCCTACAACATTTTGGTTAGGACGTGGAACTAAGTGCCATACCTCGTTCCTCGTGAAATTGTTGAGCTCCTCTTGCATCGCCATTACCCAATCCGAATCTTGAAGTGCTTCCTCTACCCTGTGTGGCTCAATAGAGGAAACAAAAGAGTAATGCTCACAGAAATGTGCAACACGAGATCGAGTGGTTACCCCCTTATGAATGTCACCGAGGATGGTGTCGACGGGGTGATCTCGTTGTATTGCTTGATGGACCCTTGGGTGTGGCGGCCTCGGTTGTTCATCCTCCTTGTCTTCATCATTTGCATCTCCCCCTTGATCATTGTCGTCATCTTGAGGTGGCTCATCTCCTTGATCTTTACCTTCATCAACTTGAGCCTCGTCCTCATTTTGGGTTGGTGGAGACGCTTGCGTTGAGGAGGATGGTTGATCTTGTCCGTGTGAAGGCTCTTCGGATTCCTTAGGACACACATCCCCAATGGACATGTTCCTTAGCGCTATGCACGGATCCAGTTCTTCACCTATCTCATCAAGATCAACTTGCTCTACTTGAGAGCCGTTAGTTTCATCAAACACAACATCACAAGAAACTTCAACAAGTCCTGAGGACTTGTTAAAGACTCTATATGCCCTTGTGTTTGAGTCATATCCTAGTAAAAAGCCTTCTACAGTTTTAGGAGCAAATTTAGATTTTCTACCTCTTTTAACAAGAATAAAGCATTTGCTACCAAAAACTCTAAAATATGAAATATTGGGCTTTTTACCGGTTAGGAGTTCATAGGATGTCTTCTTGAGGATTCGGTGTAGATATAACCGGTTGATGGCGTAGCAGGCGGTGTTGACCGCCTCGGGCCAAAACCGATCCGGTGTCTTGTACTCATCAAGCATGGTTCTTGCCATGTCCAATAGAGTTCGATTCTTCCTCTCCACTACACCATTTTGTTGTGGAGTGTAGGGAGAAGAAAACTCATGCTTGATGCCCTCCTCCTCAAGGAAGCCTTCTATTTGTGAGTTCTTGAACTCCGTCCCATTGTCGCTTCTAATTTTCTTGATCCTTAAGCCGAACTCATTTTGAGCCCTTCTCAGGAATCCCTTTAAGGTCTCTTGGGTATGAGATTTTTCCTGCAAAAAGAACACCCAAGTGAAGCGAGAATAATCATCCACAACAACTAGACAGTACTTACTCCCGCCGATGCTTATGTAAGCGATCGGGCCGAATAGGTCCATGTGTAGGAGCTCCAGTGGCCTGTCACTAGTCATGATGTTCTTGTGTGGATGATGAGTGCCAACTTGCTTCCCGGCTTGGCATGCGCTACAAATCCTGTCTTTCTCAAAATGAACATTGGTTAGTCCTAAAATGTGTTCTCCCTTTAGAAGCTTATGAAGATTCTTCATTCCAACATGGGCTAGTCGGCGGTGCCAGAGCCAACCCAAGTTAGTCTTAGCAACCAAGCAAGTGTCGAGTTCAGCTCTATCAAAATCTACCAAGTATAGCTGACCCTCTAACACTCCCTTAAATGCTATTGAATCATCACTTCTTCTAAAGACAGTAACACCTACATCAGTAAATAGATAGTTGTAGCCCATTTGACAAAGTTGGGATACGGAAAGCAAATTGTAATCTAAAGAATCTACAAGAAAAACATTGGAAATAGTATGGTCAGGTGATATAGCAATTTTACCCAATCCTTTGACCAAACCTTGATTTCCATCCCCGAATGTGATAGCTCGTTGGGGATCTTGGTTTTTCTCATATGAGGAGAACATCTTCTTCTCGCCTGTCATGTGGTTTGTGCACCCGCTGTCGAGTATCCAACTTGAGCCCCCGGATGCATAAACCTACAAAACAATTTTAGTTCTTGACTTTAGGTACCCAAACGGTTTTGGGTCCTTTGGCATTAGAAACAAGAACTTTGGGTACCCAAACACAAGTCTTGGAGCCCTTGTGTTTGCCCCCAACAAACTTGGCAACTACCTTGCCAGATTTGTTAGTCAAAACATAAGATGCATCAAAAGTTTTAAATGAAATATCATGATCATTTGATGCATTAGGAGTTTTCTTTCTAGGCAACTTGGCACGGGTTGGTTGCCTAGAGCTAGATGTCTCACCCTTATACATGAAAGCATAGTTAGGGCCAGAGTGAGACTTCCTAGAATGAGTTTTCCTAATTTTGCTCTCGGGATAACCGGCAGGGTACAAAATGTAACCCTCGTTATCCTGAGGCATGGGAGCCTTGCCCTTAACAAAGTTAGACAAGTTCTTAGGAGGGGCATTAAGTTTGATATTGTCTCCCCTTTGGAAGCCAATGCCATCCTTGATGCCAGGGCGTCTCCCATTATAGAGCATACTTCTAGCAAATTTAAACTTTTCATTTTCTAAGTTATGCTCGGCAATTTTAGCGTCTAATAATGCTATATGATCATTTTGTTGTTTAATTAAGGCCATGTGATCATGAATAGCATTGATATCAACATCTCTACATCTAGTGCAAATAGAAGTGTGCTCAACGGTAGATGTAGAGGGTTTGCAAGATTTTAATTCTACAACCTTAGCATGCAACATATCATTCTTAGTTCTAAGGTCGGAAATTGTAACATTGCAAACATCTAATTCTTTAGCCTTAGCAATTAATTTCTCATTCTCATTTCTAAGGCTAGCAATAGAAACATTCAACTCATCAATCCTAGCAAGTAAATCAATATTATCATTTCTAGGATTGGAAGTTGAATCAATACAAACATGAGAATCAACCTTAGCAATTAATTTAGCATTTTCATTCCTAAGGTTGTTAATGGTCTCATGGCAAGTGCTTAGCTCACTAGACAATTTTTCACATTTTTCTACCTCTAGAGCATAAGCATTTTTAACCTTAACATGCTTTTTGTTTTCCTTAATAAGGAAGTCCTCTTGTGAGTCCAAGAGATCATCCTTCTCATGAATAGCACTAATCAATTCATTTAATTTTTCCTTTTGTTGCATGTTAAGATCAGCAAAAAGGGTACGCAAATTATTCTCCTCATCACTAGCATTATCATCACTAGAGGATTCATACTTAGTGGAGGATTTAGATTTAACCTTCTTCCTTTTGCCGTCCTTTGCCATGAGGCACTTGTGGCCGACGTTGGGGAAGAGGAGTCCCTTGGTGACGGCGATGTTGGCGGCGTCCTCGTCGGAGGAGGACTCGGTGGAGCTCTCGTCGGAGTCCCACTCCTGGCAAACATGGGCATCGCCGCCCTTCTTCTTGTAGTACTTCTTCTTTTCTCTCCTCTTTCCCTTCTTGTCGTTGCCCCTGTCACTGTCACTAGATATAGGACATTTTGCAATGAAATGACCGGGCTTACCACATTTGTAGCACACTTTCTTGGAGCGGGGTTTGTAGTCCTTCCCCCTCCGTTGCTTGAGGATTTGGCGAAAGCTTTTGATAATTAAAGCCATCTCCTCATTGTCGAGCTTGGAGGCGTCAATTGGTTGTCTACTCGGTGTAGACTCCTCCTTCTTCTCCTCCGTTGCCTTGAAGGCCACCGGTTGCGCCTCGGACGTGGAGGGTTCATCAAGCTCGTTGATCTTCTTTGAACCTTTAATCATACATTCAAAGCTCACAAAATTCCCGATAACTTCCTCGGGGGTCATTAGTGGGTATCTAGGATTACCACGAATTAATTGAACTTGAGTGGGGTTAAGGAAAATGAGAGCTCTTAGAATAACCTTAACCACCTCATGGTCGTCCCACTTTTTGCTCCCGAGGTTGCGCACTTGGTTCACCAAGGTTTTGAGCCGGTTGTACATATCTTGTGGCTCCTCCCCTTGGCGAAGACGGAAGCGACCGAGCTCCCCCTCGATCGTTTCTCGCTTGGTGATCTTGGTGAGTTCATCACCCTCGTGCGCGGTCTTGAGTAGGTCCCAAATCTCCTTTGCATTCTTCAACCCTTGCACTTTGTTGTATTCCTCCTTGCTTAGAGAGGTGAGGAGAATGGTTGTGGCTTGGGAGTTGAAGTGCTCGATTTGGGCCACTTCGTCCGTATCATAATCCTCATCCCCTATGGATGGTACCTGTGCTCCAAACTCAACAACATTCCATATACTTTTGTGGAGTGAGGTTAGATGAAATTTCATTAAATCACTCCACCTAGCATAATCTTCGCCATCAAAAGTTGGCGGTTTGCCTAATGGAACGGAAAGTAATGGAGTATGTCTAGATGTACGGGGATAGTGTAAGGGGATCTTACTAAACTTCTTGCGCTCTTGGCGCTTAGAAGTTACAGACGGCGCATCGGAGTCGGAGGTCGATGTTGATGAAGTGTCGGTCTCGTAGTAGACCACCTTCCTCATCCTCTTGTTCTTGTCGCCTTTCCGATGCGACTTGTGAGAAGAAGATTTTTCCTTCTTCTCTTTGTGGTGAGCAGAGGAAGATCTTTTCTCCTTCCGTTTGGAGGAGTCCTTCTTCTTCTCCCTCCTCTTGGTGCGGGACTCTTCCAATGAAGTGCTCCCTTGGCTTGTAGTGGGCTTATCGCCGGTCTCCATCTCCCTCTTGGTGTGATCTCCCGACATCACTTCGAGCGGTTAGGCTCTAATGAAGCACCGGGTTCTGATACCAATTGAAAGTCGCCTAGAGGGGGTGTGAATAGGGCGAAACTGAAATTCTCAAAAATAATCACAACTACAAGCCGGGTTAGCGTTAGAAAAATAATAGAGTCCGCGAGAGAGGGTGCAAAACAAATCGCAAGTGAATAATGAAGTGAGACACACGAATTTGTTTTACCGAGGTTCGGTTCTTTTAAACCTACTCCCCGTTGAGGAGGCCACAAAGGCTGGGTCTCTTTCAACCCTTTCCCTCTCTCAAACGGTCCCTTAGACCGAGTGAGCTTTCTCTTCTCAAATGCTTGGAACACAAAGTTCCCGCAAGGACCACCACAAGTTTGGTGTCTCTTGCCTCAATTACAAGTGAGTTTGATCGCAATGAAAATTGAAAGAAAGCACGATTGCAAAAACCAAGCGACAAGAGCGACAAATAACACACGGATCACTTTCTCTCTCAAGTCACTAATCACTAATGATCTCTTTTCTCAATTGTGAAACTTGGAGAGATGGAGGCTTTGAATGTGTCTTGGAATGGATTGCTAGCTCTTGTATTGAATGTTGAAGGTTGGAATGCTTGGATGTGTTGAATGGAGGTGGTTGGGGTTGTATTTATAGCCACCAACCACTTCCTAGCCGTTACTCCATTCTGCTGAGCGCGGACGGTCCGCCCGCCAGGTCCGGACGGTCCGCCCCTGTAGATCAACGGCTGAAAATGCAACGGTCAGCAGTAACGGCTATATCAACGGCTATATTGCATTTAATGCATCGTCAGATGTCAGACAGACCCAGTCGCGGACGGTCCGGTCAAGCACCCCGGACGGTCCGCGAGGCCGCTATAATTCATTCTTCCGAACCCGTCACCTTCGGGTTTTTCGGATCCTTGCCTACCGGACGGTCCGCGCCTGAGGCCGGACGGTCCGAGCGAGGGTACAGACGGTCCGCGCTTATCCTCCGGACGGTCCATATTGCAGACTCGGATTTTTGCATTGGTTCTGTCCGAGGGTCATCCTTGTGTTGCGGACGGTCCGCCGCAAGGGCCCGGACGGTCCGCGCTTGGCCTGTTTTTCCAAAAAGCTTCTCCTGTCCGGAATAATCTACAGTATTCTGGACAGTCGATTTAGTATAGTTGTAGATGAACCTTTGACACCTGTAGAACATATATTCTAGAGCAAACTAGTTAGTCCAATTATTTGTGTTGGGCAATTCAACCACCAAAATCAATTAGGAAGTAGGTGTAAGCCTAATTCCCTTTCAGAGATCACGCCAAGAAGGAGGTGGTGACCGGCGAGAAGCCCGCCACAAGCCACGGGAAGACTCCATCGGGAGAGTCCGGCAACAAGGGTGTCACACCCGGCTTTAAGGAACAAAGCCAGGTGCATCTCATACATGCGCCCAGAAGGCAACATATATAATAACAGAGTGTATAGAGATAAATGTCATAAAACATCAGAGTATTTATTACAGAGCGGAAGACTTATTACAAAATAAAATAATAAAGATAAAACGAACTAAGGATCGACGGCGCCAATGTCAACTGAGAAACGCCACCTAGAACAGATCATACTCCTCGCCTTGTGGCTCCTCCTGAACCACCTGCTCTTCTTCTGTGGGGGGGTGTGAGACAGCAAGAGTGAGCTCACACATGATCATAGCTCAACAAGTTGTGGGGAACTAGTGGACATAAACTCACAAAGATGTGAGTTCATGTGATGTGTAAGGCTAATCAATGATAGGGGTTAAAGCTGAGCATCGCTTTTAAGTAGTTGGTCAAACTTTTATTAGCAGTTACTAAGTGTAAGTAAATACCAAACCATAAGTAAAGTAATAGAACAGAATTAATAACAAACCCATGCAATGCAAATGACAAAATTGAATTTAAGTTCCATAATTTAAACATCAGAGAGTCCTGAGCTGCTCATGACCGTGAGCTCGGCTAGTATACCAGTTTTACACTCTGCAGAGGTTGTACCCTTTACCCACAAGTCATGTTACCCATCTGCCAAGGGATCGCGACTTCTCATACACCTCTACCTAGGAAGCGCGGCAGGGCAACACTACGAGGCCTTTACAAAGTTCCACTAGCTTCCGAAAACCCGCTACAGTTTATAGGAAGTTCCAATGCAGGGTTCTTGTCTGACCGCCATCGCAGCAAAATCAACCAAGGACCTCCCTACACTGACCACTCCCCTACTGCCCTTGCCCCTTTCGGGTAAGGTAGTCTTCCACTAGCTTTCCTAATTAGTCAGCCAAGGGCGTCCCATTAAACCCTTGTGGTGGCACGTGGTTCTCAAGTTAAGCTCTATGTTCCAATTAACATTAATGATCTCAACATGAACATAAATAGAATAACAAAAAGAATTGGAACATAGAGGTAATAAATGATTATCCCAAAACCATATAAAGCAATAGTAAACTACCCAAGTGATTCAGGGGAAAACAAGGTAATGAGATAAACAATCTAGGGTGACCTATTGGACCCCATCAAAATTAACCTATGCATGGGTGAATGATAATTAGAGAACATTATTGGGTAAAAAGTGGTCAAGGGCACAACTTGCCTTCAATGAGCTCCTGCTCAGCTACTTCAACCTGCTGCTCACCAAGATCCTCAGCAACGGGCTCTTCTACTCGCCACAATACAAACAAGCACAGGATATAGAGAAAATTAACATTACACCAAGCATGTAAACAAAATACACAGAAATATTCTACATAATAAAATAAAATCCTAGGAACAGGAATCATAATTTTTCGAGTTATAGATTTTAAGTTATGGATTTTCAAAGGTTTTATGTGTTTAAAATGGATTAAGTGAGAGATTAAATTTCTTATTGTTTTCATGACAAAACAGAGGCTCTAAGTGATAGAGAATTAAATTACAAAATTTTAGAAAGTGGAATGGCTCAATTTGGACCAGAGATGAATTTTCTATGAATTTTATAAGTTCTAGCAATTCTTTTCATATTAAATATTAAATTTCTAATTCATTTATACAGTTTAAATAAGCTCTGGACTGGGCGCACTATTTCTAGAGAACTCAGGGGCCTCGGGGCAAGAAACCCGAGACACAGTGTATAGTGACTAATGGATGGCGGGTTGATTTCGCTAAAGTCCGAGGGCTCTTTTACAAAATCTGCTCAGTGAAGGGGTAAGTTCTAATCTGGACCGTTCAGATCTGATCCGAGGGCCACAAATAGATTCCGCACATCGCTTCAACCACCCACTCCCATGACCGCCCATCATCAGATCAACGGCCAGTGGCCATCTCCTCCCCCACGGTCAAGCAGACAGGCGGCGCAAAATTCCCCCGCGGCGGAGACCATTGCTGGAGTTCCAAATTCGGTGCTCCCAACCACCGGCCATAAATTGGACGCGTACTACACCAAGAGGATGGTAAAGCGAAGGTTCGGGGAGGGTTATTACCATGAATCTGGCAATGGTTTGTCCCAGCCGTAGTGGAGATTGATCCCTGGCGGAGATGTGAATCCGGCGACGGGTACCGTGCACCCTAGACGAGCTCCGTTCGTGGCACCTCCACAGAAACCTTCACAAGTCTCGCGAGGTGCACACCGGGTGACTTGGAGGATGGCACCAATGGTGAATAATCAACTCCGCGGCGACAGCTAACTAGTATGCTACGTGCGGTGGCAAGGGGTCACTGGTTCCTGTTGATGCTTATGGATTACGAAGAGTAGGCGGCTGCATGAGAGAGTAATTGAGGGGAGGAAAGAGCAGGGGCTCCTATTTATTCCTCGAGGACCCAGCTCAGGATAGGATGGTCACCCACGATCCCGACGAAGTCGGCGTTCCACGCGTGGTTTGTTGCGGAGCAGCGAGGAAGACGGGGATGACATCGTGGGCCCACACGCCAGTGGCTCACGACGCAAACGACGTTCACGCCTGGGCTGCGCAGAGGGAGAGTGTGGAGCTGGGCCAAAAGTGGGATCCGAGGCCCAGGTAAGTTTCTTCTCTTTTTCTTTTTATTTTCTGTTTCATTTCATTTTTAAATCTCCATTTTGAATTCAAACTTGTTTGTGAGCTTCATAACTGAGTTAAATACCTAAATTAAAATATTAGTAGGAACAAAATGTATTCCTTCATATATTTATTTTCCTCTATTTTGTATAATCTCTTCCTTCTCTCTTTTCTTAATTCTAGGATTACTTTAGGATTTAAATCCCCATCTGGATATTTAACATATTTCTTTTCACATTATTATAATATTGTCACAAAAATGTACACCCAAATAAAATATACAGCATGATGCATTGATTTAGTAGCATATCTTTTATTAATTGTTTTTGGACATGGTGTTCACATGTGATGATGCATAAAGATCAAACTCACATAAAGAGAAATTGTTTCTCTATTGGTATTATTTCTAGCAATTTACAAAGTGGGTGTTACAAATCCTACCCCCCTTAAAAATAATCTCGTCCTCGAGATTTAAGAAGATCTAGGGAAAAGGTGGGGAAAATCTATGCGAAGCTCTTCTTCTCTTTCTCAAGTAGCTTCATCTTCACCGTGGTGACTCCATTGGACTTTGCACATCTTTATCGCCTTATTTCTTGTAACCCGAGTCAAAGTATCCAAAATCTTGATCGGGTACTCCGTGTAAGTCAAATCACCTTGAACATTGAGCTCTTCCATGGGTAACTGTTCCTCGGGAACACGGAGACACTTCTTTAGTTGAGATACGTGGAACACGTTATGCACATCCGATAAACTATCCGGTAACTCGAGTTGGTATGCCATCTCCCCAACTCTTCTAAAGATCAAGAATGGTCCAATGTAGCGAGGGGACAATTTGCCCTTAACTTTGAATCTCCTCATTCCACGAAGTGGTGACACCTTGAGATACACATAGTCTCCTTCCTCAAATTCCAGTGGTCTTCTTCTATTATCAGCGTAGCTCTTTTGCCTGGTTTGAGCCACTCTCAAATTCTCTCGAATTATACGGACTTGTACTTCTGCTTCTTGAATCAGTTCAGGCCCAAAGAATTGTCTTTCTCCAGTCTGATCCCAATATAGAGGAGTCCTGCACTTTCTCCCATACAAAGCTTCAAAAGGTGACATCTTCAGACTGGCCTGGTAACTATTATTATATGAAAACTCAGCATAAGGTAGACTCTTATCCCAACTTCCTCCATGCTGAAGTGCACAAGTTCTCAACATATCTTCCAATACTTGATTAGTCCTTTCAGTCTGTCCATCAGCCTGAGGGTGATAAGCCGTGCTAAAATTCAACTTTGTACTCATGTTCTCATGAAAGCTTCTCCAAAATCTTGAGGTAAACTGTGAACCTCGATCAGACACGATCTTCTTTGGTACTCCATGTAAACACACAATCCGAGCCATATATAACTCTGCTAGCTGAGAACCTTTATATGTAGTCTTCACAGGAATAAAGTGAGCCACTTTAGTCAATCTATCCACAATCACCCATATAGCATCATATCCTTTCTAGGTGCGAGGCAATCCAGTAATAAAATCCATACCAATCTCTTCCCACTTCCACTCGGGTATCTTCAGTGGATGCAGTAGTCCAGCTGGCCTCTGGTGTTCAGCCTTAACTCTTTGACATACATCGCACATAGCCACATGTGCGGCCACATCTCTTTTCAATCCATACCACCAATATTTCCGCTTCAAATCCTGATACATCTTAGTACTACCAGGATGAATAGAATAATCCGAATCATGGGCCTCCTTTAAAATAGTCTCTCGAAGGCTTTTAATATCAGGAACACACATCCTGTCCTTGAACCATACAGTGTCTTGCTCATCTTCCGTAAATTCCGGAACTCGACCTTCAGTAATCAGATCCTTGATCTCTTTTATTTTAGCATCATCAATTTGTCCTTTGCGGATCTCTTGCTCCAAAGTAGGTTCCACATCAATAGTAACTCCTTCAGTGTGAGCAACTATCCCCAGGTTAAGTCTCCTGAAATCCTCAACAATCTCGTCGGGTAGCTGGGCAACAACAGCCGAATGAACATGCTCCTTGCGACTCAAGGCATCTGCAACCAAATTTGCCTTGCCCGGGTGATAGTGAATTTCCAAATCATAATCCTTAATAAGCTCCAACCAACGGTGTTGCCTAAGGTTGAGATACTTCTGAGTGAATATATACTTCAGACTCTTATGATCCGTATATACTTGACACTTGGTCCCCATAATATAATGTCTCCAAATCTTAAGCGCATGCACAACGGCTGCCAATTCCAAGTCATGAATGGGGTAGTTCAATTCATGTTTTTGTAACTGACGCGACGCATAGGCAATCACATGTCCTTCTTGCATGAGCACGCATCCCAAGCCTTGGCCACATGCATCACAATAGATATCAAATCCTTTCTGTAGGTCTGGCATAACCAACACTGGTGGTGACATCAATCTCTTCTTTAATTGTTCAAAGCTATTTTGGCATTTCTCGTCCCACTTAAACTCTCTTCCTTTCTCCAAAAGCGAAGTCATAGGCTTAGCAATCTTAGAAAATCCTTCAATAAATCTCCGATAATAGCCTGCTAATCCCAAGAAACTCGGAATCTCAGTAACTGTAGTGGGTACTCTCCACTCCATTATCTCCTTAACCTTAGCAGGATCCACTGCTATTCCTCCATTAGAAATAATATGACCAAGAAATGGCACCTCGCCAATCCAAAACTCGCACTTGCTGAACTTGGCATAGAGTTGATTATCTCGTAGCTTCTGTAGCACCAACCTTAGATGTTCCTCATGATCACTATCACTCTGGGAATAGATAAGAATATCGTCGATGAATACCACGACGAATCTGTCCAAATACTCCATAAACACCTTATTCGTCAAGTTCATAAAATAAGCTGGTGCATTGGTTAATCTAAATGACATAACAGTAAACTCATATAATCCATATCGAGTCGAGATAACCGTCTTGAGAATATCCGATGGTCTAATCCTCATCTGATGGTAACCGGATCGGAGATCAATCTTCGAGAATACTCTAGCACCTCTCATCTGATCAAATAAATCCTCAATACGGGGTAACAGATACTTGTTCTTCACAAAAACATCGTTGAGAGATCTATAATCCACACACATTCTTTGCGATCCATCCTTCTTCTGTACAAACAGAATTGGCGCTCCTAAGGTGAGGAACTCGGACGAATGTACCCAGCCTCTTGTAACTCAGTTAACTGCTTCTTAAGTTCCTTCAACTCCTCTACGGACATCCTATATGACCGTTTAGAAATAGGGGCAGTTCCAGGTAAGAGATCGATAACAAACTCAACTTCTCTATTAGGTGGCATCCCTGGTAACTCCTCTGGAAAGACATCCGGAAAATCTCTAACCACACGGATGTTGTCACCAACAACTCCTCAGGTATAAAGAACATTGCACGTTTGGATAAGGTGGTTACTGTAATATTAACTTGAAATCTTTCTCCTTTAGGGCTGGTAAGTTCTATGGTTCCCTTAGCCCAGTGTATAAACTGTCTTTGCCTTTCTTAACCATGACATACCAAGGATCAAGCCTATACTGCTCTCTTCTAACAGTATAGGGGTAGCCCATTTGGGTTAGGAATATAGGGTAAGAAAGGAAGAATTGTAGACAAGGCGAGTAATTACGAGAAATGTTACTGCGGGGGATTTATTAGCTAAGTAGATTAGTGTGTTATCCACTAAAGCTAATACATTACCTTATGGTGGTACATGCTAAGATGCCCGTCTATACTATTTCAATCAATCAAAGAAGCAAATCAGACATTGATCATCAAAACAATCAACCAACATTTTTAATAGAGAAAATAATTTTAATTTCGTCTTAGGTTCCCTATCTCTGAAAAAGTTCATAGTTATAGGATTCCAAAGTGTGAAATCCATCTTGTCTTGAAGTAGAAAAGATAAGAATAATTAGAGGAGAACAGTAGAAGGTGAGACAGGATCAAGATAAGTATAGAGAGAATCGGAGTAAGGTAAGTATACAATGAATCAGAATAAGATAAGCAGGTAAGGGTTTTGTCCATTTCTATCTAGGTCTCGTCCTACAGTCAACATTTCCTCTGATACCACTTCTGTCACACCCGGCTTTAAGGAACAAAGCTAGGTGCATCTCATACATGCGCCCAGAAGACAACATATATAATAACAGAGTGTATAGAGATAAATGTCATAAAACATCAGAGTATTTATTACAGAGCAGAAGACTTATTACAAAATAAAATAATAAAGATAAAACGAACTAAGGATCGACGACGCCAATGTCAACTGAGAAACGCCACCTAGAACAGATCATACTCCTCGCCTTGTGGCTCCTCCTGAACCACCTGCTCTTCTCCTATGGGGGGGGGTGTGAGACAACAAGAGTGAGCTCACACATGATCATAGCTCAACAAGTTGTGGGGAACCAGTGGACATAAACTCACAAAGATGTGAGTTCATGTGATGTGTAAGGCTAATCAATGATAGGGGTTAAGGCTGAGCATCGCTTTTAAGTAGTTGGTCAAACTTTTATTAGCAGTTACTAAGTGTAAGTAAATACCAAACCATAAGTAAAGTAATAGAACAGAATTAATAACAAACCCATGCAATGCAAATGACAAAATTGAATTTAAGTTCCATAATTTAAACATCAGAGAGTCCTGAGCTGCTCATGACCGTGAGCTCGGCTAGTATACCAGTTTTACACTCTGCAGAGGTTGTACCCTTTACCCACAAGTCATGTTACCCATCTGCCAAGGGATCGCGACTTCCCATACACCTCTACCTAGGAAGCGCGGCAGGGCAACACTACGAGGCCTTTACAAAGTTCCACTAGCTTCCGAAAACCCGCTACAGTTTATAGGAAGTTCCAATGCAGGGTTCTTGTCTGACCGCCATCGCAGCAAAATCAACCAAGGACCTCCCTACACTGACCACTCCCCTACTGCCCTTGCCCCTTTCGGGTAAGGTAGTCTTCCACTAGCTTTCCTAATTAGTCAGCCAAGGGCGTCCCATTAAACCCTTGTGGTGGCACGTGGTTCTCAAGTTAAGCTCTATGTTCCAATTAACATTAATGATCTCAACATGAACATAAATAGAATAACAAAAAGAATTGGAACATAGAGGTAATAAATGATTATCCCAAAACCATATAAAGCAATAGCAAACTACCCAAGTGATTCAGGGGAAAACAAGGTAATGAGATAAACAATCTAGGGTGACCTATTGGACCCCATCAAAATTAACCTATGCATGGGTGAATGATAATTAGAGAACATTATTGGGTAAAAAGTGGTCAAGGGCACAACTTGCCTTCAATGAGCTCCTGCTCAGCTACTTCAACCTGCTGCTCACCAAGATCCTCAGCAACGGGCTCTTCTACTCGCCACAATACAAACAAGCACAGGATATAGAGAAAATTAACATTACACCAAGCATGTAAACAAAATACACAGAAATATTCTACATAATAAAATAAAATCCTAGGAACAGGAATCATAATTTTTCGAGTTATAGATTTTAAGTTATGGATTTTTAAAGGTTTTATGTGTTTTAAAATGGATTAAGTGAGAGATTAAATTTCTTATTGTTTTCATGACAAAACAGAGGCTCTAAGTGATAGAGAATTAAATTACAAAATTTTAGAAAGTGGAATGGCTCAATTTGGACCAGAGATGAATTTTCTATGAATTTTATAAGTTCTAGCAATTCTTTTCATATTAAATATTAAATTTCTAATTCATTTATACAGTTTAAATAAGCTCTAGACTGGGCGCACTATTTCCAGAGAACTCAGGGGCCTCGGGGCAAGAAACCCGAGACACAGTGCATAGTGACTAATGGATGGCGGGTTGATTTCGCTAAAGTCCGAGGGCTCTTTTACAAAATCTGCTCAGTGAAGGGGTAAGTTCTAATCTGGACCGTTCAGATCTGATCCGAGGGCCACAAATAGATTCCGCACATCGCTTCAACCACCCACTCCCGTGACCGCCCATCATCAAATCAACGGCCAGTGGCCATCTCCTCCCCCACGGTCAAGCAGACAGGCGGCGCAAAATTCCCCCGCGGCGGAGACCATTGCTGGAGTTCCAAATTCGGTGCTCCCAACCACCGGCCATAAATTGGACGCGTACTACACCAAGAGGATGTTAAAGCGAAGGTTCGGGGAGGGTTATTACCATGAATCTGGCGATGGTTTGTCCCAGCCGTAGTGGAGATTGATCCCTGGCGGAGATGTGAATCCGGCGACGGGTACCGTGCACCCTAGACGAGCTCCGTTCGTGGCACCTCCACAGAAACCTTCACAAGTCTCGCGAGGTGCACACCGGGTGACTTGGAGGATGGCACCAATGGTGAATAATCAACTCCGCGGCGGCAGCTAACTAGTATGCTACGTGCGGTGGCAAGGGGTCACTGGTTCCTGTTGATGCTTATGGATTACGAAGAGTAGGCGGCTGCACGAGAGAGTAATTGAGGGGAGGAAAGAGCAGGGGCTCCTATTTATTCCTCGAGGACCCAGCTCAGGATAGGACGGTCACCCACGATCCCGACGAAGTCGGCGTTCCGCGCGTGGTTTGTTGCGGAGCAGCGAGGAAGACGGGGATGACATCGTGGGCCCACACGCCAGTGGCTCACGGCGCAAACGACGTTCACGCCTGGGCTGCGCAGAGGGAGAGTGTGGAGCTGGGCCAAAAGTGGGATCCGAGGCCCAGGTAAGTTTCTTCTCGTTTTCTTTTTATTTTCTATTTCATTTCATTTTTAGATCTCCATTTTGAATTCAAACTTGTTTGTGAGCTTCATAACTGAGTTAAATACCTAAATTAAAATATTAGTAGGAACAAAATGTATTCCTTCATATATTTATTTTCCTCTATTTTGTATAATCTCTTCCTTCTCTCTTTTCTTAATTCTAGGATTACTTTAGGATTTAAATCCCCATCTGGATATTTAACATATTTCTTTTCACATTATTATAATATTGTCACAAAAATGTACACCCAAATAAAATATTCAGCATGATGCATTGATTTAGTAGCATATCTTTTATTAATTGTTTTTGGACATGGTGTTCACATGTGATGATGCATAAAGATCAAACTCACATAAAGAGAAATTGTTTCTCTATTGGTATTATTTCTAGCAATTTACAAAGTGGGTGTTACAAATCCTACCCCACTTAAAAATAATCTCGTCCTCGAGATTTAAGAAGATCTAGGGAAAAGGTGGGGAAAATCTATGCGAAGCTCTTCTTCTCTTTCCCAAGTAGCTTCATCTTCACCGTGGTGACTCCATTGGACTTTGCACATCTTAATCGCCTTATTTCTTGTAACCCGAGTCAAAGTATCCAAAATCTTGATCGGGTACTCCGTGTAAGTCAAATCACCTTGAACATTGAGCTCTTCCATGGGTAACTGTTCCTCGGGAACACGAAGACACTTCTTTAGTTGAGATACGTGGAACACGTTATGCACATCCGATAAACTATCCGGTAACTCGAGTTGGTATGCCATCTCCCCAACTCTTCTAAAGATCAAGAATGGTCCAATGTAGCGAGGGGACAATTTGCCCTTAACTTTGAATCTCCTCATTCCACGAAGTGGTGACACCTTGAGATACACATAGTCTCCTTCCTCAAATTCCAGTGGTCTTCTTCTATTATCAGCGTAGCTCTTTTGCCTGGTTTGAGCCACTCTCAAATTCTCTCGAATTATACGGACTTGTACTTCTGCTTCTTGAATCAGTTCAGGCCCAAAGAATTGTCTTTCTCCAGTCTGATCCCAATATAGAGGAGTCCTGCACTTTCTCCCATACAAAGCTTCAAAAGGTGACATCTTCAGACTGGCCTGGTAACTATTATTATATGAAAACTCAGCATAAGGTAGACTCTTATCCCAACTTCCTCCATGCTGAAGTGCACAAGTTCTCAACATATCTTCCAATACTTGATTAGTCCTTTCAGTCTGTCCATCAGCCTGAGGGTGATAAGCCGTGCTAAAATTCAACTTTGTACTCATGTTCTCATGAAAGCTTCTCCAAAATCTTGAGGTAAACTGTGAACCTCGATCAGACACGATCTTCTTTGGTACTCCATGTAAACACACAATCCGAGCCATATATAACTCTGCTAGCTGAGAACCTTTATATGTAGTCTTCACAGGAATAAAGTGAGCCACTTTAGTCAATCTATCCACAATCACCCATATAGCATCATATCCTTTCTAGGTGCGAGGCAATCCAGTAATAAAATCCATACCAATCTCTTCCCACTTCCACTCGGGTATCTTCAGTGGGTGCAGTAGTCCAGCTGGCCTCTGGTGTTCAGCCTTAACTCTTTGACATACATCGCACATAGCCACATGTGCGGCCACATCTCTTTTCAATCCATACCACCAATATTTCCGCTTCAAATCCTGATACATCTTAGTACTACCAGGATGAATAGAATAATCCGAATCATGGGCCTCCTTTAAAATAGTCTCTCGAAGGCTTTTAATATCAGGAACACACATCCTGTCCTTGAACCATACAGTGTCTTGCTCATCTTCCGTAAATTCCGGAACTCGACCTTCAGTAATCAGATCCTTGATCTCTTTTATTTTAGCATCATCAATTTGTCCTTTGCAGATCTCTTGCTCCAAAGTAGGTTCCACATCAATAGTAACTCCTTCAGTGTGAGCAACTATCCCCAGGTTAAGTCTCCTGAAATCCTCAACAATCTCATCGGGTAGCTGGGCAACAACAGCCGAATGAACATGCTCCTTGCGACTCAAGGCATCTGCAACCAAATTTGCCTTGCCCGGGTGATAGTGAATTTCCAAATCATAATCCTTAATAAGCTCCAACCAACGGTGTTGCCTAAGGTTGAGATACTTCTGAGTGAATATATACTTCAGACTCTTATGATCCGTATATACTTGACACTTGGTCCCCATAATATAATGTCTCCAAATCTTAAGCGCATGCACAACGGCTGCCAATTCCAAGTCATGAATGGGGTAGTTCAATTCATGTTTTCGTAATTGACGCGACGCATAGGCAATCACATGTCCTTCTTGCATGAGCACGCATCCCAAGCCTTGGCCACATGCATCACAATAGATATCAAATCCTTTCTGTAGGTCTGGCATAACCAACACTGGTGGTGACATCAATCTCTTCTTTAATTGTTCAAAGCTATTTTGGCATTTCTCGTCCCACTTAAACTCTCTTCCTTTCTCCAAAAGCGAAGTCATAGGCTTAGCAATCTTAGAAAATCCTTCAATAAATCTCCGATAATAGCCTGCTAATCCCAAGAAACTCCGAATCTCAGTAACTGTAGTGGGTACTCTCCACTCCATTATCTCCTTAACCTTAGCAGGATCCACTGCTATTCCTCCATTAGAAATAATATGACCAAGAAATGGCACCTCGCCAATCCAAAACTCGCGCTTGCTGAACTTGGCATAGAGTTGATTATCTCGTAGCTTCTGTAGCACCAACCTTAGATGTTCCTCATGATCACTATCACTCTGGGAATAGATAAGAATATCGTCGATGAATACCACGACGAATCTGTCCAAATACTCCATAAACACCTTATTCATCAAGTTCATAAAATAAGCTGGTGCATTGGTTAATCCAAATGACATAACAGTAAACTCATATAATCCATATCGAGTCGAGATAACCGTCTTGAGAATATCCGATGGTCTAATCCTCATCTGATGGTAACCGGATCGGAGATCAATCTTCGAGAATACTCTAGCACCTCTCATCTGATCAAATAAATCCTCAATACGGGGTAACAAATACTTGTTCTTCACAAAAACATCATTGAGAGATCTATAATCCACACACATTCTTTGCGATCCATCCTTCTTCTGTACAAACAGAATTGGCGCTCCCAAGGTGAGGAACTCGGACGAATGTACCCAGCCTCTTGTAACTCAGTTAACTGCTTCTTAAGTTCCTTCAACTCCTCTACGGACATCCTATATGACCGTTTAGAAATAGGGGCAGTTCCAGGTAAGAGATCGATAACAAACTCAACTTCTCTATTAGGTGGCATCCCTGGTAACTCCTCTGGAAAGACATCCGGAAAATCTCTAACCACACGGATGTTGTCACCAACAACTCCTCAGGTATAAAGAACATTGCACGTTTGGATAAGGTGGTTACTGTAATATTAACTTGAAATCTTTCTCCTTTAGGGCTGGTAAGTTCTATGGTTCCCTTAGCCCAGTGTATAAACTGTCTTTGCCTTTCTTAACCATGACATACCAAGGATCAAGCCTATACTGCTCTCTTCTAACAGTATAGGGGTAGCCCATTTGGGTTAGGAATATAGGGTAAGAAAGGAAGAATTGTAGACAAGGCGAGTAATTACGAGAAATGTTACTGCGGGGGATTTATTAGCTAAGTAGATTAGTGTGTTATCCACTAAAGCTAATACATTACCTTATGGTGGTACATGCTAAGATGCCCGTCTATACTATTTCAATCAATCAAAGAAGCAAATCAGACATTGATCATCAGAACAATCAACCAACATTTTTAATAGAGAAAATAATTTTAATTTCGTCTTAGGTTCCCTATCTCTGAAAAAGTTCATAGTTATAGGATTCCAAAGTGTGAAATCCATCTTGTCTTGAAGTAGAAAAGATAAGAATAATCAGAGGAGAACAGTAGAAGGTGAGACAGGATCAAGATAAGTATAGAGAGAATCGGAGTAAGGTAAGTATACAATGAATCAGAATAAGATAAGCAGGTAAGGGTTTTGTCCATTTCTATCTAGGTCTCGTCCTACAGTCAACATTTCCTCTGATACCACTTCTGTCACACCCGGCTTTAAGGAACAAAGCTAGGTGCATCTCATACATGCGCCCAGAAGACAACATATATAATAACAGAGTGTATAGAGATAAATGTCATAAAACATCAGAGTATTTATTACAGAGCAGAAGACTTATTACAAAATAAAATAATAAAGATAAAACGAACTAAGGATCGACGGCGCCAATGTCAACTGAGAAATGCCACCTAGAACAGATCATACTCCTCGCCTTGTGGCTCCTCCTGAACCACCTCCTCTTCTCCTGTGGGGGGGGTGTGAGACAGCAAGAGTGAGCTCACACATGATCATAGCTCAACAAGTTGTGGGGAACCAGTGGACATAAACTCACAAAGATGTGAGTTCATGTGATGTGTAAGGCTAATCAATGATAGGGGTTAAGGCTGAGCATCGCTTTTAAGTAGTTGGTCAAACTTTTATTAGCAGTTACTAAGTGTAAGTAAATACCAAACCATAAGTAAAGTAATAGAACAGAATTAATAACAAACCCATGCAATGCAAATGACAAAATTGAATTTAAGTTCCATAATTTAAACATCAGAGAGTCCTGAGCTGCTCATGACCGTGAGCTCGGCTAGTATACCAGTTTTACACTCTGCAGAGGTTGTACCCTTTACCCACAAGTCATGTTACCCATCTGCCAAGGGATCGCGACTTCCCATACACCTCTACCTAGGAAGCGCGGTAGGGCAACACTACGAGGCCTTTACAAAGTTCCACTAGCTTCCGAAAACCCGCTACAGTTTATAGGAAGTTCCAATGCAGGGTTCTTGTCTGACCGCCATCGCAGCAAAATCAACCAAGGACCTCCCTACACTGACCACTCCCCTACTGCCCTTGCCCCTTTCGGGTAAGGTAGTCTTCCACTAGCTTTCCTAATTAGTCAGCCAAGGGCGTCCCATTAAACCCTTGTGGTGGCACGTGGTTCTCAAGTTAAGCTCTATGTTCCAATTAACATTAATGATCTCAACATGAACATAAATAGAATAACAAAAAGAATTGGAACATAGAGGTAATAAATGATTATCCCAAAACCATATAAAGCAATAGCAAACTACCCAAGTGATTCAGGGGAAAACAAGGTAATGAGATAAACAATCTAGGGTGACCTATTGGACCCCATCAAAATTAACCTATGCATGGGTGAATGATAATTAGAGAACATTATTGGGTAAAAAGTGGTCAAAGGCACAACTTGCCTTCAATGAGCTCCTGCTCAGCTACTTCAACCTGCTGCTCACCAGGATCCTCAGCAACGGGCTCTTCTACTCGCCACAATACAAACAAGCACAGGATATAGAGAAAATTAACATTACACCAAGCATGTAAACAAAATACACAGAAATATTCTACATAATAAAATAAAATCCTAGGAACAGGAATCATAATTTTTCGAGTTATAGATTTTAAGTTATGGATTTTCAAAGGTTTTATGTGTTTAAAATGGATTAAGTGAGAGATTAAATTTCTTATTGTTTTCATGACAAAACAGAGGCTCTAAGTGATAGAGAATTAAATTACAAAATTTTAGAAAGTGGAATGGCTCAATTTGGACCAGAGATGAATTTTCTATGAATTTTATAAGTTCTAGCAATTCTTTTCATATTAAATATTAAATTTCTAATTCATTTATACAGTTTAAATAAGCTCTGGACTGGGCGCACTATTTCCAGAGAACTCAGGGGCCTCGGGGCAAGAAACCCGAGACACAGTGCATAGTGACTAATGGATGGCGGGTTGATTTCGCTAAAGTCCGAGGGCTCTTTTACAAAATCTGCTCAGTGAAGGGGTAAGTTCTAATATGGAACGTTCAGATCTGATCCGAGGGCCACAAATAGATTCCGCACATCGCTTCAACCACCCACTCCCGTGACCGCCCATCATCAGATCAACGGCCAGTGGCCATCTCCTCCCCCACGGTCAAGCAGACAGGCGGCGCAAAATTCCCCCGCGGCGGAGACCATTGCTGGAGTTCCAAATTCGGTGCTCCCAACCACCGGCCATAAATTGGACGCGTACTACACCAAGAGGATGGTAAAGCGAAGGTTCGGGGAGGGTTATTACCATGAATCTGGCGATGGTTTGTCCCAGCCGTAGTGGAGATTGATCCCTGGCGGAGATGTGAATCCGGCGACGGGTACCGTGCACCCTAGACGAGCTCCGTTCGTGGCACCTCCACAGAAACCTTCACAAGTCTCGCGAGGTGCACACCGGGTGACTTGGAGGATGGCACCAATGGTGAATAATCAACTCCGCGGCGGCAGCTAACTAGTATGCGACGTGCGGTGGCAAGGGGTCACTGGTTCCTGTTGATGCTTATGGATTACGAAGAGTAGGCGGCTGCACGAGAGAGTAATTGAGGGGAGGAAAGAGCAGGGGCTCCTATTTATTCCTCGAGGACCCAGCTCAGGATAGGACGGTCACCCACGATCCCGACGAAGTCAGCGTTCCGCGCGTGGTTTGTTGCGGAGCAGCGAGGAAGACGGGGATGACATCGTGGGCCCACACGCCAGTGGCTCACGGCGCAAACGACGTTCACGCCTGGGCTGCGCAGAGGGAGAGTGTGGAGCTGGGCCAAAAGTGGGATCCGAGGCCCAGGTAAGTTTCTTCTCGTTTTCTTTTTATTTTCTGTTTCATTTCATTTTTAAATCTCCATTTTGAATTCAAACTTGTTTGTGAGCTTCATAACTGAGTTAAATACCTAAATTAAAATATTAGTAGGAACAAAATGTATTCCTTCATATATTTATTTTCCTCTATTTTGTATAATCTCTTCCTTCTCTCTTTTCTTAATTCTAGGATTACTTTAGGATTTAAATCCCCATATGGATATTTAACATATTTCTTTTCACATTATTATAATATTGTCACAAAAATGTACACCCAAATAAAATATTCAGCATGATGCATTGATTTAGTAGCATATCTTTTATTAATTGTTTTTGGACATGGTGTTCACATGTGATGATGCATAAAGATCAAACTCACATAAAGAGAAATTGTTTCTCTATTGGTATTGTTTCTAGCAATTTACAAAGTGGGTGTTACAAAGGGGAAGGGATCCCCTTCACACACCAAGTCGCATCGGAGCGGCGACAAGAAAAAGAAGATGAAGAAGGTGGTCTACTACGAGACCGACTCTTCGTCACCATCTACCTCCGGCTCCGATGCGTCGTCCATCACTTCTAAGCGTCATGAGCGCAAGAAGTTTAGTAAGATCCCCCTACGCTACCCTCGCATTTCTAAACATACTCCTTTACTTTCTGTCCCATTAGGCAAACCATCGGTTTTTTATGGTGAAGATTATAGTAGGTGGAGTGAAATGATGAAGTATCACCTAACCTCACTCCACACAAGCATATGGGACATTGTTGAATTTGGAGTACAGGTACCTTCCGTAGGGGATGAAGATTATGATGCGAACGAAGTCGCCCAAATCCAACACTTTAATTCCCAAGCAACTACTATACTCCTCACCTCTCTAAGTCGAGAGGAGTATAATAAGGTGCAAGGGTTGAAAAGTGCTAAAGAGATTTGGGACATACTAAAGACCACGCACGAAGGAGACAAGGTGACCAAGATCACCAAGATGGAAACAATCGAGGGGGAGCTCGGTCGGTTCATGCTCAACCAAGGAGAGGAGCCACAAGCCATGTACAACCGGCTCAAGACCTTGGTGAACCAAGTGCGCAACCTCGGGAGCACAAAATGGGATGACCATGAAATGGTCAAGGTTATCCTTAGATCACTTGTTTTTCTTAGTCCTACTCAAGCTCAATTAATTCGTGGTGATCCTAGATATAAGCTAATGTCTCCCGAGGAGGTGATAGGAAAGTATGTGAGCTTTGAACTGATGATCAGAGGCTCCAAACAAATCATCGAACGAGGCACCACCTCAACACCCAAGGTGCAACCCGTTGCATTCAAGGCGACGGAAGAAGAAAAGAAGGATTCTACACCAAGTAGGGTCCCCATCGACGCCTCCAAGCTCGACAATGAGGAGATGACTTTAATCATCAAAAGCTTTCGCCAAATCCTCAAGCAAAGGAGGGGGAAAGATTACAAGCCCCGTTCCAAGAAGGTTTGCTACAAGTGTGGTAAGCCCGGTCACTTTATAGCAAAATGTCCTATTTCTAGTGACAGTGACAGGGGCAATGACAAGAGGGGGAAGAAGAAGGAGAAGAAGAGATACTACAAGAAGAAGGGCGGCGATACCCATGTATGCTGGGAGTGGGACTCCGACGAGAGCTCCACCGACTCCTCCTCCGACGAGGACACCGTCAACAAGGGTCTTCTCTTCCCCAACGTCGGCCACAAGTGCCTCATGGCAAAGGACGGCAAAAAGAAGAAGGTAAAATCTAGAGCCTCCACTAAATATGCAACATCTAGTGATGAGGATAACTCTAGTGATGATGAGGATAATTTGCTTACACTTTTTGCCAACCTAAACATGCAACAAAAGGAAAAATTGAATGAATTAATTAGTGCTATTCATGAGAAGGATGAACTCTTGGATAGCCAAGAGGACTTTCTTATTAAGGAAAATAAGAAGCATGTTAAGGTTAAAAATGCTTATGCTCAGGAAGTAGAAAAATGTGAAAAATTAACTAGTGAGCTTAGCATTTGCCATGACACTATCTCCAACCTCAGAAATGAGAATGGTAAATTAATTGCTAAGGTTGAGAAGCTAAATGTTTGTGATGACTCTCTTGTCAACCTCAAAAATGATAATGCTAGTTTGATTGATAAGATTGACAAGTTGAATGAATCAATTGCTAACCTTAAAATTGAGAATGAAAAATTAACTGCTAAGGCTAAGGATTTAAATGTTTGCAATGTTTCTATTTCCAATCTTAGAAATGAGAATGCTATTTTACATGCTAAGATTGATGAATTAAATGCATGCAAACCCTCTACATCTACTGTTGATTATGTTTCCATTTGTACTAGATGTAGAGACATTAATGTTGATGCTATCCATGATCATCTAGCTTTAATTAAACAACAAAATGATCACATAGCCCAACTTAGTGCTAAAATCAATGAGCATGACTTAGAAAATGAAAATTTTAAATTTGCTAGAAGCATGCTCTATAGTAGGAGACGCCCTGGCATTAAGGATGGCATTGGCTTCCAACAGGGAGACAATGTCAAGCTTAATGCCCCTATGAAATTGTCTAACTTCGTTAAGGGCAAAGCTCCCATGGTTCAGGATAACGAGGGCTATATTTTAATCCTACTGGTTATCCCGAACATAAGATTAGGAGAATTCATTCTAGGAAGTCTCACTCTGGCTCTCATCATGCTTTTATGTATAAGAGTGAGGCATCTAGTTCTAGGCAATCCACTCATACTAAATTGCCTAAGAAGAAAACTCCTATTGCGTCAAATGAACCTAATATTTCATTTAAGACTTTTGATGCTTCTTATGTGCTCACTAACAAATCAGGCAAAGTAGTTGCCAAATATGTTGGGGGCAAACACAAGGGCTCAAAGACTTGTGTTTGGGTACCCAAGGTGCTTGTTTCTAATGTGAAAGGACCCAAGACCGTTTGGGTACCTAAGAACAAGGCCTAAAATTGTTTTGTAGGTTTATGCATCCGGGGGCTCAAGTTGGATTATTGATAGCGGGTGCACAAACCACATGACTGGGGAGAAAAAGATGTTCTCCTCCTATGAGAAAAATCAAGATCCCCAAAGAGCTATCACATTCGGGGATGGAAATCAAGGTTTGGTCAAAGGACTTGGTAAAATTGCTATATCACCTGACCATTCTATTTCCAATGTTTTTCTTGTAGATTCTTTAGATTACAATTTGCTTTCTGTTTCTCAATTATACAATATGGGCTACAACTGTCTTTTTACAGATTTTGGTGTTACTGTCTTTAGAAGAAGCGATGATCCAGTAGCATTTAAGGGAGTGTTAGAGGGTCAGCTATACTTAGTTGATTTTAATAGAGCTGAACTCGACACTTGCTTAATTGCTAAGACTAATATGGGCTAGCTCTGGCATCGCCGACTAGCTCACGTTGGGATGAAGAATCTTCATAAGCTTCTAAAGGGAGAGCACATTTTGGGACTAACAAATGTTCATTTTGAGAAAGACAGGGTTTGTAGCGCATGTCAAGCAGGGAAGCAAGTTGGTGTTCATCATCCACACAAGAACATCATGACGACCGATAGGCCACTTGAGCTACTCCACATGGACCTATTTGGCCCGATAGCTTACATAAGCATCGGCGGGAGTAAGTACTGTCTAGTTATTGTGGATGATTATTCTCGCTTCACTTGGGTGTTCTTTTTGCAGGAAAAATCACAGACCCAAGATACCTTAAAGGGATTCTTGAGACGGGCTCAAAATGAGTTCGGCTTAAGGATCAAGAAGATAAGAAGCGACAATGGAACAGAGTTCAAGAACTCTCAAATTGAAGGCTTTCTTGAGGATGAGGACATCAAGCATGAGTTTTCTTCTCCCTACACACCTCAACAAAATGGTGTAGTGGAAAGGAAGAATAGAACTCTACTTGACATGGCGAGGACCATGCTTGATGAGTACAAGACACCGGATCAGTTTTGGGCCGAGGCGATTAACACCGCCTGCTACTCCATCAACCGGTTATATCTGCACTGAATCCTCAAGAAGACATCATCTGAACTCCTCACCGGTAAAAAGCCCAATGTTTCATACTTTAGAGTCTTTGGTAGCAAATGTTTTATTCTTGTTAAAAGAGGTAGAAAATCTAAATTTGCTCCTAAGGTTGTAGAAGGTTTTTTACTTGGTTATGATTCAAACACAAGGGCATATAGAGTCTTTAACAAGTCCACTAGACTAGTTGAAGTTTCTTGAGACATTATGTTTGATGAGACTAACGGCTCTCAAGTAGAGCAAGTTGATCTTGATGAGCTAGATGATGAAGAAGCTCCATGCGTCGCGCTAAGGAACATGTCCATTGGGGATGTGTGTCCTAAGGAATCCGAAGAGCCTCCACAAGCACAAGATCAACCATCTTCCTCCATGCAAGCATCTCCACCAACCCAAGATGAGGATCAAGCTCAAGATGATGAAAATGAAGATCAAGAAGATGAGCCACCTCAAGAGGAGGACAATGATCAAGGGGAAGATGCCAATGATCAAGACAAGGAAGATGATCAGAGTCAAAGACCGCCACACCCAAGAGTCCACTAGGCGATTCAAAGAGATCACCCCATGAACACCATCCTCGGCGATATTCATAAGGGGGTAACCACTCGATCTCGAGTCGCTCATTTTTGTGAACATTACTCTTTTGTTTCCTTTATTGAGCCACATAGGGTAGAGGATGCACTTAAAGATTCGAATTGGGTGCTGGCAATGCAAGAGGAGCTCAACAACTTCACGAGGAATGAGGTATGGCATTTAGTTCCATGTCCTAACCAAAATGTTGTAGGAACCAAGTGGGTATTCCGCAACAAGCAAGATGAGCATGGTGTGGTGACAAGGAACAAAGCATGACTTGTGGCCAAGGGTTATTCACAAGTCAAAGGTTTGGATTTTGGTGAAACCTATGCACCCGTAGCTAGGCTTGAGTCAATTCGTATATTACTTGTTGTAAGGAAAATGGACCCCAGGCCTTTTGGCTAATTGAGTTTTGGTGTTTGATGATTAACACAACCTGTGGACTAATATGTTTGCTAGTGTTTATAATTATAGTTCACAGGATGCAAAGAGAATTGGACCAAGGCAATGAGGATGCAGCACCTCAAAAGAAGACATAAAAAGATGCATAGGAGTCCAATACTCAAGAACAAAAGAAGCCCGAAGAAATCAGCGAAGAAATCCAAGAAGCGGGCTGTCAGCCAGCGCCTGGTGGTGCACCGGACATCGATGTCCGGTGTTCACCGGACAGTCTATGCAGAGAGACCACAGACATGCGCTCTCTGGCTGTAGCACGGGACTGTCCGGTGTGCACGGGACTGTCCGGTGTGCCATGGGCAGACGACAACGGTCGGATCCAACGGTCGACTGCTACAGGCGCCAACGGTCGGCTGACATGGCGTGCACCGGACACTGCACAGTAGATGTCCGGTGGTGCACCGGACTGTCCGGTGCACCCGACGACAGAAAGCTGCTGCTTTCTGTCCAACGGCTAGTTTGGGGTGTGGAGGCTATAAATACCACCCCAACCGGCCATTCTCAAGTGTGAGAGCCCAAGCAACATACCAAGACACATAGTGCATATTTCCAAGAGCTCAAACACCCAAGTGCTTAATAGAATCACTCGATGATTAGCGTAGGTGCTTTGCGAAGTGCTTAGGTTAGTTAGACCGCTTTAGCGCTTGCTCTAGGTGAACCCTAGTTAGTTGAGTGAGTTTTGTAAAACCACACAACCCCTCGGCTCTTGCGTGAGCCGTTGTAATTGTACCGAGTGGGGCAAGAGTCTTGCGAGACCGTGACAACCGCGTTTGTGTCACGGCCGCCACCGTGTACCGGAGGGAACGAGGCCCGCGGCGTTTCGGTCGGAAGCTCGATAGTGGAGACGGCGGGGAGCGTCCGAGAGGAGCCGGAAGCGGAGCACCACTTGCGCGTGGAGAAGGCCCGTGGCTCTCTACGGAGTTACTCGACCGTGGTTCTTGGCCCTCGTTTGGGCTTCCCTTTGTGTAGGGGCACCAACGAGGATTAGTCGGCACCTTGTGTGGTTCCGGATACCTCGGTAAAAATACCGGCGTCATCCACGAGAGTTTGCTTCTCTACTTGGCTCTTTACATTCCGCATTTATATTAAGCATTTAAGTTTCAATCTTGTAGTCATACTTAGTTAGTGTAGATTGAAACTTAGCCTTTGCGGTAGAGATAACAACACTTAGACAAAACCTAGTTTGCACATTCTAGTTTTGATTATTTGCATAGGTTTTGCTCTAGGGATTTAATTGTGGCCTAGTTTAGTAAAAGTTTTAGAAGTCCTAATTCACCCCCCTCTTAGGCGTCACCCGTTTCCTACACTTGTCTATGCTACTTACCATGGCTTCAAGCTCTATCAAATGGACGTGAAGAGTGCCTTCCTCAATGGACCAATCAAAGAAGAGGTCTATGTTGAGCAACCTCCTGGCTTTGAAGATAGTGAGTACCCTAACCATGTTTACAAACTCTCTAAGGCACTTTATGGGCTCAAGCAAGCCCCAAGAGCATTGTATGAATGCCTTCGAGATTTTCTTATCACTAATGGCTTCAAAGTAGGCAAGGCCGATCCTACTATCTTTACTAAAACTATTGCAAAAGATTTGTTTGTATGCCAAATTTATGTTGATGATATTATATTTGGGTCTACTAACAAATCTACATGTGAAGAGTTTAGTAGGATCATGGTTCAAAAATTCGAGATGTCTATGATGGGGGAGTTGAAGTATTTTATAGGATTTCAAGTCAAGCAACTCCAAGAGGGCACCTTCATCAGCCAAACGAAGTACATTCAAGACATACTCACCAAGTTTGGAATGAAGGATGCCAAGCCCATCAAGACACCCATGGGAACCAATGGGCATCTCGACCTCGACACGGGAGGTAAATCCGTAGATCAAAAGGTATACTGGTCGATGATAGGATCTTTACTCTAATTATGTGCACCTCGACCAGATATTATGCTTTCCATATGCATGTGTGCAAGGTTCCAAGCCGATCGTAAGGAAGTTCATCTTAGGGCCATGAAGCGAATCTTGAGATATTTAGTTTATACACCTAAGTTTGGTCTTTGGTACCCTAAGGGATCCTCTTTTGATTTATTAGGATATTCAGATGCTGATTGGGCAGGGTGTAAAATTGATAGGAAGAGCACATCAGGGACTTGTCAGTTTCTGGGGAGATCCCTGGTGTCTTGGGCTTCAAAGAAACAAAACTCAGTAGCTCTTTCTACCGCTGAAGCCAAGTATATTGCCGCAAGCCATTGCTGCGCGCAATTGCTTTGGATGAGGCAAACCCTCAGGGACTATGGCTACAAATTTAGCAAAGTCCCTCTCCTATGTGATAATGAGAGTGCAATCTGCATGGCGGATAATCCCGTTGAGCACAGCCGCACAAAGCACATAGCCATTCGGTATCAATTTTTGAGAGATCACAAACAAAGGGGGGATATCAAGATAGCCTATATAAACACCAAAGAACAATTAGCCGATATCTTTACCAAGCCACTAGATGAGAAAACCTTTACCAAACTTAGGAATGAGCTAAATATTCTTGATTCTAGGAATTTTGATTGAAACATTGCACACATAGCTCATTTATATACCTTTGATCATATCTCTTTTATGTATATGACTAATGTGTTTTCAAGTGCATTATTATGCTTAATCATAGAATTGAAAGGGAAATGGAGTATTTGACAAAGACGACGCTTCCACTCAACTCTATCGGTATTATCTACTCTTTGCTGGTATTCCGCCATCTCTTCTTTGGTATAATATTTCACTCATATTTTGTTTGCCAAAGTGGGAGAGAATTTACTTAGGGCTCATATCTCACTCGAAGTATCCGTTTTTGGCGATTCATGCCAAAGGGGGAGAAAGTATTAGCCCAAAGCAAAAGGACCGCACCACCACCAACGAATTTTAAAAATGAAAATTTCAAATTGGTATCTTAATGTGTTTTAAAAAGGGGAGAAAGTTCTAGTATCTTCAAAAATTTGTAAAACCCTCTTGAACACTAAAAGGAGAATTTCATTGAGGGGGAGTTTTGTTTAAGTCAAAGGAAAAGCATTTGAAACAGGGGGAGAAAAATTCAAAATCTTGAAAATGCTTCTTTCAATCTTATTCATATACCTTGGACTATTTGCAAAAAGTCTTTGAAAAGAATTTTACAAAGAATTTGCAAAAACAAAACTAGTGGTGCAAGCGTGGTCCAAAATGTTAAATAAGAAGAAAACCATCCATGCATATCTATTAGAAATAATATATTGGTTTCATTCCAAGCAACCTTTGTACTTACCTTATGCAAAATAGTTCAATTCTGCACTTATATATTTGCTTTGGTTTGTGTTGGCATCAATCACCAAAAAGGGGGAGATTGAAAGGGAAATAGGGTCAAACCTTTTCCTAAATAATTTTGGTGGTTGAATTGCCCAACACAAACAATTGGACTAACTAGTTTGCTCTAGAATATATGTTCTACAGGTGCCAAAGGTTCACAACAAACC
This sequence comes from Zea luxurians, assembly GCA_029449295.1. Lineage (NCBI taxonomy): Eukaryota > Viridiplantae > Streptophyta > Magnoliopsida > Poales > Poaceae > Zea > Zea luxurians. The sequence continues at coordinate 15,697,458 of JAOPSE010000012.1, forward strand.
AATACAAAGTTAAAAGAAAGGGTTCAAATTAAAGGAGCAAAGGCAACCGAAGGCTACCCTGGTCTGGCACACCGGACTGTCCGATGCACCAGGGAGATCAACTCTGAACTTGCCACCTTCGGGTTTCTGGAAATCGCTCTCCACTATAATTCACCGGACTGTCCGGTGTAGCACCGGATTGTCCGGTGTGCCAGCGGGAGCAACAGCTAGCGCGCCAATGGTCGACTGCAAAAGTGAACAGTGAACAGTGAACAGTGCGGACTGCGCGCGTAGAGTCAGGGCAGGCGCCAGAAGGCGCACCGGACAGTGAACATGACCTGTCCGGTGCACCACCGGACTGTCCGATGGCCCAGCTGTCAGAAGCTCCAATGGTCGAACCCTAACGGTTGGGTGACGTGGCTGGTGCACCGGACAGTGTCCGGTGGTGCACCGGACTGTCCGGTGCACCCGTCGACAGCAGAGTTCTCCAACAGCCATTTTGGTGGGTGGGGCTATAAATACCCCCAACCACCACACTTCAAGGCATCCAAGTTTTCAGCCTTTGCATTCAATACAAGAGCTTTAGACTTCACTCTAAGACACAAAAGCAAAGATCAAATCCTCTCCCAAGTCCGGAATCACTCCAATCAATTAGTGACTAGTGAGAGAGAGATATTCGTGTTCATTTGAGTTCTTATGCTTGGATCGCTTTTCTTCTTCCCCATTTCTTGTTCCCAAGTCATTTGTAATCAAGGCAAGAGACACCAATTGTGTGGTGGTCCTTGTGGGGACTAAGTGTCCCAATTGATTGAGAAGAGAAGCTCACTCGGTCTAGGTGACCGTTTGAGAGAGGGGAAGGGTTGAAAGAGACCCGGTCTTTGTGGCCACCTCAACAGGGAGTAGGTTTGCAAGAACCAAACCTCGGTAAAACAAATCACCGTGTCATCCGCTCTTATTTGCTTGTGATTTGTTTTCGCCCTCTCTTTCGGACTCGGTTATATTTCTAACACTAACCCCGGCTTGTAGTTGTGCTTAAAGTTTATAAATTTTAGATTTGCCTATTCACCCCCCCTCTAGGCAACTTTCACTCATAAAATGAGCAATAGGCTACCCATAGGTACAAGGGAACACACGACAGATCACATGAGCACCTGTCGGGTCAGCTGCAATTGCAGCATCACCATACTCCACCCTAACAGTGGTACCCTGCGACTTCAAGCTCGATGTGTGAAGGCTGAGGGTGGGGGTTCTAGGTGACACATGTGTTGGTGGTGATGTTAGTGGGCCTTCTGTAGCATAGATGGACACTTGGACATTGACGTAAGTGCTTAGGAATTCCCTCAAACACTTGGTGGGCGCATCAATCACCACATCGCTGAGCGCCACATCGATGGCGAGGGACCCTACAATAGTAGAGATGGAGTCATTGACGATCTCCTTGGCGACGGTGATAATCTCCTCGGCGATGGTCGATGTCGATGCCACTAGGAATAGTGTTGAAGCCAAGCTCGTTGTGTTACCACCGTAGCTCGCAATAATGGAGAGGGTAGGCTCGCTAGGAACATTGGTGTTGTAGCAACTTGAGGTAGCGGACACCGCACGATCACTACATGTGGACGCCTCCTGCGGAGGCTCCTTAAGGTCAAAGATGATGCAGCTAGGCGCGGGGTAGATGCTGAGTTCATTGGTGGAGGTGGTGGGGAGGATGAATCTGTTGGAGTCTTTCGGCGGATCGAGGACGATGACGAGCTTGTCCTGCGAGGGCAGGAACTTGTTGGCCTCCTCTCTGCCCTTGAGGAAGGTGGGGCTCATGAGGTCGGAGTTGGTCCCATTGCTAAAGAAGACCACAGGGTCAAAGTCGAAGCCGACGAATTGAGCGGCAGGGTCCGAGGCATAGGAGTCGACCATGGCTGGGGTGGGTGGCGCGCTGGCGGACGCATCAGAGGAGGAGTGGTTGACGTCGAGCGGGGTAGGCGGGAGGTCGAGGTACACGAATGGCAAGAAGTGCCGGTCCCAGCAAGTCTCTATTTCGTCAAACCTCCGGTTGAACTCATCGAGGATGAGCTTGAAATCGAGAGACATGGTGTTGGCAAATTGAAGCCGAGGATCGAACGAATCTGATACCAATTGTTAACACGCCTCTCAACTCATACATAGAATAGCTCAGTTCAATGGTAACCTGATTACACAACCTCAGGGGGAAGGGAGGTTTGCAGCAAGCTACAAACTATATGGAGAAGTACAACACTAGAACAAGAAGGGATGCGAGATTTAGCTCTCCAGATGGAGATTTGGAGATGAAGCACATACACCCCGAGCGATGGAGATGGAGATGTGTTTCTAAATAAGCCTTCGATGTTCTCGCCCTTCAATTGTTACTACTCCTTATAGCTCTCATCTACGCTAGTTGGGCCAGCGTGTACCATATGGGTCGGGTTCCTAACGGGCTGCCAGCCAATGGCCATGATTGGAGAGGGAGAAAGTAGGGGAAGAGAAAGGAGAGAGGGAAGGGGAGGGGAGATTGGGAGGTGAAAGCCAGGGTACCGTGAGGTCCAGTCATGGTAAAATTATAGCACTGTTCTTATGATTGGGGCGGGGATTTGGACACCATGGCCACACTACTGAGCAGACGACATCGCAGAGGAATTCTAGACACCGACTTCAACTAAACATAGAGAGAACAAAGTAACAGATGGGGAGTTTTGACTGGGGAAGAAGGGGTTGCCGGAGAAGCGTTCGTCGGCGGTGAGGTCGTTGCAGACGACGACGCTCTTGGTAGGGACGGTGAGGAAGATCGGTAACGCTCCTCTTCGGTTGTTGCAAAGGCGAAGGAGAGCGGTCTATATGGTAACCGTGCAAAGCGAAGGAGAGGGGTTGGACAATTTTCTTTGCTAACGTGCGCAAGCGTAGTGGAGGCGGGATTATGAAATGAATTCTCGATTGAGTGCGGGAGGGGATTTGAGAAGGTTTGTCTGACAGTTGGGTCCCTATAACTTACCATTTTTTAACCCAAAATTCAAATAGGTTTTCTATTTTTAAAAGAATGCAACATCATGATCACTTAGCAAACAAAAAAGTGTGCTCCAACATGAGATGCAACAATAAAAACTTCTGTAGGGTTCTATTTTGCTAAACATAACACTTATATAATACAAAATAACTCTCCACTATTTAGGAAAAAGAAAAGAGTAGAAAAAAGAGGGTAACATCGGAACCTTGAAAGCAGAGCAAAGAAAAATTTATTCCAAAATTCAGGGTGTTACAAACTAGTTAACTGTATTAGATAAGGACCAATTGACTCGATCCACAACTAATAAACCTTATTAGATAAGGATTCCGAAACAAACTCATTAGATCGCAGGCGACAATGTTTAGACCTCAAATTCGGTGAACCATTTACGCATATATCGTGTGCCCACGTCTTTCACCCTGCTCCCACTCAACACATGGAAGAACAAGTGACTAATGTTTTCACACTCACAATATCATACACATCGGCTTTATGATTTTCCTAAAAATTAAATAGACTTGCTCAGTAATTCTAACATGTAACGATCTTCCCTTGTCGGTACCCCTGAACAGGGGGACCCCTACTACTGTATCAAGACGTAGTGGCCGCGTGGCTATCTTTTAGCTGCACAGCAATAATGCCGCGACCAGGGCCAGGCCACGACTCGGCCCAGTCACGGACCGCTACTCAGGGCCCACAGCAGCGCCCGACCACACCACATGGGCGGGTCCAGAACCGCCACGTGTCCAGGAAAGAAGGAATGCTCCAGGACATCAATAGTAAGTCTAGACCCTCATGGGAGAGCGCCGAACCTCTGGGTATGCAGCTAGGACCCCCAGGGAGGTCCGGGACCACCACGTGTGCAGGCCGGGTCCGTGGGATGGAGTCCAGACCCCCCTACGTGGGGTCCGGACCGCCCACGGCAGGGTCCCGGAATTCTAAGGCAAGAAAAGCTTAAGCCGTGGTCAAGGACCATGCTAGGGTCCGGTGCTGACACATGTCCGGATCCCATCCTGTACGCTTCTACTCCCCGCCCAGGCGGAGACCCGATGCCGCCATGTGGCCCACGGCCCGTAACGTAAGCCAACGGGCGGAGCCTGACATATGGCCTCTACGCCGCGGGCTACGTCGCAAGCTACGCTACCTCAGCATTAAATACGGATAGGGCGCACCGCCTGTCCATCCCGCTGACAGGCGATGTGTCGCCTCAACATTTAATGCGTCCTGTCCACTCCACTGGCAGGCGACATGCCGCCTCGGCATTTAATGAGCCCTCTCCCTATTCCTCTGGCAGACAGCGATCGGGCCATCCTGCAGGCGGCGAGCCTGTCCAATCTATTGGCAGGTGGCGTGTCCATACTGTCGCATGTTCTGCACTCATGATGGCTCGCGCGTTACCAAGGAAGCAGCCACGAGAAGTCAATACTGTAAGCGCTACGGACATTACTACACTCGGAGATCGCCCGGACGTTGCAGGCGTTAGTTATTTCCCTCCATTTTGCCCCTGGGCCCACCTGTCGGGGCCCAGTTCCCTTATACGTGCCCCCTTGGTCTATAAAACAGAGGGCACACGACGTTACAAGGTAGATCCTCATTCAGACTCAAGCCATCCTAGACACAACTCAAGCTCACGAGCAATACAACACATAGTGGAGTATGGTATTACGCTCCGGCGGCCCGAACCACTCTAAACTCTTGCGTGTTCTTGCATGTTCATCCCGAATCCATCTAACAGGCAAAACGCTTAGGCCCCCTCCTCATCTTAGGATTTAGGGCGGGTGCATTCTGCCACCCGGCCGGAGATTTTCTCTCCGACATTTGGCGCGCTAGGTAGGGGGTTGGCATTAGGTTTTTGCTTGTTTTCCCGCTTGGCATCATGGTCCATATCGTCGAGCACCGTGACGTGGCCTCTGAGGACTTCTTCATGGAGGAGGAGGTTGCATCTTCTGCGCCGCTAAGCTCCAGCCGCCCGGCGCCTGGTGCTACTGCTATGCGCCCCGCATGGCAACACACGCCTGCATAGGTGTCCCGGACTCCATCGAGGGTTGCTCCCGCCGAGGCGCTTTCCGCGGCCAGGGAGTTGTTGCGCCACCCACCAAGCTCCACGGCCTCGCCAAGGGGTATGAAGCAGTGGCACGACGACGTGGATCGCCTCCTTGGCATGGTGCACTCTGGCTCGGCCAGGCCCAGGCCTCGATCATCCCGGCACCAGCACGAGGCGTCGGCCTCGGTGCGTTCACCCTCGGTGAGGGCCGCGTCGACCAAGGATCTACGGGCGGAGCTCAATCGCAGACGTGCGGTAGAAGACGCTCAAGCCTCTCTAGAGAGGCCTGAAGACCTGCGGGACGAGCTCAACCGCAGGCGTGCGGGCGAGGATGCCCGTATCTCTCTGGAGAGGGCATGCGAGTGCCGCCAAAACCTCGAGGGTCACAACCTCAAGCAAGACTTTGTTGCGGTCGCACCGTAGACCCCAGGGGGTGCCCGATTCCAGACGAGCATCATGTTGGCTGGTGTGGGCTGCGTCGCTCTAGCGGATCATCTCCGCGCGGCGACGTGGCCATCCAAGTTCCGGCCACACCTACTGGAGAAGTACGACGGTACGACAAACCCGTCGGAATTCCTGTAGGTCTACGTCACCACCATCACGGCAGCAGGTGGAGACACCACCGTGATGGCGACCTACTTCCATGTAGCCTTGTCTGGGTCAGCCCGGACTTGGCTCATGAACCTAGCCCCAGGATCCATCTACTCCTGGGAAGAGCTCTGCGCGTGATTCATAGCGAACTTTGCCAGTGCTTACCAGCAGCATGGTGTGGAGGCACACCTCCATGCAGTGAGGTAGGAACCCGGGGAGGCCCTCCAAGCATTCATTTCCTGCTTCACCAAGGTACGTGGGACCATCTCTCGTATCTCAGATGCTTCCATCATCACTGCTTTCTGCCAGGGGGTACATGATGAAAAGATGCTGGAGAAGTTGGCCACGCATGACGTGGACAACGTCACCATGCTCTTCGCTCTGGCCGACAAGTGTGCCAGAGCCGTCGAGGGTCGTGCATGGCACTCGGCGCCACAGACCGGGGTTACCTAGACGGGTGGCTCGGGTGCCATCGCCCAGGGCGGCGGCAAGAAGAAAAAAGAAGAACAAGAACTGTGGCCACGAGAAGCCGCAGGTTGCTGCTCCGGCCGTCGCTGCCGCGGCCGAGGGCCGGAGTGAGCGCAACAAGTGCCCACGGCCCTAGGGAGGCAACAGTGGTACATGCCCTATACACCCCAACAGCCGCCACAACGCCACCGACTGTGGCACATGCCGCGAGATTATCAAACTCGTGAAGCGCGTCAGCGAGCAGCGCGAGCAGTCCTCTAAGGACGGCTCGCCACCTCGTCACCGGCCCGGCAAGGAGAGGGCCGACGAAGAAGCCACGGCTGCGGGGGGAACGAGACCTCGGGTACCAGTCGCCCGAGGGAGACCTCAAGGACGTCTTCACCGGAGACTCCAACTCCGGCGACGACAACAACCGCCGCAAGAAGCTGTACGTAATGTACGACGGAAGCTGGGAGCTCACCTCCCGCAGGAACGTCAAGTCCCTGCGGCGGGAGGTTCTTTTGGTGGTCCTAGGGGTCCCCAAGGCTGCTCCGCACCAACGGTGGAGAAGCACCACCATCTCATTCGGGGCATCCGACTGCCCAACAACATGGCAGGGGCCAGCATACTGCCTCTCATCACCGCCCCTGTCGTCGCCAACATGCGGCTGCACCATGTGCTGATCAACGGAGGGGCCGGCCTCAACGTCATCAGCCATGCGACATTCAAGCAGCTGCAGATCCTGGGGTCTTGGCTGGGGCCCTCTCGCCCATTCTCCGGGGTGGGTCCACAGCCCATGTATCCCCTCGGGAGCATCACACTCTCGGTTACATTCGGGACGGAGGAAAACTTCCGCACGGAGAACGTCCAGTTCGATGTCGCGGATGTCAACCTCCCCTTCAATGCCATCATTAGTAGGCCAGCCCTGTACCGGTTCATGGCCATTGCCCATTACGGGTATTTGGTCCTCAAGATGCCGTCCCCTGCAGGGGTCCTCACCGTGTGGGGCGACCATGCCGCCGTGCTTGCGGCCGTCGAGAAGCTACACGCTCTGGCGGCCGAGATTGCTCGACCGGACGATGGAGGGAGAAGCCCCTCGACCTTCGGTGCCAAAGCGCCCTCCAAGGTGCCGAAGGTACAACCGTCCAGAATAGACGGCGGACCCATGAAGACCATCCAGGTCGGCGCGGACCCCTCCCAAACCACCCGCATCGCGGGCAATCTGGGAGAGAAATAGGAACTCGCGCTCGTCGCCTTCCTCCAGGCAAATGTCGACGTGTTCGCTTGGGAACCGTCGCAGATACCTGGGATCCCCAGGGAGGTGATTGAGCACCATCTGAAGGTCTACACAGACGCCAAGCCGGTGAGCCAGAAGCCTCGGAGACAGTCCGTGGAGCTGCAAGACTTCATCCGTAAGGAGGTCCGGAAGCTGTTACACGCTGGCTTCATCGAAGAGTGTCGGCGTTTCGACCTCGGGGGGTCCCTGGACCGACGAGTAAATTGTCGCCGCGTGCCCCAGCCCAGATGGGTCGGCGCGAGGCGGAACGCGAAGGGGGGAGAGCAGCCGGAGGGAGACAGGTGTGGGAGGTGGAACCCGCGGCCTTCGTGTTAGCCCCGCGCCTAGGTCGGGTGCGCTTGCAGTAGGGGGTTACAAGCGTCCACGCGGGATGGAGCGAGCGGCCTTGCGCGAGCGCCGTCCCGTCCTTCCCCGCGCGGCCAACCCTCTGTAAGAGGGCCCTGGACCTCCCTTTTATAGGCGTAAGGAGAGGATCCAGGTGTACAATGGAGGGTGTAGCAGTGTGCTAACGTGTCTAGCGGAGGAGAGCTAGCGCCCTAAGTACATGCCATCGTGGCATCTGGAGAGGTTTTGGCACCCAGTTCGTGTGGTGTCGTGGCCGTTGGAGGAGCGCTGGAGCCTGGCAGAAGGACAGCTGTCGGGGCTGTCGAGTCCTTGCTGACGTCCTCTTGCTTCCGTAAGGGGGCTGAGAGCCGCCGTCGTCATAGAGCGTGCGGGGCGCCATCATTACTCGTATAGTGGAGCGAGCCAGATGGGACGCTGGTCTTGTTCCCGTAGCCTGATTCAGCTCGGGGTAGGGTAATGATGGCACCTCCTTTTGACGTGGTCGGTCCGTGCCCTAGGTTGGGCGAGGTGGAGGCTCCTCCGAGGTCGAGGTCGAGTCTGTCTTCCAAGGTCGAGGTCGAGTCCGAGCCCTTGGGTCGGACAAGGCGGAGACCGTCGGCTGAGGCTAGGGCTGAGTCCGAGCCCTAGGGTCGGGCGAAGCGGAGTTCGTCGTCCTTCGGGGCTGAGCCCGAGTCCGAGCCCTGGGGTCGGGCGGAGCGGAGTTCGTCGTCTTCCGGGGCTAAGCCCGAGTCCGAGCCCTGGGGTCGGGCGAAGTGGAGTTCGTCGTCTTCCGGGGCTGAGCCCGAGTCCGAGCCCTGGGGTCGGGCGAAGCGGAGTTCGTCGTCTTCCAGGGCTGAGCCCCAGTCCGAGCCCTAGGGTCAGGCGGAGCAGAGTTCGTCGTCTTCCGGGGCTGAGCCCGAGTCCGAGCCCTGGGGTTGGGCGGAGCGGAGTTCGTCGTCTTCCGGGGCTGAGCCCGAGTCCGAGCCCTGGGGTCGGGCGGAGCGGAGTTCGTCGTCTTCCGGGGCTGAGCCCGAGTCCGAGCCCTGGGGTCGGGCGGAGCGGAGTTCATCGTCTTCCGGGGCTAAGCCCGAGTCCAAGCCCTGGGGTCGGGTGAAGCGGAGTTTCCCATGGCGCCTAGGGCCAGACTTGGCTGCTGTCAGCCTCACTCTGTCGAGTGGCTCAGCAGTCGGAGCGGCGCAGGCGGCACTGTCCTCTTATCAGACCGGTCAGTGGAGCGGCGAAGTGACTGCGGTCACTTCGGCTCTATCGACTGGAGGGCGTCCGTCAGGATAAAGGTGTCAGACCACCTTTGCATTAAATGCCCCTGTGATTTGGTCGGTTGGCGTGGCGATTTGGCCAAGGTTGCTTCTTGGTGAAGACTGGGCCTCGGGCGAGCCGAAGGTGTGTCCGTTGCTGGAGGGGGTCCTCGGGCGAGACGTAGATCCTCCGGGGTCGGCTGCCCTTGCCCGAGGCTGGGCTCGGGCGAGGCGTGATCGCGTCCCTCGAATGGACCGATCCTTGACTTAATCACACCCATCAGGCCTTTGCAGCTTTGTGCTGATGGGGGTTACCAACTAAGATTTTGGAGTCTTGAGGGTACCCCTAATTATGGTCCCCGACAGTAGCCCCCGAGCCTCGAAGGGAGTGTTAATACTCGCTTGGAGGCTTTTGCCGCACTTTTTTGCAAGGGGACCAGCCTTTTTTGGTTGCATTTTGTTCCGGTGGGTGCGCGCGAGCGCACCCGCCGGGTGTAGCCCCCGAGGCCTCGGAGGAGTAGTTTGACTCCTTCGAGGTCTTAGTGCGTTTCGCAACACTTCGGTTGGTCTGGTTGTTCCCTCATGCGAGCTGGCCGTAGCCCGGGTGCACGGTCGGGTCCCAACTTCTCGGGCTGGTATGTTGACGTTGTCAACGGTTTGGCCGGAGCCGGGTTTGCGAGAGCAGCCCCCGAGCCTCTGCACAGGGCGAGAGGACGGTCAAGGACAGACTTGACTTTTTTACATACGCCCCTGCATCGCCTTTCCGCAAGGAGGAGGGGGGAAAGCGCCATGTTGCCCTCAGAGGGCGCCGAACATGGTGTCTCCGGTGAGCTGCTGGCGGGTAATCCGAGTGGACGCCCGTGCCCCATTTGTTAGGGGTCGGCTAGAGGCCCGGAGGCGCACTCTAAAAGTACCTGCGGGTGATCTGCCGGACCCGGTCCCCTTTTGACGGGGTCCGAGGACTCGATGCCTCCCTCTGATGGGATTCCGTTACAAGATCGTTCCCGCTGGTCTTGGAAATGTCCTAGGGTACCTCGGGAGCGTAGCCCGAGCCTTGGTTATGTATCGAACGTACCTAGGGTCATCCCTTGCTCTGTGTCTGAGGCGACTGTGAACCCTTCGAGGGCCAGCCTACGAACCCCTGATCAGTAGTGGGCGCGGAGCCCGAGTGGCCTGAGGCGGCCGTTGAACCCTTCCGAGGGGCCGGCCATCGAACCTCTGACCAGTAGTGGGCCCAGAACCCAAGCGCTCGGAGGCGGCCGTTGAACCCCTCCGAGGGGCCAGCCTTTGAACCTCTGATCAGTAGGGAGGCTCAGGGCCTGTTTCCTTCACGGAGAAGGATCCTTTTCGGGGTATCCCCCTTTCCCGATCCCTGTTGTAAGAGAGAGAAAGAGGAAAAGGAAAAGGATACGAAATCGAATGACATGGCGTACCTTTTTCGACGCGGTCATTATGGCGAAGGCGAAGCGTCGCTTGCTTCTCCTGCCTAAGGCGCCGCCTGTCCCACCGCGGAGTTAATGCGACGGGGCGAGTGGTTCGCGAGGCGGCCGTTGCGCGTGTGCGAGCCGTTCGAGGAATGGAACACGGGCGCTGTCTTCACGCCGTGAGAGAGGGTTCTCTCGCTGCCCCTGGATAGGACGTAAGCTTGGCTGACGACGTGACCGCTGCTGTGACGGAACCTCCCAAGTAATTAGGCCCACCTACAGTTGTCCTTGTCCAACGGACCTCAGACAACCCTATAGGTGCCCCTGAACTACTTGACAAGCTCGGTATCTTTCCTTACCTTTCCAGGAACGTCTCACCCGTCTTGCAGACATTACAGAACATCGGAGATAAAGAAATGCGGAAGCGATTACATAACTTACATTTATTAAAAAGTAAGATCAGGTTGTTTATTACAGACCAGGAATATGAATGAGTGCAGAGTAATATTATTACACATACCAAGGGAGGTAAAAACTCCTCCCGACAGTTATCACACAAAAGTCTTAATGGAGGATCCTTTCCTCCCGCGCTTCACTCTTGCTTATCTTCATTAGGAACCACCTTGGTATAGAAGCAACAGAAATCTGCTGCTTCCCCACCTAAAAACAACAAGGGAATAAACCCTGAGTATGGAATTACTCAGCAAGTCTTACCCGACTAAGGAAGAGACTCTCAAGGGTATGCTGGATAAATAGGACTCAAGGAGAGGCTTTAGCAGAAATCAACTTAGATACTGTTGCAGAAATAGCTTACTAAAGTGAGTCCTTACTTTCAATATTTTAATGCCGAATTAAGTATTAATAGACTCTGTTTGCCTCTAGTCTAATTTCATCATTTCACCAGTACAACCTCATTTTTATCCATAATGTTCACATCCGGACTTTAGGTTGCAGGGAAGTGACCAAGTCTTCATAACCGCGAAGGTACGGTGATCCGAATCGATTATACTCAGCTGAGGATCTCCAATCACATGACATATGTAGCACTTAACCCTTGCATATGTCAACCCGCCACCGGGGTTCTTAAGACTAGATCAGGTTCACGCAAACCGAGAGCACAGATACACCACCGTCCAGCCTCTTGCCACGGTGGGTACACGCTACTCCCGCCACCGCTCCACGCCCATTTTGTGTTATCTTATTCTGGCCTTAGTTTGCCCGAGGCAAGGCTTACCCATGACGAGGCATGTGACCAGTTAAAGGGTCCTCGATCAGCACCCCTACATACGCATTAAATCCTTAATCAACCTAGGTAGAACATCACCTGTTCCTAACCCAAGTCTCGATTTAAGTACTTCCGTCCTTAGGATTGTTTCTATTCCTTAGGATGAAAAGAGCATCACAGGGAACTTTGCAGTAAGATCCCACCACGCTCTCAAGGGAAGTAGTCTTGCAGATAGAAGCCATCTTTCCTCAGGGTAACCCCCTGAGCTAGGCAGTATTGCAAAAGACAACCTCTATCCACAAGATCTAAGCAGGGCTAAGCATTTTTGTAAATCAAATTTTGATACTTCACCAGAAGTATCTATAAAGGTATGGATATCACGGAGAGCAATGCAGCAAAAGGTTCCAAGCAATTCCTATGAACTTAATGCACATTTCACTTGACTTAAAGTGTGCGAAAAGTATTTAAAAACACAAGGAAAGGGGTTGCATGCATTGGGGCTTGCCTTCGTTAACAGGTGAGTCTGGCTCGGATCCACAAATATCAAAGTAGAAGCAGTTGTCTGCTTGAGAATCCGAGGGTGGTGGTGTCCCTTCTTCGGTGACTTCCACTTCTTCTTCGCGTTCTAACATAACCATATATGTATATAAGAATGAATGTCATGAAATGCTCATGAGAGTGCGAAGATAATAAAGATTTATTATCTAAGTCTTGAATACAACTTTCCTTCACGGAACTCCGAGAACTTAGGGTTTCCGGAGTCAGTAAAGGAGTTCAAAAGACAGGGGGGTGTTTTGGGGTTTGGTGATCAAACAAGGTCCAAATCAACCCAAATTCTACCCAAGGCTTCTAAATAATATGAGGAACTCATATAAAAATTTTGAGCATTTTTGGGATTACGAAGCATTTTCTAAAAATCCAGAACCAATACTTTTAACTACTTTAAATGCCCTAAAATTTCTTATTTCCACTAAAATTCATGAAACTATTTTTATTAAATTCTAGGGAAAATAATAAACCTAGGAAAATTGGTTTTACAATTTTACCATTTTTCTACATTTTTCTACATATTTCTAAAGCTGGGTAGAAAAAGAAAAAGAGAAAAGATGTAACAGTGCTGGGCCAAATCTGGTCCAGACGGCCCAACAACACAGGAAACGCGCGCCCACGCCCGCGCGCGATGGCAGAATTGCACCGGGGTCGTCGCGTTTCTATCTAACTGTGAACGGGTTCAGCCACTATTCCGACGGGTCTCTGACGCATTATACCGAGCCCCCTGGATTTCTAATTCTTTGCACGCCCAAGTCCACGACGACGGCAGCGCGGGGAGCACTCTGGCGAGCACCTGTACCGGCCGACTGGGGCCACGGCTGGATTCTCCGAGCATCAGACACCAAATTGGATCTACCCTAAGCCTTTTCCCCAACTCAATTGCATACAAGATCAATTATGGAGCTCTGGCCACGGTGGCCGAGAATCAGGCGGCAAGATCGTCGGGTTCCCGGTGATCAGAGGCGGTTTGGTTCGATTAAAGGGGTCGGAGAGCATCACCCACACGTAAGGATGCTAGAACAGGGATGAAAAAAGAATGAGCAGACCTGGGGACGGCTGGCCGCGGCGAGGTGAACTTTGCGGTGGCGGAAACCAGTTTTGGGGAGAACTAGGAATTCTCGAGCTCCGGTGAGGGACTGCTAGCAATTGGCGGTGGCTGAGTGCGTGAGGATGTGGTGAAGCTCACTGCGGGGTCAATTTATAGATCCCCGGGGCGGTGGCGCTCAATTCGAGCGGATAGCGGAGGCGGCCGAAGAGGAGGAAGAACCCTGGCGCGCGTGGGTACGTGTCCTATGGCGTGGCGGTAACTCCGGTGATCGACAGGCAGTTAGAGAGGGTCACGGTGATGCGGTGGCACGGTTAAGACACGCGGCGCACGGTCGGACGGCGGCTATCACCGGCGTTCTTATCTGCCCAGCCGTAGGGTAAAGGGGAAGGCACGAGGGGTCGCCAGAGTGGAACCCAGCTCACCGGCGGTGTTCTCCAGGCGTTGTCCACTGACCCTGAGCACAAGTCGGGCCGGCAGTCGCACGAATTGCGGCGACAATCGGTCGCCGGCGGTGAGATTCTTCTGCCGCGGCTGATCTGATCCGGTTGGCTACTGTACCATGGGGAGATAGTCTTCAGTCTATCTGACAGACAAAGTTTGGGCCACTTTTTCTCTGATTTTCAAATGGCAACACAACCAGTGACCTATAGCAAAGTTGTAGTGCTATAATCCATCTATAAATTTGCTACAATGTGTTCTCACAAAAAGTCACTGGATCCTATTCAAAATCGAGCTCAAAGTTCATCTCATAACACTGTTACTCTGAATTTCAGACCTCAAGCAGTCTGACAGTCCATCTTTGGTTGAGATTTTCTCCAAATTTCTCATAAGAACATGGCTTGAACCCTTAAACAAAGTTGTTTTCCTACAATTGGGCTACAATTTTGATGTGGTGACCTAGGGCAAAAACCCTAGAATCTAAAAGATACAAGGGTTCAAAGTTGAAGAGAACACACACTAATTTCAGACTTAGGCTCTATAGTGCTTAAGAGGTGATTTTTGCAATTTGGTCCAAAACTCAACATTTGGCTTTCAAGTCCACACATTTGTGAACCAAATGTTTTAAGATACTTATTTAACTTGGTTTTTGCACTTTAGCCCAAAAGTGGACTAATTTTGCACATAGGTCCCTAGGATTTGGTTTTAGGGTTTTCTAGGGTTCCAATTAGGGTTTCTTGTAGTCCAGGGGTATAAATGTGATTCAACTTTGTTTTTGGGGATATTTTATGACTCCTTACCTAAAGTCTTTAAGTTTTCTCATCTTGGGTTAGGTCTTACCCCTTTAATCCCTGTTTAGGATTAAGTTTCCTATCCAGGGTTCTCTTTGCAAAAACACTTTAAACAATACAACTTGTTTGAAATTTTTGCCTAGTGAATGCACTCTAGGTGTGTCAAACATATGCAATGCCAATGCTTATGATGCCATGCTCAAGTTTTAGTTGTAGTAACACCAGGGGTGTTACAGCTGCTCCTGCCCGCCTGCCACCGCCATTACTGCCGGCCCATTTTTTGCCGTATTGACCGTCGCGCCTGGCTGGCACTGCTGGGTCATACGTAGGGTTGCCTCGAGTCGCGGTACTGGTTCCGCAGTCGAGGAGGCGCGGTAGTGGTGCGAGTGGCGGTGCAGTTGCTCGCACGTAGCAACCGGCGCGCCGGTTGCATGACGTGTGGGCCTGGGCCTCCATGCTGGGCGCGTTGGAGTCGAAGGGGCGCGCCCACTTGGCGCGGTTGCATGCCGACTGCATGGCTGTCCACCCTTTCACTCGTTGGTCTGGGCGAAAGTGGAGGAATGCTTGTAACCGCTGGGTAGTTGCATGCCCTGCGCGCGGCGGTTTGGCTCCTTCTGCCCTGGACCAGCTTGCATGACGCGTGGGGCCCAGCCCCCGTGTCGTAGGGGGAGGACCTTGGAGCGTGTTGGAGAAGACTCAGCCCGCAACGGCTGAGGACGCAAGTGGGGAGAGTTGCCTTTAAAAGGAGGGTGACCCCCTTGAAAGACGACCATGTCTTCACGTTCCCTTATGCGTCGTGTCTTTCCACCTTCCGAGCCCCCGGATGGGGGACGCCCGCAATCCTTCCGTCTTGTCGTCGGAGGGACGCAACTTCGAGGAAGTTGGTACCTTTCAGCCATCGTTCGACTTCAAGGATTTTCATCAGGCAGCCCGGCCGCATCCCCTCACCGGTGGTCACCCAAGATGGTGACCTCCAGCTTGATGGCGGGGAGAAGCGAACCGGGCTGCGGCCTCTGCCCCTCCCTCAGCTTCAAGGATGTTCATCATCAATGCTGGGGAGGGGAGTGTGCCGAGTTGGGGTCGGTCCCTGCGCGGGCGGCGACCTGCTCCTTCCCTCAGTGATCGGGGGGAAGGGCGTTCGCCGTTCGTGGCATTGGCAGCTGCCGCGTGCCTGGCTCTCTGAGCCGAGTGGCTTCGGAGCCGCTCCCGGCGCCGCCTTCCGCCACGGCAGCCGGAAGAGGTTTCTCCGCCGACGAGCTAGCCGGTGCCGCCCACGGACTGACCTCCAACTCTACGGCCTTCTTCCCGTCCTTGCCTCTCGAGTGAGGGCATGGGCGAGGGCCTCATGGCAGCAGCATCCGCCCTGAGGTCATCGCTGCTGCTGTTCGGCCCCCCGGAGCAGAAGTCGTCGTCGTCGCCGCTGCTGGGGCGGGCGACGGCGAGCCGTTCATCGGTCTTCTGTTGCTCTGCAGGCCCCCCAATCGTGTGGGGTTGTTCGTACCTGCGGAGGTGGAACCGGGGTTCCGTTTGTATTGGCACTTGTGTGCCGGTCTTTTGTTCATTGTGGCCGTCGGGGCCTAAACATGTATGTACTTTCAGCACAGAGCCGTGTTTTTTCCTCATTTTCGAGCACTAAGACTCGCCTGTTGGTTATCTGAACCGCTTTACCAAGCGTGAGTCGCCTCGTGCGAAGGTGACGAGTGAGGTATCCGTATCCTAGAGGCGTAGGAGTCCCTCGGCTCGGTTGGCCTTGCTGTCCGAGGCTTCTCTCGCTTAGTTAAAGGGACCCCTCGACCGCTCTTCGATGAGCCGAAGCCGGAGGTAGCGGTGTCAGCACGGACAGAGGCAGAGTTGTCTCGAAAAGAAGATTTGGTCGGCTGGGGCCTGGCCGGGTCGTCCACTGGCGGGACCGACGCCGGGGTTGAGCTGCCGAGGCCACAAGCCGGGCTGATGTCTTCGAGGAACAGCTGGCCGAGGCCTCGGGGTGGCCGGCCGAGCCGTCTGCTCGAGCCGGATTCTTGGAGAAGACCCTGGCGGCGATGGCCCGGGTGTGGTGCTGATGTCGTCCTTCGGGGTGAAGATCCTCCAACCGCGTCGCCGTTCGAGGCTAGGTCGGACCCCACCGAAGGTGTAGTTGACGCCGAGGGTGCTGCTGCCCCCTTCAACTGTCGACGTCCGAGCCTACAGGATCGGGTTGTCTTGTAGCGTGTGGATGTTTTCTGTGGCCGCCAAGGCCCAAACATACCATCGTCGTGTTGTAAAGCTGCGTTTCTTTTCCTCTTGTTTCGAGTATCCGGACTTATTTGTCGGTAACAGAATTGTTTGTGCGGGCGAGAGTTGCTTTTCACGGAAGGTGATGAGTGAGGTATCCGTATCCCGGAGGCGTAGGAATCCCTCGGCTCAGTCGGCCTTGCCGCTTACGCGCACTCTTACTCGTCCATAAGGTTCTGTCACCGACGCAGTCGAGAAGGCCCGAAAAATCGTTCCGGCAGAGGAGCTTTCGAGCGTGAAGACTTGTTCGGTCCGCGGAATCACTTATCCGAGCGCGAGTTACTTATCGCAAAAGGTGATGAGTGAGGTATCCGTATCCCGGAGGCGTGGGAGTCCCTCGGCTCGGTCAGCCTTGGCTGCTTACGTGTACTCCGTCGTTTTCAGGATCCACTTTCGAAGTAGTCGAAAAGCACGAAAGGCATTCTGGCAGAAAAGATTTTTTTCCTTTTTCGAGGAAAAATTCGATGCAGAGGGGGTTCCCCCCTTCTAGCCCCCGAGAGAGGGTCGGGCTTGGCCGAGGCAAGGCTGACCCTTCCTTGACGACCAGACTTTGTGTGTGAACGGGGTGTACGAATAACTTGGAAGCATCTTAAGGGTAGAAGCGACGTAGCTGTTGGATGTTCCAAGCGTTGCTGTAGACCTCGCCTTGACTGTTGGCCAGCTTGAATGTTCCGGGCTTCAGAACCTTGGCAATGACAAACGGCC
Organism: Zea luxurians; assembly: GCA_029449295.1. NCBI lineage: Eukaryota > Viridiplantae > Streptophyta > Magnoliopsida > Poales > Poaceae > Zea > Zea luxurians. The sequence continues at coordinate 15,714,860 of JAOPSE010000012.1, forward strand.
CTTCCTAGGGAGGTGTGAGCTTATGCCGCCCTCGGGCGTCTTGTCTTAGCCGAAGCACCAGGTCGCCCACTTGGAGGTCTCGGGACCGAACCCCTCGGGCGTGGTAGCGTCGCAGGGACTGCTGGTACCGCGCCGAGTATAGTAAAGCCATGTCCCGAGCCTCTTCCAGCTGGTCCAGTGAGTCTTCTCGATTAGCTTGATTACTTTGGTTGGCGTAGGCCCTCGTCCTCGGGGAACCGTATTCTAAGTCTGTGGGCAAGATGGCCTGGGCCCCATAGACTAGAAAGAACGGTGTGAAGCCCGTGGCTCGGCTCGGCGTTGTCCTCAGACTCCAGACCACCGAGGGGAGTTCCTTCATCCATCGCTTGCCGAACTTGTTGAGGTCGTTGTAGATCCGAGGCTTGAGTCCTTGCAGAATCATGTCGTTGGCACGTTCTACCTGCCCATTTGTCATGGGGTGGGCCACGGTGGCCCAGTCCACCCGGATGTGGTGATCCTCGCAGAAGTCCAGGAACTTTCTGCCGGTGAACTGGGTGCCGTTGTCGGTGATGATGGAGTTCGGGACCCCAAAGCGATGGATGATGTTGGTGAAGAACGCCACCGCCTGTTCGGACCTAATGCTGTTTAGGGGTCGAACCTCGATCCACTTGGAGAATTTGTCAATGGCGACCAACAGGTGCGTGTAGCCCCCGGGTGCCTTCTGCAAGGGGCCGACTAGGTCTAGACCCTACACAGCAAACGACCAGGTGATGGGTATGGTCTGCAGAGCCTGAGCGGGCAGGTGGGTTTGCCTCGCGTAGAACTGACACCCTTCGCAGGTGCGGACAATTCCAATGGCGTCGGCCACCGCCGTCGGCCAGTGGAAACCTTGTCAGAAGGCGTTTCCAACAAGGGCTCGAGGTGCTGCGTGATGGCCGCAAGCCCCCGAGTGTATCTCTTGTAAGAGCTCCTGGCCTTCGGCGATGGAAATGCATCGCTGGAGGATGCCCGAGGGGCTACGGTGGTAGAGCTCCTTCCCATCTCCCAGCAAGACGAACGACTTGGCGCACCGCGCCAACCGCCGAGCTTCGGCTTGGTCGAGGGGTAGCTCTCCTCGGTGGAGATATTGCAGGTACGGGGTCTACCAGTTTTGATTAGGCGTGACCCCGCTCCACTCCTCCTCGATGCGTAGTGCCTCACCCTCGGGGGCCGAGGGTACCTCGGGCTGAGCCGAGGGTGCCTCGGGTTGAGCCGAGGGTGCCTCGGGCCGAGCCGAGGGTACCTAGGACTGTGCCGAGTGTGCCTCGGGCTGGGCCGAGGTCTTCTTGGGCTCGGGCGTGTCGTCGGTCTTGACGGAGGGTTGATGCAGGTCTCGGGAGAATACGTCCGGGGGAACCGTTGTTCGCCCCGAGGCTATTTTAGCCAGCTCGTCCGCAGTCTCGTTGTAGCGTCGGGCGATGTGGTTGAGCTTGAGCCCGTAGAACTTGTCTTCCAGGCGCCGAACCTCATCGCAGTAGGCTTCCATCTTTGGGTCGCGGCAGTGGGAGTTCTTCATGACTTGGTCGATGACAAGCTACGAGTCACCGCGAGCGTCGAGGCGTCAGACCCCTAGCTCGATGGCGATTCGCAACCCGTTTACCAGAGCCTCGTACTCAGCCACGTTGTTGGACACCGGGAAGTGGAGGCGTAGCATGTAGCGTAGGTGCTTCTCGAGGGGCGAGATGAAGAGCAGGCCCGCGCCGGCCCCCGTCTTCATCAGCGACCCGTCGAAAAACATGGTCCAGAGCTCCGGTTGGATCGGAGTTGTTGGGAGCTGGGTGTCGACCCATTCATCTGTTGGGAGTTGGTGGTTCCGCGGGGGTTTTCGACATGACCGTTGATTGACACCGTACTGTTGGATTGCGGGTTTCCCGAAGCGCCGCGCCCTGTGTATAAAAGGGGACGAGGGGGGGGGGGGGCGCGTTTTGAACTTTGTCTTTGCGCGCTCCGCGAAAACCCTAACCGCCTTCTCAAACCTCTTGCTGCTCGTCTGCCCTCCTTGCTCTTGTTCACCGGAGATCTGGCCCGTGTGAAGCAGACCGCCTGCCGCCGCCGCCGGTACGTAGCGATGCTGACCTCTTCTTCTTATGCTACCGCTACGCCGCCGGCCGACGCGTCGTCTGAGGAGACGCTGAGCGCTGTGGCGGCGGAGGAGTTGCGCGCCGGCGACATGGTGATTTTTGGTGTGTCGTGGATGTCCTCGGTCCGCGTGCAAGATATGCAGCGGCTTGGTTACTTTGGCGGCGGAGTCGCTCATGTCCCGGGGACAGAGGAGGTCCCCGAGCCAGAAGGCGAGTTGGTTGTTTTTGAGGCGTTCTTCGCCGCTGGTCTTCGCTTGCCTGCGCACCGATTCGTGGGAGAAGTCCTGTGCAGATTCAACGTCCAGGTCCACCAGCTGACTCCGAATGCCGTGGTGGCTCTGTAGAAATATGTCTGGGCGACGACTTCGTACGGCAGACAACCATCGGTCGAAGTCTTCGCGAAGTACTATTGCCTGCACTGGTAGAAAAGGATGATCGGAAATAAGGTTGCACAGTTTGGATCCTGTACATTTACGCCGAAGACCGGCAAGACCTCGATGGAGGTAGTTGAGTTGGTTCCTTGCGCCCGTAACAAATGGGTAACTGGCATGAGTTTTGGTTCTACGTTGCGGAGGGCACAGTCGAAGACCATCCGGGGCTCCCCGTGGCTGAGATGTGCTTGTATTATTACTCAGCATACCCGCAGTTTGAAGTGGCAGAGGAGGATGCAGACGAACGGGCCCTTCGGTGCGCGGCCGGCCTGAGCAGCGGGCGCGATTTGGTTGAGGAGTTTGTGGTGTATGGGGTGTGGCCTTTGGCGCATGGCTGGGCGCTGGGCAAAGTATGCCCTCGCCAGATGCCTTCCCGTGGTGGGATGCTGGTGTGAAGTCCCGCCTTCGCACTGGATCTGCGTGGTCGCGATCCGGCCGTCGTTGTGCGTGAGGCGGAGGATGGGGCGGTGCGGATTGTTGGTCGGTACGTGCCGAAGACAGAAGGCCAGCGTAGCTGGGATATACGCGGGTCTAATGACCGCTTGAACAGGGTCTTCGAACTGAACTGCCTGCCGTATGGCGGTTATCCTGGGCAAGACGATGTGGATCGTCGCGGGAAGAACCCGGTGGCGGAGACCGGAGACGACCCCGCGCCGGCAGCCGCCCCATCCTCTAAGAAGAGGAAACTAGGTATTGCTGTGGGAGGGCTGGGGGTCTCTGATGGTTTTGCTAGGGAATTGATGAGGACGTGCGCGACCCCGGGGGGAAGGATGTCTTCGCCCGAGCTCCGGGAGTCTTCGGCGCGGATGCTGAGGGTTACCGGGGGTCGGTGGCCTAAGAATGTTCCTATCCTCCGCGCGGCCGGCGAAGATTTTTTTACATCTCGCATGGTTCGTGATTGGAAGGTGTTTCCTTATGGGCAGAATATTGCTGCTGTTTTGTCGGCAGTGATGGACAAGGATCGCCAGGGAGCTGCGCAGAAACACCAGGCGGTCGTCAGGCTGCTTAAGGCCAGGCCGAAGAGGTTGCGGGGGGCTGCGAAGGCTGCTGCCCCCGGCGGAAGCCAGCCGACACAGGCGGCAAAGTCGGCCGCCCCTGGGTCCAGCAGGGTGCCGGAGGCTGCGAAGGCGGCCGCCGCCGGCGGTACCAAGTCTGTCCCGGCGGGAGCCGAGAAGGCTCGAGAGTTGCCTCCGCCGGGCAAGCGCGTTCCCGACTTCGCCATGGATATTAGCGTGGATGATTATCTTGTTGGTAAGTCATTGGCTCGAGTTTTTTTTGATATATTGATACGTCGCAGGGTCGGGCGAAGGCCAGCTTGTTGTTGTTCCGCCCGCCGTGGCGACCGCGGCGGCTGTCGTGGAGCCTAGGGCGAAGGGTGGTGCTCTTAGTGCCGGTGGTGAGATTCCGGCACTCACTGCCGTCAGGGACGAGGCGGGTGCAGTGTCCCGCCGGCTGAAGGAGGCGTTCAGTCAGGTAAATTGAGCTAGACTTCGGCTTTTACCAGCTTCGCTGGGGCTGTGGTCTTATGGGTGTCTTGCAGGCGGCTGACTTCGCAGACCGCGCGGCGTCGGGGGCCCTTACGGCAGTTGTGTCTGCCGAGGTCGAGAGACTTCGGGCGCAACATGCTGACGCCGTCCGGGACAAGTCAGCCGCCGACAGCAAGTGCTGAAAGCTGGCGGATAAGGTGGCCGCGCTGGAGGGTGAGAGGGCTGACCTCCGGCGCCAGCTGGCGGAGGAGAGGAAGGAGGCTAATGAGGCCCTCGCCAAGGCGCAGTCTGCGCAGGCGGAGGCCAATTTGGCGTGGGCGGAGTGCAGCCTCGCCAGACAGCGTGCCGAGGAATTGGAAGAGCGGTTCAATGCCCTGCAGACCCGTGTGGAGAGGGCCGAGGCTTCGACGCGCTCGGAGGCCGAGCGGACGCGCAAACAGCTTGTGGATTCGTACCACGAGCTGGGCGCGCGGACCGCTGACTTCGAAGTGCCAGACCAAGAGCCCGGCCTTCGCTGCCTGGAGTGGCTGCAGGAGGAGTTGCTGGCGCTCCCCACCATTGTGGAGGGGTTTATGTCCTATGCCTCCCTGGTCACCTGCGAAGGGGCGATGAACGCGCTGTCCCCGCGAGGGGTGCCGGCACTCTGAGGTCTTCGACCAAGCGGATGAGGATTTCAAGCGTGATATCTACAAGGTTGAGGACCCTGTGGTGAAGGAGTCCGCGGGATCCCTCTTTGACCGGATGTGGGGTCCTCACGGCCGGGAGGTGGTCAGGGAGCGGTCTGAGATGGCGAGGGGTCAGGTAATGTTCGACTTTTGTTTGATGCTGTTGAGGGTTATATGTGGGTTTGCTGAATCTGCGTGCTGTATCTTAGGCGGCGCGTAACAAGAAGGTGGACGACTTCAGGGCTTTAAACAGCGCGCAGCCTGACTCGGAGTCGAACCCGGTGGCGGCTATGGCCGAGGTCGCCCCGGCGTCGGCCCCAGAGACCGCCGGAGGCACCCCTGATGCCCCCGCAGCCACCGCGGCCGGCGGTGGCCCGTCACCAACTGCTGCACCGAGGGCTGAGGATCCTGCGAAGATGGCGGCGGAGGCGGCAGTGGAGGATCCTACGACGGCTGGGTCCTCGCAGGTGGCGTAGTGGGTGTGGGTAGTTAGGGAATTTTGTATATGTTGCTGAACCTTGGTTGCTGCATAGGTTCAAGATTTTGGGCCTGCGCACGCAGCCGCTACTGCTAATTTTTTGGCGGCTTCGACCGTGGACGATGGAAATGAATCGGATGAATCTGCGTCTAAGCTTTCTTATTTTGATGATTCTGGGAGTTCGGTTGGGTGGACTGAAGAGTCGCCGGATGAGGACTCGGATTATTTTGCGGCCTTGGATATGGCAGCGGCGGAGGCTTCGCCGCGTGCTGTGGATGCTTAGGTTGTGCCTGGTCCGAGTGCGGGGCGTAGGCGGCGAAGGGCGGTTGCGAAGCGTAGAGTGAGTGAGGTGGACGGCGGTCGGCTTCGTGTGAATAGGGCTGGCAGGCAGGAACTGTTGTCCTTGCCGACCGCCATGAGTGCAGGTGAGGGGGAGCTGCGAAGTCTTTTTGCGGGTGAGGAACTGAGGATAATGCTATTTAACTATAGGGAGATGGGAATTATTCCGAAGGTTGAACCGATGTAAAGTGTGATGCCCTCGCTTGTTCATATGTAATGGCTTGTATGATGAGGTTGTGTGTCTTCGCACATTTGGCTATGCTTACGAAGGCGTTACGCACTTGGTCGGGTGTATTGGTTAGGTTGGTCTGGTGCGCATGTAGTCGGTCTTTGCGCGGACAGTTTGGCGTAGTCTTTTCCACGCTTGTTGTGTTAGTCCGGCTGCACCCTTAGGCGACTTCTACATGGTTATCGCGGAAGACTTTGATTCTTCGCACTTGTTGTGCTAGTCCGGCTGCACCCTTAGGCGACTTCTGCACGGGTAGTCTTCGCGATAGACTTTGATTCTTCGCACTTGTTGTGCTAGTCCGGCTGCACCCTTAGGCGACTTCTGCGCGGATAGTCTTCGCGGAAGACTTTGATTTTTCGCACTTGTTGTGCTAGTCCGGCTGCACCCTTAGGCAACTTCTGCGCGGATAGTCTTCGCGGAAGACTTTGATTTTTCGCACTTGTTGTGCTAGTCCGGCTGCACCCTTAGGCAACTTCTGCGCGGATAGTCTTCGCGGAAGACTTCGATTTTTCGCACTTGTTGTGCTAGTCCGGCTGCACCCTTAGGCGACTTCTGCGCGGAGTTGTCGCACGCGAGGGTGGCTGATGCTGTGCCTCGCGGTGACTATGTATTGGTCGAATGTCGAAGACCGTCGGCGCGGTCTTTTTTCGACGTAGATTTTGCGGGGGATTTTTCACTTGTATATTACATGACTCCGCCTCGTTAAAAACCTCACCCCCCGAGAGGAAAAGAGTGCGGGCCAGAATAAAAATTGTCTTTGCGAATTACAAGGGCGAGCTGGCCCTGATGAGTCAAACAAAAAATTTGCGGAGATTATCGATGTTCCAGGAATGCTCCAAGTCTTCGCCGTTTGGCGTTGCGAGCCTGTATGCGCTGGGGGAGGCCTTCGTCTTGACAATGAAAGGGCCCTCCCACTTGGGCTCCAGCTTGCCCCTGGACTCTGTTCGAGCTGTCCGGACGAGTACGAGGTCCCCTTCGCTGAATTCCCTTGGGATGACTGCCTGGTCGCGCCATGCCTTTGTCTGGGCTTGGTATTTGTCTAGAGCTTGTAGGGCGAAGACGCGGTCTCCGTCGATGAGGTCCTTCGAAGTCGGCTCATCTACGTCGGGGACAGCCGACACGGCTGTCCGAGGCGACCCATGCTTTATTTCTTGCGGAGTCATGGCCTCTGATCCGTATAATAGGTGGAAGGGGGTGAACTCGGTCGCCCTGCACTCAGTTGTATTCAGCGCCCAGACCACTTCAGGTAACAGGTCGAGCCACTTGCCTTTCTTGTCGTCAAGGAGCATTTTCTTGACGGCTGTGAAAATTTTGCCGTTGGCGCGCTCCACGACTCCGTTGGACTGGGGGTGGTACACGGAGGCGAAGGAAAGCTTGGTGCCGATGGAGAAGCAGAAGTCTTTGAAATCTTGGTTGTCGAACTGCTTGCCATTGTCGACCGTGAGTTCGGACGGTACTCCGAAGCGGCAAACAATATTTTGCCAAAAGAATTTCTGGGCTGTCTTCGATGTGATGGTGGATACTGCCCTCGCTTCAATCCATTTGGTGAAGTATTCAACGGCGACGAAAGTGAACTTGAGGTTCCCCTAAGCCGTGGGCAGGGGCCCGACAATGTCTAGGCCCCAGCGCTGAAGGGGCCACGTGTGGGCGATCAGCTTCGTGAACTGCGAGGGGCGCCCCGAGCGTGGGGAAAATTTCTGACAGGCTTCGCAGGATCTGACGACCCGATTTGCGGTGCAAATAATGGCGGGCCAGTAGAAACCTTGGCGAATCACCTTTGCCGCTAGGGCCCTGGGCCCTGCGTGGGAGCCGCAGGTCCCCTTGTGGACTTCGCGCAGGATTTGGACGCCTTCGGTCTCGGTGACGCACTTAAGCATCGGTTGACTGACCCCCTTCTTGTAAAGTTGGCCCTTGATCAGTGCGAAGTCCCGGCTTCGGTGGTTGAGGCGCTTGGCCTCATTGCTGTCGATTGGGTGATAGTGCCCCTGCAGGTACAGGGTTATTGGGGCCCGCCAGTCTTCGGTCATGATGAGGTTGATTATGCGGTGGCCCTCGCTGTCGTTGGTTATTTGGAGCCCTTCAGGGCTGCGGACGGCTGGCGTGCCGATGACGTGGTAGAACACGTCGGAGGGTAGGGCTTCGCCCCTAGCGGCTGCCTTGGCCAATGCGTCGGCTTCTTCATTCTTGGCCCGGTCCACATGCTGCAAGGTGAATCCCATGAATTGTCTCTCGAGACTTCGGATGGCCGCGAGGTATTGCATTAGTGCGGGGTCCTTTGCTGCATAGTCCTTCTCGACTTGGCCGGCGACCACCTTGGAGTCTGTTCTGACAATGCAGGTGGTGACACCGAGGGCTCTTAGCTTGCGGAGGCCGAAGATGACAACTTCATATTCTGCTATGTTGTTTGTGCATCTGTCAGAGTCCAGAGCGAAGCTTAAGTGTGCCACGTATCTGTGCTTGACCCCGGTGGGTGAGGTGATGACTGCAGCAGCGCCTGCCCCCACGTGGCACCATGCGCCGTCGCAGTGGATTGTCCAAACCTTCTCTGCGGATGGGTCCGGCTGTGTTGTTGGCCCGGTCCAGTCGACGACGAAGTCTGCTAGAACTTGTGACTTGATCACTGTCCTGGGCTCGAAAGTGATGTGGTAGCCGGAGAGTTCGGCCACCCATTTGGCGATCCGTACCGATGCCTCCGGGTTTTTGAATAATTCGCCGAGTCCCCTATCTGAGGTGACGCGGACCTTGAATGCTTCGAAGTAGTGACGCAATTTGCACGAAGACATAACAACTGCATAGGCAATCTTTTCGAGTTCCGTCATGTTACATTTTGACGGTGTGAGCACTTCGGAAACGTAATAAACTGGGCACTGTCTGGTGACGCCCTCTACTGTCTGCTCCTAAACCAGTGCCGCGCTGACCGCGTGCGGCGAGGCCGCAACGTAAAGCAACAGGGGTAGCGAAGAGTCGGGGCTTGTAAGAACAGCCAATTCCAACAGGTACTGTTTCAGTGAGGCGAAGGCCGCCGCCTGCTCTGGTCCCCAAGCGAAGTCTTTTGCACCGCGGAGTGTTTTGAGGAAGGGAAGACTTTGCTCGGCGGATTTGGTAATAAATCTGTTGAGGGCGGCCAATCTGCCCGTCAGACGCTGGACGTCTCTGGCTGACTGCGGGGGCGTCATGTTGATGATGGCCTGGATTTTGGTTGGGTTGGCCTCGATGCCGCGGTGTGATACCAGGTAGCCCAATATTTTTCCTTGGCGAACGCCGAAGACGCACTTTTCGGGGTTCAGGCGAAGTCGTGCGTCCCGCATGTTCGCGAATGTCTCGGTGAGGTCAGCGAGATGGCCCTCCTTGCTCCGGCTGGCGACGACGATGTCATCCACATGTGAATATATTTCTGCCGACTTGCCCTTCGAGCACTGTTTTGGTAAGCCGGGAGAAGGTGGACCCGGCGTTCTTGAGTCCCTCCGGCATTCTGATAAAGCAATATGTGCCGAAGGGTGTTATGAAGCTGGTGCTGGCCTTGTCTTCCTCCTTCATATATATTTGATGGTAACCGGAGAAGCAGTCGAGGAGTGACATTACCTCGCACCCGGCCGTGCTATCGACTATTTTGTCGATCCGAGGCAATGGGAAGTTGTCCTTTGGGCAGGCCTTGTTGAGACTGGTGAAGTCGATGCACATTCGCCACTTGCCGCTCTTTTTCTGCACCATGACAACGTTGGAGAGCCATGTGGGGTAAGCCGCTGGCTCGATGAATTTGGCTTCCAGGAGGCGATGCACCTCGGCCTTGGCGGCTTCTGTCTTCTCGTCGGACATTTTGCGGAGCCGTTGTTTTTTCGGTCTCACCGAAGGGTCGATTCCCAGGCTGTGCTCAATTATGGATCGGCTGACCCCGACCAAGTCGAGGGCGGACTAGGCGAAGACGTCTTTGTTCTTGGATAAGCAGCATAGGAGTTTCTCCTCGTCATGCGAAGTGAGGTCTTCGCTGATGGTGACTGTCTGCTTGGGCGTGGCCTGGTCGAGGGGAACAGTCTTGGTTCCGTCGTTGCTCTGCAGTTGTGCCTTGTCGTGTTCTTTTTCGGTTGGGCTGGTGGCCGCAGGGACCTCGCGCTGGGCCGTGAGGCAGTGAACATTTCTTTGCCCGGGGACGAAGTCCCGCTCTATATTGCGCGCAGTCTGCTGATTGCCGTAGACCGTGATGGCGCCTAACGGACCTGGTATCTTCATGCACAGGTACAATCCGTGAATGGCCGCCTCAAACTTGTTGATGGAGCCCTGGCCCATGATGGCGTTGTACGGATACACCATATGGACGATGTCAAAGGTGATTTGCTCACTTCGGGCATTGGGTGCTACACCGAAGGAGAGAGGCAACTCTATTTTGCCGACGGGAAAGGTGCCCTTAGGGATGAAAACGGTTTCGGAATTTTTCGGAATTCCGGAAACCGATTTCGAAATTTTTCGATCGGATTCATCGGTAACGGTATTTTTCGAAAACGGAATCGGTTTTCGGAATTTTCTATCGGAATCGGTATCGGAATCGGTGTGGTGTTCTACCGACCGTTTCCTTCGGTTACCGGTTTTTGTCGGAAATTACCGGATTTGTGTCTCGGAATTTTCCGGAATTTTGTCTCGGAATTTTTTCGGAATTTTCCAGCATGTGATTTTTTCGCATCGCCTGTACGTCTCTGGATAAGGATTACTAATTTTTGTATTTTTTGGACGCTTTAAGATTTTTTGGAGGATAGATGGTGTTGAAAGGCAGTTGAGATTAACGATTTGGTCTCTCGAACGAATCCACTATTTTCTATGCACATGTTATGTATTAGTAATATATAATGATAGAGATCCGAGAGTCTGTCTTTTCCACACACTAGACTTTAGGGTTTTCCTGTGAGGCTGTGAAAAAACACTTTATGTGAGGAAAAAATATTTCATGAATAAGCATGCCATGTCAGCTAAATCGAGTGAATATTGTGAATTGTGAACTTTGAGTCTGTGAAACTTGATCTTTATGAACTTGTTATACTGTGAACTTATTATATTGTGAATTTGTGATCTTTGTAAACTTTTTATAGTATAAATTTGTGATCCTTATGAATTTGTTATATTGTGAACTTGTTATATCATGAATTGTGAATTTGTGGTCTTTGTAATCTTTTGTCAACTTTGTTGTATTGTAAAGTTAGATATGTTTACCGATTGTATTGTAAAGTTAGATATGTTTACCGATCGTATTTTAGATTTCGATCGTTACCGGTGTATTTTTCGCACCGAACTTTCGTTTCCGATATTTCCGAAATACCGATATCGTTTCCGTTTCCGGAGTTACCGTTTTCGATTTTGTTTCCGATAAAAAATATGAAAACGGTAATGGTTTTAGTGTTTACCGACCGTTTCCGACCGTTTTCATCCCTAGGTGCCCTTGCCGCCGAAGCCATACAACGGGTTGTCCGAAGGCTTGAGGAGGCTGTGGCTTATGCCCATGCGGTCGAAGGCATGGAGGAAAATGATGTCTGCTTGACTGCCATTGTCGACTAGGACCTTGTGCAGGTCCCAGCCTGCCACGCTGCAGTTGATAACCATAGCATCGATGTGGGGGGCGCTGCGCAGGTCGACGTCTCGGGTGTCAAAGGTTAGCGGTACATGGGACCACTTCGTCTGCACGACTGGACCAGTGATGGCGACGTGGTTGATGCTGCGGTAGTGGTCCCGCTTCTACCGCTTTGTGTCGAAGTCGGTGCTGGACCCCCCGGTGATCATATGAATGACTCCGCGATACGGCTGATCGGCGAAGTCTTCTTGCTTTGGGGCGTGGGGGTTGTTGATGTTTTGTTGTTGCTGGTGTGGAGGTGGGGGTGGGGGAGGTATGATTTGTACTTCCTGGTGGTGTTGGTATGCGTGGTGCGGTGGTTGTGGGGCGGGGGCGTGGATGTATGGTGGAGGGTGTTGCTGATAAGTGTGCGCGACAACTCTAGGGTTGTCGGTCGGTTGCGCCCGGGCCATCCTGTCTCTGGTGGCCTTCGTTTCTGGGCAGTCTTTGGTTTGGTGGGCGCAGTCTTCGCCGTGGAAAAGACAGTAGAATCGGCGCGGCGGCTGCGCGCCCCCGGCCCCTACCGCGAGTTCCATTTCCGCGGCCCTAGGGGGGATATTCCTGGCGGCGAGGGGCATCACCAGCGGGGTGCTGGTTGGCAATGTTGTGCACCTGCTGCTGATTGCGGCCGTCTTGACCAGAGTCTGGCTGCGGAGTTCTCGTCCACGTGCGGCTAGACTGTGGAGCATCTTTGGGTTTCCTCTGAGATTCAACTTTGCGCTGGTGGAGCTCTTCGGATTTGGCGTATTTTTCAAATAGCTGATATAACTCCTGGAGGTTCTTGGGCGGATCTCTGATGCAGTGGCTGTAAAGGACGCCGGCGCGAAGGCCACTGATGGCGTAGTGGATGGCAATCTGGTCATCGACCGAGGGCAGCTGTGACTTGAGTGTTAGAAACTTGCGGTAATACTCCCACAGAGTCTCTTTCTCCAGCTGCTTGCAGAGTGAGAGTTCGGCCAAGGCGTCGGTGTCCGGGCGGTACCCATGGAAATTGAGCAGGAACTTGTCCCGGAGGCTTCTCCAGGAGTCGATGGACAGCGGTGGCAATCGGGTGAACCAGGTGAGGGTCGAGCCCTCGAGGGCGATGATGAAAGACTTGGCCATCGTAGTGTCGTCCCCACCGGAAGATGCAACGGCGACCTGATAACTCATGATGTACTGTGCTGGGTTAGTGCTGCCGTTGTACTTGGGATAGGTCCCTGCCCGGAAGTTGGCGGGCCAGGGGGTCACTTGCAGGTGTGGCGCCAGGGGGCTTCGCTCGTCGAGGTAGTTGACCCCTTGGAATGGTGCGGCATGTGGGATGGCGCGGTCGTGGTAGGGAAAATGCAGGTCTTCGACTTGTGCGCGCTGTTGCAGGGGTGGCCCTTGTTGCAGGCCGAAGTGGCCTTCGCGCTGCATTAGCGCGATCTCTTGCTCGAGCTCCTGGGCCTTCTGCTCTTCGTCTCGTATCATTCGCCGCACCTTGGCTTGTGCAGACACACGTTGGCGCTTGGCCTCAAGTATCTCCTTTTGCTTCTGGAGATTGCGGTTCTTGATGCGCAGGGCGCGCAGCTGTAGCTGATCTTCTGCGGAGACGCCGATGACTTCGCCGTCCTCGGTGAAGTCCGTGCCCTCTGGTGGAGCGAAGTCTGGGGGAGGTTGCGGCTGTCCTTTAGGGCTGCATGTGCGGTGAGCGTCGCCTTCGCTGGTGCGGTGAGCGTCATCTTCAGTAGCCTCTTGGTGGGTGGAGTGGGTGAGTGCGAGGGCCTTGCCCTTTTTTGCGGCTAGCAGTGCTACCTTCGCAGCCTCGTCAGCCTTCGAGCTAGCTTTCTTGGGTGCCATCGCGGGTGGTTGTTTCGTAGCACGAACGGTGGGCGCCAAATGTTGGAACTCGCTCACAGGCGCAAGTTGATCCAAGGGGGGGATGTAATAGCGCAAACAAGGTTTCTGCACGTGATGGCAAAAGCTCTGTTAATCTAGCCTCTCAAGGGCACTGTGCAGGGGTATTTATAGGTGTCTAGGTGCCCATGCGTCCCGTGTTAAGGACGCATGTGCCCTCAGACACCTAGATTATCCCCGGAATATTCCCATAAAGCGGGGTTACAGACTGTAATTACAGGGAGGCCTTTACAAATTAGGCCCATAACGCGCAACGGCCACGCAGGGCCTGTTACAATGGGCCGGATCACACGTGGGCCTCCGTTCTGGACGAGGTCGCAGGATGAGACGACCTCGTCACAGGTCTTCGTCCGGCCGCGTATGAGACGAAGGGTATGTCTACCGCTGTCTTGCCACCGTTGGTGTAGCGAGTACGGCGAAGGCCACGAGCGAAGGGTGGTGTCTTCGCCTTCGCCCCAACAATGGCCTTCCGAGGGGCGAACGAGATCGTCTCGCCCATGATCTCCACCGCCCACTTTGCAATTCTACTCGAGGCCTCTCGGGACTGGATGATCTCCCCTAGGGGAAGGATGACACCACAGTTACCGGATGAGACTCAAAGTAGTGTCGCAACTTCCGCCGCGTCAGGATCACCGCGTACAACAGCTTCTGAATTTGTGGGTAGCGGATCTTGGTCTTGGACAGTACCTCACTGATGAAGTAGACTGGCCTCTGGACGGGCAATGCATGCCCCTCTTCTCGTCTCTCAACCACAATCGCGGCACTAACCACCTGAGTGGTAGCGACGACGTAGATCAAGAGGGCTTCTCCGGCAGCGGGGGGCACCAAGATGGGCGCATTTGTGAGGAGCGCCTTCAGGTTCCCGAGGGCTTCCTCGGCCTCGGGGGTCCAAGCGAAGCACTCGGCCTTCATTAAGAGGCGGTATAGAGGCAGGCCTCTTTCGCCGAGGCGCGAGATGAAACGGCTCAGAGCCGCGAGGCATCCCATGACCCTCTGTACGCCTTTCAAGTCCTTGATGGGCCCCATGCTGGTGATGGTCGCGATCTTCTCCGGGTTGGCCTCGATGCCCCGCTCGGAGACGATGAACCCCAAGAGCATGCCTCGGGGGACCCCGAAGACACACTTTTCGGGATTGAGCTTCATGCCTTTCGCCTTGAGACATCAGAATGTCACTTCAAGGTCGGAAAGGAGGTCGGAGGCTTTCCTCGTCTTGACTACGATGTCATCGACGTAGACCTCGACCGTTCGGCCGATGTGTTCGCCGAACACATGGTTCATGCATCGCTGGTACGTTGCACCCGCATTCCTCAAACTAAACGGCATGGTAACATAGCAGTACATGCCGAAGGGTGTGATGAAAGAAGTCGCGAGCTGGTCGGACTCTTTCATCCTGATCTAGTGATACCCTGAGTAGGCATCGAGGAAAGACAGGGTTTCGCACCCAGCAGTGGAATCCACGATTTGATCGATGCGAGGCAGAGGGTAGGGAACTTTCGGACATGCTTTGTTTAGACCAGTGTAGTCTACACACATCCGGCATTTCCCCCCTTTCTTTCTCACAAGCATAGGGTTGGCAAGCCATTCGGGATGGAATACCTCTTTGATGAACCCTGCCGCCATTAGCTTGTGGATCTCCTCGCCTATGGCTCTGTGCTTTTCTTCATCGAATCGGCGCAGAGGCTGCTTCACGGGTCGGGCTCCAGCTCGGATATCCAGCGAGTGCTTGGCGACTTCCCTCGGTATGTCGGCCATGTCCAAGGGACTCCATGCGAAAACGTCGGCGTTTGCGCGGAGAAAGTCGACGAGCACTGCTTCCTATTTGGGGTCGAGCTCGGAGCCGATCCGGATCTGCTTGGAGGCGTCGTTGCAGGGGTCGAGAGGGACGGACTTAACCGTCTCCGCTGGCTCGAAGTTGCCGGCGTGGCGCTTCACGTCTGGCGCCTCCCTAGAGAGGTTCTCCAGGTCGGCGATGAGGGCCTCGGACTCGGCGAGGGCCTCGGCGTACTCCACGCACTCCACGTCGCATTCGTACGCGTGTCGGTACGTGGGCCCGACAGTGATGACCCCGTTGGGGCCTGGCATCTTGAGCTTGAGGTAGGTTTAGTTGGGGATGGCCATGAACTTGGCGTAGCATGGCCTCCCCAACACTGCGTGGTAGGTTCCTTGAAACCCGACCACTTCGAACGTGAGGGTCTCCCTTCGAAAGTTGGAGGGCGTCCCAAGCAGACGGGTAGATCGAGTTGTCCGAGGGGTTGGACGCGCTTCCCGGGGATGATCCCATGGAAAGGCGCAGCGCCAGTCCGGACCGAGGACAGATCGATCCGCAGGAGCCCGAGGGTCTCGGCGTAGATGATGTTGAGGCTGCTGCCTCCGTCCATGAGGACCTTGGTGAGCCTGACGTTGCCGATGATGGGGTCGACAACGAGCGGGTATTTCCCCGGGCTCGGCACATGGTCGGGATGGTCGGCCTGGTCGAAGGTGATGGGCTTGTCGGAACAGTCTAGGTAGACTGGCGCCGCCACCTTTACTGAGTAGACCTCCCGACGCTCTTGCTTGCGGTGCCGAGCCGAGGCGTTTGCCACTTGCCCACCGTAGATCATGAAGCAGTCGCGGACCTCGGGGAACTCTCCTGCCTTGTGATCTTCCTTCTTAGCGTTGTCGAGAGCCTTGCCACACTCCACGGGTGGCCTGGCCTTGTGAAAGTGGCGTCGAAGCATGGCACACTCCTCAAGGGTGTGCTTGACGGGCCCCTGATGATAGGGGCACGACTCCTTGAGCATCTTGTCGAAGAGGTTGGCACCTCTGGGAGGTTTTCGAGGGTTCTTGTACTCGGCGGCGGCGACAAGGTCCGCGTCGACGGCGTCGCCTTTCGCTTGCGACTTCTTCTTGCCCTTCTTCTTGGTGCCGCACTTAGTTGACGCCTCGGGAACATCTTTCGGTGGGCGGCCCTGGGGCTGCTTGTCCTTCCGGAAGATGGCCTCAACCGCCTCCTGGCCAGAGGCAAACTTGGTGGCGATGTCCATCAGCTCGCTCGCCTTGGTGGGGGTCTTGCGACCTAGCTTGCTCACCAGGTCGCGGCAAGTGGTGCCGGCGAGGAACGCGCCGATGACATCCGAATCGGTGACGTTGGGCAGCTCGGTGCGCTGCTTCGAGAATCGCTGGATGTAGTCCCGGAGAGATTCTCCCGGCTGCTGGCGGCAGCTTCGGAGATCCCAGGAGTTTCCAGGGCGCACGTACGTGCCTTGGAAATTGCCGGCGAAGGCTTGGACCAGGTCGTCCCAGTTGGAGATCTGCCCCGGAGGCAGGTGCTCCAGCCAGGCTCGAGCGGTGTCGGAGAGGAACAGGGAGAGGTTGCGGATGATGAGATTATCATCGTCCGTTCCACCCAGTTGGTAGGCCAGCCGATAGTCCGTGAGCCACAGTTCCGGTCTCGTCTCCCCCGAGTACTTTGTGATAGTAGTCGGGGTTCGGAACCGGGTCGGGAACGGCGCCCGTCGTATGGCGCGGCTGAAAGCCTGCGGACCGGGTGGTTCGGGCGAAGGACTCCGATCCTCCCCACTGTCGTAGCGTCCCCCACGCCTGGGGTGGTAGCCTCAGCGCACCCTCTCGTCGAGGTGGGCCCAACGGCTGCAGTGATGGTGCTCGTTGCCGAGGCGACCTGGGGCCGTAGGCGCTGTGTTGCGCGTGCGCCCGGTGTGGACCGAGGCTTCCCGCATGAATCGGGAAGTCACGGCGCGATGTTCCGAGGGGTACCCCTGCCTTCGGGAGGCGGAGCTTTCGGCCCGTCGGACCGCGGCGTCCTCCAGGAGATTCTTGAGCTCTCCCTGGATACGCCGACCCTTGGTGGTTGATGGCTCCGGCATCGCGTGGAGAAGCATTGCCGCTGCAGCCAGGTTCTGGCCGACTCCACTAGAAACCGGTGGCGGCCTTACCCTAACGTCGTCGGCGATGCGGTGCTGGATGCCCTGGGGGAGATGACGTGCTTCTCCGGCCGGAGGTTGGCCCGCCCATTCCTGCCCGATGTCCCGGCGGATCAGCTCAAGCGTTCCTACTCCCTCGTCGAGCCTGGCCTGCATCTCGTGGATTTGCTCGAGCTGTGGGTCATGACCCCCCGCCGGGACGGGGACCACAGCTAGCTCCCGAAGGATGTCGACGCGAGGCATGGGCCTAGGGGGATCACCGTTCTCCGGTATACCAAGATGGTTGCCTTTGCCGGGACCCCCTAGATCGACGTGGAAACATTCGCGACTTGGGCCGCAGTCCTCGTCGTCGAGGCTGTGGCTACCGTCGGAACAGTCGGAAAGGCAGTAGTCGCATGCGGTCATGAAGTCCCTCATGGCATTAGGGTTACCAAGTCCGGAGAAATCCCAACAGAGGTCGGGCTCGCCATCTTCCTCGGACCCCGAGGGCCCGTAGGTCAAGACGGCCGTCAGCCGGTCCCAGGGTGACCGCACACGATACCCCAGAGGGTTTGGACTCGCCTCTATGAGAATGTCCACCGAAGTGGAGTTGCTTGGTGGGTCGAGGCCGAATCCAAAAGGCACGAGATGGGAATCGGTCGGTACCTTTTGGTCGACGGGCGGTGACGAAGTCACGTCAGGGACTGACTGCACCGTCGTCTCAGGTACGAGGGTGACGCCTAGCAAGTCCTTCGCGAGCGTGCTGGCATCATCCGTTTGCTTGAGGTTGGTGTGTTGCGGGGAGACGGCGCTCGTCTTCGTCTTAGACGCGAGGCCGATGCCCGACGCGCTCTCCGTTGGGGCGCCGGCGCCGTCGACTTGCTCAATAGCCAACGAGGTGCCGCCTCCTGCTTGGCCTTGGTTGCCCCGCCTCCTCCTCCGTCAGCGGGGGAGGGGACGGGACAAGCCCGAATGTCATCCTTCCACCACGTGGGGAAGGCGTCGTCGATTTCCCCGCCGGTGGGCGGGTTGTCTACCGCCATTGTCGCTGTCGCGCGGCAGGGAAGGAGTATCATGTCGTAGCTGCCGTCAAGGGACATGAACTCAAGACTCCCAAAACGGAGCACCGTCCCGGGCTGGAGAGGTTGCTGGAGACTGCCCATCTGGAGCTTGACGAGAAGCTGTTCGTCAACACGCAGCAGGCCCCTACCTGGCGCGCCAACTGTCGACGTTTCGACCCCGGGGGTCCCTGGACCGACGAGTAAATTGTCGCCGCGTGCCCCAGCCCAGATGGGTCGGCGTGAGGCGGAACGCGAAGGGGGGAGAGCAGCCGGAGGGAGACAGGCGTGGGAGGTGGAACCCGCGGCCTTCATGTTAGCCCTGCGCCTAGGTCGGGTGCACTTGCAGTAGGGGGTTACAAGCGTCCACGCGGGAGGGAGCGAGCGGCCTTGCGCGAGTGCCGTCCCGTCCTTCCCCGCGCGGCCAACCCTCTGTAAGAGGGCCCTGGACCTCCCTTTTATAGGCGTAAGGAGAGGATCCAGGTGTACAATGGAGGGTGTAGCAGTGTGCTAACGTGTCTAGCGGAGGAGAGCTAGCGCCCTAAGTACATGCCATCGTGGCAGCCGGAGAGGTTTTGGCACCCAGTTCGTGTGGTGTCGTGGCCGTCGGAGGAGCGCTGGAGCCTGGCGGAAGGACAGCTGTCGAGGCTGTCGAGTCCTTGCTGACGTCCTCTTGCTTCCATAAGGGGGCTGAGAGCCGCCGTCGTCATAGAGCGTGCGGGGCGCCATCATTACTCGTATAGTGGAGCGAGCCAGATGGGACGCCGGTCTTGTTCCCGTAGCCTGATTCAGCTCGGGGTAGGGTAATGATGGCGCCTCCTGTTGATGTGGTCGGTCCGTGCCCTAGGTTGGGCGAGGTGGAGGCTCCTCCGAGGTCGAGGTCGAGTCTGTCTTCCAAGGTCGAGATCGAGTCTGAGCCCTCGGGTCGGACAAGGCGGAGACCGTCGGCTGAGGCCAGGGCTGAGTCCGAGCCCTGGGGTCGGGCGAAGCGGAGTTCGTCGTCCTTCGGGGCTGAGCCCGAGTCCGAGCCCTGGGGTCGGGCGGAGCAGAGTTCGTCGTCTTCCTGGGCTGAGCCCGAGTCCGAGCCCTGGGGTCGGGCGAAGCGGAGTTCATCGTCTTCTGGGGCTAAGCCCGAGTCCGAGCCCTGGGGTCGGGCGGAGCGGAGTTCGTCGTCTTCGGGGCTGAGCCCGATTCCGAGCCCTAGGGTCGGGCGGAGCGGAGTTCGTCGTCTTCCGAGGCTGAGCCCGAGTCCGAGCCCTGGGGTCGGGCGGAGCGGAGTTCGTCGTCTTCCGGGGCTGAGCCCGAGTCCGAGCCCTGGGGTCGGGCGGAGCGGAGTTCGTCGTCTTCCGGGGCTGAGCCCGAGTCCGAGCCCTGGGGTCGGGCGAAGCGGAGTTTCCCATGGCGCCTAGGGCCGGACTTGGCTGCTGTCAGCCTCACTCTGTCGAGTGGCTCAGTAGTCGGAGCGGCGCAGGCGGCGCTGTCCTCTTGTCAGACCGGTCAGTGGAGCGACGAAGTGACTGCGGTCACTTCGGCTTTGTCGACTGGAGGGCGTGCGTCAGGATAAAGGTGTCAGGCCACCTTTGCATTAAATGCCCCTGCGATTTGGTCGGTTGGCGTGGCGATTTGGCCAAGGTTGCTTCTTGGTGAAGACTGGGCCTCGGGCGAGCTGAAGGTGTGTCCGTTGCTGGAGGGGGTCCTCGGGCGAGACGTAGATCCTCTGGGGTCGGCTGCCGTTGCCCGAGACTGGGCTCGGGCGAGGCGTGATCGCATCCCTCGAATGGACCGATCCTTGACTTAATCGCACCCATCAGGCCTTTGCAGCTTTGTGCTGATGGAGGTTACCAGCTGAGATTTAGGAGTCTTGAGGGTACCCCTAATTATGGTCCCCGACAAAGAGGTTCATCACCCCGTGTGGCTGGCCAACCCAGTCATTGTGCCAAAGGCAAACGGGAAGCTTCGGATGTGCATCGACTACACCAACCTGAATAAGGCATGTCCCAAAGACCCGTATCCACTGCCATGTATAGATCAGATCGTGGACTCTACCTCTGGGTGTGACCTTTTGTCCTTCTTGGATGCCTACTCCGGTTTCCATCAAATCTGGATGTCTAGGGAGGATAGGAAGCATACCACTTTTGTAACGGTGGATGGGCTGTATTGTTATATTGTAATGCCCTACGGTCTGAAAAACGCCTTGCCAACATTTGTTCGGGCGATGAGTAAGACCTTCGGGGATCTGATTCGGGACAAGGTGGAGATTTATGTCGATGACATCGTGGTCAAGACTAGGAAGGGGTCGACTATAGTGGAGGACCTGACCCTAGTTTTCGGCAAGCTGCAGGCAACCCGCACCAAGCTAAACCTGGAGAAGTGCGTCTTCGGTGTCTCCGTAGGAAAGCTGCTGGGATTCCTAGTTTCATACCGGGGCATTGAAGCTAACCCAGAGAAGATTAGGGCTATCGAGGCAATGAGGCCTCCCGCCCATATCAAGGACGTCCAGAAGCTTACAGGATCATTAGCCACCCTTAGCCACTTCATTTCGAGGCTGGCCGAGAGGGCACTGCCCTTCTTCAAGCTCCTATGGAAATCTAGCCCATTTTCTTGGACCGAAGAGGCGGAACAAGCCTTCCAAGAGTTGAAGCAGCACCTAGTCTCCCTACAGATCCTGGTTGCTCCGGAGCCAGGGGAGCCACTGTATCTGTACATTGCGGCGGCTGCAGAGGCGGTGAGCATGGTGCTAGTCGCCGAAAGGGCGACACAAGAAGGCCAAGGACCTGAGGACTTAGAACCAGCTATAGAGGTCCGGACTGTCTAGAGGTCGGTCTACTACGTCAGCGAGGTCCTCCATGAGGCGAAGGCCAGGTACCTCAAAACGCACAAACTCCTCTATGCTGTGCTGGTTGCGTCCAGGAAGTTGCGCCACTATTTCCAGGAACACAGAGTTGTGGTGGTGACCTCCTTTCCGTTAAGGGCCATCCTCCACAACTCTAACGCCACTGGCAATATCGCCAAGTGGGCAGCGGAGCTCGCTGTGTTCTAGCTGGACTTCCAGCCTTGCCATGCCATCAAAAGTCAGATCCTGACCGACTTCATTGTGGAGTGGACTCCACCTTCGGGCGCCCCTGGGGGCCTGGATCCCAATTCGGGCCCCACACCTATGGAGCGCAGGGGTCCGGTCTTCACCGAGCCCCACTGGACGCTCTTTTTTGATGGATCCGCCCGCCAGCAGAGTGCTAGTGCGGGGATGGTCCTCGTCGACCCAGGTAGAGATCAGGTGAAGTACGTGGTGTGCCTCGAGTTCAAGGCCACCAACAACATGGCGGAGTATGAGGCTCTGATCTTTGGCTTATCTGCGGCCCTATCTATGGGGATCCGCCAGCTCCTCGTAAAGGGGGACTCCTAGCTAATCATCAAGTAGGTCCGCGGGGAGTGTAGCTGGAACGAGCCCAGACTCACAGCTTACCTCCTCCATGTAAGGAAGCTGGAGAAGGACTTCACGGCCCTAGAACTGCAACATGTTCCCCGGGCCAACAATTCAGCGGCAGATGACCTCTCCCATAGAGCATCAACTTAGGCACCCGTGCCCGAGGGCATCTTCGAAAGACGGCTGCTGAGACCCTTCGCCCAGCCTGCCGAACTGGGCGAAGGGGCGAGACTGGCACCTCAAAGCCGGCGGTCGCGGTGGCGTCCCAGAACCCACCGAAGGCTGTATGTGCTCTGGGGGACTCTGCCGACCCCTTAGCGCTGCAGCCAACAGCTCAAAGTGGTCCCGATGCATGGATCTCCGAGATCCGGGACTACCTGAAGGAAAATATCCTTCCTAAATACCATGTCTCCGTAGAGCGCATAGTGTGGTTGGCTAAACGCTACACGGTGGTGGAAGGGGATCTCTACCGCCGTGGCGCCAACGACATTCTCATGCGGCGCATCACCTAGGAGGAGGGCCGTGAGATACTCACGAAGATCCATGAGGGGAGTGCGGAAGTCATTCTTCATCCCGCACACTGGTCGATAAGGCCTTCCGGCATGGCTTTTACTGGCCAAACGCCCTCCAGGATGCGGCCGAGCTGGTAAAGTCCTGCGAAGCGTGCCAGTTCCACGCAAAGCAGATACACACACTGGCTCAGGCTCTGCAAATGATTCCACCCTCCTGGCCATTCGCTATATGGGAGGTGGATATCCTAGGACCATTTCCCAGGGCCGTCGGTGGGTACCGGTACCTCTTTGTCGCCATCGACAAGTTCACCAAGTGGCTAGAGGCCACCCCTATGGTCAACATCACCCAGGGTGCTGCTGTCGCCTTCCTCAAGTCGATCATCTGTAGATTTGGGGTCCCAAGCCGTATCATTATGGACAACGAGACCCAGTTTACAAGTTGGATCTTCCAGGAGTACTGCGAGGGCATCGACACCCAGCTCTGCTTCGCATCCGTGGCTCATCCTAGGAGCAACGACCAGGTGGAGAGGGCAAACGCAGAGATCCTCAGGGGACTCAAGACGTGCACCTGTGACTGCTTGAAGAAGCATGGTGCCAATTGGGTCAGTGAGCTGCCGTCCGTGCTGTGGGGGAACCGAACCACACCCAGCTGAGCTACCGGGGAGACCCCTTTCTTCCTGGTCTACGGGGTCGAAGCCTGCCTTCCCCCGGAAATCATTATGGGCTCCCCACGGGTCCAGTTGTTTGATGAATCTACGCAGGAACAGCTACGGCGTGGGGACGTGGACTTCATCGATGAGCACAGGTGGCGAGCAGCAATCCGAAATGCATGGTACAACCAGGCGCTCAGGCGCTACCACCAACGGTTCGTGCATAGTAGGGAGCTCGAGGTCGGGGTGAAAGTGCATTCATCCCTTTTGTGAGTTTTGGTGATTTGGATGACAACATATTTAAAGGACTAACAAGTTTGCTAAGTGTTGAACAGAAAATTCAGTATGATGAACATACTTGAATAGTGTATAATGACAGTGAACAAAGGTTCAACACAAGGTTAAATAACCAGTGAGACAATGCAAATGGATATAATATGATCTCTATATTGGTTTGAATATATGGACAAGACCTGAGAAATCACTATGCATAAATATGATCATAATAGAGGTTGAAGTGATTAAGAGGATTGGTCAAGCCAAAGTGAATAGGATATGAGGAACCGTGAATTGGCTTGACCATATTACTATTAGTCCATATACGAATATATGAGAATCAAACTAGAGCTTGATTGATCTTAGCAGTTATATCTAGATGACATTCAAGCAAGGTTCACAATATTGAAGAAATGATTCTCTCAATAGATGCTCAATAGGATGTGACTCAAGAATGGCTTGATAGAGTGAAGATAGCAAGGGAAGGGCTTCGAGGAACTAAGCGAAGGTGAAGGCCAAGCGACGGCTTGTAGACCGAGGTACCATGGCTAAGGTGAAGAAGAGAGTACTTGCACTAAGTCGATGAACTAATCAGCTATGAAGAGTTACAACATGTTGATGCATCAGTAAGGTGACTTGAAGCCATGATGTGAACTCATATATGATGAAATGGCACAAGTCACAGGCTCGATTTGTGTTTGCTTCAAAAGGTGAGACAAAGATGTTTGTGATCCTTATGAAGCAACACCATGGAGAAATCACACATGAGACACCAATGACTCAAGGAGTTTACTTATTTATATTTTATCTAACTTGAGTATATGAATCGTCGTACTATCAAGGGGGATCCATAAAGAAGGTTGGTGTTGGTACTAAAGCTCAAAATCCTTGATCTAAAACTTCCATTTTACCCTTGTTTCACTTCAGTTTTCTCAAAATCTATGCAACAGTTTCAAAAATCGGTTCAACCAGAATTAAAAATGGTTCAACCGGTTTCTGTATTGTTCCCCTCTGTCACTGTCTGACCTACCAGTATGCCAGTCAGTCCTATCAGAAAAAGTCATGTGCAGAATTTTGGAAAACCGGTTCAACCGAATTTGAAACCGGTTCAATCGAATTTGAAACCGGTTCAACCGAATTTTGGCCCAGCTCAACCGAATTTGCAGCCGGTCCAGTCTCCGACTGAGCCCGCCAGTGAACCGAAAACCCCCTGATGGAATCCGGTTCAACCGGTTTTAGAACCGGTTCAACCGGTTTTAGAACCGGTTCAACCGTTTTTCAGTCAGATTTCCCCAACGGCCACCAGCTTTTGGGGGCACCTTTATATACACCTCCCACACTCTTCTCCATAGGAGAGCACGCACAAAACTTCATTCTCAACCTGAGAAACACCTCCCACTCTCTCACACACACCTCTTGCCTCTCCCATTTCAAATCTTTGGAGAGAAATCTTTGAGTGAGATTGAAGAGCTGCGATTTTGGTGCTTCATCTCTAAATCCTTCTTGTCTTGATTCGAGCTTTGGTACTACATCGAGTTCTTTGTGGATTCATTACTCTTGGAGCTTCTAGCTCCTAGACGATTAGGTGTCTCTTGTGAGTCTCCAAATCTTGTGGAAGACCACAAGAAAGTTTGTATTACCCGCTCGTTTGAGCAAAGATTAGTGTGTGGGCTTGACCTTTGTGGTCGGCAAAGGGAGGATTAGGGTTGAAAGAGACCTGGCTCTTTGTGGGCGCCTCAACGAGGAAGTAGGGCACCTTGGTGGTGTGACCGAACCTCGGGATAAATCTTGTGTCTCTTGTGTTCTTGCTCATTGTGTTGGTTTGTGTTCTTCGTTCTCTCACCATTCTGTGAAAGATTTGTTTATATCTTTTTGGTGTGTGGATTTTGAGAAGTGCCCTTCTCATATCTACTACTTTGAACCCTGTGGATCATTTAGAACATCTCATTTCCAAAGTTAACGGGGTGAATTTCAAGATCAATTCAGTTTTACCCAGTTTGCTTCTAGTTTTTGTAGAAAAAGTTTTAACTTGCCTATTCACCCCCACTCTAGGCAACTTTCAATTGGTATCAGAGGCCAATCATCGTTCTAACGCTTAACCACGTGAGGAAAAGATCAAGTCGGGGGGACTAAGAAACGAAAGTGCTTCTAAGCTTGAAAAAGTTGAGATTGTCTCGACTTCATCTTTTGGTGCAGATGTTGATCCTAGGGCAATAGATCTTGCCATGAGAATCGCCGAAAGGATGTTCCTCAAAATGAAGGAAGATGAGGCGAAGAACAAAATTGAAGAAGAAAATGGTCGATGGAGACCAAACGACGAATCCACCTCTTCACAAGGTTCGTCTTTCAAATCCACTTCTCATATGTGCTTTATTGCTAATGGGAGTGACAGTGAAAGCGAAAGTGAGGATGAGGAGGAGCAAGAAAGTGATAGTGAAGATGAGGATGATCTTCAACAATTCTTCGCTCAGCTAAGCAAGAAACATCGGATGAGCTTGCTCAAACTCATGAAAAGAGCGGAAGAACAAAAAGAAATGCTTCATAAGTAAGAAGACTTCCTCATCAGAAAAATCGAAGACTTAGAGAAGTTGACCAAAGAGCATGAGAAGCTAAAGTGCTCTCATGATGATTTGGTCCAAAGGTATGAAGACATTTCAATTAAGCAAATTAAAGTTGTTAATCATTCATCATATATTGCTAACTTAGAAAATAAAAATGCTATGTTCAAGAACACGATAGAAAGGCTAAATATTGAAAATCTAGCTTTGCAAGAAAAACATGATATGCTTGTGTGCTCTCATAATAAATTTATGGATTCACATATCATGTTAGAAATGGCTCATGAGGTTGTGTTAACTAATTTGAAATCATACCAACCTCACTTATGCACATGTACTCAAACAGAAACTATATTATCATGTGCTAACAAATGTTGCTCTCAAGAAAGCCAATCTTCCATTGAGCTAAAACTTTCAAGAACAAGTAATGTTTCCTATGCAAAAGAAAACAATGAGCTCAAGGAAGAAAATGAGAGGCTAAAAAGGAGCTTGATTCAATTGTAGGGAAAGTGTCATGCTCAACCTTCTCAAGATAACCATGATAATATGGTGAAAAAGCATGAGAAGGGGACAACCGTAGCATGCATAAAACCCCTTCAAAAGAATACCAAGCTTTTCAAGAAGGGCATGAGCAAAATCCATGGTGAGAAAATTAATGCTCATATGATTTGCTCTAACAATGTACCTATGTGCTTCAACAAAGAAAGATCAAAGAGAAGCGATAGGAGGTGCTATGGATGCAAGGAGAAGGGCCATGAAATTGATTCATGCCCCCACATGAAGAATCAAGACCTTGCATGATCAAGAAAGATGACCATCAAAAAGGATGAAAGCAAAAGGCAAATGCATTGCAAGGACAAGCATCGCATTTGCTACAATTGCCGTGAAAAAGGTCATCTATTCAAGGTTTGTCCAAAGGGTAAAATTCCTAAGCCTAACTTGTCAACACATTCAAATATGCTTAGGAAACCCAAATTTGACACTTGTGCTAGAAAGGTAAGTAGTTCACCTAAAACTAGCACAAAGGCCATTTGGGTGCCTAAGTATTTATTAGCTAACCTTGGTGGACCCATCCAAAAATGGTTACCAAAATGTACTTAATAAGTTTTGCAGGTACCCAAAGATGATATAGCTTTGGGGTGCTTGAGTGGTTTAACTCAATTCTTATCTCAAGCTATCAATCTTACATTGTCTATCCTTTAAGATTGACCCAAAGATAAATTGAGTTGTTATATCACTAACTTCATATTCATCTCTAGCAAGAACTTGTGTTGTAGGGAATAAGGATTAACGTTTGTGGGAATCAAGCAAAAGGCCTACAACCAAGTGATATCCAAAGGATGGTAACAATTAATTCTTAAGTGCATATTGCTTTTAATTGGTATATTCCTTTGTGTCTTTTGTAGCCACATAGGAAAAATGAAGCACTTGAGAATGAACTTAAAAGATTTTACCTTGCTTTGGAAAGGATCTAATTATATGGTAGATTGCAAGTTCATATTTTTATATTGTGACAATCTACATGCTTTAAATTGATTGTATGTATCTTGTGGCATATTTAAAGTTAATCATCATATTATTGCCATGACCTAGACATAAAGAGTATTGTTGGGGACTTGTTCTCAAATGCTAGGAATCAAGAACAAGGCAACACAAAGACGTTAAATATTAAATACCCTTCGTCCGCTGAAGCATTATCTCCTCGAGAGTTTAATGAACTACGGACGAAGGTCACAAACATAACATTACGAAGGTAACAAAAATAATATAAAACGATGCGAAATGTAGAATATTAAAGATAAATATGTTGGAGATAAATGGCACCATTCACATATTTATTA
Organism: Zea luxurians; assembly: GCA_029449295.1. Taxonomy (NCBI): domain Eukaryota; kingdom Viridiplantae; phylum Streptophyta; class Magnoliopsida; order Poales; family Poaceae; genus Zea; species Zea luxurians. The sequence continues at coordinate 15,742,277 of JAOPSE010000012.1, forward strand.
TCTGAATTTAAAATGTTTGGATACAATGTTCAAGGTATGCTTATACCTTTTCCTTGACAAGCAATAATTCCCGAGTGATGCTCTTGCAATTACAGGAACGCGTGAACAGTAAAGGAATACTGTTCACTATTTATAGGCACAGGACACAGCCTGTGAGGAATTACAATCATGCCTTTCATAAAAGTTTACAACAATGACTCAGACCCCTACAGGCTAAAAGGTCATTCTATCTTTAAGTCGGTTCGACCCCTCATCTTCGGATATGTTATAACCCCGAAGCTTCACGAATAATACCTTCGTCATCACGCACGAGCAGCTTCAGCCGCAGCTCTACAGGACCTTCGGCGACGAAGCATGGTCCCAACAGTAGCCCCTTCACGGTACTAGATCGTTTTTCGTAACGAGCTTGATCCGTGAAAAAAGTCTCTCAGGCTTCAGGAAGCCGAAGGTCCAAAAAACACCTTCCCTGAGCTCGTTGTCGAGAAACGATACAACTTTCGAGCGCATAGCGATTCCACCATGCGAGTTCACTATTCTGGTTTTTGCGGTCCACCATTCAGCGGGTGCGAGCAACCGTTTGCTTGGTGTAAAAATTCCCGACGATTCACCTTCTTTCCTACAACACTATATAAACAGACTGGTAGGTGTAAAGTTACCACAGCATTCATTGCTATTGCACTGTTTTGCTGCCAAAATTTTCAACCATAGCCGAAGCTTGACTTTCGCATTCGAACGAAGCTCTAGTTTAGCATCTGCTTCGTCAGAAAAAGAGCTTTGGGAAAAAGGTTATTAATTTCTGAGTAATTTTCAAGATATTCAAAATCAAATGGCCAGGGTGCGCTCTACTGCTAGGGCTGAGCGCGAAGGAGACGAAGCCGAAGCTACGGAAACTGTCCCTATTTCGGAAGCAATGAGGCGAAGTGGGTTGGTGACATCGGAGAACACCCCTGCTGCCGAAGCAGAACAAGCAGATATTGAAGAGACTGATTTTGAAGATGATCACAATATCGCAATACCAAGCAAGCCTAGCCACCTGGACTTCGGAAAGTCAACCATCTCCAAGGCTGATTTCCCGAAGATGGTAAAATCGGGCTACTTTAGCGAAGATGAGAAGAAGGTGGTTCGCTTCGGTGGAGAAGAAACTACCCCGAAGCCACAAAAAGATGAAATAGTGATTTTCAAGAGCTTCCTCAAAGCTGGTTTGAGATTTCCTTTGAATAGGATGATTGCCGATGTGCTGAAGAAGTTTGGTATCTATTTTCATCAACTAACTCCTAATGCTATTGTCAGACTTAGTGTTTATATTTGGGCTCTCCGAAGCCAAGGGGTGGAGCAATTTGCCGAAGGTTTCTGCCGGGTACACGAGCTGCATTATCAAACTAAGGCCAGAAAAGATGGGTTACATGAAAATTTTGGTTGTTATAATTTTGCCTATCGGAAGACTACAAAATTCCCTGTGATCAGCTACCGAAGCAAGTGGCCGGCAGGCTGGAAATCGGAATGGTTCTACGTCAAAGTTGACGATGACAAGGAGAAGCTAGTACAGAGCCCGCTTGAACTGATCTTCGGAGAGACCAGGCCCCACTGCAATATGTCACCAGATGGTCCAACTCAAATCACGTTGGCTGAATTCAGGACTACTGCTGAGCACATTGGCACTAGAGATCTTGTGCAGGAATTTCTGTCGTTCAAAATATTTCCAACTATGAAGGAATGGGCTATGCCGAAGCTCGAAAAAGAGAAGAAAGAGGGGGAACTTGTCCGCCTGCCCTACCACTACAAGTTCAAGAAATATTTTAAAGAACCCTGCCAAGAATGGCTCGACACAATCGAAGTAATGAGTAATGAAATTCTTGGGAATTATTCTAAAAAAGAAGATCAATTGATGACGGCAGCCTTCGGCACCTGGCCGAAACGAAGGCTGAACAGAGTGCTTGATGCTATAGGCTTTGAATACCCTGACTACGAGCGATTAGACAAGGGTGCCGAAGGGCAGAAAAGAAAACGAGTGGCTAGCACTTTAACTAAAGACGACAAAGATCAACCAAAAAAGAAGAAAGAAAAGCTTGAACCGAAAGCAGTTGTTCCAAGAAAGAGAAAAGCTGCATCTTCGAAGCCTGCGTCTCCAGAACCAGAGACATTGATCCGAGATGAGGAAACGTCTGTGACACCTTCTGCTACCGAAGTAGAAGAAATTTTGAAGGTAATGACTGAATCTTTGCCTGTCAAGCTAAGTCCGCTGGCACCGGAACTGACAAAGTTTTTTCAGAAGGACAAAAAACCTTCGGCAGCAGAAACTCCTGCGAAGCCGAAAAAACGGAGAATCATTCAAGTGACAGATGTGATTCATCAGACGCCGCACCGGCGAAGATGTCAAAAATTGCCTTTGTAGAGACTGCCGAAGCCGAAGACACCGCAGCCAAAGCTACCGGAGTGAAAACCACTGAAGCTGAAGCCGACGAAGCCGAAGTTACCGAGGCCGAAGCCGAAGCTACCGGGGCCAAAGCCGGGACCACCGAAGAGTCAAACCTGGAAACCACACTTGAGGTTATTGACAATATACTCCTAAAAATGGCTGAAGAAGAAGCTGTTATGGCTGCGGTGAACACGGCAACTGAAAAGGGGAAAGAGCAAATTGGTGAAATTTCGGAGGAAGAAGATTTTAACTTTCAAGATTTGCTTGGACAAGAGCTAACAGACACCAAAAAAGAAGAATTGAAAAAACATGCCATATCTTGCGGATATAAATCAGGAGCTATGCTATTTGGTGGGGTCAACGAAGGGAAGTTAAGGTGCCTTCGGAACCGTACCGAGGCCAAAATTGTTAGGACCCTCTCAAAAAGCATTAGCTTGCCGAAGATAGAAGCAGACCTCTGCAGATACCAGCGACATCATGTTGCTGGCAGCCTGCTTTACGCGAATTTTAAGGTAAAAAATATTATTATTATTTTATTATTGTTATTTTTATGTCTTTCTCTGACGAAAGTTGTTTTGGCAGAGTATATTATTAAGTAAAGTGCTGAAAATGCAACAAGATCTTGAAGAGGAGAAGAACAAGGCTATCATCAAAGATTTTGAAGAAAAAGTTGAAAATTACGAAGCTGTTCTGAAGAAGAAGGACTTCGCCATTCAAGATCTTGAAATTATGGCTAAAGAACACGAAGGTGCTTTAGAAAAGAAAGACTTTATTATTCAGTCTATGGAAGGCTCCTTGGCCGAGGTCCAAGCCAAAAATGATAGTTTAAAGAATGAACTACTCAAAAAGTCGGAAAAATATGAGCAAGAAAAAGAGAAGCTTGAAGCAAGTCTTAAGACTGCACTCGAGAAAAATTCAAATTTGCAAGAATCATTGAAAGATCTCCAAGAGAAATGTCTAAATTTCGGCAGCCGATGCGTGCAACGGCTGAAGGAGGTATTTCACTCTATCGGAGCCAGCTCTGAAAAGTTTTCACCTTCAGCCGAAAACCTGCCCAGCACCTTGGAACATATTGAAGGCGAGGTTGATGCTCTTGACGAAGTTATTGGGGGGCATGCTGATTTCTGCACCCTGGTAGCTTCTCGGGGCACAGCTGCCGCTTTTCTGAAGGCCGGCTGCACTCATGGAAAAATCGTGAATAGACCAAACTTTAGCTTGTCAGCAGCAGACTTGATCGATATCCCAAGCCTAGCCCGAAGTATCGGGAATAGATTTATGACCCAGATTTGGGTAAATGGCGGGCGAAGGATGGCTGGTGACGAAGCTCGAAGTCACCTTAAGCCAGTAAGAAACTTATATTTGTAACTTTTACCTTCTCCTTGAAATTTGCACCTTTCTTATTCTGCTCCTTGATATGTGCAGGACGACGAAGCTGAAGTATGACGAAGCTGAAGCTTGATAGTTGCTAGAATAGTCTTTCCTATAAAAAATTCTGGAGGGGTCTTTGTAATATCATTATGGAAAAAAAACTTATGTAAATTTGTACATACTTTGTAATATATTCTGTCTCCTTTGTCCGTGTGCATTCTGCTTTGCTGTGGACGAAACTTCTCCTTTTGAGCCGAAGGCGAAAAACACCTTCCCTTCTTTTCGTACACAACGAAGCATGAAAACTTCCTCTTTTCTACAAAGCTTTTCCTGATTGCCGAAGCATCTGTCTTTTATGTGTGGTATGATGATGATTCTATATGTCTAAATGAATGTTTATGAATGCAAATGACATGATGTAATGTATCATGCAAATGAATAGCGGAACATATATTCAAACACCATAATTATAGCCTTTCATCCCCTTGGGAATGATTCAAATCTTTTTGTCGTTTACTTTTCGGCTTCACCGTTTACTTTTCGGTGTATCAGCGTTGACTTTTCACTGTAAGCCTCCCTTAGGAGCTTCTTCGTCTTTTACTTTCAGCGGAATCAGCGTTGACTTTTCGCTGTAAGCATCCCTTAGGAGCTTCTTCGCCTTCTACTTTCGGCGGAATCAGCGTTGACTTTTCGATGTAAGCTCTGCATTCCCTTAGGAATGACTTTTGAGCTTCTCTCTGAATTCTTTTCTTTTTCCTTCGCATTTACATTTACATTTTTGGGGGATATCATTCTTATAGAATTGAAATAAGGGAAATTACATGATGTGGCCCCATTAAAAACCTTTCTCCCCCTTTGGAAAGGAAAAGGTTGCCACAAAAAAGAATAGAAAAAATTACATCAAGCTAAACATAATATCGCCGAAGCTCATCCGCATTCCACGATCTAGGGATGTCGTTGCCGTCCATATCCTTCAATCTGTAGGAACCGGGTCTTGACGAAGATACTACCAAAAAAGGGCCTTCCCACTTCAGCTGTAGTTTGCCTACTCTGTCTGGGTTGGCCACTCTTCGAAGCACCAAATGTCCTGGCTTAATGTTCTTCAACCGGACCTTTCTATCACGCCATTTTATTGTTTCGGCTTGGTATTTATTGATGTTTTTCACAGCCTGAAGCCTGATCCCTTCTATAGCATCCTTTTCCATAGAGCAGTCAGCTTCATCTTCGCCTTTTGCCGAAGCTATTGTTCTTATTGACCCTGCTTTGGCTTCTTCCGGGGTTATTGCTTCGTCACCAAACAATAGTTTGAATGGCGTAAAGCCTGTTGATCTTGACGCTATTGTATTATGGCTCCACACCACTTTGATTAATTCTTCTGGCCACTTTCCCCTGGGCTGATTGAAGATTGACTTCATTATTCCTGTCATTATGATCCCATTAGCTCTTTCGACTAATCCATTTGATTCTGGATGTCGAACTGACGCGAAATGGATCTTCGTGCCAATTTGGTCACAAAACTCTTTAAAAACTTCGGAGTCAAACTGCGTTCCATTGTCCACAGTAATGGCCTTCGGCACTCCGAAGCGACAAACAATATTTTGCCAGAAAAACTTTTGGACAGTGACCGAAGTTATTGTGGCTAAAGGCTTTGCCTCAATCCATTTAGAAAAATATTCCACTGCCACTACAACATATCTTAAATTTCCTTGTGCTGGTGGTAGCGGTCCTAACAAATCAAGGCCCCACCTTTGCAACGGCCAAGTGGGTTGTATTAACTGAGTTAAAGACGAAGGTTGTTTCTGATCTCTTGCACATTTCTGACAACCTTCGCACTTTTGTACTAGTTCGGCTGCATCCGAAGCTGCTTTTGGCCAATAAAATTCTTGTCGAAAAACTTTTCCCAACAAAGGCCTAGATCCAATATGAGATCCACACAGGCCTGCATGTATTTCTTTCATCAATTCTATGCCTTCGGCTCTGGATAAACACTTGAGCAACGGGGAACAGACCCCACACTTGTATAATTCCCCTTCTATAATGACATATGGTTGGGCTCTTGCTTCTATTCTCCTGTTATAAGCTTCGTCATCTGAAAGAAAATTACCCTGAAGAAAAGAGATGATTTCAGTTCTCCAATCTTCACTATAGACAGAGGATATGTTGAGGACCGCTCTTTTAAGAAGCTCGACCGAAGGTGCTTTTATTGTTTCAAAAAATACTTCCGAAGGTAAAGGCAGCCCCTGTGCTGCTGACTTGGCCAATAGATCAGCATGTTCATTTTCTCCACGAGGAATGTTTTTAACAGAGAATCCTTCAAAGGAAGCCTCAATCCTTCGGACTGTATCTAAATATTTTTCAAGTTTCAAATCTCTTGCTTTATAGCTTTTGTCAATATGACTAGAAATAACTTGGGAATCAGTTTTAAGAATGGCCCTTCTGATTCCCATTGCCTTTAACTTTCGAAGACCCAAGAGCAGAGCTTCGTACTCAGCAATATTGTTTGTGCAACTGAAATCAAGTCTTGCCGCATAACAAGTTTTAACTTTGGAAGGTGAAACCAACACAGCAGCTGCTCCTGCTCCGAAGGTTCCCCAAGACCCATCGCAAAACATTGTCCATGCTTCGGCATCCTTATTCGTTTCTTCCTCCTGAGCCCCTGGCGTCCAGTCAGCAATGAAGTCTGCCAACGCTTGGCACTGAATCAAAGATCTATGCACATAATCAATACAAAATTCATTGAGCTCTGCAGCCCATTTTCGATCCTTCCAGTAGCTTCTCGGTTTCTCATAATATCCTTCAACGGTTGTGAAGAAGGAACAATTATATTATAAGCTTGAAAATAATGCCGAAGCTTCCTGGAGGCCATCAGAACAGCATATAGTACCTTCTCCAATTCTGTGTAATTTTTCTTTGATAAACTAAGAACTTCGGATACAAAGTATATTGGGGCTTGCTTTTTGACTTGGCCTTCCAGCTTCTCCTGAACAAGTGCTGCACTTACCGCTGAGTGCGAAGCTGCCACATATAATAACAGAGGAGCCCCTGGCGTTGGTGGAGTTAGTGTTGTTAGATCTATTAAATATTGCTTCAGCTCTTCGAAGGCTTTTTGCTGGACTGGTCCCCATTGAAAAACTTCGGCTGACTTCAGCACTTCGAAAAATGGCAAATTTCTCTCTGCTGATCTAGATATGAATCTGTTGAGAGATGCCAATCTTCCTGTCAATCTTTGAGCCCCCTTCTTTGTACTTGGTGGTTCCATTCAAAGGATAGCTTCGATTTTGCTTGGATTAGCCTCAATTCCTTTTGTTGAAACTAGACAACCAAGAAATTTCCCCTTCTTCACTCCGAAGACACATTTTTCTGGATTCAGCTTTAAACCAGCCTGTCTGAAATTAGCGAAGGTCTCTTGCAGATCAGCAATGTGATTATCTTGCTTCGTGCTTTTCACAATGATATCATCAACATAAGTTAGCACATTTCTGCCTATCTGAGAATGGAGAACCTTCGCCTGTCATTCTGCTGAAGCTTCCTCCAGCATTTTTAAGCCCTTCAGGCATCCGAAGAAAACAATATGTTCCACTAGGGGTTATGAAGCTTGTCTTCGGTTCATCCTCCTTCTTCATCCAGATTTGATGATAGCCTGAATAACAATCCAACAGACTCATGAGCTCTGATGAAGCTGCTGCATCAACTAAGGAATCTATCATTGGCAATGGAAACTCATCCTTCGGGCAAGCCTTATTAAGATCAGTAAAGTCGATACACATCCTCCATTTACCATTGGCCTTCTTTACCATGACAGTGCTAGCCAGCCATTCTGGGTACTTTACCTCTCTGATAACTCCGGCACTGAGGAGTCTTTTTACTTCATTCCGAGCACCTTCAACCTTATCATCAGACATCTTCCGAAGCCTCTGCTTCCTAGGTCTGAATGATGGATCAACATTAAGGGAGTGTTCAATAACATCCCTGTTAACTCTGCAAAGATCATTAGCTGACCAAGCAAAGACATCTTTATTGTTGAACAAAAACCTTATCAAGGTTTTCTCCTGTTCTTCGGACAATTGAGATCCCAGTAGTACCTTCTGCTCTGCTACTTCCTCACATAAGAGCATGGGCTTCGGCTGATCAGCCGAAGCAGCTTTTTCCCTTCTGAACTTGTACTGCTCACAAGCTTCAACTCCATCTATGTTATGGATTGCTTTTGAATCTGTCCAATTTTCTTCGGCCCTTCTGGCAGCTTCCTGACTTCCAGGAATAGCAATGGGCCCTTGGTCCGAAGGTATCTTCATGCAAAGGTAAGCTGGATGAAGAATTGCTTCGAAGGCGTTGAGAGTACCACGACCAATGATAGCATTGTAAGGATACTCCATGTCGACTATGTCAAACACAATTTGCTCAGTCCTTGTGTTGTTGACAAATCCGAAGGTTACTGGCATGGTAATCTTCCCAAGTGCCACAATTTGCCGCCCTCCGAAGCCACAAAGAGGGTGCGTAGCATCATGGATCTTGTCTTCGGGCTCTTGCATTTGTCTAAAAGCCTTAGCAAATATGATATCTGTAGCACTGCCTGTATCAACCAAAACATTATGTACCAGAAATCCTTTGATCACATAAGAGATAACCATAACATCATTGTGTGGGTAGTCCTTGAGTTGAAGATCTTCTTGAGAGAAGGTAATTGGAATGTGAGACCATCTTGACTTGACGAAGGGTCCTTGCACCCCGACATGTTGTACCCTTCTTTGTGCCCCCTTCTTTTGCTTTTTGTTAGCTGGCTCTGAGCATGAACCACCTGTTATGGGGAGTACCAGCTTCGGAGCCGAAGTAGCTCCAGCTTGATCGTTGAACGAAGCCATTAGCTCAAAAAAGGTGGAAGTGAGTTGACCGGAGGTGGGCGCCAATGTTGGGGACTTGTTCTCAAATGCTAGGAATCAAGAACAAGGCAACACAAAGATGTTAAATATTAAATACCCTTCGTCCGCTGAAGCATTATCTCCTCGAGGGTTTAATGAACTACGGATGAAGGTCACAAACATAACATTACGAAGGTAACAAAAATAATATAAAACGATGCGAAATGTAGAATATTAAAGATAAATATGTTGGAGATAAATTGCACCATTCACATATTTATTATCTGAATTTAAAATGTTTGGATACAATGTTCAAGGTATGCTTATATCTTTGCCTTGACAAGCAATAATTCCCGAGTGATGCTCTTGCAATTACAGGAACGCGTGAACAGTAAAGGAATACTATTCACTATTTATAGGCACAGGACACAGCCTGTGAGGAATTACAATCATGCCCTTCATAAAAGTTTACAACAATGACTCAGACCCCTACAGGCTAAAAGGTCATTCTATCTTTAAGTCGGTTCGACCCCTCATCTTCGGATATGTTATAACCCCGAAGCTTCATGAATAATACCTTCGTCATCACGCACGAGCAGCTTCAGCCGCAGCTCTACAGGACCTTCGACGATGAAGCATGGTCCCAACAAGTATTATCCCATGTTCTTAAATGAATAGAGTGCTAAGTAAGAAATTCAAATTCTTATAGCACTTACCAAATGGGGAATTCTCTATATGACTAGAGTTGTGAGACTAATGTTTCTATCTAAGTGTTTATGTAGTCTCACAACATGAGAATGTGTTTCCCAAATGGAGTGTGCCATTCAACATTCAAAGAAGATCGAACCAATACTATGTGATGTATTTTTTCTTGTTTAAATTGGTTTTGAGTCTTCTCCATTAATCACTCACCATGCTATGAATTAAACTTGCCATGTAAACTTAATTAAATAATCATGCTGCTTTCATCTTTTTTTACAATTGATGTTATGCATGATGCTTGTAAGGGTAATTTAGTTCATATCATGAGCTTTCCTTGTTTTAGTAACCTTCTTGTCATTCATATATTAGAGGTTGCTAAATAGAAAACTATTGCTTGTGTTACTAATACAATCTCTTTTAAGATATTTCATGGAAATTCATAAGTAGAGATTGTGCTCTTTCAATTGGTAAAATCACAAGCTTTAAAGGTTAATCTTCACCTAAAAGAAAGATTAGGAATGCTCAAGGCAAAGGTATGGAACAAATTGCTTCAATTGGTAGTTGATCAATAGTAGTTCTTTCCAAGTGGCATTCTTTCAATTGGTAATAATATATTCTATGGAAAGGAATTTCAATATGAAGGTTAAATTCCTTTTGGCTTAAATTTGTAAATTAGTGCATATTGTGAATTCACTGGTCCATGTGCATTAACTTAAAAGGAATTTAATTTATGCCTTTACGCCTCATAAATGATGATTTGTTTGCCATTCATATATAGATATCATCATTCATTAAATACTTCCTTGTACTACTAATACCTCTTTTTGAAGTGTTTTATCGACTAGTTTTAAAAGGAAAAGAGATAACAAAGAAGGAAGTCTCCACAAATGATGAAAAGAAGAATACTAAGGTGACACCACCACAGATAGTAAGATCTGTCAAATTGGTATAACAAATGGTACATTCTATATGTTGGTAAGTATTCTTAGGCATAAGTTAATTCATTGCAAATTTGTCATGTCTTGACCATGATATGTAATATACTCCTCATGAGACTCTTAACTGAATTGAAAGTGCATGTGGCAAGTCATTCAAATACTTGATGCACATATCTAGTGGGAGAACATTATATATCTTGTGTCATAGAGAATAAGTTTCACTTGAGTAAGATATACTAAGACAATCCAAAATGGTAAATTTTTATCTCATTCATATGGATTGTAATCTTTGTTTTCTAAATAGCTACTCTTGATGCAGTTTAAAATTCCTGTATCGTTAATTCTAAAAGTGCATAAGAATCTTTTTGTTGATATTCATCACATACATATGCACTAACATGGATATGATTTTTAAACTGTAAAAGGTACAATTAGTGATCCATACTCTCTAAATTTTGGAAACCCATATTTTGATATCTTAGAAATCTACTTCAATCGATATCCATATGCTTCACATTGAATTGGATCACTAAGTTGTAAATTCCATGCATAACTTGTCTTTATGATATGAATGCTTGTGCGACTAACCTTGATAAGCTAGGTGCACCCAAAGTCAAGGTAGGTTCATCATCAAGAAGGCAACACAATGATGTATTAATAAAAGGAGAAAAGGCTCCTATTCTTAACTCTAGTTTTTATCTATGTGATTAAATATTGACTCGAAACCATGTAAGATGGTTGTCAAGTATATGTGGGTGCCTACACAAAGAGAAAGGCCACAATAAGGATTGTGTGGGTACTTAAGGCTCTTACTACTAATCTCAAAGGACCCAATTCAAATTGGGTATCAAGATATGAAGCTTAAACTTGTTTTGCAGGATCACTCCTTCAATGGATCAAGTTGGGTGCTCGATAATTGTTGGGGGCCTTCGGCTTCCGAAGGTCCTCAAAAACATGATTTGATAATGTTTTCCAAGTGAAATACGTGAACAGGTATCTTCGGATTTGGATCATGAGCATACAGAGCATGGTTAGGACGAAGCCTAAGCGAGACGAAAGGTGATTATGACGAAGGACAAGGTGATCACGAAGCTGTGCACAGGAAAGCTTCGGCATGACAGTAGAAAAGGGGAACCGACTTAAAGATGAAAAGGCAAATTAGACCTTGAAGAATTACTATAGCGTTATTAGCAAATATAAAGGTCATGAATGTAATTTTACATGGGCTGCGTCCCTTGCCTATAAATAGATGAACAGTACTCCCGTACTGTTCACGTTGACTTGGCATTTGCTCTCACGTCACGCTTGTACTCTTACTTTTCTTCGAGCCAAAGGTACATTCATAATCTGTCATTGTAAATACAGCAACGCAAATTAAAATAAGTTAATAATAACATTTAAAGTGTTTATATTACTTTTCCATATCTTGTGTATGAATCTTTCTTCATCATTTATTGTGCTTATGAAGGTTTGTCCTTCATAACCTTCGTCCGGAATTCATTATATCCGAAGGGAGATAATGCTTTAAAGGACGAAGGACTTTGACATTTAACACGTTTTATGTTGCCTTGTTCTTAACTCTTAGCGTTTGAGAACAAGTCCCCAACATTGGCGCCCACCTCCGGTGAACTCACTTCCACTATTTTGAGTTTCGAACACCCTCGGCAAGCGTAGACCTTCGTCATGCCGCCAAAGAAAGCTTCAGCAATAGGGGCTGCCGCTCTGCAGCCACTGGACCCCAACCAGGACACTCTTTTTCTTTGGGAGGCCCGAAGCCAGAAAAGGAAGGCCATCAGTCCAACGCCTCAGGAGGACGACTTGGACCAAGAGATCAGAAATATGGAGATGCTCCATCAGCAGGTGCAAAGGAAGAAGGAAAAGATGGCTAGGTTGGCTGATCTGCAAAGGCAGATAGACGAAGCCTCTGAAGAAGTTCGCCATCTTACTCAAGATGAGCAGAACCGAAGGCCTCAGTATAGAGAGCTTCATCAAGAGGGCTTCTTCAACGAAGATGACTGGTATGAGAATTTTCCATCATGGGAATTTTGCCTTTGATGATGCTTCTCCTCTATCAGCAGAACTGCAGGCTACACCTTGGCCCCCGTCCTACAAGCCACCTCAACTCCCCATGTATGATGGCCATTCAGATCCGAAGCAGTTTCTGATGAGCTACGAAGCAACAATATCTTCCTATGGTGGCAATACTGCAGTCATGGCAAAGTCTTTTGTCATGGCTATCAGGAATGTTGCACAAACCTGGTACTCCTCCCTTCGGCCAGGAACGATCACATCATGGCAGAAGCTGAAGGATATGCTGATCACCAGCTTCCAAGGGTTTCAAACGAAGCCGGTTACCGCTCAAGCTTTATTCCAGTGCACCCAAGATCATGAAGAGTATCTTCAGGCGTATGTCCGAAGATTCTTACGCCTGAGGGCACAAGCGCCAACAGTGCCCAATGAAATTGTCATTGAGGCCATGATTAAGGGGCTTCGGCCGGGACCTTTAGCCCAATACTTCGCCAGAAAGCCCCCTCAGACTCTAGAGAAATTGCTTCAGAAGATGGATGAATACATCCGCGCTGACAATGATTTTCGACAGAGAAGGGAGGAAGCTTACAGGTTCTCCGAAATAGCCAGGGGCTTCGGAGGGAGAATTCATCCCAGACATGTCAGATTGATTCATTCCACTCAGAATGATGATAGGGGAAGCCAGCAGCAGAGGCCGCAATATTCTTCCCAGGCTTCGGGGCAGCAGCAGAGCTATCCTCGACCTCTAGCTCCAAGGGGCAGAGGCGCCAAGGGCTTCGGAGGGAGATTTGGGGATCAGCCCAGAAAGATTTATTGTCTATTATGCGGTGAGGACAAGGGCCATACCACCAGGATGTGCCATGTTACCATCTAGAAACAAAAGGAGATAGCTGAAGCTGCGGCCCAACAGAGCCAGCCGAAGCAAGTTATGCACACTGCTTCGTACCATTCGCCATACATTCCAGAGTATGTAGGCAACCACCCTGCAGCTTCTGTCGCTTCGGCAAGCCAACCTCAGGCATCCTGGCAACAGCTTCCCCCTCCACCACCAATTCAACAAGGCCAGCAGCCAGAAGGGAGTCAGCATCCCCACCTCCAACGGGACTTCAGAGAAGAGTCCGAAGCTCGCACAGTCAATAGTACTGTGCCAGAATCGAAGCATATTTACTAACAAATATCCTACTTCGGCAGCAGTTTTTACATTCAGTATCATTTTCTTTTTTAATAAGGAACAATTATTGAAAGCCTAAGTATTTTTGTCGTTTTTTAAATCTCTTGTAATAGTTTCGTTTTTGCCACAGTAAAAATATACCTTCTCCACAGAGTAGCGGAGTTGCCGAAGCATAAGATTTATGATTACAAGGGGAATTTCTAAAATAACAAAAAGTCGTTCCTAAGGGAGCGCAGCGTAAGTTTTCTGCTCAAAAGTCGTTCCGAAGGGAATGCAGAGCTTACAGCGAAAAATAAACGCTGATACCGCTGAAAGTAAAAGGCGAAGAAGCTCCTAAGGGAGGCTTACAGTGAAAAATAAACGCTGATACCGCTGAAAGTAAAAGGCGAAGAAGCTCCTAAGGGAGGCTTACAGCGAAAAATAAACGCTGATACCGCTGAAAGTAAAAGGCGAAGAAGCTCCTAAGGGAGGCTTACAGCGAAAAATAAACGCTGATTCCGCTGAAGTAAAAGGCGAAGAAGCTCCTAAGGGAGGCTTAGAGTAAAAAAAATATATAAACGTCGATCTTCGGCAAGTATCATTTTGCATAACATCACATCATTTGCATAGCATAACATCATACATCATATTGCATCAATGACGCAAGAAGGGGATCAATGTTGATATTTGGAGATTGTTTCGAAGAAACACTGCCAAGGCACAAAAAAGTAAATTTTGAAGAAGCATACCTTCGTCAAACTCCGAAATGAAAAGATTTATTGGTTCTTGATTTTTCGAAGATTGGACGTTTTTATGAAAATACGGATATTATTTATGAAGCATGAAAAGAAGGGAAGGTGTTTTTTCGCCGAAGGCTCAAAAAACGGTATGTATTTAAAGTTTCATGCATCGTAAAGAATTGGACCATAAATAGCATATATATTACATTCAAAGTTACAAAATATTACATATGTTCAATAAATATTACATTCCAAATGTTTTTACAATAACATTTAGTTTTCCCTTAGAACAACTTCTGCATCTTCGTTCAGTAGTTGATCAACAACTTTATCCATGATAGCTTCAGCCATTTTTCTAATTTCGTCGTCCCCCTTCACGTGGGGGTCCACCGATGGCTTGGCAGGCTCTGAGGGGCGAGAAAGTGCGGCTATGTTACAAAGCGTAAACAAGTTCGAAATTAAAAATTACAACAGAGCCAAAAACTGCTAGTCAGTACCTATTTGCACTTCGGCATCTGCACTCTTCTCAGCGGTCTCTGCTACTTTTCTAGCGTCATGAATACCTTTCTCGCTCTTTCGTATAATTTCTTGGGCCATCTCCCGGCCACCATTGTCCCAGATATCGGTGAAAAATTTTCCACCAACCAGGCTCGCTTCGGTCGAGGGGTCTTTTATATCTTCAGGAGACAATGCGGCTTCAGATTGTGCCAAAAATTTTACATGGTCGCAGCCTTTTCTCTCCAAAATAGTGGCAATCCCCCTGGCACCCTTAAAGGCACATATGTCTCCACGGCTATTCAAAACTTCTTCAAAAGCTTCAGCTTCATGGCTGATCCATCCAATTGGGCCTTCGGGGTCACCCCTTATGAAGTCCTCCTCACTTGAGAATGCGCCGACGCTGGCGAAGCTGGTTCTTATTTTCTTAACACATTCTATAGAATTTTCATAACACTTTTTCTTGGATGCACGAAGCTGTTCAACGTTTTTTTCTAAATGATTGGCCCATTGTTCACTAATTTCTTGTTTTGTTTCTTCAAGTGTGCACTCTTCTTTAGCTCTGACTAGTTGTTTCCGAAGATCTTCAATTTCGCGCTTCTGAGCTTCGGCTTGAGTTTTGAAAGCAGCTTCGTCTTCTTTTATTTTATTCAATAACGAGTGCAATATTTTATCCTTTTCGAGACCTTCGTTCCTTAGTTCAATTACTTCAGAACGAAGGTTGCTCAAGGCTATGGTACACCCTTCGTCTTCGACATCTTTTTGTGCCCTGAGGGCATTGCTAAGTATAAGACCCTGGAAAAAATGTTTGTTAAATAAGTTTAAGCAAATGAAAAATTTTGGTTTCAAGAAATAATACGAAGATTTCATTTTTTCACCTTTAAACTATTGTACGCTAAGCTGTCAGCCAGCTCGTTCTTTGACAACACTGAGAGCCCGTCTTCTAGTGTTGGGAATCCGAAGCTTTTGCTCATCTCCCGACAGACTGAAATCTCCTTGCTGTCAGGGAGACAATACAAGAAGTCTTCTTCTCCGCTGCCATTGAATATCAACGCCCACTTGGGATATTTCAGTCTTTGGGCATAGAACTGAGTCTCCTGCTTTTCTTTTTCAGTCAATTCCTTCCCCGAAGCATGTCGTAAAATATAATCGGAAGCTTCAGGAAAGGCTTCAGGGGTGGCAGTGCCACTTTCTTCAACAAAGATTTGTTCTGTTGTTTCTGTTTCTTTGGTTTCCAAGAATTTTACCTTGGCGGGCTCTGAAGGTCCAGCTTCAGTTTCAGCTTGGTGTTTTGAAGCTTCGGCCTCAAAGGTTTTGATTTGCACTTCGGGAGTTTCGGCAATTTTCTTCGAAGTACTGCTTGAAGACTTTATTGTCTCCAATACATCCAGTACATTAACCATCCTTTTTCTTTTGGGGTCAATGCTGGACCCTTTTGGCTTTTCGGTACTTCAACTTTTGCTGAAGGACTTAAAATTTCAGATGTCATTGTTTCTTCAGCCTTCGGTTCTTCTATTTTATTTGTCTCCGGCATTGTGACCGGCTCTCCAATATTCTTCAGGGGAGTCGCCTCTTTGGCTTTGGGGGCCGAAGAGGAT
This sequence comes from Zea luxurians, assembly GCA_029449295.1. Classification (NCBI taxonomy): domain Eukaryota; kingdom Viridiplantae; phylum Streptophyta; class Magnoliopsida; order Poales; family Poaceae; genus Zea; species Zea luxurians. The sequence continues at coordinate 15,758,568 of JAOPSE010000012.1, forward strand.
TCACCAACAAACTCGGGCACTGTGGCCGGTTCAATATAGCGTGGACGGTGTGTAAGAACCTTTATCTTTTTCCTCTTCGGCACTGGCTCACTAAGTGCGGCTGAGGCGGCTTCCTTCGTAGACGTCGTATCTTTCCTTTTTTGACCCCGTGTTGGGTAACGGTAGTCAGGATACACGAACCCAATGGCATCAAATACTCGGTTGAGCCTTTTCTTCTTCTGGCCTCCGAAGGCTGCGGATAGTGCAGTATCTTCTGCCTTCGAGTATGGCCCAAGCAGCTCATCACTTACGGCCTCAATACTTTTCAGCCAGTCGTCATTTGGCTCGACGAACTTATCTCCATATTTGTAGGTGAATTTTAACCTAATTAGTCCACCTTCGTTAGGTTCGCTGACAGTTTCCTTTGGCATTTCCCACTTATCTGCAAGTGGCCATACTCTGAAGGCAATGTATTCTTGGATCAAATCTCTTGTCCTGATGAAAGAGCAAACTACTCCGAAGGCTCTCTGATATTCTTCAGCTGCTTTGTCCACATTTGGTTTTCGAAGGCCGAAGCGCTGCCAGATAGGGCGCATAATGATACTTTTAATATCTTCTCGTGTTATAAGTCGTTTTTCACATAGAACCATTCCTTCATCCAGTCCCCAGGCCACCTTTTCCGAAAAGTTGGCACAGGACAGCTTGACGCAGAGCGGGCACCGAAGCTATAACAGCCAAAATTGTTGTGATATTGCTCCTTACCCCATGGTTTCGTCTCATACAATAACTCATGCATATCATAGTAACTTTTTGCATTTGGTTCCAAACCTTGGCTCTTCACGGCCCATACGAAGATTCTCATCCTTATGATTGCTTCAGGAGTAATTTGATGAAGGTAGATTTCAAATATCTTCAAAACTTCTACCACGAAACTGCTTAAAGGAAACCGAAGTCCAGCCTTAAAGAAGCTTCGGAATATCACGACTTCATTTTCCTCAGGAGTCGGACAAGTTTTCTCCCCTTCGTCAGCCCTTACAATAGATAAATCCCGAAAATATCTGCCCCTCATATTGACAAGATGGCTTTGTTTAATGCTTGATTTTCCAAAAACTGCATGGCTTGGTCGCCAAGGTCGATCATCGGAACCTTCACCGCCACTTTCCACATCATAGCTGTCACTATCGCCAGTGTCTTCAGACAAACCCTCTAAAATCTCCCTAGTAATCTTCTCTGTATTTGTCCTTGCTATTGATTCAAGGAAGCCGAGATTCATCTCTTCGGAAAGGCTTAGCTTCGACTCAGCGACAGTTTTCTTGTCTTCAGACATCTTCGAAAATGCTAGGAAAGTGCTCTCAAAGACGAAGCTTAAAAATGTAAAAAGCCAGGCAAGCGTTGGTGTGCAAAGAGCTAAAAATTAGGAAGGCAGGAGCCGACGGCAAGAAAGCGTGCTAAATGTGTTGGCGGTGCATTCTTATTTATACGCCCAGTACGTTGCAAGTGGCAGGGCCCCACTTGTCATTGACTGTTGCTATTCTAGCAAAGGGAAGGTGTTTTTTCGGACCTTCGGCTTAAGGCCTTCGTCCATATCGCAATCTGAATCTATTATTCTAGCAAATTAATATTGCGAGGGGCTGTTGTTGGGGGCCTTCGGCTTCCGAAGGTCCTCAAAAACATGATTTGATAATTTTTCCAAGTGAAATACGTGAACAGGTATCTTCGGATTCGGATCATGAGCATATAGAGCATGGTTAGGACGAAGCCTGAGCGAGACGAAAGGTGATTATGACGAAGGACAAGGTGATCACGAAGCTGTGCACATGAAAGCTTCGGCATGACAGTAGAAAAGGGGAACCGACTTAAAGATGAAAAGGCAAATTAGACCTTGAAGAATTACTATAGCGTTATTAGCAAATATAAAGGTCATGAATGTAATTTTACATGGGCTGCGTCCCTTGCCTATAAATAGATGAACAGTACTCCCGTACTGTTCACGTTGACTTGGCGTTTGCTCTCACGTCACGCTTGTACTCTTACTTTTCTTCGAGCCAAAGGTACATTCATAATCTGTCATTGTAAATACAGCAACGCAAATTAAAATAAGTTAATAATAACATTTAAAGTGTTTATATTACTTTTCCATATCTTGTGTATGAATCTTTCTTCATCATTTATTGTGCTTATGAAGGTTTGTCCTTCATAACCTTCGTCCGGAATTCATTATATCCGAAGGGAGATAATGCTTTAAAGGACGAAGGACTTTGACATTTAACACGTTTTATGTTGCCTTGTTCTTAACTCTTAGCGTTTGAGAACAAGTCCCCAACAATAATGAATGTATAAATCATCTTTGGAGATAGTAGCTAGGGTGATAACAACTGAATCTCAAGTGCATATTATTTTCAAATCTTATCTTTTTGTGACTTGTGTAGCCACTAAGGAAAAAGAAGCACTTGAGGATATACATCAGTTGTTGATTATGAAATAAAGGTCTAATTGGAAGTTGAATGAATATTATCATATGGTGAACAAACCAAAATTATGTGACGTATTCTCTATCTAGTTAATTTGGATTTGATTCTTCTATATTAGACACTCACCATAATATGGATTAAGTCATCCCTTTAGACTTCATTGAATAACCATGCATATTATCCATGTCATTCAAAATATATTGTGCATGAGGGTTCAAGGAAATTTAGTCCATATTATGATGTTTCTCTATTTTAGCAACACGCTTGTCTTCCATATATAAAGGGTTGCTAAATATGAAACTAGTGCTTGTGCTACTAATGCCATCTCTTGTGTCGAGTTTATCCATAAAAAATCTATGTTAAGAGATGGTGCTTGTTTTAAATTGGATAAATCATAAGCTTAAAGGATACTATTCAACTAAAGTAAGATGAAGTTGATAAGAGGCCAAGGTATGAAAACTTCCTCTCCTTCAGTTGTTTTAGTATTCTATCCTTAGTGGGATGTACCATAGTATAGGTTAATTTTCTTGTAATATAAAATGTTCAATAGTGCATATAACTTTGACATCAACTATATGTTTGCACTAATTTAAAGGAATTTAATCTATCCTTTTGGGTTTCAAGAATGATGATTCATTCTCCATCCACATATAAGGATTATCATTTGTGAAACCCTCCCTTATGTTTCTAATGCTCTCTTTTCTAAGTGTTTCAATAAGGTCTTTCCAAGTGCTTTCAAGATGGATTCAAAATCTACGGATATAAGAGTCTTGGTTGCTTCAATCATTGAGTTTCAATGGGTCTCATATCAAGTATGATTGAACCAAGCCAAGATGAATGAAGTTCAAGATCGCCTGGTTGGATGAAATCATAAAGAGAAAACAAATCACAGTGCTTCAGGAAGGGAGTTACACTTTTTGTCAACCAAATAATGAAGATGTAGTGACATATTTATATGATATCCTTCATTATGAGGTTTGAGGTTCATATTAGCATGCTTTACCCTTCAGAATTTCAATTGATATACTTTCAGTTCTTAAACTTTCAATTGGTTTAATTTTCATCATCTATGTAAAGCATGTTATGTTAAACCAAGATATAGTGCAAACATCTCCTTTAACCTCATATTGTTGATGTGCATAAGTGTACTTTGTGTACTCTTGCATGCACAAATTGAGGGAGAGTTTAGCCTATATCTTGTGAGACTAATGATTTCTTTCAAGTTCATGTTGTGTAGTCTCACACCTTGGTGAAAGAAGAACATCAAATGAGGATGAGTGGTTCCAAGGAAATGATCAAATAATTACCACATATCACCCCATGGATTAGTTCTTTTGGGGAATGATATGTGTTCTCTAGCATGATTTCAATTGTTGCAAATTTATTATGCCCTGGCCAAGATATATGATGAACCCCTCTAAGAATTTTAATTGAATCAAGTGCATGTTACAAGTAATTCGAGCACTTGATGCACACATTTAGGGGGAGCTCATTCTATATCCTGTGTCCTTAAATACTAACATTTTCTTTTAGTGAACTTGTGTAGTTCTTTGAAAAGAATGGGTTTCTCTTGATTTTTTTGAAGAGGATATGTTTCTCTTTGGCATGCTAAATTTACTCAATACATGTCGTAATGAAGACTGATGGGCATGAATGAAAATCATCTTGCTTTGTGCAAAAATAATGTCAATCCTGTCAAAACACTAAGTTGAAAATTAATGATCATGATGGAGAACATGTGGCATAAAACAAAGGTGTGTTACTCCATGAACTATTGTATTGCATTTTTGTATCTAGGCTCTTACATGCTAGTGTATGCATGTATATGCAATATCTTAAGTCACATCATAAGGTTGCACTTGTGGTGACAATTAAAGAATCTCTAGATATTTGATTAATACCTCTTGTGGTGATGTCATAAGTTAGTCTTAAGTCATCTTAGTGAGGTATGAGTCAAACATGCTAACTTCTCAAGAATCTTGGCTTAAAATATTGCATATCATGTCTATTAGTATACCTTTTTTATTATGAGTAATTCCTTCAATTGGTGCAATTTCATATTTTCATACTTTATTTGTACCAAGGTTCAAATTGTAGAACTTAATCCCCAGGCCTCACAAGTCCAAGTGCATAAGGTAAAACAAGTATTCATCACTTGTATGCACACCTCTAGGGGGAGAATGGTCTATAATTTGAATCTTTAAGACTAACTTCATTTTCAAGTCTATTATGTGTGTAGTCTCAAATTAGAAAGGAATCTTCGGGCAAAGACAATCGCTTCCACTGTAAATTTTGATGGGTATCAAAGATTCTTTGCTCCAATAAATGTATCTTTTATACATTTCATAAGAGAATGAGTTTCTCTTTTATATGCTACTCCAACATCATCTAAAACTGGTAAACATGTATCATATTCTTTTGGATTGCAAATGTATAAAGTAGCACAACTTATAAATTCTCCTGTCTAGAACTTAATTGATTAAATAGTGCACATGTTTCTTATGTTGCATGATTATGTTCAATTGATACTCCTTTTATGCCAATGGTACTTTAAGTTGCAAATAAGTACTCTCAACAGATATCAATTGAATTCATATATATGTGTGCACTAAAACTTGAGGAGAACTTAGTGTAATATGCTATTAGTGATCTGCTTATCTATCAAATTGTATCAATTGGTGTTTTTCAATTGATATTTTTCATACATGATCCCTAGTTGCATAATCCATACTTGTGCAATTTTCATGTTGCCTCTTGTTGTGATAAGAAAATGCTAGGTGACATCTAGACTCTAGGTATCAAGTTTCACCTTCGATTTAGTATGACAATCTTCATTTGATATCTTGGACTTATGTCACAACTATACCAACAAGAGCGTGCAAATGAATTCTAAATCCAACACAAGTTTGGAACACCCCCTGAAAAGGTAAAATGCAAAAGTACATAACTTCATGTCACTTCTACATTACCTTTGTGCCATGTAAGGACCCTTTTCATGATAGTGTGTTCAAATCTTGCTTAATCATAATTTCTACCCTTTATATTCTTTGTATCCTTTTTTAGAGATTTATGACAAAGGGGGAGAAATTGTGCATTAAAGCTTACCTTTAGTCTTATGTAACTAAGTGTAAGAAGACTTTTGAAAAGGGGGAGAAATAATTGACAAAAGGAGGAGAAACATAAGTAAAACATAAGGTGTAGAAAGTTGATGAGTGCATACTATGTCATAAGCATCACGTTTATTTTATGACACACTGCACCCCATGAATAGTATGATATAAGTTATCTCCATACTTTGACCCAAATATGTGTTTTTGGTATTTGAGTACAAAACTGTATTTTCTGAAATGCACATATTTAGGGGGAGGAAACTATATCATAGGATTCAAAATCTTATTTATCAAATCTTATGTAAGCTTTAAATGTGTTGTCATCAATCACCAGAAAGGGGGGGATTGAAAGTGCATTCATCCCTTTTGTGAGTTTTGGTGATTTGGATGACAACATATTTAAAGGACTAACAAGTTTGCTAAGTGTTGAACAGAAAATTCAGTATGATGAACATACTTGAATAGTGTATAATGACAGTGAACAAAGGTTCAACACAAGGTTAAGTAACCAGTGAGACAATGCAAATGGATATAATATGATCTCTATATTGGTTTGAATATATGGACAAGACCTGAGAAATCATTATGCATAAATATGATCATAATAGAGGTTGAAGTGATTAAGAGGATTGGTCAAGCCAAAGTGAATAAGATATGAGGAACCATGAATTGGCTTGACCATATTACTATTAGTCCATATATGAATACATGAGAATCAAACTAGAGCTTGATTGATCTTAGCAGTTATATCTAGATGACATTCAAGCAAGGTTCACAATATTGAAGAAATGATTCTCTCAATGGATGCTCAATAGGATGTGACTCAAGAATGGCTTGATAGGGTGAAGATAGCAAGGAAATGGCTTCGAGGAACTAAGCGAAGGTGAAGGCCAAGTGACGGCTTGTAGACCGAGGTACCATGGCTAAGGTGAAGAAGAGAGTACTTGCACTAAGTCGATGAACTAATCAGCTATGAAGAGTTACAACATGTTGATGCATCAGTAAGGTGACTTGAAGCCTTGATGTGAACTCATATATGATGAAATGGCACAAGTCACAGGCTCGATTTGTGTTTGCTTCAAAAGGTGAGACAAAGATGTTTGTGATCCTTATGAAGCAACATCATGGAGAAATCACACTTGAGACACCAATGACTCAAGGAGTTTACTTAATTATATTTTATCTAACTTGAGTATAGGAATCGTCGTACTATCAAGGGGGGTCCATAAAGAAGGTTGGTGTTGGTACTAAAGCTCAAAATCCTTGATCTAAAACTTCCATTTTGCCCTTGTTTCACTTCAGTTTTCTCAAAATCTATGCAACAGTTTCAAAAATCGGTTCAACCGGTTTCTGTACTGTTCCCCTCTGTCATTGTCTGACCTACCAGTATGCCAGTCAGTCCTGTCAGAAAAAGTCATGTGCAGAATTTTGGAAAACCGGTTCAACCGAATTTGAAAACCGGTTCAACCGAATTTGAAACCGGTTCAACCGAATTTTGGCCCGGCTCAACCGAATTTGCAGCTGGTCCAGTCTCTAGCTGAGCCCGCCAGTGAACTGAAAACCCCTTGGTGGAATCCGGTTCAACCGTTTTTCAGTCAGATTTCCCCAACGGCCACCAGCTTTTGGGGGCACCTTTATATACACCACCCACACTCTTCCCCATAGGAGAGCACGCACAAAACTTCATTCTCAACCTGAGAAACACCTCCCACTCTCTCACACACCTCTTGCCTCTCCCATTTCAAATCTTTGGAGAGAAATCTTTGAGTGAGATTGAAGAGCTGCAATTTTGGTGCTTCATCTCTAAATCCTTCTTGCTCTTCTTGATTCGAGCTTTGGTACTACATCGAGTTCTTTGTGGATTCATTACTCTTGGAGCTTCTAGCTCCTAGACGACTAGGTGTCTCTTGTGAGTCTCCAAATCTTGTGGAAGACCACAAGAAAGTTTGTATTACCCGCTCGTTTGAGCAAAGATTAGTGTGTGGGCTTGACCTTTGTGGTCGGCAAAGGGAGGATTAGGGTTGAAAGAGACCCGGCTCTTTGTGGGCGCCTCAACGAGGAAGTAGGGCACCTTGGTGGTGTGACCGAACCTTGGGATAAATCTTGTGTCTCTTATGTTCTTGCTCATTGTGTTGGTTTGTGTTCTTCGTTCTTTCACCATTCCGTGAAAGATTTGTTTATATCTTTTTGGTGTGTGGATTTTGAGAAGTGCCCTTCTCAGATCTACTACTTTGAACCCTATGGATCATTTAGAACATCTCATTTCCAAAATTAACTAGGTGAATTTCGAGATCAATTCAGTTTTACCCAGTTTGCTTCTAGTTTTTGTTGAAAAAGTTTTAACTTGCCTATTCACCGCCCTCTAGGCAACTTTCATGGGGACCTGGTCCTAAGGCGAGTACTGAACCGAGAAGGGCTCCACAAACTCTCCCCCGGCTGGGAGGGACCCTTCAAGGTGACGGAAATATGCCGCCCCAGGTGCGTCCGCCTCGCCACAACTGACAGAGTACCTCTTCCCAATCCTTGGAATATAGAGCATCTCCGTAAGTTTTTCCCATAAAAGCAGAGCTGGGGGATTCAATTTTCTTCCTTTGTAACTAGGTAGCGCATATATGTACGCCAGCCTGGTGAGGTCCACCCTCATAAACTCGGTCTATTGGCCTACGCTCATTTATATCCAGTTATAAGGAAGGGGTTCGCCCCACAGATTTGTTTTTCTGGTGATTCTATTCTGCTTCAATTTACAACAGTTTTTTTATCTAACCCACCCATACAGTTTCCCACCGATGCTGGTATAATGACACTCGGATTGAGTAACCAGACTTGCAGTTTGGGACCCCTCGGCAAGGGGGGTCTGGTAGCCTGGGGCCAGTTTTAGAGAACGGGTACTTATCTCCTAGGGCGGTCCGGAGCCGTGTGGCCGCTTAGCTTGGTTCCGTACCCTAAGCTTGCACGCTCCACCACTCTGTGATGGGTATCCTAGTATCTGGAACTATAGCCCTGTGGGTCCGACAGCCTGGGGTCCAGTTCTCAAGAATGGACACTTGTCTCCTGGGGTGGTCCGGAGCTGTGTAGCTGCTTAGCCTGGTCCCGTACCCTAAGCCTACACGCTACACCACTCTGCGACGGGTGCCCTAGTATTTGGAGCTGTGTTCCAGGGGGTCCGGACACATGGATTGGCTTCCCAGACTAAGTCCTGCAGGTCCCTGTTGCATGATTCAAAGGGTGGAAGATACCAGCTGGTGGATCCTATGGGTGCACTACTAAAACTGTCTAGCTAAAGCTGTGTACAGGAGCAGGTCCTAGTCGAGGCTACCTCCTGGGGGTTGGGTCACCGATTCTTTCTAAAGTATGCTGGTAGCCAACCTCGACACATCGAGCCTACCTCCCAGGGGGCCAGGTACCGGATAGAAGTTGGCGACGCACACAGCAGAGGCAAAAAGCATACATATAAGTGCTAATACTGGCTGATAGACAATATTCAAGAGTATCTTACAGAATCAAAAAGTATTACAATGCCGCTTCCCAGCGGGACCCTTGCACTCTCTCTGCAGATCTAACTACTCATCATCGGTGGGGTCCCGCTGGAAGCGCTCGGCTACCACCTCAACAGTATCTTGAACGGCCTCCCGGACGGTGTCTTCAAGGTCGGCCACCGGACCTACGATCATCGGCTCCAGGGAGATGGCCGGGTCGTGGCTCCAAAAACACGTCAGGATGTATTCTATCACCGCCCGGCAGAGCCTGTCGCCTTTAGCCTCCAAGCGGGCGCCCAGAATCTGGTCCAAGCGATGGAGGCGGTTCGCGGCGGAGTCCAACATCGGGAGCGCGTCGGAGATGGTCGCCAGCGGCTCTGACACTGGGATGGGGCTCACCCCTAGCGGCACCAGTGTCGTGCTCGCCTCACCGGCCCAGGCGGCGATGTGCTGGACCCCGGCGCGCTGCTCCGCCCGGAGGTCTTCGAGCGTCTTCTTCATCGCCTCCACTGCCTGGGGGCCCAGGGCCACCTGCGCTGCCTGAAACCGGCGGACCTGCTCCTCCAGTGTCCGCTCTTTCTCCTCCAATTTCTTCTCTTTCTCCTCTGCCTCGAGCTCATGCTCGGCCAGCAACTTGTTCCGCCTTTCACACATCTCCTCCCTGAAGGTGAGGTCCTTCTCTTGCCAGGCGAGATCAGTCGCCTGCTTCTCTAGGGAGGCATCCTTCGCCTTGAGGTTCTCCTCGGTGAGAGCAATGTTGCTGGCCTTGTCGTTGAGCTCCTGCTGCAGCTTTTGCAGACTCGCCACAACCGCGGTCTGCTCGACCCACTGCTCCTCTAGCATTACATTATAGACACTTAGCTTTTCCTGGAGTGTCGTGATGACCTCCTCCCTCTAGTTCAGGTGCTCCTCCTTCTTGGCCAGCCTCTTCTCCTTCCAGCTCGCCTCCAGCTCTCGGTTGAACACCATCTGAAGGTCCCGCTTGTAGTCCTCGCGGGTCCGCACCAGCTCAGACCGCTCGAAGGCGAACCAATGGGACACCGCCTTGGTGCGCTCCTCCAGCTGGGTGCTCCAATCACCGAGGTGTTGGCGCTCGGCCCCGAGTGCCTCCCATTCCTGCCGGATTGCTGCCTCAGTCTCTTGGAGGGCCTGATGTGCACGAGACAGCACCTGGGGGAGGGGAACTGGCGCTGCCTCCGGCTCAGCGCCGGATCGGAGCTGCCGCCCAAGGACCACCTCCGGCTCTTCTAGAATGGGCGGTGGGGCAGAGCTGGACGCGCCCCCCCCCCCCCCGCGTCACCCCCCATGGTAGGGGCGGGCGCAGTGGGGACCTCCTCGACCGCTGTCAACGGTGTACTTGACGGTGTCGCCGTCGTTGAGGCCGCGGTAGCCGTGGCGGATCGTCGGCAACACTCCCAGCAGATGCCTGCTGCTGGGAGCCAGACCCGCCGGCGGGCATGGTGTTCGGCAGGGGAGGAGCGCCCTTGGAAGCGGAGGGGGAGGAGGCCCTGACATGCAAAGGATGGGTCAAGACCTGTCGACATAATAACTACACTCGCGAAAACAAGGATGGGGCTAAACTTACTTGGGACCCTGGACCTTCCAGCGACCCTGGAAGCAGGACGCCCGCTGCTGTTGCTACTGCTACTGCTGCTGCTGTCGCTACTGCTCTTGTTGTTGCTGCTGCCCCTGCAGTGGCGGTGGTGGGCCTGATGGTGGTGGCGGTGGCGGTGGCGGTGAATCCGAAGGTTGTGGTGGCCGAGGGCTCACGTCCCTCTGCACGCCCTAGGCCTGGGGGCCAGCCTCCTCGGTCCCACCAGCTGTCTTCTGACGCTTCTGGCGCAGATCCGAACCAAGGGGCGGGTCCCCGACAAGCGATCCGTCCACGCGACGCAGCTGGCGTCGCCTCTCTGCTTCCGACCCCCTGGTGTCACCCGGGGCAGAGGAGCCACTTGCAGCCCCTTTGCCCTTGTCCAAGGGGCTAGGGGCCGTAAGGGGGACTTCAGAGCCCGCATCGGCAGGCTGGGAACCTCCGACTGGTACACCGAGGATCTGGATCCCGCGGTGGGGGTCCCGGCCGCTGGTCTGGCGAACCGCCACGCCGCTCTCGTCGAGGGTCGGCAGCCAGTCCAAGATCGTCGCCTGCAACCCTGAGTCGTCGCAGAGCGGAGGGATGCCCTAGGGAGAGATTAGCGTTTCAGGGATGAAGGACTCACCAGTGATCCCCTTCACTAGGAGTTCTAGTTCCTCCCAGGACAGGTCGGTGTCTGGCCCGCGCTGGATCTGTCTAAGGTCGTTCGGGTCGGTGAACCAGCAGCTCAATCGCGCCCTCCTCTATAGCGGCGTGATCCGGCGCTTCAAGAAGTCGCCGACCACGTGCATTGACGTCAAGCCACCGGTTGCTAGGGCCTTGATCTTGTCCAGTACAGGCTCGAACTCTGGCGCCAGTGGCGGCTTGGCCCTCCATTGTTTCCGGTCGAGCCTCGGCCCGTCGCTCGGCAGCACGAGGCGGTCGTAGGCCTCGGTGCTGGCGATCACCTAGTCGGCGCGCCAGTTTTCCCACCTCGCGCCGGCAAGGGAGGAGATGTAGGCGCCAGCTGAGTCCGCCCTTATTTGGAAATAGTAGGCGCCGAGGTGGTCCTTCGCCTTCCCCGACCTCACCAGCACAAAAAAATGGCGGAAGAGGGCGGTGCAGGGCGCCACCCCCATGAACATCTCACACAGGTGGGCGAAGATGGCCGCCTGGAGGATGCAGTGTGGGGTGAGGTGCTGAAGTTGGAGGCCGAGCTCCTCCAGCAGCAGCAGGAAAAATGGCGAGATCGGCAGCGCCAACCCGCAAGAGAGGTAGGAGACGAAGAGCACGAACTCCCCGGCGGCGAGATTGCCGAGGGGGGAGGCGCCGACCCGGATCCTACCGGTGAAAGCCGGTGCACTCCATCCGAGCAGGTTGCGCACCACGTTGAGTGCCCTCTCGGACTAGAAACGCTCGGGATGAACCAGCGCGGCCATGGCGACTGCGGCGGCGGAAAGCTGAAGAGTGTGAATGTGAAGGGGCGCAGAGGGCTCGGAGGCGAAAGGGCGCAGCGGTTGGAATGCGAAAGCATAACTTCTGCCCACGGAAAGAATCCCTTTTCAAGGAAGACTCCCCCGCTCGCGCCCCGAAGAATCCCGTCCGACGCGCACCTAGCGCCCAAGCAACCCAGTCGCTGACATAGGGGCCCAGGCCCACAAGTCATGCAGCGGATGTGTCGGTCTCCAAGTGCAGAAAAGGCAAACCGCCGCGCACGATCGTGTACCGCCTCGGGGCTGCTGCGGAGGGATATTTACCACGACGGTGGCAACAAGGCGCCCCGCGCGTGGCCCGGTGGAACCGCTAGACGTGGGGCCATGGGTCAGTCAACCGTGGGGACAAATGCGGCAGTCGACGTGATCGGGGGTAGACTGACAGTGCGTGCGTCGCCAGATGTGCCAAGTTAATGCGGCACGCGCTAAGGTGGCGCCCCAGTCACCAGTCGTGCCATGTTGACGCAAAGTACAAGTTTTGGCCCTACCTGCAGGCTCGCATCCTCCCCTGAGGTGGGCCCGGGGGCCATTGTCGGTACCCCCGAACAGGGGGACCCCCTACTACTGTATCAAGATGTAGTGGCCGCGTGGCTATCTTTTAGCTGCACAACAATAATGTCGCGACCGGGGCCAGGCCACGACTCGGCCCAGTCACGGACCGCTACTCAGGGCCCACAGCAGCGCCCGACCGCACCACATGGGTGGGTCCGGAGCCGCCACGTGTCCAGGAAAGAAGGAATGCTCCAGGACGTCAACAGTAAGTCCGGACCCTCATGGGAGAGCGCCGGACCTCTAGGTATGCAGCCGGGATCCCCAGGGAGGTCCAGGACCACCACGTGTGTAGGCCGAGTCCGTGGGATGGAGTCCAGACCCCCCTACGTGGGGTCCGGACCGCCCACGGTAGGGTCCCGAAATTCCAAGGCAAGAAAAGCTTAAGCCCTGGTCAAGGACCAGGCTAGGGTCCGGTGCTGACACGTGTTCAGATCCCATCCTGTACGCTTCTGCTCCTCGCCCAGGCGGAGACCCGATGCCGCCACGTGGCCCACGGCCCGTGACATAAGCCAACGGGCGGAGCCTGACGTATGGCCTCTGCGCCGTGGGCCGCACCGTGGGCTACGCCGCAAGCTACGCTACCTCAGCATTAAATACGGATAGGGTGCACCGCCTGTCCATCCCGCTGACATGCGATGTGCTGCCTCAACATTTAATGCGTCCTGTCCACTCCGCTAGCAGGTGACGTGCCGCCTCGGCATTTAATGAGTCCTCTCCCTATTCCTCTGGCGGACAGCGACCGAGCCATCCTGCAGGCGGCGAGCCTGTCCAATCTATTGGCAGGTGGCGTGTCCATACTGCTGCATGTTTTGCACTCATGATGGCTCGCGCGTTACCGAGGAAGCAGCCGCGAGAAGTCAATATTGTAAGCGCTACGGACATTACTACACTCGGAGATCACCCGGTCGTTGCAGGCGTTAGTTATTTCCCTCCATTTTGCCCCTGGGCCCACCTGTCGGGGTCCAGTGCCCTTATACGTGCCCCCTTGGTCTATAAAAGGAAGGGCACACGACGTTATAAGGCAGATCCTCATTCAGACTCAAGCCATTCTAGACACAACTCAAGCTCACGAGTAATACAACACACAGTGGAGTATAGTATTACGTTCCGGCGGTCCGAATCACTCTAAACTCTTGCGTGTTCATCCCGAATCTATCTAACAGGCAAAACGCTTAGACCCCTACTCATCTTAGAATTTAGGACGGGTGTATTCCGCCACCCGACCGGAGATTTCCTCTCCGACATCCTCTAGATGGAAATGTCCCCGTGATTTTTTTATCTTTCAAATACAGTGGTATAGTAGATTTTCGAAGTTGGTGAGGTTGTGATGCTGGACTCCTAACGTGATATTAGTCCCTCTAATAATCGCAGGGCTCGCAGCTTTGTACGGCAAATAGGGTTTCTGGATTTGAGGTATATAAGCTTAAGGGAAAAAAGACTCAGTCAGCATTTGTTTTGTCCTGCTCGATCGTCCTAGTCACCTCCAACTCCAGAAGCCTCGCAGTCACCTGGCATGGAAGCTCTATAGTTTAAAGGGCTCCACTCTACACGTGTCACCTTCCCGCCACACGTGTCCATGCTCGGAGCAAGCCTCGCGCGTATTTAGAACGCGTCTTGCGACGATCCGGCTTCCCCTGTCTGAGAGAATCGGCTCGGACAGTCGGACTCGATCATCAATTAAGCGAACCTCGCCGCGATCGTATCAGCCATGGCGGCCGCCGCGCACGAGGGCGTGACCCAGCGCATCGCTGCCAGTGGCAGCAGGGACGACGGCGGCAGCGCGGCGGTCTCAGGTCCCAACAAGAAGCTGGGCGGCGGCAGGAGGCGGCGCGGCCTCCGTTCAGTCGCCGCCGCGGTGTCCATCCCCGCGGCGCTCGTGGCGCTGTCCTTCTTCGCCGCGGGCCACTCCACGCCGCCGCCGAGTTACGCCACGGTGGCGGTGGTGCGGGCCGGGTCGGTGGCGTCGGAGGCGGTGCTGGCGCTGGCGGCGTGGATGGCGTGGGCGGAGGGCGGGCTGCACGCGCGCCCGGCCGCCACGCTGCTGCCCTACGCCGCGCGGCTCGGCGCCGCGCTCGCGTGGGCGCCGCTCGTGCTGGGCCGCCACGCCGCGGCGCGCGCGGGCCTCGCCTGCTGCGCCGCCATGGCCGTGGGCGCCGTGGCGTGCGCGCGCGGCTTCGGCGCCGTCAACCCTGTGGCTGGCGACCTCGCCAAGCCCGCCGTCGCCTGGGCCGCCATCCTCGCCGTCGTCAACTACAAGATGCTCTGAGCTCCCGAGAACCCGCGCGCGCTGTTCGTGTTCGATCCTCTGCAGCCAGGCCCCTGGTTATTTGTTGTGAACATGTAATAATGCGTTGGTTTGTGTACAGTATACGTTCTGAGTATGTTGTTGTGTCCTGCATATTCATCTGAGAATGCAGCCAGGCCCCTTGTCAGCTACAAGATGTTCTTAAATTTCGATTGCGATGTAATGTAACAATGTATGTGTATACCGTGTATGTTCTACTACTATGACGACGTATGGGATTGGGAAGGGATGGATGGTGGCTGTCATGTGCTGTCATACGTCAGCTGCCGAAAATAATAGTCAGCTGCCGAAGAGATGGATGGTGTGTCATGTGCTACGGACCTACGCGTTGGGCTCGGCGTGAGGTGAGGACGGACGTGGCTATAGGAGAGAGGAATTGATTACGCACTATGGAGCCTGAAAGGGTTGAAGTTTTAAAAAGGAAGATAATTGGAAGCCTCTCTCTACATGAAAATTATCAAACTAATGAACTAGAGCATTTGGGTCGCTAGAAATGATCACATCTTTGATGGGATTCTGCCGACCATACTTAAATTGCTGGGTTTTCTTTACAAAAAGGATTGCTTTGGTTATCCATAGAGCGAAGAAAAAACATTTTCCTCTTATAGAGGAATGGCTAGATGTGATCTCTTTATTATCTTCTTTTTTGCATCCTAAATTCTGTTAAATTTACTTAGACACAACAGCCGAAATGCCAATAGGCACATACGCATTGGGTACTCAAAATGATGGCAAAGCACAAGCATCAACATTGCTATAGAGTTCCAATAGATAATGTTACACCATATTATCCATAAAACAAAGACGAACTTGTGTAGGCTCACTGCAACAAAAAAAGGAATGACACGATACTGAACCACGCATGCGAGCTCTAGTTCACCATAGGGTACGCAAAGACAACACAGTAATACTTCTTGATATTGGTTTATGCAGTTCCCATTCCATTTCATCTTCTACTGGGAAGGAATGGGCTGCATCTCTGGTGCTGCAGCAACGTCAGCCACGGGGTACCTGAACACGCGGGCGAGCCGCTCAGTGGGCACCAGCGGGAGATAGGTGGCCACGGCGTTCCCGCGCTTGGCACCATCACGCACCGCCGAATTGTACCTGTCAGAGAGCTGTGCGGCAGTGGGGAGGACGGCCCTGGTGACCGAAGGCACCAGAGGGAGACGGTTCAGGGCCACCCAGGCCTCGGCGGCACGCCGCTCTGCCACAGGCTCGTAGCGGGTGTAGAGCTCCCGGGCCTTTGGCTCGGCGCGGGCGATGGCTGACTTGGCAAGGCCTGTGGCCGTGCCCACCAGGCCGGCCTGGCGAACCTCCTTCGCAGCCGAGCGGGCCAAGGTCGGGGCTTCCTTCACCACTGGAGGGACGCGGCGGTCTATCTCCTCAACGGACTCACCAACCTGCAAGTGGGGGGCAGAACGTGCAAATCATCGATCATTTCTTCGCTCAGTGGCACAAATCAGATGATGGAACAATGCAAGACAATGGCAACACAACGACTTCAGAGTATGCAGTGCGTATACAATAACGTATAACGGCCTGACTTGCAAGAAGCGCGTGAAAAATGAACAATATACTGGGCACAACCGCACAAGTAAGTGACCAGCTCTACATGGGTAGGCAGATTCAAGGAGCTGATGAAAGTATCTGAAACATCAGTTAAAATTGTGCCATGATGATTAGTCAAATACATAAACAAACTTAGTATAGTTCCTAATAGAACTCGCCAGAAGTCGGTGCTTGTAATCCTTAAGCAATAAACCTCAAATCTTGGTCATACACATTTTGTTTGGTTGGTTCAGTGGTGCTTGATGCTTCTGACTTCCAAAAAAAACCTAATTTGCTACTTTAGTTGTCAAACTAATAATACCATGATACCAACGCATTGCAACTAAACCCTTTGAGACTGCCAGTACACGTGACAACAAGAACATATTTCTAGCAACAGGTCAATTAACATTATCCAATCCAAACCCTTAAACTGTGTCCAGCAGTTCACACATACGGTCACTCAACAGAGTGGAGATTGAATATAGAGATGGTTAACTGCTAGAAATAGTTAAGTTGACAAAATTCCACCGTGGAAACCTGCACCTGTAAATTTCATTTCATGGAACGCCTAACTTGCAGCACAATTTCAACATACGGAGAACCGCCTCCTTACCTTGCGGTCGATGAACTTGAGGAGGTCGAGCGGGACGGCGTGGAAACGGTCGTAGACGGGGCCGACGACGGCCTTCACGGTGCCCTCGACCTGATCGACGCCGGGGCGGAGCGGGCCGGCGCCCTGCTTGGCGTACGCGTACGCCGCGGCCGCCAGCACCAGCGCCTGTGCCGCCGCCTGCTGCACGAACTCGAGGTACCGCAGCCTCTCCTCCTCCTGCTCCTCCGTCGCCGCGGCCCTCTCCACCGTCACCTCCTCCTGACCAAATCAGACAATCGCCATGAGAAGCCACGCCCCCTCCAAACCCCGCCAAATCGAATCGAGAAGGAGCGTCGCTTACCTCCGTGGGGTGGTTGCTGGCGACCAGGGGGGCGTCGTTGGTTGCGGAATCGGCCATGGCTCTTCTCCGCGGGGCTGGATCGAAGAGGGATGGGGAGATTTTAGGTTGCGTTCGGTGGGGATTTTGGGTTTCGTCTGGATTTTGATTTCGAGGACGCGTTGTGACGATGAGGAAATGTGGGGGTGGGGGATCCGGGTCGTTTTATAGGTAGGAAACTCGCGGCCAATTCAATTCGTTGACAGTTCGAATAATTTCTATCTGTATTCGTTTTTTATAGCAAATATAAATAAATTGCTTAGTTGCGAAGCAGCTTAACTGAGGCATTCCGTTCCAGCGGCAGCCGAACCGTCACGCGACCGCGTGGTGACGTGGCGGCTTCTCGAAGGGCCGGCACCGCTCGTGTGGCTGGCGGTGGGGCAGATGTGTCTGCGGGGCCCTCGTTCCGGTGGGTGGGGCGGCGGGGATGTAACGTGTGGTGGGGGGTGGGCGGCTCCGTGTTCACGCGCTAAACGTGTAAACGCCGTCCGCCTGGGTTTTCCTTGGCAGCTGGGATTTGTCAGGTCTTTTTTTTAAAAGATCCAAGACTATTTGTTGAAAACAACAAGCGAAGTTTCTAGTGGACACACAACGATTGGTATTAGTCTAAAAAATACAGCTCTCTGTTTTTTCCTTAAAAGTCAGATAACTTTAAATTTTATTAAATCTATTAAAACACAGACATTATAATGTTAGATAAATGATATTATTTGATTATAAAATAATAGCTGAATGACCGTACGTTGCAACGGAAATATATAATATTAGTATACTACGATAACTTATATACAAAATATGTGTTATACCGTTATGAGAAAATGTTTCATAATCAATTTGTGATTCTGGCCATACATAAATTTTGTTATTTATAATCTACCTGTTTCACCACTATATTGCAACCATCAGTATCATGCAGACTTCGATATATGTCACGATTTGCATGGTCTCATTATTGGAGAGCACGTTTCACACATACCGGAAGAAATTCCCTCGTACATCGTTAGTCATCGCACACGTACCACCATACGCTTTTGCTTAAACAAAAAGGTAAGTGTGTGTGTTTGCAAGACTAATGGTCAAACATCGTATAACCATAAAGTTAGAATACTATATTAATATATTATTAAATAAATTTGTCGGGGACCATAATTAGGGGTATCCTCAAGACCCCTAAATCTCAGCTGGTAACCCCCATCAGCACAAAGCTGCAAAGGCCTGATGGGTGCGATTAAGTCAAGGATCCGTCCATTCAAGGGACACGATCGTGCCTCGTCCGAGCCTAGCCTCGGGCAAGGGGAGCCGACCCCGGAGAACCTACGTCTCGCCCGAGGACCCCCCTCCAGCAACGGGCACACTATCGGCTCGCCTGAGGCCCAGTCTTCACCGAGAAGCAACCTTGGCCACATCGCCACGCCGACCGACCAAATCGCAGGGACGTTTAATGCAAAGGTGGCCTGACACCTTTATCCTGACACACGCCCTCCAGTCGACAGAGCCGAAGTGACCGCAGTCACTTCGCCGCTCTACTGACCGGTCTGACAAGAGGACAGCGCCGCCTGCGCCGCTCCGACTGCTGAGCCACCCGACAGAGTGAGGCTGACAGCAGCCAAGGTCGGCCTCGGGCGTCATAGGAAACTCCACCTCGCCCGACCCCAGGGCCCGGACTCGGGATCAGCCCCGGAAGACGGCGAACTCCGCTCCGCCCGACCCTAGGGCTCGGACTCGGGCTGAGCCCCGGAAGACGGCAAACTCTGCTCCGCCCGACCCAGGGCTCGGACTCGGGCTCAGCCCCGGAAGACGGCGAACTCCGCTCCGCCCGACCCCAGGGCCCGGACTCGGGCTCAGCCCCGGAAGACGGCGAACTCCGCTCCGCCCGATCCCAGGGCTCGGACTCGGGCTCAACCCCGGAAGACGGCGAACTCCGCTCCGCCCGACCCAGGGCTCGGACTCGGGCTCAGCCCCGGAAGACGGCGAACTCCGCTCCGCCCGACCCAGGGTTCGGACTCGGGCTCAGCCCCGGAAGACGGCGAACTCCGCTCCGCCCGACCCCAGGGCTCGGACTCGGGCTCAGCCCCGGAAGACGGCGAACTCCGCTTCGCCCGACCCAGGGCTCGGACTTGGGCTCAGCCCCAGAAGACGACGAACTCCGCTTCGCCCGACCTAGGGCTCGGACTTGGGCTCAGCCCCAGGAGACGACGGACTCCGCTTCGCCCAACCCCAGGGCTCGGACTCAGCCCTGGCCTCAACCGACGGTCTCCGCCTCGCCCGACCCAGGGGCTCGGACTCGACCACGGCCACGAAAGACAGACTCGACCTCGACCTCGGAGGAGCCTCCACATCGCCCAACCTAGGGCACGGACCGACCACGTCGACAGGAGGCGCCATCATTACCCTACCCCGAGCTGACTAAGGCTACGGGGAACAAGACCGGCGTCCCATCTGGCTCGCTCCGCCAGATAGGCAATGATGGCGTCCCGCACGCTCTGTGACGACGACGGCTCTCGGCCCCCTTACGGAAGCAAGAGGACGTCAGCAAGGACTCGACAGCCCCGACAGCTGCCCCGGAAGACGGCGAACTCCGCTCTGCCCGACCCAGGGCTTGGACTCGGGCTCAACCCCGGAAGACGGCGAACTCCGCTCCGCCCGACCCCAGGGCCCGGACTCGGGCTCAGCCCCGGAAGACAGCGAACTCCGCTCCGCCCGACCCCAGGGCTCGGACTCGGGCTTAGCCCCGGAAGACGGCGAACTCCACTCCGCCCGACCCAGGGCTCGGACTCGGGCTCAGTCCCGGAAGACGGCGAACTCCGCTCCGCCCGACCCCAGGGCTCAGACTCGGGCTCAGCCCCGGAAGACGGCGAACTCCGCTCCGCCCGACCCAGGGCTCGGACTTGGGCTCAGCCCTAGAAGACGACGAACTCCGCTTCGCCCGACCCAGGGCTCGGACTTGGGCTCAGCCCCAGGAGACGATGGACTCCGCTTCGCCCAACCCCAGGGCTCAGACTCAGCGCTGGCCTCAACCGACGGTCTCCGCCTCGCCCGACCCAGGGGCTCGGACTCGACCACGGCCACGGAAGACAGACTCGACCTCGACCTCGGAGGAGCCTCCACATCGCCCAACCTAGGGCACGGACCGACCACGTCGACAGGAGGCGCCATCATTACCCTACCCCGAGCTGACTCAGGCTACGGGGAACAAGACCGGCGTCCCATCTGGCTCGCTTTGCCAGATAGGCAATGATGGCGTCCCGCACGCTCTGTGACGACGATGGCTCTCGGCCCCCTTACGGAAGCAAGAGGACGTCAGCAAGGACTCGACAGCCCCGACAGCTGCCCTTCCGCCAGACTCCAGCGCTCCTCCGACGGCCACGACATCACACGAACCGGGTGCCAAAACCTCTCCGGCTGCCACGACGGCGTGTACTTAGGGCGCTAGCTCTCCTCCGCTAGACACGTAGCACTCTGCTACACCCCCCATTGTACACCTGGATCCTCTCCTTGCGCCTATAAAAGGGAGGACCAGGGCCCTTTTACGGAAGGTTGGCCCACGCGGAGAAGGACGGGACGGCGCTCGCGCAAGGCCGCTCGCTCCCACTCCCGCGTGGACGCTTGTATCCCCCTACTGCAAGTGCACCCGACCCGGGCGCGGGGCTAACACGAAGGCCGCAGGATCCACTCTCTCACGCCTGCCTCCCTCCGGCTGCCTCCTTTCCCCCCTTCGCGTTCCGCTTCGCGTCGACCCATTTGGGCTGGGGCACGCGGCGACAATTCACTCGTCGGTCCAGGGACCCCCCGGGTTTCGAAACACCGACAGTTGGCGCGCCAGGTAGGGGCCTGCTGCGTGTTGACGAACAGCTTCCCGTCAAGCTCCAGATGGGTAGTCTCCAGCAACCTTTTCAGCCCGGGACGGTGCTCTGTTTCGGGAATCTTGAGTTCATGTCCCTCGACGGCAGCTACGACATGATACCCCTTCCCCCGTCGCGCGACATCGACAATGGCGGTCGACAACCCGCTCGCCGGCGGGGAGATCGACGACGCCTTCCCCACGTGGTGAAAGGACGACATTCGAGCTTGTCCCGTCCCCTCCCCCGCCGACGGAGGAGGAGGAGGCGGGGCAACCAAGGCCAAGCGGGAAGCAGCACCTCGTTGGCTGTCGAGCGAGTCGACGGCGCCGGCGCCCCAACGGAGGGCGCGTCGGGCATCGATCTCGCGTCTGAAACGAAGACGAGTGCCGCCTCCCCACAACACGCCAATCTCAAGCAAACACACGACGCCAGCACGCTCGCGAAGGACTTGCTGGGCGTCACCCTCATACCTGAGACAACGGTGCAGTCAGTCCCAGACGCGACCTCATCACCGACCGTCGACCGAAAGGTACCGACTGATTCCCATCTCGTGTCTTTTGGATTCGACCTCGACCCACCAAGCGACTCCGCTTCGGTGAGCGCTCTCATAGAGGCGAGTCCAAAACCTCTGGGGTATCGTGTGCGGTCACCCTGGGACCGGCTGACGGCCGACTCAACCTATGAGCCCTCAGGGTCCGAGGAAGATGGTGAGCCCGACCGCTGTTGGGATTTCTCCGGACTTGGTAACCCTAGTGCTGTGCGGGACTTCATGACCGCATGTGACTACTGCCTTTCCGACTGTTCCAATGGTATCCCAAGTCATGAATGTTTCCACGTCGATCTAGGGGGTCCCGGCGAAGGCAACCATCTTGGTATGCCGGAAAACGGTGATCCCCCTAGGCCCGTGCCTCGCGTTGACATCCTTCGGGAGCTAGCTGTGGTCCCCGTCCCGGCGGGGGGTCCTGACCCACAACTCGAGCAAATCCACGAGAGGCAGGCTAGGCTCGACGAGGGAGCAGGAACGCTTGCGCCGATCCGCCGGGACATCGGGCAGGAATGGGCGATCCAATCCCCGGCCGGAGAAGCGCGTCATCTCCTCCAGGACATCCAGCACCGCATCGCCGACGACGTCAGGGTGAGGCTGCCGCTGGACTCCAGCGGAGTCGGCCAGAACCTGGCTGCAGCGGCATTACTCCTTCGCGCGATGCCGGAGCCATCAACCACCGAGGGGCGGCGTATCCAGGGAGAGCTCAAAAATCTCCTGGAGGACGTCGCGGTCCGATGGGCCGAAAGCTCGGCCTCCCGAAGGCAGGGGTTCCCCTCAGAACATCGCGCCGCGACTTCCCGACTCATGCGGGAAGCCTCGGTCCACTCTGGGCGCACGCGCAACATTGCGCCTGCGGCCCCGGGTCGCCTCGGCAACGAGTGCCATCATCACAGCCGTTGGGCCCACCTCGACGACAGGGCACGCCGAGGCTACCACCCCAGGCGTGGGGGACGCTACGACAGCGGGGAGGATCAGAGTCCTTCGCCCGAACCACCCGGTCCGCAGGCTTTCAGCCGCGCCATACGACGGGCACCGTTCCCGACCTGGTTCCGAACCTCGACTACTATCACAAAGTACTCGGGGGAGACGAGACCGGAACTGTGGCTCGCGGACTATCGGCTGGCCTGCCAACTGGGTGGAATGGACGATGACAACCTCATCATCTGCAACCTCCCCCTGTTCCTCTCCGACACCGCTCAAGCCTGGCTGGAGCACCTGCCCCCGGGGCAGATCTCCAACTGGGACGACCTGGTCCAAGCCTTCGCCAGCAACTTCCAGGGCACGTACGTGCTCCCTGGGAACTCCTGGGATCTCCGAAGCTGCCGCCAGCAGCCGGGAGAATCTCTCCGGGACTACATCCGGTGATTCTCGAAGCAGCGCACAGAGCTGCCCAACGTCACCGATTCAGATGTCATCGGCGCGTTCCTCGCCGGCACCACCTGCCGCGACCCGGTGAGCAAGCTGGGTCGCAAGACCCCCACCAGGGCGAGCGAGCTAATGGACATCGCCACCAAGTTCGCCTCTGGTCAGGAGGCGGTTGAGGCCATTTTCCGGAAGGACAGGCAGCCCCAGGGCCACCCACCGGAAGATGCTCCCGAGGCGTCAACTCAGCGCGGCGCCAAGAAGAAAGGCAAGAAGAAGTCGCAAATGAAACGCGACGCCGCCGACGCGGACCTTGTCGCCGCCGCCGAATACAAGAACCCTCGGAAACCTCCCGGAGGTGCCAACCTCTTCGACAAGATGCTCAAGGAGCCGTGCCCCTATCATCAGGGGCCCATCAAGCACACCCTTGAGGAGTGTGCCATGCTTCGACGACACTTCCACAAGGCCGGGCCACCCGCGGAGGGTGGCAAGGCCCTCGACGACGCAAAGGAGGAAGATCACAAGGCAGGAGGGTTCCCCGAGGTCCGCGACTGCTTCATGATCTACGACGGGCAAGTGGTGAACGCCTCGGCTCGGCACCGCAAGCAAGAGCGTCGGGAGGTTTGCTCGGTAAAGGTGGCGGCGCCAGTCTACCTAGACTGGTCCGACAGGCCCATCACCTTCGACCAGGCCGACCATCCAGACTACGTGCCGAGCCCGGGGAGATACCCACTCGTTGTTGACCCCATCATCGGCAACGTCAGGCTCACCAAGGTCCTCATGGACGGAGGCAGCAGCCTCAACATCATCTACGCCGAGACCCTCGGGCTCCTGCGGATCGATCTGTCCTCGGTCCGGACGGGCGCTGCGCCTTTCCACGGGATTGTCCCCGGGAAGCGCGTTCAATCCCTCGGACAACTCGATCTACCCGTCTGCTTTGGGACACCCTCCAACTTTCGAAAGGAGACCCTCACGTTCGAAGTGGTCGGGTTTCGAGGAACCTACCACGCAGTGCTGGGGAGGCCATGCTACGCCAAGTTCATGGCCGTCCCCAACTACACCTACCTCAAGCTCAAGATGCCGGGCCCCAACGGGGTCATCACCGTCGGGCCCACGTACCGACACGCATACGAATGCGATGTGGAGTGCGTGGAGTACGCCGAGGCCCTCGTCGAATCCGAGGCCCTCATCGCTGACCTAGAGAGCCTCTCTAGGGAGGCGCCCGACGTGAAGCGCCACGCCGGCAACTTCGAACCAGTGGAGACGGTCAAGTCCGTCCCTCTCGACCCCTGCAACGACGCCTCCAAGCAAATCCGAATCGGTTCCGAGCTCGACCCCAAATAGGAAGCAGTGCTCGTCGACTTTCTCTGTGCAAACGCCAACGTTTTCGCGTGGAGTCCCTCGGACATGCCCGGCATACCGAGGGAAGTCGCCGAGCACTCTCTGGATATTCGAGCTGGGGCCCGGCCCGTGAAGCAACCTCTGCGCCGATTCGACGAAGAAAAGCACAGAGCCATAGGCGAGGAGATCCACAAGCTACTGGCGGCAGGGTTCATCAAAGAGGTATTCCATCCCAAATGGCTTGCCAACCCTGTGCTTGTGAGAAAGAAAGGGGGGAAATGGCGGATGTGTGTAGACTACACTGGTCTAAACAAAGCATGTCCGAAGGTTCCCTACCCTCTGCCTCGCATCGATCAGATCGTGGATTCCACTGCTGGGTGCGAAACCCTGTCTTTCCTCGATGCCTACTCAGGGTATCACCAGATCAAGATGAAAGAGTCCGACCAGCTCGCAACTTCATTCATCACACCCTTCGGCATGTACTGCTATGTTACAATGCCGTTTGGTTTGAGGAATGCGGGGGCAACATACCAGCGATGCATGAACCATGTGTTTGGCGAACACGTCGGCCGAATGGTCGAGGCCTACGTCGATGACATCGTAGTCAAGACGAGGAAGGCCTCCGACCTCCTTTCCGACCTTGAAGCGACATTCCGATGTCTCAAGGCGAAAGGCGTGAAGCTTAACCCCGAAAAGTGTGTCTTCGGGGTCCCCCGACGCATGCTCTTGGGGTTCATCGTCTCCGAGCGGGGCATCGAAGCCAACCCGGAGAAGATTGCAGCCATCACTAGCATGGGGCCAATCAAGGACTTGAAAGGCGTATAGAGGGTCATGGGATGTCTCGCGGCCCTGAGCCGCTTCATCTCGCGCCTCGGCGAAAGAGGCCTGCCTCTGTACCGCCTCTTAAGGAAGGCCGAGTGCTTCACTTGGACTCCCGAGGCCGAGGAAGCCCTCGAGAACCTGAAGGCGCTCCTCACAAACGCGCCCATCTTGGTGCCCCCCGCTACCGGAGAAGCCCTCTTGATCTACGTCGCCGCAACCACCTAGGTGGTTAGCGCTGCGATCATGGTTGAGAGACGAGAAGAAGGGCATGCATTGCCCGTCCAGAGGCCAGTCTACTTCATCAGTGAGGTACTGTCCGAGACCAAGATCCGCTACCCGCAAATCCAGAAGCTACTGTACATGGTGATCCTGACACGGCGGAAGTTGCGACACTACTTCGAGTCTCATCCGGTGACTGTGGTGTCATCCTTCCCCCTGGGAGAGATCATTCAGTCCCGAGAGGCCTCGGGTAGAATTGCAAAGTGGGCGGTGGAGATCATGGGCGAGACGATCTCGTTCGCCCCTCGGAAGGCCATTAAGTCCCAGGTCTTGGCGGACTTCGTGGCTGAATGGGCCGACACCCAGCTCCCGACGGCTCCGATCCAATCGGAGCTCTGGACCATGTTTTTCGATGGGTCGCTGATGAAGACGGGAGCCGGCGTAGGCCTCCTCTTCGTCTCGCCCCTCGGAAAGCACCTACGCTACGTGCTACGCCTCCACTTCCCGGCATCCAACAATGTGGCTGAGTACGAGGCTCTGGTAAACGGGTTGCGAATCGCCATCGAGCTAGGGGTCTGACGCCTCGACGCTCGCGGTGACTCGCAGCTCATCATCGACCAAGTCATGAAGAACTCCCACTGCCGCGACCCGAGGATGGAAGCCTACTGCGATGATGTTCGGCGCCTGGAAGACAAGTTCTACGGGCTCGAGCTCAACCACATCGCCCGACGCTACAACGAGACTGCGGACGAGCTGGCTAAAATAGCCTCGGGACGAACAACAGTCCCCCCGGACGTGTTCTCCTGAGACCTGCATCAACCCTCTATCAAGACCGAGGACACGCCCGAGCCCGAGGCACCTTCGGCTCAGTCCGAGGTACCCTCGGCCCAGTCCGAGGTACCCTCGGCACGGTCCGAGGTACCCTCGGCTCAGCCTAAGGTACCCTCGGCCCCCGAGGGTGAGGCACTGCGCGTCGAGGGGGAACCGAGTGTAACACCCACCTTGTAAATTGCTAGAAATAATACCAATAGAGAAAACAATTTCTCCTTATGTGGGTTTAACCGTTATGCATCATCTCATGTGAATACCATATTCAAAAGCAAATAATTAATAAAAGAATATATGCCATTAAAATGATGCATCATGCGGGATATTGTTTTTGTGTGTGCATTTTGTGATAAGAAATATAGTAAAAAGTCCAAAGTAGAATGAACAATCTAAAAGAAACCCTAGAAAAAGGAAAGGAGGAAAATTTTATGTGAGTAAAAATAATATAAAATAAATAAATAAAATATTATTCCTATGCCATTATTTTAATGTAACACCTGACTCAAGGGTGGAGCCCATAATTTGATTCAAATTCAAATTGGAATTCAAAATGTGTATGAATAAGAAAAACAGAAAATAAAACATAAAAGAAAAAAAAAGAGAAAGAGGTACTACTGCGCCTGGGCCGGTTTATCTTATTTCGGCCCACTTCCCTCTTTCCACGAGCGCGCACGCGGCCTAGTACCATTCCCGCCGTCCCGCCTGCTGATAACCGGGTCCCACGGCACAGTCTATACTCTCGCGCGCGCGGCTGCTCTATCTCACCGCTGGGTGGGGCCATCGTGTCGGTGCCGGTCTTCCTCGCGGCTGAAGCGAAATCCGCGTCGCTGGTGAACGGGACTCGCCAAATCCGCCGCCGGGGATCTCGGGTTGGTCACCGCTCGGACCCCTACTCGTCGGATCATAAGTATCGACCATCATGACCCCTCGCCCATCCGCTGGTGCTCACAACCATCGCTCCCCACCATCATCCACCCTCGCGGCCAGCTGAAAGAAATTGGGCCCGCCGCTGTCGGCTACGCGAACCGCGGGCGCTGGGCAATCGGTGGAGCGTTCCAGTGTTGCGTCGCGCCCCCTTGAGACTCTTGCCACCGCTAATTGCCTCATCGGTGTCGCGGCTCTTGCGCATCTGCTCGTCGGGCGAAGCACTCGCCGTCGCGCCGTGGACAGCCCAAATGTGTCATCATCTTCGGTGAGATCCGCATCATAGTAGTTCGTTTCATCCTCCTTCGCGCAGAACACCCCTTTGATTCATGGATTAGGCCTGAGGCTCGCCGGATTCAACACTCCGGCCATGGCCTCTGCCGTGGTGAGGCACGGCGGCATCGCCTGCGGGCGAGGGTTAAGGGACGAACCGTGTGCCGTCGGATCTTGCTAACGGTCAAGATTAGGTCCGAGTAGCAATTCGCGTTAAACCGATCGGGAGCGTTGATCGGAGATCGGGTGGTGGTTGAACGTTCCGCGCTATTTAAAACCTAGGCCGTTGGATCTAGATCCAAGGATCTGCGTAGCGTACCGATTCAGGGTAATTGAGATCTAATCTGGTGCGTCCGTTTTAGATCGGGCGGCCAGGACTTCCCGATACCCCTTCGCCATGCCTTTTTGCAGAAAAGACCTTATAAATTTAGGGAATCAACCCGCAGTCCGCTCGGGTGTTTCCCTGAGTCTGCGGAATATTTACACCATTGCCCCTGCGCTTTCCTGAAATTGAGGCCCAATCCAGAGAGTTATTAAATCAGAAAAATGAATTGGAAAATGAGTTTTTAATATAAAAACAATCCATAGGATTTGTATAATTCATAGAAAATGCATATAAACTCCAAATTGACCCATTCCAGTTCCTATAATTTTGTAATATTATTCTTTATCAAATAGAACCACTGTTTTCACATGAAATACACATTTAAATTTATTTCCCACTTAATCCTATATTAAATGCATAAAACCTTAGAAAATCCATAACTTAAAATCTATACCTCCAAATTTAATGATTCCAATTCCTGTGATCTTATTTTAATGTTTAGTTTATTACTGTATATTCTATTTGCATGTTTGATGTGATGTTAATTTATGCTATGCTATGTATGTATTGTATTGATGCGAGTAGACGAGCAAGCCACTGTGGAATCTGAGGTTCAACAAGTAGAGATAGCTGAGCAGGAGCTCGTTGAAGGCAAGTTGTGCCCTTGATCACTTCTTTTACCCATTCATGTTCTTATTATTCATAATGATCTGCATAGGATAATTTTGCTGGGACCCAATAGGATACCCTAGATTTTGACTATCTTTATACCTTGATTCACCACTGGTTTTACTACTAAAGTTTTGGGTAGTACATGCTATTGCTTTATATGGTTTTGGGTATGGAGATATTCACTACTCATGATTACACTTGTTATTATTTGTTCATTATTCTATGTTCATGATAAGATCATTATGTTAATGGGAACATGGAGAACCACCCGGGAAAACAGTGCTACCACAAGGGTTTAATGGGACGCCTTTGGCTGATTAACTAGGAAAGCTAGTGGAGGGCTATCTTACCCGAAAGGGGCAAGGGCAGTAGGGGAGTGGTCAGTGTAGGGAGGTCCTTGGGTTGATTTTGCTGCGATGGCGGTCAGACAAGAACCCTGCACTGGAGCTTCCAATAAACTGTAGCGGGTAGTCTGAAGCTAGTGGAACTTTGTAAAGGCCTCGTAGTGGTACCCTGCCTCGCTTCCTAGGTAGAGGTGTATGGAGTCTGATCAACTCCGTGGCAAATGGGTAACACGACTTGTGGGTAAAGATGCGCAACCTCTGCAGAGTGTAAAACTGGTATACTAGCCGTGCTCACGGTCATGAGCGGCTCGGACACTCACATGATTAATTTATGGAACTTAAACTTAATTTGTCATTTCATTGCATTTGGGATTATTTTACTACTACTTTTATTTATTATTTCTAAGGTTTGGTATTTACTTACACTTAGTAACTGCTAATAAAATTTTGACCAACTTATAAAAGCAATGCTCAGCTTCAGCCTTTATTTCATTGATCAGCCTTACACTTCATGAACTCCCACCTTTGGAGAGTTCATGCCACATTATTCTCCACGACTTGTTGAGCTGTGAACGTATGTGAGCTCACTCTTGCTGTCTCACACCCCCCCACAGGAGAAGAACAGGTGGTCGAAGAGGAACCGCCTAACACTGAGGCATTCGACTTGATCTAGGTGGCGTTTCTCAGTTGACATTTGCGCCGTCGATCCTTAGTTCGTTTTATATTTACTATTTTATTTTGTAATAAGTCTTCCGCTATGTAATAAATGCTCTGATGTTCTATGACATTTATCTCTATACACTCTGTTATTATATATGTTGTCTTCTTGGCGCATGTATGAGATGCACCCGGCTTTGTCCCCTTTAAAAGCCTGGGGTGTTACAGAAGTGGTATCAGAGGAATGTTGACCGTAGGACGAAACCTAGATAGAAATGGACAAAACCCTTGCCTACTTATCTTATTCTGAATCATTCTACACTCACCTTACTCTGATGCTTTCTACACTTATCTCGATCCTGTCTCACCTTCTACTGCTCTACTCTGATCATTCTTATCTTCTCTAATCTAAGACAAGATGGATTTCAAACCTTGGAATCCCTATCCCTATGACATTTTAAGAGATAGGAGGCCTAAGACCAAATCAAAACTATTTTCTATTTTAAAAGTGTTGGTTGATTGTTCTGATGCTAAATGCCTGATTTGCTTCTTTGATTGACTGAATTATTATAGATGGACATCTTAGTATGTACCACCATAAGGTAATAAATTAGCTATGGTAGGTAAAACATTAAACTGCTTAGCTAATAAATCCCCCAAAGTAACATGATTTGTAATTACTGCCTTGTCTACTATTCTCTTACCATATGTGTCTAACTCAGATGGTCAATACCAGGAGGGGTGGTGGAATTGATCTGCCTCCTAATCAACACACTCGAAGGATATATAGACAACCTCAGCCACAGCCAGCAGAGATGAATCCTCCTAATCCTCCACCAGGCGGAGTTGACCCACTGGTTGCTGCTCAGATGGCGGTGATGCAGCAAATGGCGGACACTATGGCTGATATGCGTGCCCAGATGCAGCAAGAACGCCAGGAAATGCATCAGGAAAGAGAAGATATACGCCAGGAGTTGCGCCAGGAGAGAGATGAGATACGCCAAGAAAGGAGGGCACAACAACAGCAGCTGCAACAACAACTTCAACAGCAGCAGCAACAGCAACAAGTGCCATTGCCTCCACCACCACCACCAGTTCCACCTCGTGATAAGCACCGGGAGTTTATGAGTCATAAGCCACCGACCTTCGCCAGTTCGCCAGATCCACTTGATGCAGACGATTGGTTGAAGTCAATTGAGAAGATGCTGAATATTGCACAATGCACTGACCGGGAGAAGGTTCTATATGCTTCTGGACGTCTGACAGGTCCTGCTGCTGATTGGTGGGATTCTTATACTGCTGCCCATGATGCTGCTGATACTATTACTTGGGCAGAGTTCAGTACACAGTTCAGGAACTACCATATTCCAGCTGGGATGATAAAGATCAAGAAGAAGGAGTTTCTGTCATTGAAGCAAGGCAATATGTCGGTCAGCGAGTACAAAGACAAATTTATTCAGCTGTCGAGGTATGCTCCGGAGGAAGTTGCTGAGGATGAAAGAAAGCAGGAGCACTTCATTGAAGGACTGAATGGACCCTTGCAATATGCACTGGTTGCACACACTTTTCCATCATTTCAGAGGCTACTGGATAAGGCTCTTGCTATTGAACACAAGCGTGTTCAACTGGGTGATTTGAAGAGGAAGGCTATCTCACAAGGACAGGGTAGCAGTAGTGTTCGTCCTCGCTACAGTTCACCACAGGGTACACCGACTCGACCGGGAGGACCACGCCAAGTTCAGCAATCACCACTGAGGACTCCACCTCCCCGACAGCCTACCCCCACTGGCACCCCGACAAAGTTTGCAGGACAGAGTCCAGGCACTACGTGTTTCAAGTGTGGGAAGACTGGTCATTATGCAAATGTCTGCCCACAGAGGATTGCTACTACTCCAGTTCAGAACAAGCAACAGACTCCTGGCAAGGGATATTCTATAGCCAGGGTGAATCAAGTCAGCGTTGATGATACTCCTGATGGTGGTGACATCGTACTTGGTATGTTTTATGTTAATGCAATTCCTGCAACAATATTATTTGATTCTGGTGCTACACATTCATTCATGTCTGCTAGATATGCCAACACAAATGAAATACCACTGCTAAATATGAGAAAACCCCTGATAGTAATTACACCTAAAGGGCCTGTTGAGGCGAATCAAATGACACGTAGATTGACATTAACCATTATGGGTAGAGATTTTGGAGCTACTGCTATAATATTAGAGTCAAGCAGTATAGATCTGATCCTTGGTATGTCGTGGCTAAGAAAGGCAAAGGCCGTTATAGCATGTGGTAGAGGTACCGTAGAACTCACTACCACTAAAGGAGAAAGATTTCAAGTTAATATTGCAGTAACCTCCTCATCCATGCGTGCAATGTTCTTTATGCCTGAGGAGTTTGTTGGTGACAACATCTGGGTGGTTAGAGATTTTCCGGATGTCTTTCCAGAGGAGTTACCAGGGATGCCACCTGATAGAGAAGTTGAGTTTGTTATTGATCTCTTACCTGGAACCGCCCCTATTTCTAAACGGCCATATAGAATGTCCGTAGAGGAGTTGAAGGAACTAAAGAAGCAGTTAACTGAGTTACAAGAGGCTGGGTACATTCGTCCGAGTTCCTCACCGTGGGGAGCACCGGTACTGTTTGTACAGAAGAAGGATGGATCACAAAGAATGTGTGTGGATTATAGATCTCTTAATGATGTTACGGTGAAGAACAAGTATCCATTACCCCGTATTGAGGATTTGTTTGATCAGATGAGAGGAGCTAGAGTATTCTCGAAGATTGATCTCCGATCGGGATACCATCAGATGAGGATTAGACCATCGGATATTCCCAAGACAGCATTCTCGACTCGATATGGACTATATGAGTTTACTGTTATGTCGTTTGGATTGACCAATGCACCGGCATATTTCATGAATTTGATGAATAAGGTGTTTATGGAGTATTTGGACAGATTCGTCGTGGTGTTCATCGACGATATTCTTATCTATTCTAAGAATGAAAGCGATCATGAACAACATCTAAGGTTGGTGCTATAGAAGTTGCGAGATAATCAACTCTATTCTAAGTTCAGCAAGTGCGAGTTTTGGATTGACAAGGTGCCATTCCTTGGTCATATTATTTCTAATGGAGGAATAGCAGTGGATCCTGCTAAAGTGAAGGAGATAATGGAGTGGAGAGTGCCCAATACAGTTACTGAGATTCGGAGTTTCTTGGGTCTCGCAGGATATTATCGGAGATTTATTGAAGGGTTTTCTAAGATTGCCAAGCCTATGACATCGCTTTTGGAGAAAGGAAAAGAATTTAAGTGGGATGAGAAATGTCAAGAGAGCTTTGATCAATTGAAGGAGAGATTGATGTCACCTCCAGTATTGGTTATGCCAGACTTACAGAAAGGATTTGACATTTATTGTGATGCATGTGGCCAAGGATTGGGATGTGTGCTTATGCAAGGAGGTCATGTGATTGCCTATGCATCTCGTCAGTTGCGGAAGCATGAACTGAACTACCCCACTCATGACTTGGAACTAGCTGCCGTTGTGCATGCACTTAAGATTTGGAGACACTACATTATGGGAACTAAGTGCCAAGTATACACGGATCATAAGAGTTTGAAGTATATATTCACCCAGAAGGATCTCAACCTTAGACAACGCCGTTGGTTGGAGCTCATTAAGGATTATGATTTGGAGATTCACTATCACCCAGGCAAGGCGAATTTGGTTGCTGATGCCTTGAGTCGAAAGGAGCATGTTCACTCCGCTTTTGTTGTCCAGTTACCCGATGAATTAGCAAAAGATTTTGAGAAACTCAACCTGGGAATTGTTACTCACACTGAAGGAGTTACCATTGAGTTGGAACCTACCTTGGAGCAAGAGATTCGTAAAGGTCAGGTTGGTGATGCTAAGATCCAAGAGATTAAGGATCTAATCACGGATGGTCGAGTTCCATAATTCACGGAGGATGAGCAAGGTACTATATGGTTCAAAGATCGGATATGTGTTCCAGAGATCGATAGCCTCCGTGAGGCTATATTGAAAGAAGCTCATGATTCTGATTACTCCATCCACCCTGGAAGCACTAAGATGTATCAAGATTTGAAGCAAAAGTATTGGTGGTATGGACTGAAAAGAGATGTGGCTGCTCATGTGGCTAAGTGTGATGTGTGTCAAAGAGTCAAGGCCGAACATCAAAGACCCGCTGGACTATTGCACCCATTGAAGATACCTGAGTGGAAATGGGAAGAAATTGGTATGGATTTTATTGTTGGACTACCCCGCACCCCTGCTGGGTATGACTCTATTTGGGTAATTGTGGACAGATTGACCAAAGTGGCTCATTTCATACCTGTGAGGACTAATTACACGGGAGCCAAGCTAGCAGAATTGTATATGACTCGGATAGTTTGTTTACATGGAGTACCTAAGAAGATCGTGTCTGATCGAGGATCACAGTTTACTTCTCGATTTTGGAAGAAGTTGCATGAGAGCTTGGATACAAAGTTGAATTTTAGTTCAGCCTACCATCCCCAGACTGATGGACAGACAGAGAGGACAAATCAAGTACTGGAAGATATGTTAAGAGCTTGTGCTCTCAAGCATGGTGGAAGTTGGGAGAAGAGCTTACCCTATGCTGAGTTTTCTTATAATAATAGCTACCAGGCCAGTTTGAAGATGTCACCATTTGAGGCTTTGTATGGCAGGAAATGCAGGACTCCCCTGTATTGGGATCAGACTGGAGAAAGACAATTCTTTGGGCTTGAACTTATACAAGAGGCAGAAGAACAAGTTCGAATGATAAGAGAAAATTTGAGAATTGCACAATCCAGGCAAAAGAGCTATGCTGACAATAGAAGGAGACTACTGGAATTTAAGGAGGGTGATCACGTGTATCTGAAGGTGTCACCAATCCGAGGTATGAGGAGATTTAAAGTTAAAGGAAAGTTGTCCCCTCGCTTCATTGGACCTTTCTTGATCTTAAAGCGAGTGGGAGAAGTTGCATATCAATTGAAGTTACCCGATCATCTGTCAGATGTACATGATGTGTTTCATGTGTCCCAGCTAAAGAAGTGCCTCAGGATACCTGAGGAGCAGTTACCAATGGAGGACCTTAGTGTGCAAGATGATCTGACATATACTGAGTACCCTATCAAGATTCTAGATACTTTGACTCGAGTTACAAGGAATAAGGTTATAAAGATGTGCAAAGTTCAATGGAGCCACCACGGTGAAGATGAAGCAACTTGGGAAAGAGAAGAAGAGCTTCGCATAGATTTTCCCCATCTTTTCCCTAGTCCTTCCTAAATCTCGAGGACGAGATTATTTTTTAAGGGGGGTAGGATTTGTAACACCCACCTTGTAAATTGCTAGAAATAATACCAATAGAGAAAACAATTTCTCCTTATGTGGGTTTAACCGTTATGCATCATCTCATGTGAATACCATATTCAAAAGCAAATAATTAATAAAAGAATATATGCCATTAAAATGATGCATCATGCGGGATATTGTTTTTGTGTGTGCATTTTGTGATAAGAAATATAGTAAAAAGTCCAAAGTAGAATGAACAATCTAAAAGAAACCCTAGAAAAAGGAAAGGAGGAAAATTTTATGTGAGTAAAAATAATATAAAATAAATAAATAAAATATTATTCCTATGCCATTATTTTAATGTAACACCTGACTCAAGGGTGGAGCCCATAATTTGATTCAAATTCAAATTGGAATTCAAAATGTGTATGAATAAGAAAAACAGAAAATAAAACATAAAAGAGAAAAAAAGAGAAAGAGGTACTACTGCGCCTGGGCCGGTTTATCTTATTTCGGCCCACTTCCCTCTTTCCGTGAGCGCGCACGCGGCCCAGTACCATTCCCGCCGTCCCGCCTGCTGACAACCGGGTCCCACGGCACAGTCTATACTCTCGCGCGCGCGGCTGCTCTATCTCACCGCTGGGTGGGGCCATCGTGTCGGTGCCGGTCTTCCTCGCGGCTGAAGCGAAATCCGCGTCGCTGGTGAACGGGACTCGCCGAATCCGCCGCCGGGGATCTCGGGTTGGTCACCGCTCGGACCCCTACTCGTCAGATCATAAGTATCGACCATCGTGACCCCTCGCCCATCCGCTGGTGCTCACAACCATCGCTCCCCACCATCATCCACCCTCGCGGCCAGCTGAAAGAAATCGGGCCCGCCGCTGTCGGCTACGCGAACCGCGGGCGCTGGGCAATCGGTGGAGCGTTCCAGTGTTGCGTCGCGCCCCCTTGAGACTCTTGCCACCGCTAATTGCCTCATCGGTGTCGCGGCTCTTGCGCATCTGCTCGTCGGGCGGAGCACTCGCCGTCGCGCCGTGGACAGCCCAAATGTGTCATCATCTTCGGTGAGATCCGCATCATAGTAGTTCGTTTCATCCTCCTTCGCGCAGAACACCCCTTTGATTCGTGGATTAGGCCTGAGGCTCACCGGATTCAACACTCCGGCCATGGCCTCTGCCGTGGTGAGGCACGGCGGCATCGCCTGCGGGCGGGGGTTAAGGGACGAACCGTGTGCCGTCGGATCTTGCTAACGGTCAAGATTAGGTCCGAGTAGCAATTCGCGTTAAACCGATCGGGAGCGTTGATTGGAGATCGGGTGGTGGTTGAACGTTCCACGCTATTTAAAACCTAGGCCGTTGGATCTAGATCCAAGGATCTGCGTAGCGTACCGATTCAGGGTAATTGAGATCTAATCTGGTGCGTCCGTTTTAGATCGGGCGGCCAGGACTTCCCGATACCCCTTCGCCATGCCTTTTTGCAGAAAAGACCTTATAAATTTAGGGAATCAACCCGCAGTCCGCTCGGGTGTTTCCCTGAGTCTGCGGAATATTTACACCATTGCCCCTGCGCTTTCCTGAAATTGAGGCCCAATCCAGAGAGTTATTAAATCAGAAAAATGAATTGGAAAATGAGTTTTTAATATAAAAACAATCCATAGGATTTGTATAATTCATAGAAAATGCATATAAACTCCAAATTGACCCATTCCAGTTCCTATAATTTTGTAATATTATTCTTTATCAAATAGCACCACTGTTTTCACATGAAATACACATTTAAATTTATTTCCCACTTAATCCTATATTAAATGCATAAAACCTTAGAAAATCCATAACTTAAAATCTATACCTCCAAATTTAATGATTCCAATTCCTGTGATCTTATTTTAATGTTTAGTTTATTACTGTATATTCTATTTGCATGTTTGATGTGATGTTAATTTATGCTATGCTATGTATGTATTGTATTGATGCGAGTAGACGAGCAAGCCACTGTGGAATCTGAGGTTCAACAAGTAGAGATAGCTGAGCAGGAGCTCGTTGAAGGCAAGTTGTGCCCTTGATCACTTCTTTTACCCATTCATGTTCTTATTATTCATAATGATCTGCATAGGATAATTTTGCTGGGACCCAATAGGATACCCTAGATTTTGACTATCTTTATACCTTGATTCACCACTGGTTTTACTACTAAAGTTTTGGGTAGTACATGCTATTGCTTTATATGGTTTTGGGTATGGAGATATTCACTACTCATGATTACACTTGTTATTATTTGTTCATTATTCTATGTTCATGATAAGATCATTATGTTAATGGGAACATGGAGAACCACCCGGGAAAACAGTGCTACCACAAGGGTTTAATGGGACGCCTTTGGCTGATTAACTAGGAAAGCTAGTGGAGGGCTACCTTACCCGAAAGGGGCAAGGGCAGTAAGGGAGTGGTCAGTGTAGGGAGGTCCTTGGGTTGATTTTGCTACGATGGCAGTCAGACAAGAAACCTGCACTGGAGCTTCCTATAAACTGTAGCGGGTAGTCTGAAGCTAGTGGAACTTTGTAAAGGCCTCGTAGTGGTACCATACCTCGCTTCCTAGGTAGAGGTGTATGGAGTCTGATCAACTCCGTGGCAAATGGGTAACACGACTTGTGGGTAAAGATGCGCAACCTCTGCAGAGTGTAAAACTGGTATACTAGCCGTGCTCACGGTCATGAGCGGCTCGGACACTCACATGATTAATTTATGGAACTTAAACTTAATTTGTCATTTCATTGCATTTGGGATTATTTTACTACTACTTTTATTTATTATTTCTAAGGTTTGGTATTTACTTACACTTAGTAACTGCTAATAAAATTTTGACCAACTTATAAAAGCAATGCTCAGCTTCAGCCTTTATTTCATTGATCAGCCTTACACTTCATGAACTCCCACCTTTGGAGAGTTCATGCCACATTATTCTCCACGACTTGTTGAGCTGTGAACGTATGTGAGCTCACTCTTGCTGTCTCACACCCCCCACAGGAGAAGAACAGGTGGTCGAAGAGGAACCGCCTAACACTGAGGCATTCGACTTGATCTAGGTGGCGTTTCTCAGTTGACATTTGCGCCGTCGATCCTTAGTTCGTTTTATATTTACTATTTTATTTTGTAATAAGTCTTCCGCTATGTAATAAATGCTCTGATGTTCTATGACATTTATCTCTATACACTCTGTTATTATATATGTTGTCTTCTTGGCGCATGTATGAGATGCACTCGGCTTTGTCCCCTTTAAAAGCCTGGGGTGTTACACCGAGCGAGGTCACGCCTAATCAAAGCTGGCAGACCCCGTACCTGCAATATCTCCACCGAGGGGAGCTGCCCCTCGACCAAGCCGAAGCCCGGCGGTTGGCGCGGCGCGCCAAGTCTTTCGTCTTGCTGGGAGATGGGAAGGAGCTCTACCACCGCAGCCCCTCAGGCATCCTCCAGCGATGCATTTCCATCGCCAAAGGCCAGGAGCTCTTGCAAGAGATACACTCGGGGGCTTGCGACCATCACGCAGCACCTCGAACCCTCGTTGGAAACGCCTTCCGACAAGGATTCTACTGGCCGACGGCGGTGGCCGACGCTACTAGAATTGTCCGCACCTGCGAAGGGTGTCAGTTCTACGCGAGGCAGACCCACCTGCCCGCTCAGGCTCTGCAGACCATACCCATCACCTGGCCATTTGCTGTGTGGGGTCTGGACCTCGTTGGCCCCTTGCAGAAGGCACCCGGGGGCTACACGCACCTGTTGGGCGCCATCGACAAATTCTCCAAGTGGATCGAGGTCCGACCCCTAAACAACATCAGGTCCGAACAGGCGGTGGCGTTCTTCACCAACATCACCCATCGCTTTGGGGTCCCGAACTCCATCATCACCGACAACGGCACCCAGTTCACCAGCAGAAAGTTCCTGGACTTCTACGAGGATCACCACATCCGGGTGGACTGGGCTGCCGTGGCTCACCCCATGACGAATGGGCAAGTGGAGCGGGCTAACGGCATGATCCTGCAAGGACTCAAGCCTCGGATCTACAACGACCTCAACAAGTTCGGCAAGCGGTGGATGAAGGAACTCCCCTCGGTGGTCTGGAGTCTGAGAACAACGCCGAGCCGAGCCACGGGCTTCACACCGTTCTTTCTAGTCTATGGGGCCGAGGCCATCTTGCCCACAGACTTGGAATACGGTTCCCCGAGGGCGAGGGCCTACACCGACCAAAGCAACCGAGCCAACCGAGAAGACTCACTGGACCAGCTGGAGGAGGCTCGGGATGTGGCCTTACTACACTCGGCGCGGTACCAGCAGTCCCTGCGACGCTACCACGCCTGAGGGGTTAGGTACCGAGACCTCCAGGTGGGCGACCTGGTGCTTCGGCTGCGACAAGACGCCCGAGGGCGGCACAAACTCACTTCTCCCTGGGAAGGGCTGTTCGTCATCGCCAAAGTCCTGAAGCCCAGAACGTACAAGCTGGCCAACAGCCAAGGCGAGGTCTACAGTAACGCTTGGAACATCCAACAACTACGTCGCTTCTACCCTTAAGATGCTTTCAAGTTGCTCGTATACCTCGTTCCCACACCAAGTCTGGTCGTCAAGGAAGGGTCAGCCTTGCCTCGGCAAAGCCCGACCCTCCCTCGGGGGCTAGAAGGGGGCAACCCCCTCTGCATCAAAATTTTCCTTGAAAAAAGAAAAAAAATCTTTTCTGCCAGAATGCCTTTCGTGCTCTTTGACTACTTCAAAAGTGGATCCTGAAAACGATGGAGTACACGTAAGCAGCCAAGGCTGACCGAGCCGAGGGACTCCTACGCCTCCGGGATACGGATACCTCACTCATCACCTTCTGCGATAAGTAACTCGCGCTCGGATAAGTGACTCCGCGGACCGAACAAGTCTTCATGCTCGAGAAGCTCCTCTGCCGGAATGATTTCTCGAGCCTTCTCGACTGCGTCGGTAACAGAGCCCTATGGACGAGTAAGAGCGCGCGTAAGCGGCAAGGCCGACCGAGCCGAGGGATTCCTACGCCTCCGGGATACGGATACCTCACTCATCGCCTTCCGTGAAAAGCAACTCTCGCCCGCACAAACAATTCTGTTACCGACGAATGAGTCTGGATACTCGAAACAAGAGGAAAAGAAACGCAGCTTTACAACACGATGACGGTGTGTTTAGGCCTCGGCGGCCACAGAAAACATACACCCACTACAAGACAACCTGATCCTGCAGGCTCGGACGTCGACAGCCGAAGGGGGCAGCAGCACCCTCGGCATCAACTACACCTTCGGCGGGGTCTGGCCTAGCCTCGGACGGCGACGCGGTCGGAGGGCCCCCACTCTAAAGGACGACATCTGCACCACACCCGGGCCATCGCCGCCAGGGTCTTCTTCGAGAATCCGGCCCGAGCAGGCGGCTCGGCCGGCCACCCCGAGGCCTCGGCCAGCTGTCCCCCAAAGACATCAGCTCGGCTTGTGGCCTCGACAGCTCAACTCCAACGACGGTTCCGCCAGTGGACGACTCGGCCAGGCTCTGGCCAACTACACCTCCATTTCGAAGCCAACTCTGCCTCCGTCCGTGCTGACACCGCTACCTCCGGCTTCGGCTCATCGAAGGGCGGCCGAGGGGTTCCTTTAACTAAGCAAGAGCGGCCTCGGACAGCAAGGCCGACCGAGCCGAGGGACTCCTACTCCTCCGGGATATGGATACCTCACTCGTCACCTTTGCACGAGGCAACTCACGCTCGGTGAAGCAGTTCAGATAATCAACAAGGCGAGTCTCAGTGCTCGAAATGAAGAAAAAACACGGCTCCGTGCCGAAAATACATACACGTTCAGGCCTCGACAGCCGCATTGAACGAAACACCGACACTCAAGGTGCCATTACAAACGGAACTCCGGTTCCGTCCCCACAGCAGCAGCCATGGTCCCAGTACGGGCGCGGCCACCGGAAGGCTTTCGTTCACGTCCCTACTCAAGGGACGCGAAACAGACATCAAAGCCAAAGAGCCGGGGGCCGGTCCGTGGGCGGTGCCGATGGCCTCAATAGGGGGGGGGAGCTTCCTCCGGTTGCCACCACATCAGCACGGACGGCGGCGTCCGCCTCTCCACCAACGCTGACGGCCGGCAAGGCACGCCGGCAGGTCCTCACTCCCGTCCTCGCCGCGAAAGCCAGGAGGAGAACAGAATGTTGCATCCTAGCTGGACAACAACAGTTCGCCTTCCCCGGCATGGCTGGAGGACGCCTCCTCCGCAAGGCTGGAGGATGGTTTCCACCACCAGAAGCTGGAAGAGGAGGTGGCCAGCCGGCCCGCGCGGGAGGTAGAGCTCCGGCTCAGCCTGGCCTCCGCCCCAGCAAGGATGATGAACGTCCTTGGGGCTAGGGGTGGGACCAAGATCGCAGCCCGGCTCGCTTTTCCCCGATGTCAAGATGGAGGTCACCGTCTTAGGTGACCACCGGCGAGGGGGTGCAGCCGGGCTGCAAGATGAAAATCCTTGAAGCAGAACGATGGCTGAAAGGTACCGACTTCCACGAAGTTGCGTTCCTCCGACGACAAGACGGAAGGATTCCGGGCGTCCCCCGCCCGGGGGCTCGGAAGGTGGAAAGGCACGATGCATAAGGGGAGCGCGAAGACACGGTTGCCCTCCAAGGGGGTCGCCCCCCTTTTAAAGGCGACTCTCCCCACTTGCGCCCTCAACCGTTGCGGGTCGAGTCTTCTCCAACACGCTCCAAGATTCTCCCCCCCACGGCGCGGGGGCTGGGTCCCACACGTCATGCAAACCGGTCCCGAGGAGAAGAGGCCAAACCGCCACGCACGCGCGGTGCATGCAACCACCCGGCGGTTACAAGCACTCCTCCACTTTCGCCCAGACCAGCGGGTGAAAGGGCAGACAGCCATGCAAGCGGCATGCAACCGTGCCAAGTGGGCGCGACCCTTCGACTCCAACAAGCCCAGCATGGAGGTCCAGGCCCACGCGTCGTGCAACTGGCGCGCCGGTTGCTACGTGTGA
The DNA here is from genome assembly GCA_029449295.1 of Zea luxurians. NCBI lineage: Eukaryota > Viridiplantae > Streptophyta > Magnoliopsida > Poales > Poaceae > Zea > Zea luxurians. The sequence continues at coordinate 15,800,559 of JAOPSE010000012.1, forward strand.
GCAACTGCACCGCCACCCACGCCACTACCGCGCCTCCTCGACTGCGGAGTCAATACCGCGACTCGAGGCGACCCTGCAGTGCCAGCCAAGCGCGACGGTCAAATGCGGTCAAAAATGGGCCGGCAGTAATGGTGGTGACAGGCGGGCAGAAGCAGCGGTCACGTTGTCAGCCAAGCTTACGTCCCATCCAGGGGCAGCGAGGGAGCCCTCTCCCACGGCGTGAAGACGGTGCGCCCGTGATCCGTTCCTCGAACGGCGCGCACACGCGCAACGGCCGCCCCGCGAACCGCTCGCCCCGTCGCATTAACTTCGCGGCAGGATAAGCGGCGTCTCTGGCAAGGGAAGCGAGCGACGCTTCGCCTTCACCATAATGACCGCGTCAAAAAGGGTACGCCGCGTCGTTTCGATTTCATGTCCTTTTCCTTTTCCTCTTTCTCTCTCTTACAACAGGGACCGGGAAAGGGGGATACCCCGAAAAAGGACCCTTCTCCATGAAGGAAACAGGCTCCGAGCCTCCCTACTGATCAGAGGTTCGAAGGCCGGCCCCTCGGAGGGGTTCAACGGCCGCCTCAGATCGATTGGGTTCTGCGCCCACTACTGGTCAGAGGTTCGATGGCCGGCCCCTCGAAGGGTTCAACGGCCACCTCAGGCCACTCGGGCTCCACGCCCACTACTGATCAGGGGTTCGTAGGCTGGCCCTCGAAGGGTTCACAGTCGCCTCAGACACAGAGCGAGGGATGACCCTGGGTACGTTCGATACATAACCAAGGCTCGGGCTACGCTCCCGAGGTACCCTAGGACATTTCCGAGACCAGCGGGAATGATATTGTAACGGAATCCCATCAGAGGGAGGCATCGAGCCCTCGGACCCCGTCGACAGGGGACCGGGTCCGGCAGATCACCCGTAGGTACTTTTGGGTGCGCCTCTGGGCCTCTAGCCGACCCCTAACAAATGGGGCACAGACGTCCGCTCGGATTACCCGCCAGCAGCTCACCAGAAACACCATGTTCGGTGCCCTCCGAGGGCAACATGGCGCTTTCCCCCCTCCTCCTTGCGGAAAGGCGACACAGGGGCGTATGTAAAAAAGACGAGTCTGTCCTTGACCGTCCTCTCGCCCTGTGCAGAGGCTCAGGGGCTGCTCTCGCAAACCCGGCTCCAGCCAAACCGTTGACAGCGTCAACATACCAGCCCGAGAACTTGGGACCCGACCGTGCACTCGGGCTACGGCCAGCTCGCATGAGGGAACAACTAGACCAGCCGAAGTGTTGCGAAACGCACTAAGACCTCGAAGGAGTAAAACTACTCCTCCGAGGCCTCGGGGGCTACACCCGTCGGGTGCGCTCGCGAGCACCCACGGGAACAGAATGCAACCGAAAAGACTGGTCCCCTTGCAAAAAAGTGCGGCAAAAGCCTCCAAGCGAGTATTAGTACTCCCTTGGAGGCCCAGGGGCTACTGTCGGGGACCATAATTAGGGGTACCCTCAAGACCCCTAAATCTCAGCTGGTAACCCCCATCAGCACAAAGCTGCAAAGGCCTGATGGGTGCGATTAAGTCAAGGATCGGTCCATTCAAGGGACACGATCGTGCCTCGCCCGAGCCTAGCCTCGGGCAAGGGGAGCTGACCCCGGAGAACCTACGTCTCGCCCGAGGACCCCCCTCCAGCAACGGGCACACTATCGGCTCGCCCGAGGCCCAGTCTTCACCAAGAAGCAACCTTGGCCACATCGCCACGCCGACCGACCAAATCGCAGGGACGTTTAATGCAAAGGTGGCCTGACACCTTTATCCTGACGCACGCCCTCCAGTCGACAGAGCCGAAGTGACCGCAGTCACTTCGCCGCTCTACTGACCGGTCTGACAAGAGGACAGCGCCGCCTGCGCTGCTCCGACTGCTGAGCCACCCGATAGAGTGAGGCTGACAGCAGCCAAGGCCGGCTTCGGGCGTCATAGGAAACTCCGCCTCGCCTGACCCCAGGGCCCGGACTCGGGCTCAGCCCCGGAAGACGGTGAACTCCGCTCCGCCCGACCACAGGGCTCAGACTCGGGCTCAGCCCCGGAAGACGGCGAACTCCGCTCTGCCCGACCCAGGGCTTGGACTCGGGCTCAGCCCCGGAAGACGGCGAACTCCGCTCCGCCCGACCCCAGGGCCCGGACTCGGGCTCAGCCCCGGAAGACAGCGAACTCCGCTCCGCCCGACCCCAGGGCTCGGACTTGGGCTTAGCCCCGGAAGACGGCGAACTCCACTCCGCCCGACCCAGGGCTCGGACTCGGGCTCAGTCCCGGAAGACGGCGAACTCCGCTCCGCCCGACCCCAGGGCTCAGACTCGGGCTCAGCCCCGGAAGACGGCGAACTCCGCTCCGCCCGACCCAGGGCTCGGACTTGGGCTCAGCCCTAGAAGACGACGAACTCCGCTTCGCCCGACCCAGGGCTCGGACTTGGGCTCAGCCCCAGGAGACGATGGACTCCGCTTCGCCCAACCCCAGGGCTCAGACTCAGCGCTGGCCTCAACCGACGGTCTCCGCCTCGCCCGACCCAGGGGCTCGGACTCGACCACGGCCACGGAAGACAGACTCGACCTCGACCTCGGAGGAGCCTCCACATCGCCCAACCTAGGGCACGGACCGACCACGTCGACAGGAGGCGCCATCATTACCCTACCCCGAGCTGACTCAGGCTACGGGGAACAAGACCGGCGTCCCATCTGGCTCGCTTTGCCAGATAGGCAATGATGGCGTCCCGCACGCTCTGTGACGACGATGGCTCTCGGCCCCCTTACGGAAGCAAGAGGACGTCAGCAAGGACTCGACAGCCCCGACAGCTGCCCTTCCGCCAGGCTCCAGCGCTCCTCCAACGGCCACGACATCACACGAACCGGGTGCCAAAACCTCTCCGGCTGCCACGACGACGTGTACTTAGGGCGCTAGCTCTCCTCCGCTAGACACGTAGCACTCTGCTACACCCCCCATTGTACACCTGGATTCTCTCCTTGCGCCTATAAAAGGGAGGACCAGGGCCCTCTTACGGAAGGTTGGCCCACGCGGAGAAGGACGGGATGGCGCTCGCGTAAGGCCGCTCGCTCCCACTCCCGCGTGGACACTTGTATCCCCCTACTGCAAGCGCACCCGACCCGGGCGCGGGGCTAACACGAAGGCCGCGGGATCCACTCTCTCACACCTGCCTCCCTCCGGTTGGCTCCTTTCCCCCTTCGCGTTCCGCCTCGCGTCGACTCATCTGGGCTGGGGCACGCGGCGACAATTCACTCGTCGGTCCAGGGACCCCCCGGGTTTCGAAACACCGACAAAATTAATCCAATAGACATAGATTAACCCAATTAACATAGGATAAATAAATATCTAATTATAAAAGTATGAAACATGGTATAATCAATGTTGTTACCGCGTAGTAAATATTTATACGAGATTAACACAACTGGAACGGTTCAATTTAGAATTAAAATGGGGAAGTTACGAATTTCCAAAGTTTCTATGTATTTGATATAGGATTAATTAGGAAATCAATTTTATTGTTGTTTTCATGACAAAACAGAGGTATTATGTGATAAAAAATAATATTATAGAATTATAGAAATTGGAATTAACTCATTTGGATTTAATATAAAATTTCCATGAATTAAATGGGTTTCTACAATTATTTTTAAACTAAAAATCAATTTCTAAATTTCTTTTCCCTATTTTCTTTATTTCCTGGACTGCGTCCCAAATTCCAGAAAGATCAGGGGCCAAGCTATAAATGTTTTTCTAGACTCAGTGAGTATACAGAGTGGACGGTGGGTTAAACACAAATAAAGTCTTAGTTGAAGTTGTACACAATTCAACATGAGTCACATTGGCTAGAGGGTGGAAGGCTAGGCATTCTACTCAATAGATCTAAGGTTTGATCCCTGAGCAGCCACGGGTTGATTTTTTTTCTACGCGCGGAACGGGGGAGGGCAGAACGGCAGACTACTCTTACCTTCTTAATAAGTAGTATAGATTTTGTAGCAAAAACTATTTAGAAATAATAAATATTAATGTTATTTTTATATATGCTCATAATGGCGACTAAAGTGTCTCATTCAGGAAATTAGCAAATGTAATGATTGCTGACAATGACATAATTCAGCTTGCATTCATCAAATTTCTTCTTCCTCGTTTGTTTTATATTCCCTCCGTTAATAAATATATAACAATATTAATTTTTTAAAAAACTTTTATCACTTGTCTTATTCAAAAAGTAATAAGTTATGATTTATATTTTTATGATTTATTTTATCACTTAAGATAATTTATGCTTGACTTAAAATTTTATATTTTTGAATAAATATTTTGAATAAGACGAGTGGTCAAAATTTTCGAAAAAATCAATAGTATCATATATTTGTGACGAAGGTAGTATCATCCAAACCAAAAGACACACCTCGTAAGCTATGCTCATCAAGGAAGACATCAATCGCTTCGGGCTAGTTTGGCGGTCACAGTGGGAGAAAACTTTAGTAGGGTTTTATTCATGTATTTAGGGCTAGTTTGATAACTTTCTTTTCAAAGGGATTTTAATTTTTTAAGAAAAAATAAACTAATTTCTTTTGAGAAAATAAAAATATCTTTAAAAATAGAGTTGTTAAACTAGTTATTATATTTATTTTTCGGTGGATGAAAGCCCCACATGAGAGGGTTTAGAAACAGGTGGGAGTGTCCCGTCCCATACAAACTCTAACAACCCAGTTTATATACAAGAAATGTAAAAATAGTTATCATAGTTTCCATGCACAAAAACTTTCGAACTTTAGCTACATCAAAGAAAACATAAATGCCCGGAATACAACAACAATGATAAAATGGCCTCATAAAGCTCACAAAAGACAAGTAAATTTTGAACAATAATATCATATTTTAGTAAAATAATGGAAAAATCCATATCCATTCACACATCCAAGTATATATCATGCCAAATTAAAAATGGAAAATGCATGTTATTTCACATGCTTCACATAGGACCTTCACTCGGGAGAAGATGGAAATACAAATATTTTTTCACTAGAATAAATTATGACTTTGATCATTTTTGCAAGATGCACATAGTTTCCAATTGATGCTTTATTTTCAAAACATGCATTGCACTCTGCATGTAATAAAAAAAGAAATAGTGAACAAGTGACAGATGGTATCCAAAGGATTTATTAAACAAATCTTGCTGCAACATAGAGTATTTATAACATTTATTTACAACTGTAACATAGAGTATTTATAAACACTGCTAGGAAACATATCATGTATTCTTATAAACATTACTTACTTCCTTCAGTTTTTTCAGTATTAAATCAGATATTACAATTATACCTTTGGCTTGTGAAGCTTACAAGACGAAGGAAGAATTACAGCCTCGTAGATAAGGGTTGTCCGCTCTTTCTCCGATTAAAGATGTCCAAATGCATGGCATTGTTCCTCTATTTATAGACGCAGAGTACAACTTTGATAAAATTACATTTACATCCTCAATCCTATATATTTGAGCTATTTAGTATGGCGAGGGTGAGGACGTCTTTTCCTTTCATCGTCTTGGCGAGTGAGTCCGAGAAGACTTGCTTCGGCTTCACCTGGCTTTGCCCCCTTGTCCTTTTACGACAATATCCCGAAGCTTGTTTCTTCGTATATGATCGATTCGTCCGAAGATGCTTTTGGCAGGTGATAGAAGAAGAAGGCCCGATCTTCCGTGAGGTATGATAACTTGATTTGGTGGAGATCTCGATGTTGATAATCTAAGGCGCCGAACGATTGGATCCTCGCAATCACTACACCACTGCTCCATTGGTTATTGAAAGGGAAATAGGGTTAACCTTTTCCTACAACTAATTTTGGTGGTTGAATGTCCAACACAAACATATGGACTAACTAATTTGCTATAAACTCATGTATTACAGGTGCACAAGGTTCAACACAAACCAATAAAATGTTCAAGTTAGGGATCCAATTCAAAAGGAGCAAGTAGACTTGAGTGTGTAGTGGATTGGCGCACCGGACTGTCCGGTGCACCAGGTCCGTACAGGGGCCAAAGAGCCACTCTCGAGAAATGTCACACCCGGTTTTTAGAAGGCAAACCGAATGCGAACCATGTACGTGCCAGGATCAGCAATTCACGTACACAACAGTTACATAACTAGACATCATCACACAATGCTCAGATAATAACATAAAAGGGTAATAATAGTCGATTACATCATATGTCTGAGACATCCACATAGTCTTTACAATAATCAAAGTGCGGAAAAGAAACGTAGATACACACGGCCTTCATAGGCAGCCGACTGGGGGTTGCCGCTAACCCATGTCTAGAACTCGTCGTAATCTTGGAACTCCTGGAAGTCTCCTTCCATGACTTCATCTTCTCCTGAGCAGTGGTTGCAATGCGGACAACCTAGGGAAGGGGGGGGGTTTGGTGTGTAGAGCAAGGGTGAGTACACATCAACATACTCAGCAAGTGTCCTATTTGGCTGTAGTGGACTAGCTTTATGTGGGGGTAAGTCAAGCAGTTGCTTTTAGTTGGTCAGATTATTATTACTAGTAGAGAGGGCCAAATTTTAGTATTAACCCACGTTGTTAACCCAAAAGTACCTGTTGGGGACTTGTTCTCAAATGCTATGAATCAAGAACAAGGCAACATGAAGATGTTAAATATTAAATATCCTTCGTCCGCTGAAGCAATATCTCCTCAAGGGTTTAATGAACTTCGGACGAAGGATACAAACATAATATTACAAAGGTGTCGAAAATAACATAAAACGATGTAAAATGTAAAACATTAAAGATAGATATGTTGGAGATAAATGGCACCATTCATATATTTATTTTTAATACAATGTTTAAGGCATGATTATACCTTCGCCTTGACAAGCAGTAATTCCCGAGTGATGCCTTTGCAATTACAGGAATGCGTGAACAGTAAAGGAATACTGTTCACTATTTATAGGCACAGGACACAGCCTGTGAACAATTACAATCATACCCCTCATAAAAGTTTACAACATCGACTCAAACTCTTATGGACTAAAAGGTCATTCTATCTTTAAGTCGGTTTGTAATTCCGAAGCTTCATGGACAGCACCCTTCGGCATTACGTATAGACAACTTCAACGGAAACTGTTTCTTCCTGCAGGACCTTCGGCGACGAAGCATGGTCCCAACAGTAGCCCCTTCGTGGTGCTAGATCGTTTTTCGTAACGAGCTTGATCCGTGAAAAAGGTCTCTCAGGCTTCAGGAAGCCGAAGGTCCGAAAAACACTTTCCCTGAGCTCGTTGGCGAGAAACGATACAACTTTCGAGCGTGTAGCGGTTCCACCATGCGAGTTCACTATTCTGGTTTTTGCGGTCCACCGTTCAGCGGGTGCGAGCAACCGTTTGCCTGGTGTAAAAATTCCCGACGATTCACCTTCCTTCCTGCAACACTATATAAACAGACTGGTAGGTGTAAAGTTACCACAACATTCATTGCTATTACACTGTTTTGCTGCCAAAATTTTTAACCATAGCCGAAGCTCGACTCTCGGATTCAGACGAAGCTCCAATTTGGTGTCTGCTTCGTCAGAAGAAAAGCTTCGTCAGAATAAGAGGTTATTTAGTTTCCCAAGAAATCTTTCAAGAAATTTAAAGTTGAATGGCCAGATTGCGCTCTACTGCTAGAGTTGAGCGTGAGGGAGGCGAAGTCGAAGGTGCAGAGACTGTTCCTATCTCCAAAGCAATGCAGCGATCCGGATTGGTGACTTCGGAAAGAATCCCTACTGCCGAAACAGAACAGGCTGCTGCCGAAACAGAACAAGCTGCTGCCGAAGCAGAACGAGGAGATATTGAGGAAGCTGGTTCTGACGATGATTACCATATAGCAGTACCGAGCAAGCCTAGTCATTTGGACTTCGGGAAGTCGACTATCTCCAAGGCGGATTTCTCCAAAATGGTAAAGGCGGGCTATTTCAGAGAAGATGAGAAGAAGCTACTTCGCTTCGGGGGAGAGGAGACTACCCCGAAGCCAGAAAAGGATGAAATAGTTATTTTCAAGAGTTTTTAAAGGCTGGGTTGAGATTTCCTTTGAATAGAACGATTTCTGATGTGCTGCAAAGATTTGGGATCTATTTTCACCAACTGACTCCCAACGCCATTGTTAGGCTTAGCGTTTATATCTGGGCTCTCCGAAGCCAGGCGGTGGAGCCGTTTGCCGACAGCTTCTGTCGAGTACATGAGCTGCATTACCAGACGAAGGCCAGAAAGGATGGGTTGCACGAAAATTTTGGTTGTTACAATTTTGCCTATCGGAAGACCACAAAATTTCCTGTGATTAGCTACCGAAGCAAATGGCCGGCAGGCTAGAAGTCAGAATGGTTTTATGTTAAAGTTAATGAAGACAGAGAGAAGCTAGTATAGAGCCCTCTTGAACTGATCTTCGGAGAAACAAGACCCGTTGCAGAATGACAACAGAAGGTCCAACTTGGGCCGCACTGGCTGAATTCAAAATTATTGCAGAACATATTGGCACTAGGGATTTAGTGCAGGAATTTCTGGCCTTCAGAGTATTTTCGACTATGAAGGAATGGACTATGCCGAAGCTTAAAGGAGAAAAGAAAGAAGGGGAGCTTGTCCGACTACCCTATCATTATAAGTTTAAGAAATATTTTAAAGCACCCTATCAAGAATGGCTCGATACAATTGAAGTAATGAGTAACGAAATCCTTGGAAATTACTCCAAAAAAGAGGACCAGCTGATGACAGCAGCCTTCGACACTCGGCCGAAGCGAAGGCTGAACAGGGTACTTGATGCCATAGGTTTTGAATATGCTGATTATGATCGCCTGGGCAGAGATGCTGGAGGCCCAAAGCGAAAAAGAATTTCCAGCGCTGCTGACGAGGAGGTCATCAAGGTAACCAAAAAGAAAAGGGGAGATTCTGAAAAACTTAGCCCTGAAGAGTTGAATCCTGAGCCGAAGGTGGCCACTGCAGGAAAGAGGAAAACTGCATCTCCAGAACCAAGAACGTTGGTTCAAGAAGAAGATACTCCTGCAACGCCTTCTACTGTTGAAGTAGAAGAGATTATGAAGGTAATGACTGAACCCTTGCCTGTCAAGCTAAGTCCGTTGGCGTTGGAACTGACGAAGTTTTTTCAGAAGGACAAGGCAGCTTCGGCAGAAGAAGGTCCTGCACTACCGAAAAAACGAAGGATTATTCGAATAACAGATGTAATTCATGGGACACCGCTACCGACACCGACATCAAGAACTGCTATTGACCAGACTGCCAAAACTGCCGAAGCTAAAGGCGCCACAGCCGAAACCACCAGAGCGGAAACCTGCGAAGCTGAAACTGGCACAGCCGAGGCTACCGGAGTTGAAACTGGGGCCACAGAAGATCTGAACCTGGACGAGACACTTGAAGTTATTGATAACATACTCTTAAAAATGACTGAGGAAGAATCTGCTGTAGCCGTGGCGAGCACAGGCACTGAAAAGGGGAAAAAACAAGCTGAAGACATTTTGGAGGGTGAAGATTTTGAATTTCAAGATTTACTTGGGCAAGAGCTGACAGACGCTGAAAAAGCAGAGCTTAAAAGATGTGCCATAGCCTGCGGATATAAGCCAGGGGCTACACTATTTGGTGGGGTTAATGAAGGAAAACTGAGGTGCCTTCGAAACCGCAGCGAGGCTAAAATTGTTAGAACTCTCTGCAAAAACATTGGCTTGCCGAAGCTGGAAGTGGACCTCTGCCGTTACCAACGGCACCATATCGCCGGAAGTTTGCTTTATGCTAACTTCAAGGTAACAAATATTTTTGTTATTTTATTATTATTATTATCTTTTTAGGTCGTTTTCTAACGAAGATCGTTTCGACAGAGCATACTGTTAAGTAAAGTTCTAAAAATGCAACAAGATCTCGAAGAAGAGAAGAACAAAGCCGTCATCCAAAATTTGGCTGAAAAAGTTGAAAATTACGAGGCTGATTTGAAAAAGAAAGATTTCACCATCCAAGATCTTGAAATGATGGTCAAAGAGCACGAAGGTGCATTAGAAAAGAAAGATTTTGTTATTCAGACTATGGAGGGTTCTTTGGCTGAAGTCCAAACTGAGAATAACAGCTTAAAGAATGAACTGCTCCAACAGTCAGAAAAATTTGAGCAAGAAAAGAAATATCTCGAAGCAAGCCTGAAAACTGAGATGGATAAAAATTCAATTTTGCAGAAATCCTTTAGAGAACTTCAAGAGAAATGCCTAAGCTTCGGCAGCCGATGCGTGCAACGGCTGAAGGATGTGTTTCATTCTGTCGGAGCCAGCTCTGCAAAATTTACACCTTCAGTTGATAATCTGCCCAACACGTTAGAATATATTGAAGGCGAGGTTGATGCCCTTGACGAAGTTATTGGTGGGCATGCCGACTTCTGCGCCCTGGTAGCTTCTCGGGGCACAGCCACCGCTTTTCTGAAGGCTGGCTGCACGCATGGAAATATTGTGAACAGACCAAACTTCAGCTTGTCAGCATCAGATCTGATAGATATCCCAAGCCTAGCCCGAAGTATTGGAAATAGATTCATGACCCAGATCTGGGTAGGTGGCGGGCGAAAAATGGCGGGTGACGAAGCTCGAAGTCATCTTAAGCCGGTAAGAAACCTATTTTTGTTACTTTTACCTTCTCCTTGAAATTTGCACCTTTCTTATTTTGTTGTTTGATATACTCAGGATGATGAAGCTGAAGAATGATGAAGTTGAAGTTTGACGAAGCCTAGCCTGAAGCTTGATAGTTGTTTACAATATACTTTCCTGCAAAAATTCTGGAGAAACTTTTTGTAATATAGTTATGGAACAACTTATGTAAATTTGTACATACCTTGTAATATACTTTGTTTCTGCTATCTGCGTACAAGCTGCTTTGCTGTGGACGAAACTTCTCTTTTGAGCCGAAGGCGAAAAACACCTTCCCTTCTTTTCGTACACAACGAAGCATAAAAAATTTTCCTTCGAGTTTTTCCTCATCGGAGAAGCATCTGTGTTTTTGTGCGGTATAATGATGATTCTATATGTCTAAATGCATGTTTATGAATGCAAATGATATGATGAGATGTATTGTGCAAATGAATATCAAAATACATAATCATAGTCCTTCAGCGTTGACTTTTCGCTATAAGCCTCCCTTAGGAGCTTCTTCGCCTTTTACTTTCAGCGGAATCAGCGCTTATTTTTCGCTGTAAGCCTCCCTTAGGAGCTTCTTCTCCTTTTACTTTCAGCGGAATCAGCGCTTATTTTTCGCTGTAAGCTCTGCATTCCCTTAGGAACGACTTTTGAGCTTCTCCCTGCTTCCTTTTCTTTTTGCTTTTGCATTTACATTTACATTTTTTGGGGGATATCACTCTCATAAAATTGAAATAAGGAAAATTACATGTTGTGGCCCCATTAAAAACCTTTCTCCCCCTTTGGAAAGGAAAAGGGTGCCACGAAAAAGAATATAAAAAATTACATCAAGCTAAACATAATATCGTCGAAGCTCATCCGCATTCCATGATCTAGGAATGTCGTTGCCGTCCATATCCTTCAATCTGTAGGAACCGGGTCTTGACGAAGATACTACCAAAAAGGGGCCTTCCCACTTCAACTGTAATTTGCCTGCTGTCTCAGGGTTGGCTATTCTTCGAAGTACCAAGTGTCCTGGTTCAATGTTCTTCAGCTTGACTTTTCTGTCACGCCATTTTATTGTTTCAGCTTGATATTTATTGATGTTTTCCACAGCTTGAAGTCTGATCCCTTCAATAACATCTTTTTCTACAGAGCAATCAGCTTCGTCTTTGCCCTCTGTCGAAGCTACTATCCTTATTGATCCTGCTTTGGCCTCTTCTGGGGTTATTGCTTCGTCACCGAACAATAGTTTAAAGGGCGTAAAACCTGTTGACCTTGACATGGTTGTATTATGGCTCCATACCACTTTGATTAACTCGTCAGGCCATTTCCCCTGGGCTGATTGAAGATTGACTTCATTATTCCTGTCATTATGATCCCATTAGCTCTTTCGACAAGTCCATTTGACTCTGGGTGTCGAACTGATGCAAAATGGATCTTCGTGCCAATTCGATCACAAAATTCTCTGAAGGCTTCAGAATCAAACTGTGTCCCATTGTCCACAGTAATGGCCTTCGGCACTCCGAAGCGACAAACAATGTTCTGCCAGAAAAACTTTTGAATAGTAAATGAAGTTATTGTGGCTAAGGGCTTTGCCTCAATCCATTTGGAAAAATACTCCACTGCCACTACCACATATCTTAAGTTCCCCTGTGCTGGTGGTAATGGGCCTAGCAAATCAAGGCCCCACCTCTGCAACGGCCAAGTGGGTTGTATTAATTGAGTTAAAGACGAAGGTTGTTTTTGATCTCTTGCACATTTCTGACAACCTTCGCACTTTTGGACTATATCCGCTGCATCCGAAGCTGCCTTTGGCCAATAAAATCCTTGGCGAAAAACTTTCCCGAGCAAGGGCCTAGATCCAATGTGAGATCCACACAGGCCTGCATGTATTTCCTTCATTAATTCTATACCTTCGGATCTGGATAAACACTTGAGCAATGGGGAATAGACCCCACGCTTGTATAACTCCCCTTCTATTATGACATATGGTCAAGCTCTTGCTTCTATTCTCCTGTTATAAGCTTCGTCGTCTGAAAGAAAATTACCCTGAAGGAAAGAGACGATCTCGGTTCTCCAATCCTCGCTATAAACAGGGGATATATTAAGGATTGCTCTTTCAAGAAGCTCGACCGAAGGTGCTTTTATTGTTTCGAAAAATACTTCCGAAGGTATAGACAGCCCCTGGGCTGCTGACTTGGCCAATAGATCAGCGTATTCATTTTCTCCACGAGGAATATTTTTGACAGAGAAACCTTCGAAGGAAGCCTCAATCCTTCGGACTGTATCTAGATACTTTTCAAGCTTCGGGTCTCTTGCTTTATAGCTCTTGTCAACATGACCAGAAATAACTTGAGAATCAGTTTTAAGAATGGCCCTTCTGATTCCCATTGCCTTTAACTTCCGAAGACCCAAGAGCAGAGCTTCATATTCAGCGATATTATTTGTGCAACTAAAATCAAGTCTTGCCGCATAACAAGTTTTAACTTTGGAAGGTGAAACCAACACAGCAGCCGCTCCTGCTCCGAAGGTTCCCCAAGACCCATTGCAAAACACTGTCCATGCTTTGGCATCTTTATTTGTTTCTTCCTCCTGAGCCCCTGGCGTCCAGTCAGCAATGAAGTCTGCTAATGCCTGAGACTGAATCGAGGATCTATGAACATAATCAATACAAAATTCATTGAGCTCTGCAGCCCATTTTCCAATCCTTCCAGTAGCTTCTCGGTTTCTCATAATATCCTTCAGAGGTTGCGAAGAAGGAACAATTATGTTGTAAGCTTGAAAATAATGCCGAAGCTTCCTGGAGGCCATCAAAACAGCATACAGTACCTTCTCCAATTCTGTATAATTTTTCTTCGGTAAACTAAGAACCTCAGATACGAAATATATTGGGGCCTGCCTCTTAACTTGGCCTTCAAGCTTCTCCTGGACAAGTGCTGCACTTACCGCTGAGTGCGAAGCTGCCACATATAATAACAAAGGAGCCCCTGGCGTTGGTGGAGTTAATGTTGTTAGATCTATCAAATACTGCTTCAACTCTTCGAAGGCTTTCTGCTGGATTGGTCCCCATTGAAAGACTTCGCCTGACTTCAGCACTTCGAAGAATGGTAAGTTTCTCTCTGCTGATCTGGATATGAATCTGTTGAGAGATGCCAGCCTCCCCGTCAATCTTTGAGCCCCCTTTTTTGTACTTGGTGGCTCCATTCGAAGTATAGATTCGATTTTACTTGGATTAGCCTCAATTCCCTTTGTTGAAACTAGGCAACCAAGAAATTTCCCCTTCTTTACTCCGAAGACACATTTTTCTGGATTCAGCTTTAAACCAGCCTGTCTAAAATTAGCGAAAGTCTCCTGTAAATCAGCAATGTGGTTATCTTGCTTCGTGCTTTTTACAATGATGTCATCAACATAAGTTAGTACATTCCTGCCTATCTGAGAATGGAGAACCTTCGCTGTCATTCTGCTGAAGCTTCCTCCAGCATTTTTAAGCCCCTCAGGCATCCGAAGGTAACAATATGTCCCACTAGGGGTTATGAAGCTGGTTTTCGGTTCATCCTCCTTCTTCATCCAGATTTGATGATAGCCTGAATAGCAATCCAGCAAACTCATAAGCTCTAATGAAGCTGCTGCATCGACTACGGAATCTATCCTTGGCAATGGAAACTCGTCCTTCGGACAAGCCTTATTGAGGTCAGTAAAATCAATACACATTCTCCATTTACCATTGGCCTTCTTCACCATAACAGTGTTAGCCAACCATTCTAGGTATTTTACCTCTCTAATAACTCCGGCACTGAGAAGTCTTTTCACTTCATTCCGAGCACCTTCGGCCTTGTCATCAGACATCTTTCGAAGCCTCTGCTTTCTGGGTCTAAAGGATGGATCAACATTGAGCGAATGCTCAATAACATCCCTGTTAACTCCACAAAGATCATTAGCTGACCAAGCAAAAACATCTTTATTGTTGAACAGAAACCTTATCAAGGTTTTTTCTTGCTCTTCAGACAATTGAGATCCCAATAGCACCTTCTGATCTGCTATATCCTCACATAAGAGCATGGGCTTCGGCTGGTCAGCTGAAGCAGCTTTTTCCCTTCTGAACTTGTATTGCTCACAGGCCTCAGCTCCATCTATGTTATGGATTGCTTTTGAATCTGTCCAATTTCCTTCGGCCCTTCTGGCAGCTTCCTGTCTTCCATGAATAGCAATAGGCCCTTGGTCCGAAGGTATCTTCATGCAGAGGTAAGCTGGGTGAAGAATTGCTTCAAAGGCATTGAGAGTACCGCGACCAATGATAGCATTGTAAGGATACTCCATGTCAACAATATCAAACACAATTTGCTCAGTCCTTGTGTTGTTAACAAATCCGAAGGTTACCGGCATGGTAATCTTCCCAAGTGCTACAATTTGCCGTCCTCCGAAGCCACAAAGAGGGTGCGTAGCATCATGGATCTTGTCTTCGGGCTCTTGCATTTGTCTGAAAGCTTTAGCAAATATGATATCAGCTGCGCTGCCTGTGTCAACCAAAACATTATGGACCAGAAATCCTTTGATCACACAAGAGATAACCATAGCATCATTGTGTGGGTAATCCTTGAGCTGAAGATCCTCTTGGGAGAAGGTAATTGGAATGTGAGACCATCTTGACTTGATGAAGGGTCCTTGCACCCCAACATGCTGTACCCTTCTCTGTGCTTCCTTCTTCTGTTTTTTGTTGGCTGGCTCTGAGCATGAACCACCTGTTATCGGGAGTACCAGCTTTGAGGCCGAAGCAACTCCAGCTTGATCGTTGAACGAAGCCATCAGCTCAAAAAAGTGGAAGTGAGTTGACCGGAGGTGGGCGCCAATGTTGGGGACTTGTTCTCAAATGCTATGAATCAAGAACAAGGCAACACGAAGATGTTAAATATTAAATATCCTTCGTCCGCTGAAGCATTATCTCCTCAAGGGTTTAATGAACTTCGGATGAAGGATACAAACATAATATTACAAAGGTGTCGAAAATAACATAAAACGATGTAAAATGTAAAACATTAAAGATAGATATGTTGGAGATAAATGGCACCATTCATATATTTATTTTTAATACAATGTTTAAGGCATGATTATACCTTCGCCTTGACAAGCAGTAATTCCCGAGTGATGCCTTTGCAATTACAGGAATGCGTGAACAGTAAAGGAATACTGTTCACTATTTATAGGCACAGGACACAGCCTGTGAACAATTACAATCATACCCCTCATAAAAGTTTACAACATCGACTCAAACTCTTATGGACTAAAAGGTCATTCTATCTTTAAGTCGGTTTGTAATTCCGAAGCTTCATGGACAGCACCCTTCGACATTACGTACAGACAATTTCAACCGAAACTGTTTCTTCCTGCAGGACCTTCGGCGACGAAGCATGGTCCCAACAGTACCCTTTCCAAATGGAAAGAATACCACTTACCATCACCAGAGTCAATACCAAAACCACCATTCTCATTGCCACCTGTAATCCGAACATCTCTGATCAAGTATCACTAATCAATGGAGCTCCCTTGGTCGCTCATAACTGCGAGCACGACTGATATATCAGTTTTCAAACACTCTGCAGAGGTTGGGCACTTTACCCACAAGTCGTGATTCCCTTCCTGTCCGGAGATCATGACTCTCCATTGATCTACCAAGGTGACCCAGCAGGGTATCACTACGTAGCCTTTACAAAGATTCCCTGGGGCTGTAGCCGCCCGTTAGGTTTCCTAAATGCACCGCACTCCTCCCCAAGGGGCGAACCAAACTTGGTAGAGCGAGCCGCATACACCGAGCCCCATTAACGGCACGACGGCTAAGCGAACTACACCTCGGTTCCTCTAATTATTCAGCTAAGGGCGTCCCATTCCACCCTCATGGTTGCACTGTTTTCCCGGGCGGTCATCCAACGAACAGGTCCTTACGGAGAGGCACTCGAGAAACCGCTCGAGCCCCCTTAAATGCCACAAGTATAACATCATAATAAAGAAGGGAAACATCGTATCATTGATAAATCTCATCATGTTCATTGATTAATGTTAAGCACTAGCATAAAGCTAAACAATAATAACCCAACCCAAATAGGTAAACAAGGACATGGATAACAAAAGCTAGTCAATCCTTAAGTATAACTGTGTAAATGCGGGAAGTGAATTATAGAATGTATAGGATAGAGATAGGTCAAGGGACACTTGCCTCCACCAATCGGCTGCTGCTTAGGGGCTTCTCCTGCGAGTTCTTCGGATTCCTCAACCAGACCATTCTCTATGCGAGCGCAAACATACATCCATCCATTTGAATTAGGAAACAAACAGTACACCATACAAGAGAGCAGATAAACTGAATATGCATAAGATATGACATACGATATTGCATTCGCCGTGGCTAGAAAGAGAAGAAGGAAGGTCGCAGTGGTTAGAGCTATAATCGAAGCGTATTACGGGTAGATGCATAATTAGTCATCACGTGATCTAGTTTCACCTAGTTACACTAACAAGTGTTACTCACATGCACTGATAGAATTATCGTTATTTCCGATTGGTTGACATTAAACTAAGTCGATAATTAACTACATGAAATAACTAACGTAATCAATTTCTGAGTTGAGTTTCCATTTCGTTAATATAAATAACGTGATCACTATGCATGGTATACACGGCGGGGGGGGGGGGGGGGGGGGGTAGACGGGCATGTCTAGGGGTAGATGAGCGCCCGAGGGCACGGCGAGCCGTGCCAAAGCACCGCGAGCACGAGCGCGCGCAAGGCCGCGTTGACGCGCCGCGAACGAGCCACGCGCACGCCGGGGCTGAGCTGCGCACCCGCCACGCTACGCACCGCAAACAGGCAGTGGGGCCACGCCAGGACCGAACGCACGGGACCGCGTGTTGGCCGAGCTCGAGGCTGCGCAGGGGCGAGCAGGCCACGACCGCGCTGGGGGAGCAAGGCCGGGCCGCACCGAGGCGAGGCCACGCTGGGACGGGGGCCGAAGCTGGGGAGCCGCACCGAACGGGGGCACGCCGCACTGCGCCACGAGCAGGGGCGGCGAGCCGGACGGGCGCGCCACCACCGCACCGGGGCAGGGGCGAGGTCGGGTGGGGGGAGCTATGCCAGAGCGGGGCTGCACCGGGGCGAGGCAGGGGAGGCCGCCCCGGGCAGGGACACACCGCGGCTGCGCGCCATGGCCAAGCCGAGGCCGAGCCGAACGGAGGCGGGGCGGGGGAGGGGGAGCCTCGCTGGCCGAGGAACGCCGCGCCACGGGCGGGGCTGCACAGGCGCGTGTAACACCTCAGGTGTTACTATGGCTAGAGCACACCTTGACACTCAGGACTGTGATCACATGTGGTAAAGGCTTAGGGAATCACATAAGAACTTGGAGATCATGTGTTAATCAAAGTTTGTTAATGACCTAAGAAGCATTACTCAAATCTTTGTACCTTTACTACCTTGGAAGGGAGAGGGGGGAAGAACCCTAGACTAGAACTCTCTTAAACCCTATCTTCCAAAACCCTGGTTAAAAGGGGAAAGAGAGTGAGCAAATGTGCAAAGCATGGGAAAATTTTAACCAAACCTTAAGTAACCTTATAACCAGCAATTAGGGGAGGGAAATATTGCAAAAGGACCCCTGGAGAAACCCCAATTCAAATCTCCAAGTGGAGAGAGAGCTAGAGCTCTCTATTTCTCTCTAAGTCCAATTTTTAACCCTAATCTAAAGATCAACCGTGTTCACTTTGAAGATGGCACCAAAACCACTTAGGATCTATACCAAAAATGTGGCATACCACCTAAGGCACCCCCTGGAAAAAGTGGAGACCGAGCCTTTGACGTTTGACAGGTCTTGGCATCAGTTTTGTCGTGATGTGGGCAGTGAGACAAGCCAGATTTGGCACCCGTCTATCTCTTGATCTAGGGCGTATCCTCCATTGCAACTCACACATGAGAGATAGCCCTAGGTGCCAGGAAGAGGTCTGCGCCGGATTCATGGCAAGATTCACACGTTTGTGATCTCTGCACGCGTTTGAACAATGGAATAAACACACCTCCACGTGTTCGACGTCTTCTGCCCGCGCCAGAGCACGCCCGCGCGCGCCCCCGCATGCCCAGCGCCGCGCCCGAGCCAAGCCAGCGCCATGGCCCGCGCCCGCGCCTATAAAGCCCTCCCAGGCTTTGACTGTACTCTTCCGCGCACACTCAAACTTCACCGGAGCTCAGCTCGCCGCCGTTTGCCCGTGCGCAGCGTGTCCGCGGCCGCCCGATCCCCCTGCCACCGTAGACCGGCCAGTAGACCCCTTCCCAACCCCGGCCAGCCCTCGGAGAAGACTGAGCACACCCCGGTGAAGCTCCCCGAGCGAGGAATTGAAGTTTGCTTCACCGGAGAGGCCAGTCCACGGTCGCCGGAGCTCACACCCTCGCCGGAGTACGTGGACCGGGTAATCCGCTCAATCTTTTTCCAATTCCTGGTGCACACAGCCACTACGTGACCCCATGAAGCTCACCTTGCCCTCGGATTGAACCAGCTCGCCGTGGTTTGGCCGGTACACTCGCCGCCGACGAAAACACCCGCCTGCGCATGTGGACCGAGCGATTCCGGCCATCCCCACCGTCGAGCCGCACCTCGCCGTGACCGCCAGAGCCTCCCCGAGCCAACCCTGCCCTTCGCCGGACCTATCTCGCCGCCGGTAAGCCGCGCCACCCTTTTCTTTCCCGCGGGTACTGTTTACATTGGGGGAAGGACTGCGGGTGAGAGGAAGAAAAGGTCAGGGGGCTTTTTGAACTGTCAGCGACTCAGGGGAATAGTGGCTCAGGGGTAGATTTGTGTGGGTTGATTCAGTTTAAACCCAGGGGCCTCGGTGTAAATTGTTTTTCCAGGAAACTCTTATTTAAATCTGTTTTTAATTTGAACAGAGACTTTAAAAATTCATAACTTCTGTTTAGTTCATCCAAATTTGGTCAAACCAATTTTGTCAGATCCTAAATAATGTAGCCTACTTAAGAAAAATATAAAACCCCCTATGTACTATAGAAAACTTTAAAGCTCTGATTTAATTATAGTTTTGGTCAAAAGCTCAATAATAGAAAGAAAAATAGTTATATTATTTGACTAGGGTTAGGAAAAATTGGAGAAGTTTGTATCTACCTACGAACCTGTTTAAAAAAGTTAAACCTCTCTGTCCACTCCATTAAGTTAGTTTTTACTACTTATTTTGCAATATACTTAAGGTTAAGAAAAATAGAAAATGTAATTTAAATAATGAAACAGAAGGCACCTCTATTTTTATTAGGGTACTTATTCAATAAAGTTCACTGAAAAAATCTATCATACCCTGGTTTAGTATAAAATAAGTAGGATCCTTTTTATTTTTAGAAAACCAGGGAAACTTAGAAAAACCCTACAAAAATAACCCTAAGGTGAAAACCCCTCAAACCTTAGGATAACTAATGTTTGGTTATTATGAACATAGGAAAAATACAAAATCTGTTGTTTGATATTTTTCAAAGGACAAGTTAGTTATAGGCACCTTTTTATCATTAAACTTTAGAAAATCACAACTAAATAATCACCAATTAACTTTCTGTGAATTTTGGCACAGAGGTTTAGCATTACTGTTAGATCCCAACAAAAATAACCTTTAGGAAGAAACTCACCTCTAGTGAGGAGGTGTAGTGTTAAGTGGCCCATTTTACACCACCTTTGTTATTTTTGTCTAAAGCTTAACCTTTTATTTTGAGCCCCAATTTCCTAGGATGGGCTATAGTGACCAATGGCAATCCACTGTAATTTTACAGAATTTTTGGAAAATGTTAAACCACTGTCATAGTTCAAACCTACACTAGCAATTATAAGTAGAAAATGAAGAAAAGGGGGAAAATGAATAATGGGAATTAATGTCATCCTAAAACTCTCGTAGATTGTCCACTGAAGCATATAAAGGCAATACAAACCCACTATATTTATCCTCAATCAAAACCTAAGCCTAAAAGGTAATAAGCATAACCCACTGGAAGCCCCGCATGATTAAGGAACCCTAAGTTACTCCTGGACTCAGTTTCTTTTAGCATAATGTTATTAAATCCTACATAATCATGATGTACATATTCATTGCATTCGATAGACTGCAACCTTGCTGACGGAGAGTACGTCCTCGTGCCGGAGCAAGGAGCTGCTCAGGAGGTAGCCCCAGATCCAGCACCCGAGTCTGCACCAGAGGATCTGCCTGCCACAGCCTTGGAAGGCAAGCCCCGGTTTATGCATAACCTGTTATTTATGCTATTTTACTATACTTGTTGTTTGTAGGCTTGTACTGTGCACTTAAGTGTAGGAGTTGACTGAAACCCTAGTTGCATGAACTCAGGATTCCTTGTTGAGATGAATACTAGTATGCTAGGTCGAGTAGCTGCTTTATTTAATTAGGATCTCGGTAGAAGACGAGTGATTTTTCTAGCACTCGCGCGAGATCAGGAATTGGTTGTACCCACTTTTCTTATCACATTGATAGTTGGTTGGTGGACACGGATCCATGGGGATACGTGGTCTACGAGGTAAAATGGGAATAAGGATTAACGTGCGGATACTTGTGTCAAGCGTTTGAACGTACTAAACATATGCCGAGAAATATGGTAAATCGGTAAGCCTAGTACCTGATTGAACCTGGCAGTGGACTTTACCCCTCACGCGACCTGAGACGTAGTCTCCCATTCCGGTTATGGTGGGTACAAGTGCGGTCACTGCACGACGGCCAGTCGGGGTCAGTGGGGCATTGTACGCCAAGGCGGTGAGCCCTGATCTGCTGACGGGGAATCGATGGGGACGGTTGATGTGTGTGAGGACGGAGTGCCTCGCCACGTCGTGTGTTTAGGTTTACCTTGCAAGGATAAAAACTCGATTCGAATCGTCTGCTTCTCGCAGGTAATGAGACTGCTTGATCCATTGTACTGCATTGAGTAACAAGTGGAAATATGATGAGTTGATATAAGATGTTGATTGCTAATAATGTTTGCTACTATGTATGAGTAGATAGGACACATTTAGCCTTAAGAGAGTCACACTTAAATTTGACAAAGTTAAAACTTGATTTAGAAACTCAGCTAGTGCTTTTGGCAAACCAAACCCCACAGCCAAACAACGCATGTCTAGAGGTAGAGGAGTAGACTCCTCACACCGGGTAAGTCTAGCTGAGTATTAGTATACTCAGCCTTGCTTGTGGCATAATTTTACAGGTTCTCTGGAGG
This sequence comes from Zea luxurians, assembly GCA_029449295.1. Classification (NCBI taxonomy): domain Eukaryota; kingdom Viridiplantae; phylum Streptophyta; class Magnoliopsida; order Poales; family Poaceae; genus Zea; species Zea luxurians. The sequence continues at coordinate 15,822,439 of JAOPSE010000012.1, forward strand.
ACATGGTTGCTGGAGTGACTTGGCCGTCCACCGTACCACCGGGTTGGACTGTTGAGTGGGACCCCGCCTCGGCTGAGGAGGAGCATGAGGAGTGATGGGACAGGCTTCCCCATCTCTCTGTTTATTTACCGTAGTTTATTTCCGCTGCACTTAGAACAATGATGGTCACTTTTGCAAAAACTCCGATGATGATGATGTGATAATCTAATACTCTCACATGCATGGTTTTATGCTTTATTGTATTTGCTCTGTGACTCACCATCGAGTGAGATTGTGGTACTTGATCCTGTCAGTGTCCGTGTCGGACTAGATCCGAGGGATTGACGGGTTATTCCCATTTAAGTGTGGTCTAGCCTCTAAGGCAGGGCTTAGGCACTTAAGTTGGAATAATTCGGGCAGTTCCACCACAGCGCGTTGTCGCGCCGAGCAGGGGGCCGCGCCGCGGACGGCGGCCGAGCGGGCCGGGGCAGGGGAGCCGCGCCGCGGCCGGGCACTGAAGCCGAGCCGTGCGCCGGGGACGGGGAGGGCGAGCGCGCTGGGCCGCCGAGGCTGGCCACACCAGGACGGGGTCGAGGCCGGGCCGCGCGCCATGGCCAAGCCGAGGCTGAGCCGGACCGCGCGCGAGGGAGGGGGGCCAGGGCCGGCCGGACGGCGCCATGGCCGGAGAAGGTGAGGGAGGGGAGAGGAGAGAGAGGAGGGAGGGGCTTACCGCACGGGGGGGGGGGGGGGGGGGCGAGGACGAGCGGCGGTTCGGCAGCGCGCGGGGGAGACAAGGGCGAGCGGGCGCGGGGAGAGAGAGAGAGATTTTGGGGGGAGGGGAGGGGATGACGGGTGGGGCCCACGGGGAGGGGTGGTGGCGGTGGCTAACTGCCACGCGCACCATGCGGGGGGGGGGGGGGACGCTGGGGCCGGCTGGGCCGCGCAGGGGGGGAGCTGGGCCGCGGGAGGGGGAAGGGGAGAGGGGAAAGGCTAGGCCGCGCTAAGAAGCCGGCCTAGGGAGAGAGAGGGGGGGCTTTTCTATTTTCCTATTTTCTTTTAGCTCCAAATTCTCTCCTAATTAATAAATAAATACCCCAATGAAGACCAAGCGAATACACACAAAAGGAAAAGATGCGTGGATCGGCATGATGCAACAACCAAAGAAACCCACTTCTAGGATTTATACACGACATAGAGTTTTGGAAATGGGTAAGGTTTAGCGAAAATAAATGGGAAAAGAGAGGTAACGCCCGAATTTGGCGAGTGAAAGAGAAAGAAAAAATTCAATTCCAAAATTCAGGGTGTTACAAACCTATCCCCCTTAAAAGAATCTCACCCTTGAGATTCAAGGTTGGCTAGCAAAGAGCTCAGGATATTTAGCCATCAGATAATCTTCACGCTCCCAAGTTGCTTCTTCTTCAGAGTGATGACCCCATGTGACTTTGCACATTCTGATAGTCTTCCTTCGGGTGACTCTGTCTGCAGTCTCAATGATTTGCGTTGGCTTCTCAATGTAGGTCAAATCTTCCTGGACTTCGAGACCCTCCACTGGCAACTGCTCTTCTGGCATGCGCAGACACTTCTTTAACTAAGACACATGAAAGACATCATGCACGGCAGACAAATTTTCTGGCAGACTGAGCTGATAGGCCACTTCTCCACGCCTTGCGAGAATCTGATACGGACCAATATAGCGGGGTGCTAGCTTGCCTTTGACTCCGAATTGTTTGACTCCTCTGATAGGCGATACCTTCAAATAGACAAAATCTCCAACTTCGAAACTCAGCTCTATTCTTCTTGTGTCTGCATAGCTTCGCTGCCTTGATTGCGCTATCTTCAGATTCTCTCGAACCATCTTGAGTTCTCTTCAGCTTCAAGCAGAATGTCTGGTCCGAACACTCGCTTTTCTCTAGGTTGATCCCATTGCAACGAAGTTCTACAACTCCTCCCATAAAGCACCTAAAATAGTGACATCTTCAATCTGGCCTGGTAACTGATGTTATAGGAGAACTCTGCATAAGGCAACCTCTTGTCCCATTCGGACTGATCTTGCAACACATAGGCTCTCAACATATCTTCAAGGATTTGATTCGTTCTTTTAGTCTGACTGTCTGTCTGTGGATGGTAGGCTGAACTGAAATTCAGATGTGTACCCAAGGCTTCATGCAACTGCTGCTAGAAATGAGAGGTGAACTGCGTTCCTCTATCTGACACTATCTTCTTTGGCACACCGTGAAGACAAACGATCCGAGACATGTACAACTCTGCCAATACTGCACTGCTGTAGTTGGTCTTGACAGGTATGAAGTGGGCTGACTTGGTTAAGTGGTCCACCACTACCCAAATGGAATCGTAGCCGGCTCGAGTACGAGGCAATCCAACTATGAAATCCATCCCAATTTCATCCCATTTCCACTGAGGAATTCACAACGGTTGCAACAATCCAGCTGGTCTCTGATGCTCTGCCTTAATCCGTCTACAGCTATCGCACATAGCCACATGCTCTGCGATTTCTCTCTTCATTCCGTACCACCAGAACTTCTTCTTCAGATCCTGATACAACTTCTCACTTCTAGGGTGTATAGAATAAGCTGTCTCATGAGCTTCCTTGAGGATCAACTCCCAAATAGACTGGACAATGGGAACACACAAGCGGTCCTTGAACCATATCACACCTTCTGCATCTTCCCGAAAATCTTTACCTCTGCCATCTAGAATCAGTCGCCGCATTTCACAGATCTTCTCATCATGCTTCTATGCTTCTTTGATTTCCTGTTCCAAGGTGGGTTCTAGCTCAACTGTCACTCCTCGTATATTGTTCAAGAACCCGGGACTCAGCCTGTTAAACTCTTTGGCCAACTCATAAGGCATCGGATGAGCGACCATCATATTGACCTGACTCTTCCTACTCAAAGCATCTGCCACTACGTTCGCTTTGCCTGGATGGTAATGAATCTCCAATTCATAGTCTTTGATCAACTCTAACCATCTTTATTGCCCCATATTCAGCTCTGACTGAGTGAATATGTACTTCAGACTCTTGTGGTCTGTGTAAACATCACACTTCTGCCCATACAGATAGTGCCTCCATGTCTTCAGTGCATGAACCACTGCTGCCAACTCTAGGTCATGGATTGGGTAATTCTTCTCATGAGCCTTCAGCTGTCGGGACGAGTAAGCCACAACTCTTCCCTCTTGCATTAACACGCATCCCAAACCAGTGTAACAAGCGTCGCAATACACCGAGAAGGGCTTGTGCACATCAGGCAAGACTAAGACAGGCGTTGTAGTCAACTTCTCTTTCAACGCTTCAAAGGCTTCTTGGCATTTCTGGGTCCACTTGAACTCAACTTTGTTGCCTAACAAAGCTGTCATTGGTTTCGCAATCTTCAAAAACCCTTCAATGAATCGCCGATAATATTCGGCCATTCCAATGAAGCTCTTGATTCCTCGAGCATCTGTTGGCACTTTCCAGTTCAGAATGTCTGCCACTTTCTTCGGATCCATAGCCAATCCTTCTTTGTTGATTATGTGACCCAAGAACAGGACTTCATCAATCCAGAACTCGCACTTGCTCAACTTTGCATACAGTTGGTGCTCTCGCAATCTCTGCAAAACCATCCTCAAATGACCCGCATGCTCTTCTTCGCTTTGAGAATATATAAGAATGTCATCAATAAATACCACCACAAACTTGTCAAGATAATCCATGAATACACTATTCATTAGATTCATGAAGAAGGCTGGTGCATTTGTTAGACCGAAAGACATCACGGTGAACTCATACAACCCATACTTGGTAATGAATGCCGTCTTCGGAATATCTGAAGGTCGAATCCTGAGCTGGTGATAACCTAACCTCAGATCTATCTTTGAAAACACGCTAGCTCCTCTCAACTGGTCGAATAGATCTTCTATTCTGGGCAAGGGGTACTTGTTCTTGATTGTGACCTCATTCAGAGCTCGATAGTCGATACACATCCTTCTAGTGCCATTTTTCTTCTCCACGAATAGGATGGGGGTGGCCCAAGGCGAGGTGCTTGGCCGGATGTAACCTTTCTCTGACAGCTCATCGATCTGCTTCTTAAGCTCAACCAACTTTGGTCCAGATACTCTGTAAGCTCTCTTAAAGATGGGGGCGGTGCCAGGAAGAAGCTCTATGGCAAACTCAACTTTTCGCTCAGGCGGCATACCTGGTAGGTCCTTTGGGAACACATCTAGGAACTCAGACACAACCTTGATAATATCAAGTGGATCTACCTCACTGCTATCGACAGTCATCTGATAACAACTTCCTTTCTTTGGCTCAGGCGGGACTAACTCGATCACCACTTCCTCTCCTAGTGGAGACATCAACTTGATTGTCCTCTTATCACAACTGATAACTGCCTGATACTTATATAGCCAGTTCATCCCTAGGATGACATATATTCCCTGAGTACCCATTACTATAAGATTGGCGGGAAACACTATCCCCCTTAGTTCCACACTTACATTCAAGCAAATGCTATCGGCTCGAATTCTACCACCGGCTGAGTCAATTTGAATGGGGGTTGACATGGTAGTTATTGGAAGATTATGTGCTTCTACCCATGATGTAGTAATGAATGAATGCGTTGCTCCAGTATCAAATAACACCTCTGCAATATGGAGTCGACTGGGAACATACCTACTATCATGCCGGGGGTCTCCTCAACTGCTTCAGCCTCCAAGTGGTTCAGTCTCCCATGGTTATAGCGTGGCTGAGAGCGGTTGCCTGCTCCAGGCTGAGACACATTCTGCTTTGCTAGGGCGCCTGGGCCTGACTACTGTTGGGCTGCCTTCTTCAAACATTGCATCACCCAATGGCCTTGCTCTCCACAGTGGAAACATGCCCTGCTCCCGCCTTGAACTGGTGCTGCTTGACTATTCTGCTAGTTTGCTGGGACAGGAAGATGAGGTGCCTACTGATTCTGCCTATGGAACTGACCTCCTCCTGACTGATTGTTCTAGCGATTCTGATGCTGGTGTTGAGGATACTGCCTTTGAAATTGCTGATGCTGAGGTGGACGCTGGTTCTGCCTGAACTGCTGAGGTGGATTGCCCGAGAAACGAGGGCGATTGCTGCTTCCAGACTGGGGTCCACTGATCTTACGCTTGTGATCCTCCATCTCTTTAAGCTTCCTCTCTGTTATGATTGCTCTATCAATCAGGTGCTAGAATGTGGGGAAGGTATGATTCATCAGGTGATACTACAGAGGATCGACCAAGCCTCTCAGGAAACGATACTGTCTCTTAGCGTCGGTGTTGACATCTTCAGGAGCGTAGCGAGATAGCTGCAGAAACCTGTCTCGATACTCACTAACAGACATTGACCCTTGCTTGAGTGCCAGGAACTCTTTCTTCTTCACTGTCATCAGACCTGCTGGAACATGGTACTGACGGAAGCTATCTCTGAATTCTTCCCAGGTGATGGCGTTGGGGTTGGTATGGGTGGCAAGATAGGACTCCCACTATGACTGAGCTGCTCCTCTCAACAGACGGGGACCATACAGAACATTCTCCCTATCATCACACCGAGCGGTGTGCAATTCCCGCTCCACAGTATGCAGCTAGTCTTCAGCATCCATGGGGTCAGAAGAGTGAGCGAACACTGGGGGATGACCTCTCATGAATTCAGCACGCTTGTCCCTGGCATCTGAGGCATCTGAGGCTGGGGTGGTGGCTGCTACTGCTGCTGCTGAATGGCGGCCAGAGTCTGACTGATGGCTTGAACTGCCTGAGTCTGCATCATGAACATCTGCTCGATGGTCATCGGGGGCGGGGTGGCAGCTGCTGTTGCTGGGGTGCCTCATCCTGCGGTGCTGCCTGCTCCTGCTAAGCATGCCTTCCTCCTCTGTGCCTGTTTTCTGACATCTGCAGAATGCAACCACACATCAGAACTGATCTTGCAAATCTTGCAGCATAAGAAAAGAGTATAGAATTCTTCCACAACACTGAACAGATGAACATCTTCACTGATCTCCAACACAGACCAACACAGCTTCTCAGATAAAGAGGAAAGTGGAATAAAAGGCTTTTACCAACTAGATAACTAACTTCATTAACATATAACAGGTAAACCATAATGCAGGGGATACCCACACTCTAGTGACAGTCATTACAAAGATCCAACTCCAACATTGTTCATCATAACAAGCATAAAAGCACAGGATAAGCAAACTACCCTATCTAACTAAGACTAACTAAAAGCAAGACTGAGACTAATACTATGACTAAGACTAAGATTAAAACTTCTATATTAAGCATTTGTTACAGGACCCAACACTAACGTTCTATGGTTCTAAATTTATCTTGGTCCTGCAGTCGGGGTTGCCATAAGACTGGTGTCCACGCCGAGGTGAGCGGTACGGGTGCTGAGTCCCGACGAGAGCGGGGGAGCCATCCTCCAGGTGACGATGCTCCGCGCGCTCAGCCCGCAGCTGGGCGATCTCAGCACGAGCCCTACTCAGCTCGTCTAATGCATGGTCCAGCTCCGTGTTTAGCACGACAGCTAAGTTGACTGTGCTACTCAACCTATGATTGTCCTCGCCAACGGGTGAGACAATCACGCCTCCTGTGCTGCCAAATGGATGACGGGGGTAATACTTCAGGTTGAGACCATTGGCTACCCCGCCGAGCACTGAGCAGTAGTGCAAAAGCTCACACCGTGCGACATCTTGCATGGCCGCCTCAGCTGAGTCCCACTCAGAGATAGAGTAGTGCTCTGAGCAGATCTTCGCACCCCGAAGACTGTTCTCCGGATGGCGCACCAAGCAGGTCGCCTCCCAACAGTTCGGGCAGACCCCGCGACTGTGTTGGAAGACCACATAGCGATACTCGATAGACCAAGTACGCCGGTCAAGTGCCCGATGTAGCAGGGTGTCGAGCGCATCGTGGAAGTGACACCCGCGAGCAGCGTCGCGAGTGATGGGTCGAGCAACCCATCCTTCCAGCTCCTGGTCAGCAGAAAGGTCGGTGCTGAAGCTCAAGCTATCGTCGCCGCCTCCATCGTCTGGGTCTCCTCTAGCAGCTATTCCAGTGGCCGGGGCGCTCAGTGGTGGTGCAGGGGGCGCCTCCAGCGGGAGCATAGGGGAGCAGCTCCTCACAGACTCTATCTCCTGCTGGAGCGAGAAAGAAGAGCCCTGCTGTTCCAGCTCCTGTCGTCGACACTCCTGCTCCTCGTGCAGGCGGTGGTGCAGCCTCTCCAAGTGGCTAGACTGACCAGTCACCGGACGGCGAAGCGGACGCTCAGCGAGATGAGAGGGTAAGAAGGGGATGACAGACTTCCGTGCAGTGTGTCTAAGACGAGCCATCTACAAAAGTCACCATAAGCATAAGAGTGAGAACAGAACTAATATGACCAGCAAGTAATAAACCATAAATAAAATGAGGAATTAGAATAAACAAAAGGATTTTTAGCAAGGTATAATATATAGTAGAACATAGGTTTGGTCGATATGACCAACTTTTGAAGGGATACCAAAGTTAAGGTGATAATAGGGGTCTATAATCCTTAGAACGATCATTCTACTCTAGGTTAGCGGTCCTACAGTCAGCACAGCTTTGATACCACCTATGTCACACCCGGTTTTTAGAAGGCAAACCGAATGCGAACCATGTACGTGCCAGGATCAGCAATTCACGTACACAACAGTTACATAACTGGACATCATCACACAGTGCTCAGATAATAACATAAAAGGGTAATAATAGTCGATTACATCATATGTCTAAGACATCCACATAGTCTTTACAATAATCAAAGTGCGGAAAAGAAACATAGATACACACGGCCTTCACAGGCAGCCGACTGGGGGTTGCCGCTAACCCATGCCTAGAACTCGTCATAATCTTGGAACTCATGGAAGTCTCCTTCCACGGCTTCATCTTCTCCTGAGCAGTGGTTGCAATGGGGACAACTTGGGGAAGGGGGGGGGGGTTGGTGTGTAGAGCAAGGGTGAGTACACATCAACATACTTAGCAAGTGTCCTGTTTGGCTGTAGTGGACTAGCTTTATGTGGGGGTAAGTCAAGCAGTTGCTTTTAGTTGGTCAGATTATTATTACTAGTAGAGAGGGCCAAATTTTAGTATTAACCCATGTTGTTAACCCAAAAGTACCCTTTCCAAACGGAAAGAATACCACTTACCATCACTAGAGTCAATACCAAAACCAGCATTCTCATTGCCACCTGTAATCCGAACATCTCTGATCAAGTATCACTAATCAATGGAGCTCCTTTGGCCGCTCATAACCACGAGCACGGCTGATATATCAGTTTTCAAACACTCTGCAGAGGTTGCGCACTTTACCCACAAGTCGTGATTCCCTTCCTGCCCAGAGATCATGACTCTCCATTGATCACTACCAAGGTGACCTAGCGGGGTATCACTACGTAGCCTTTACAAAGATTCCCCGAGGCTGTAGCCACCCGTTAGGTTTCCTAAATGCACCGCACTCCTCCCCAAGGGGCGAACCAAACTTGGTAGAGCGAGTCGCATACACCGAGCCCCATTAACGGCACGACGGCTAATGTCACACCCAGTTTTAGAAGGAAACCGAATGCGAACCATGTACGTGCCAGGATCAGCAATTCACGTACACAGCAATTACATAACATGGACATCATCACACAGTGCTCAAATAATATTAAAAAGGGACATAATAGTCGATTACATCATATGTCTAAGACATCCACATAGTCTTTACAATAAATCAAAGTGCGGAAAAGAAACGTAGATAAATGCGGCCTTCACAGGCAGCCGACTGGGGGTTTGCCGCTAACCCACGCCTAGAACTCGTCGTAGTCTTGGAACTCCTGGAAGTCTCCTTCCACGACTTCATCTTCTCCTGAGCAGTGGTTGCAATGCTGACAACCTGGGGATAGGGGGGGGTTTGGTGTGTAGAGCAAGGGTGAGTACACATCAACATACTCAGCAAGTATCCTGTTTGGCTGTAGTGGACTAGCTTTATGTGGGGATAAGTCAAGCAGTTGCTTTTAGTTGGTCAGATTATTATTTACTAGTAGAAAGCCAGGTTTTAACATTAACCCAAGCTATTAGCCCGATGTACCCTTTCCAAACGGAAAGAATACCACCTACCAGTACCATAGTCGTAACCAGAACCATCAATCTCATTGCCACCTATAAACCAAAATGTCTCTGATCAAGTACCACTAATCACTGGAGCTCCCTTGGCCGCTCATAACCGCGAGCACGACTGATATATCAGTTTCATAACACTCTGTAGAGGTTGTGCACTTTACCCATGAGCCGTGATTCCTCTTTTTGCCTCGGGTTGTACGGACCCTTGAACACTCCCAAGGTGAGTAGGCAGGGTCTCACTACGTAGCCTTTACAAAGATTCTTCGGGGTTGTAGCCGCCCGTTAGGTTTCCTAAATGTACCACACTCCTCCCCAAGGGACAAATCAACCTTGGCAGAGCGAGCCGCATACACCGAGCCCCATTGACGGCACGACGGCGAAGCAAACTACACCCCAGATCCTCTAATTATTCAGCTAAGGGCACCCCATTCCACCCTCATGGTTGCACTGTTTTCCCGGGCAGTTATCCAAAGAACAGGTCCTTACGGAGAGGCACTCGAGAAACCGCTCGAGCCCCCTTAAAGACCACAAGTATAATATCATAATAAAAGAGGGGAAACAGCGTATCATTGATCATTCTCATCATGTTCATTGATTAGAGTTGGGCAATAACATAAGACTAAGCAATAATAATCCAACCCAGATAGGTAAACAAGGACATGGATAACAAAAGCTAGTAAATCCTTAGGTATAAATGTGTAATGCGGGAGGTGAATTAAAGAATGAATAGGATAGAGATAGGTCAAGGGACACTTGCCTCCACCAACCGACTGCTGCTCAGGGGCTTCTCCTGCGAGTTCTTCGGGCTCTCCGACCGGATCGTTCTCTATGCGAGCGCAAACATACATACATCCACATATTTAATACAAAAGAACAGTACACCATACAATAGAATGCAGTAAGTAAACAGACGTTCCACACGGGCTCGCAATTACGGTTAAGAGAAAAAGAGAAAAAGACAGCCGAGAAACGATCACGTTACATGATTATAAGTTAACCACTCGCTTAATAGAAGGGAATTAATGTAGACACTATGTATAGCATAAAGTAAAGTCATGTTTCATGTCTAATCATTATAAGCAGATGAAGATACATAAAAAGGATTGTCGCGCGGCGAGACGCGCGACATAGCACTCTAAGACGAATTAGGAAATCAACGACTCGTCGCGCGACCGAGCACACAACGAGACACTTTGCATTAATCATAAAGAGACGTTAAGCTTCGCGTGACGAAACGCACGACGGCATACGTTTACTAAACTGAGTCTAAAGTGGAACGTCGCGTGAATACACGCGCGACGTTACACATTAAACAACCGGAAACTAAAATGGATCGTCGCGCGACGAAGCGCACGACGCAACACATAAATAGAATCTGAATTTAGACAAATCCGTCGCACGACGAAGCGTGCGACGCAGCACGCTAACTAACGGAGTCTGACATTAACTACAAACCAAGGAATAGTCACCGCGTGCGTGGGTTCGCGCACGCGGGAACGAGTTAGTGGTGAATGGGGGAGCGCGAGGCCACGCCAAGGCCATGCGAGCCACGCCGAGGGGCGGGACGCCGCGCGCAGGGGGCCGAGGCCGCGCCGGGGCCGCGCTGGGGGCCACGCCGGGCCGCGCCAGGGGCTGCGCCGGGGCGGAGGCCGCGCCGGGGCCGCGCCGGGGCCGCGCCGGGGGCCACGCCGGGTCGTGCCAGGGGCTGCGCTGGGGGCTACACCGGGGGCTGCACCGGTGGTCGAGCCACCGGGGGCCGCGTCGGGGGCCGGAGGCCACGCCAGGGCCGCGCCGGGGCCACGCCGGGCGAGCAGGGGAGGCAGGGCGCCACCGCGCGCGAGCAGGGGGGACGGGGCGGGGGTCGCCGCCGCGGGCAGGGAGAGGGGCGGGGACCGCCGCCGCGGGCCAGGGGAGGGGCGGGGCCGCGCCGCCGGCGAACGGGGAGGGCAGGGGCGCGCGCGTGCAGGGAAAAGAGAAGGCGCGCGCATGGGGAGAAGAGGAGGGAGAGGGAGAGAGAGGAGAAGGGAAGGGGAGGGGAGCTCACCTCGGGGTCCAAATTCCAGTGATCGCCGTTTCCAATCCCTAGGGCACCACGGGGAGAGAGAGGTGGAAGAGGGAGAGGGAGGTTGCTGCGCGGGAAATCCAAATGAGAGAGGGAGGAGGGGAGGGGGCGCATGGGGGGGGGCACTAGGGGCGTGCAGGGCCGGGCCGGATTGGGCTGGGTTTAGTTGGGACCGAGCCACTTCGCGGATCGAATCTCACAACACGCATAACCATCAAACGGAAATCAATCGCGAATCGAAAATCGAGACGGAACGAGACGAACACGCGACACCAAACAAAGAAATGTGCTTCGGCATGATGCAACACCCATGACACTTAGGTTTTGGTTTATACACGACACGGACACTTGTCACTATACTGGTTTGAAATTGGGAGGAAGGAGGGAAACAGGAAGAGAAAAGAGAGTAACGCCCGAATTTGGTGAGAGAAAAGAAGAAAAAATTCTACCCCCAAATTTAGGGCGTTACAAACCTATCCCCCTTAAAAGAATCTCGCCCTCGAGATTCAGGGTTGGCTAGCAAAGAGCTCAGGGTATTTAGCCATCAGATCTTCTTCACGCTCCCAGGTTGCTTCTTCCTCAGAGTGGTGATTCCATCTGACCTTGCACATTCTGATGGTCTTCCTTCGGGTGACTCTGTCTGCGGTCTCAAGGATTTGCGTTGGCTTCTCAACGTAGGTCAAGTCCTTCTGGACTTCAAGACCTTCAACTGGCAACTGCTCCTCTGGCACACGCAAGCACTTCTTCAATTGAGACACATGAAAGACATCATGCACAGCAGACAAACCTTCTGGCAAACTGAGCTGATAAGCCACTTCTCCATGCTTTCTGAGAATTTGATACGGACCGATGTAGCGGGGTGCTAGCTTGCCTTTGACTCCGAATCTTCTGACTCCTCTGATCGGTGACACTTTCAGATAGACGAAGTCTCCAACCTCGAAACTCAGCTCTCTTCTTCTTGTGTCTGCATAGCTTCGCTGCCTCGATTGCGCTATCTTTAGATTCTCTCGAACCATCTTGATGTTCTCTTCAGCTTCAAGCAAAACGTCTAGCCCAAACACTTGCTTTTCTCTAGGCTGATCCCATTGCAACGGAGTTCTACAACTCCTCCCATAGAGTGCCTGAAATGGTGACATCTTCAAGCTGGCCTGGTAGCTGTTGTTATAGGAGAACTCTGCATAAGGCAACTTCTTGTCCCATCCGGACTGGTCTTGCAACGCACAGGCTCTCAACATGTCTTCAAGGATTTGATTGGTTCTTTCGGTCTGACCATCTGTCTGCGGATGATAAGCTGAACTGAAATTAAGATGTGTGCCCAAGGCTTCATGCAACTGCTGCCAGAAATGAGAGGTGAATTGAGTTCCTCTGTCTGACACTATCTTCTTTGGCACACCGTGAAGACAAACGATCCGAGACATGTACAACTCTGCCAATACTGCACTGCTGTAGTTGGTCTTGACAGGTATGAAGTGGGCTGACTTGGTCAAGCAGTCCACCACTACCCAAATGGAATCGTAGCCGGCTCGAGTGCGAGGCAATCCGACTATAAAATCCATACCAATTTCATCCCATTTCCAATGAGGAATTTGCAATGGTTGCAACAATCCAGCTATTCTCTGGTGCTCTGCCTTGATCCGCCGACCACTATCACACATAGCCACATACTCTGCGATTTCCCTCTTCATTCCGTACCACCAGAATTTCTTCTTCAGATCCTGATACATCTTTTCACTTCCAGGATGAATCAAATAAGCTATCTCATGAGCTTCCTTGAGAATCAACTCCCGAATAGACTGGACATTGGGAACACATAAGCGGTCTTTGAACCATATCACACCTTCTGCATCTTCCCTAAAATCTTTGCCTCTGCCATCTAGAATCAGTCGCCGGATCTCACTGATCTTCTCATCATTCTTCTGTGCTTCTTTGATTTCCTGCTCCAGGGTAGGTTCCAACTCAATTGTGACTCCTCGCGTGTCGTTTAGAAATCCGAGACTCAACCTGTCAAACTCTTTGGCCAACTCATAAGGCATCGGACGAGCGACCATCAGATTGACCTGACTCTTCCTGCTCAAAGCATCTGCCACTACGTTCGCTTTGCCTGGATGGTAGTGAATCTCCAACTCATAGTCTTTGATCAACTCTAACCATCTTCTTTGCCTCATATTCAGCTCTGACTGAGTGAATATGTACCTTAGACTCTTGTGGTCTGTGTAAACATCACATTTCTATCCATACAGATAGTGCCTCCATGTCTTCAATGCGTGAACCACTGCTACCAACTCTAGGTCATGGATTAGGTAATTCTTCTCATGAACCTTCAGCTGTCGGGACGAGTAAGCCACAACTCTTCCCTCTTGCATCAACACGCATCCCAAACCGGTGTAACAAGCATCACAATACACCGAGAAGGGCTTGTGCACATCAGGCAAGACTAAGACAGGTGCTGTAGTCAACTTCTCTTTCAGCGCTTCAAAGGCCTCTTGACATTTTTGGGTCCACTTGAACTCAACCTTGTTACCTAGCAACGCTGTCATTGGTTTCGCAATCTTCGAAAACCCTTCAATGAATCGCCGATAGTATCCGGCCATTCCAATAAAGCTCTTAATTCCTCGAGCATCTTTTGGCGCTTTCCAGTTCAGAATGTCTGCCACTTTCTTCGGATCCACAGCCAATCCTTCTTTGTTGATTATGTGACCCAAGAACAGAACTTCACTGATCCAGAACTCACACTTGCTCAACTTTGCATACAACTGGTGCTCTCGCAATCTCTGCAATACCATCCTCAAATGATCTGCATGCTCTTCTTCGCTTTGAGAATAAATCAGAATATCATCAATAAATACCACCACAAACTTATCAAGGTAATCCATGAATACACTGTTCATCAAGTTCATAAAAAAGGTTGGTGCATTTGTTAGACCGAAAGACATCACAGTGAACTCATACAACCCATACTTGGTAATGAATGCCGTCTTCGGAATGTCTGAAGGTCGAATCCTGAGCTGATGATAACCCGACCTCAGATCAATCTTGGAGAACACACTGGCTCCTCTCAACTGGTCGAACAGATCTTCTATTCTAGGCAAAGGGTACTTGTTCTTGATCGTGACCTCATTCAGAGCTCGATAATCGATACACATCCTTTTGGTGCCATCTTTCTTCTCCACAAATAGGACAGGGGCGGCCCAAGGCGAGGTGCTTGGCCGAATGTAACCTTTCTCTGACAGCTCATCGATCTGCTTCTTAAGTTCAATCAACTCTGGTCTAGATATTCTATAAGCTCTCTTAAAGATAGGGGCGGTTCCAGGAAGAAGCTCTATGGCAAACTCAACTTTCCGCTCCGGTGGCATACCTGGTAGGTCCTTTGGAAACACATCCGGGAACTCGGACACAACCTTGATACTCTCAATTGGGTCTGCTTCGCTGCTATCGACAGCCATTTGGTAACAACTTCCTTTCTTCGGCTCAGGCGAGACTAACTCGGTCACCACTTCCTCTCCTAGTGGGGACACCAACTTAATTGTCCTCTTATCACAATTGATAACTGCCTGATACGTATCTAGCCAATTCATCCCTAGGATGACATTTATTCCCTGAGTACCCATTACTATGAGGTTGGCGGGAAACGCTATCCCCCTTATTTCCACACATACATTCAAACATATGCTATCAGTTCGAATTCTACCACCGGCTGAGTCAATTTGAATGGGGGTTTACATGGTAGTAATTGGAAGATTATGTGCTTCTACCCATGATGCAGTAATGAAAGAATGCGTTGCTCCAGTATCAAATAACACTTCCGCAATATGGGAGTCAACTGGGAACATACCTACTATCATGCCGGGGGTCTCCTGAACTGCTTCAGCCTCCAAGTGGTTCAGTCTCCCATGATTATAGCGCGACTGAGAGCGGTTGCCTGCTCCAGGCTGAGACACATTCTGCTTTGCTGGGGCATTGGGGCCTGATTGCTGCTGGGCTGCCTTCTTCGGACATTGCATCACCCAATGGCCTTGCTCTCCACAGTGGAAACATGCTATGTTTCCAACCTGAGCTGGTGCTGCCTGATTGTTCTGCTGGTTTGCTGGGGCAGGAAGACGAGGTGCCTGCTGATTCTGCCTCTGAAACTGACCTCCTCCTGACTTATTGTTCTGACGATTCTGATACTGATGCTGAGAAAACTGCCTTTGGAATTGCTGATGCTGCTGAGGTGGACGCTGGTTCTGCCTGAACTGCTGAGGTTGATTGCCTGAGAAACGAGGACGACTGCTGCTTCCAGGCTGGGGTCCACTGATTTTGCGCTTGCGATCCTCCATCTCTTTGCGCTTTCTCTCTGTCATGATTGCTCTGTCAATCAGGTGCTGGAATGTCGGGAAGGTATGATTCATCAGTTGGTACTGCAGAGGGTCGACCAAGCCTCTTAGGAAACGGTACTGTCTCTTGGCGTCGGTGTTGACATCTTCAGGAGCATAGCGAGACAGCTGCAGAAACCTGTCCCGGTACTCGCTAACAGACGATGACCCTTGCTTGAGGGCCAGGAACTCCTCCTTCTTCACTGTCATCAGACCTGCAGGAACATGGTACTGACGAAAGCTTCCTCTAAACTCTTCCCAGGTGATGGTGTCGGGGTGGGCATGGGTGGCGAGATAGGACTCCCACCATGACTGAGCTGCTCCTCTCAATAGACGGGGACCATACAGGACTTTCTCCCTGTCATCGCACTGAGCGGTATGCAACTCCCGCTCCACAGTGCGCAGCCAGTCTTCCGCATCCATGGGGTCAGAAGAGTGAGCAAATGTTGGGGGATGACCTCTCATGAATTCAGCACGCTTGTCTCTGGGCATCTGAGGCATCTGAGGCTAAGGTGGTGGCTGCTGCTGCTGCTGAATGGCGGCCAGAGTCTGACCAATGGCTTGAACAGCCTGAGTCTGCATCAGGAACATATGCTCGATGGACATCGGGGGCGGGGGTGACAGGTGCTGCTGCTGGGGCACCTCATCTTACGAAGCTGCCTGCTCCTGCTGAGCACGCCTCCCTCCTCTGCGCCTGTTTTCTGACATCTGCAGAACGCAACCACACATCAGAACTAATCTTGCAAATCTTGCAGCATGAGAAAAGAGTATAGAATTCTCCATAACACTGAACAGATGAGCATCTTCACTGATCTCCAACACAGACCAACACAGCTCCTCAAATAAAGAGGAAAGTGGAATAAAAGGCTTCCCAACAAAATAACTAACTACTTTAACATATAACAGGTAAACCAAAATGCAGGGGATACCCACACTCTGGTGACAGTCATTACAAAGATCCAAATCAAACATGGTTCATCATGACAAACATAAATGAACAGGATATAGCAAACTACCATGTCTAACTAAGACTAACTAAAAGCGAGACTAATGCTAAGACTGTAGCTTCTATGTATATATATTCGTATTAATTACAAGATCCGACTCTAATGATCTATGGTTCTAAATTTATCTTGGTCTTGCAGTCGGGGTTGCCATAAGACTGGTGTCCACGCCGGGGTGAGCGGTACGGGTGCTGAGTCCCGATGGGAGCGGGGGAACCATCGTCCAGGTGACGACGCTCCGCGTGCTCAGCCCGCAGCAGGGCGATCTCAGCACGAGCCCTACTCAGCTCGTCTAGCGCATGGTTTAGCTTCGTGTTTAGCACGACGGCTAGGTTGACTGTGTTGTTCAACCTAGGATTGTCCTCACCAACAGGTGAGACAATCACGCCTCCTGTGCTGCCAGATGGACGGCGGGGGTAGTACTTTAGGTTGAGACCATCAGCTACCCCACCGAGCACTGAGCAGTAGTGCGAAAGCGCACGCCATGCGGCATCTTGCATGGCCGCCTCAGTTGAGTCCTGCTCAGAGATGGAATAGTGCTCTAAGCAGACCTCCGCACCCCAGAGACCGTTCTCCGGACGGTGCACCAAGCAGGTCGCCTCCCAGCGGTCTGGGTAGACCCCGTGACTATGCTGGTAGACCACACAACGATACTCGATGGACCAAGTACGCCGGTCAAGTGCCCGACGTAGCAGGGTGTCGAGCGCATCGTGGAAGTGACACCCGCGAGGAGCGTCGCGAGTGATGGGTCGAGCAACCCATTCTTCCGGCTCCTGGTCAGCAAAAAATTCGGTGTCGTGGCTCGAGCTCTCGTCGCCACCTCCGTCGTCTGGGTCTCCTCCAGCAGCTACTCCAGGGGCAGGGGCGCCCAGTGGTGGTGTAGGGGGCGCCTCCAGAGGAAGCACATGGGAGCAACTCCTCACTGACTCTATCTCCTGCTGGAGCGAGAAAGAAGAGCCCTGCTGCTCCTGTCGTCGATGTTCCTGCTCCTCATGCAGGTGGTGGTGCAGCCTCTCCAAATGGCTGGACTGTCCGGCCACGGGACGGCGAAGCGGACGCTCAGCAAGGTGGGAGGGTAAGAAGGGGATGACGAACTTTCGTGCAGTGTGTCTAAGACGAGCCATCTACAAAAGGCACCGTAAGCATAAGAATGAGAACAGAACTAATATGACCAGCAAGTAATGAACAATAAATAAATGAAAGATTAAAATAAAACACAATTTTCAGCAAGGTATAATATATAGTAGAACATAGGTTTGGTCGATATGACCAACTTTTGAAGGGATATCAAAGTCAAGGCAGGGACAGAGGTCTAAAATCCTTAGAACAACCATTCTACTCTAGGTTAGCGGTCCTACAGTCAGCACGGCTTTGATACCACCTATGTCACACCTGGTTTTAGAAGGCAAACCGAATGCGAACCATGTACGTGCCAGGATCAGCAATTCACGTACACAGCAGTTACATAACATGGACATCATCACACAGTGCTCAAATAATATTAAAAAGGGACATAATAGTCGATTACATCATATGTCTGAGACATCCACATAGTCTTTACAATAAATCAAAGTGCGGAAAAGAAACGTAGATAAACGCGGCCTTCACAGGCAGCCGACTGGGGGTTTGCCGCTAACCCACGCCTAGAACTCGTCGTAGTCTTAGAACTCCTGGAAGTCTCCTTCCACGGCTTCATCTTCTCCTGAGCAGTGGTTGCAATGCTGACAACCTGGGGATGGGGGGGTTTGGTGTGTAGAGCAAGGGTGAGTACACATCAACATACTCAGCAAGTATCCTGTTTGGCTGTAGTGGACTAGCTTTATGTGGGGATAAGTCAAGCAGTTGCTTTTAGTTGGTCAGATTATTATTTACTAGTAGAAAGCCAGGTTTTAACATTGACCCAAGCTATTAGCCCAATGTACCCTTTCCAAACGGAAAGAATACCACCTACCAGTACCATAGTCGTAACTAGAACCATCAATCTCATTGCCACCTATAAACCAAAATGTCTCTGATCAAGTACCACTAATCACTGGAGCTCCCTTGGCCGCTCATAACCGCGAGCGCGGCTGATATATCAGTTTCATAACACTCTGCAGAGGTTGTGCACTTTACCCATGAGTAGTGATTCCTCTTTTTGCCTCGGGTTGTACGGACCCTTGAACACTCCCAAGGTGAGTAGGCAGGGTCTCACTACGTAGCCTTTACAAAGATTCTCCGGGGCTGTAGCCGCCCGTTAGGTTTCCTAAATGTACCGCACTCCTCCCCAAGGGACAAATCAACCTTGGCAGAGCGAGCCGCATACACCGAGCCCCATTGACGGCACGACGGCGAAGCGAACTACACCCCAGATCCTCTAATTATTCAGCAAAGGGCACCCCATTCCACCCTCATGGTTGCACTGTTTTCCCGGGCGGTCATCCAAAGAACAGGTCCTTACGGAGAGACACTCGAGAAACCGCTCGAGCCCCCTTAAAGACCACAAGTATAACATCATAATAAAAGAGGGGAAAACAGCGTATCATTGATCATTCTCATCATGTTCATTGATCATTCTCATCATGTTGGGCAATAGCATAAGACTAAGCAATAATAATCCAACCCAGATAGGTAAACAAGGACATGGATAACAAAAGCTAGTAAATCCTTTGGTATAAATTGTAACACCCCAGGTGTTACCATGGCTAGGGCACACCTATGCACTAATGACTATGATCACATGTGGAAGAAACTTAAGGAGCAAAAAGTGTAAGGGCCTTGGAAGCTAGGTTTTAACCAAGAGATGTGGATGACCAACAGCATTACCCAAATTGTGTGCACTTATCACCTTGGACCAGGGGGGAGTAAACCCTAGACCTCTCTTGAACCCTATCTCCTAAGCACCTTGGTTAAAGGGGGAGAGATTAAGCAAAGGTGCATGTCGTGATTAAACTTTTGGCACAAAGTTAAGTACCTTATTAACCTACAATTATAGAGAGGAAACATTGCTAAAAGACCCCTTAAGAAACCCCAAATCCATTCCCTAAGTAGAGAAAGAGCTAGAGCTCTCTAATTCTCTCTAAGTCAAAAACTACACCTAATCTAAAGATCCACCGTGTTCACCTT
The DNA here is from genome assembly GCA_029449295.1 of Zea luxurians. Taxonomy (NCBI): domain Eukaryota; kingdom Viridiplantae; phylum Streptophyta; class Magnoliopsida; order Poales; family Poaceae; genus Zea; species Zea luxurians. Next base: position 15,842,064 of record JAOPSE010000012.1, read on the forward strand.
GAAGATGGCACCAAAACCACCTAAGTTCTATACCAAAAATGTGGCATACCACCTAGGGCACCCACTGGAAAAAGTTGAGCCCGAGACCAAGACGTTTGACATGCCTTGGCATCGTTTTTGTCGCGAGGTGGGCAGAGAGACATACCTGATTTGGCGTCCAAAGATCTCCCTACCTAGGGCATATCTGCCATGGCGACTCATGGATGAGAGACAGCCCTAGGTGCCAGGAAAAGACTCGCGCTGGATTTTTGCCAAGATTCGCACGCTTGCGACTTGGGCGAGCTGTGGAACATGGGCAGAAGAAAACCTACATGTGTTCGACGCGCTCTGCGCACGCCAGAGCACGCCCGCGCCCGACCCCGCGCCGCGCCGAGCCGCGCTAGTGTCCCCCGTGTGCGCCTGCGTCTATAAAGCCCACCCAGGCGTCAACCACACCCCTCCGCACGCACTCAACCTCACAGGAGCTCAAACTCACCGTCGTTTGCCCGTGCACGTCGTGTCCGCGGCCACCCGAGCCCCTGCCGCCGTAGACCGACCAACCAAGTCTTTCCCAACCCCTTCCGACCCTCGGAGACGACTGAGCACCCCTCAGTGAAGCCCTCCGAGCAAGGAATCGAAGTCTGCTTCGCCGGAGAGGTCAGTCCACGGTCGCCGGAGTTCACAACCCCGCCGGAGTGCGTGGACAGGGTAATCCATTAAACCATTTTCCGATTCCTTGTGCACACAGTCTCTACTTCACCCCGTGGAGCTCACCGTGCCATTGGATTGAACTAGGTCGCTGTGTTTTGGCCGGCACACCCGCCGCCGACGAGGGCCCCCGCCTGCGCACGTGGACCGAGCGATTCCGGCCATCCCAGCCGTCGAGCCGTACCTCGTTGTGACCGCTGGAGCCTCCCCGAGCCAACCCAACCCCTCGACGGACCCCTCTCGCCGCCGGTAAGCCGCGCCACCCTTTTCTTTCTTGTGGGCACTGTTTAAACCTAGGGAAGGACCGCGGGGGAGAAGGAAAGAAGCCTGGGGGGTTCTGTGAAATTTCAGTGACTCAAATGAATAGTAACGCGGGGGTATAACTGCGAGAGTTAGTTTGGGAATAACCCAGGGTCCTCGGCGCAAAGTAGTTTTTCCAGGAAACCTTTATTAAATCTGATTTTAAATTGAATAGAACTTGAATAATTCATAACTTCTGTATTATTCATCCAAATTTGGTGAAACCAATTTTGTCAGACTTTAAATAATATAAACTGCTTAAGAAAAATATAAAACCCTTATGTACTACAGAAAACTATAAGGTTCTGATTTAATTATTGTTTTGACCAAAAGCTAAATAATAGGGATAAAAATAGTTGCACTATTTGACTAGGGTTAGAAAAATTTGGAGAAGTTTATATCCACCTACTGACCTGTTTAAAAATGCTAAACTTCTCTGTCAAGCCCATTAAGTTAGTTTTTGCCATTTATTTTACAATATGCTTAAGGTTAAGAAAAATAGAAAAGGTGATTTAAATAATGAACCAGAGGGCACTTCTATTTTTGTTAGGACACTTATTTAGTGTAGTTCACTAGAAAAATCTAGGATACCATGGTTTAGTATGAAATAAATAGGATACCTTTTATTTTAGGAAAACAAGGAAAACTTAGAAAAACCCTACAAAAATAACCCTAAGGTGATAACACCTCAAACCTTAGGATAACAAATGTTTTGTTATTATGAACATAGGAAAAATACAAAATCTGATGTTTGATATTTTTCAAATAACAAGTTAGTTGCAAGCACCTTTTTGGCATTAAACTTTAGAAAATCACAACTAAATAACCACCAATTAACCTTCTGTGATTTTTGGCACAGAAGCTTATTTTTATTGTTAGATGCCAACAAAAATAACCCTTAGGGCAGAACCTACTCCTAGTTAAGAGTTGTAGTACAAAGTGGCCCATTTACCCAACTTTTGTTATTTTTGTCTAAGGCATAGCCTTCTTAGTTTGAACCTCAATTTCCTAGAACAGTCTATATTGACCAATGGCAAGCCACTGTAATTTTTGCAGAATTTTTGGAAAAAGTTAATTCACTATTGTAGTTCAAACCTACACTAGAATTCATAAATAGAAAATGAAGAAAGGGAAAATGAATAATGGAGATTTGTGTCAACCTAAAACCCTTGATTAATGGTCCACTGAAAAGTATAAGGGAAATACAAATCCACTATGCCTATCCTTAACAAAACCTAAACCTAGAGTGATAAGCCTAAACCACTAAACGCCCCGCATGACCAAGAAAACCCTAAGTGACTGACTAACTCGGTTTTATCTTCCTTTAGCATAATGTTGTGAACTCCTGCATAATCCTGACAAACATATTCATTGCATTCGATAGACTGCAACCTCGCTGACGGAGAGTACGTCCTCGTGCCGGAGCAAGGAGCTGCTCAGGAGGTAGCCCCGGATCCAGCACCAGAGCCTGCACCAGAGGATCTGCCTGCCACAGCCTTGGAAGGCAAGCCCCGATTTTATGCATAACCTGTTATTTATGCTATTTTACTATACTTAATGATTGTAGGATTGATTGTGCACTTAAGTGTAGGAGTTGTTTGAAAACCTAGTTGCATGATCTCAGGAATCCTTTTGAGATGGATACTAGTATGCTAGGTCGAGTAGCTGCTTTACTAAATGGAGATCTCGGTAGAAGTCGAGTGATTTTCCCAGCACTCGCGCGAGGTCAGGAATTGATTGTACCCACTTTCATATCATACTGAGGTTGGTCTGTGGACACGGATCCATGGGGATGCATGGTCTACGAGATAAAAGTTGAATAAGAATTAACGTGCGGATACCTGTGTCAAGCGTTTGAATGTACTAAGCACATACCGAGAAATATGGTAAACCGGTAAGCCTAGTACCTGATTGAACCTGCCAGTGGACTTTACCCCTCACGCGACCTAAGACGTGGTCTCCCATTCCGGTTATGGTGGGTACAAGTGCGGTCACTGCACGACGGCAGTCAGGGTCAGTGAGGCATTGTACGCCAAGGCGGTGAGCCCTGATTTGCTGCCAAGGAATCGATGGGGACGGTTGATGTGTGTGGGGACGGAGTGCCTCGCCATGTCGTGTGTTTAGGTTTACCTTGCAAGGATAAAAACTCGATTCGAATCGTCTGCTTCTCGCAGCTAATGAGACTGCTTGATCCATTGTACTGCATTGAGTAACAAGTGGAAAGATGATGAGTTGACACAAGTTGTTGATTGCTAAATATGTTTGATACCATGTCTGAGTAGATAGTACACATTTAGCCTTAAGAGAGTCACACTTAAACTTGACAAAGTTAAAACTTGATTTAGAAACTCAGCTAGTGCTTTTGGCAACCAAACCCCACAGCCAAACAGCTGCATGTCTAGAGGTAGAGGAGTAGACTCCTCACACCGGGTAAGTCTAGCTGAGTATTAGTATACTCAGCCTTGCTTGTGGCATAATTTACAGGTTCTCTGGAGGACATGGTTGCTGGAGTGACTTGGCCGTCCATCTTGCCACCGAGTTGGACGGTTGAGTGGGACCCCGCCTCGACTGAGGAGGAGCATGAGGAGTGATGGGACAGGCTTCCCCATCTCTCTATTTATTTACCGTTTGTTTTATTCCGCTGCACTTCGAACAATGATGGCTACTTTTGCAAAACTCCGATGGTGATGTAATAATTTAATACTCCTTAAATCATGGTTTTATGCTTTATTGTATTTGCTCTGTGACTCACCTTCGAGTGAGATTGTGGTACTTGATCCTGTCAGTGGCCTCGTCGGACTAGATCCGAGGGATTGACGAGTTATTCCCATTTAAGTGTGGTCTAGCCTCTAAGGCGGGACTTAGGCACTTAAGTCAGAATAATTCGGGCAGTTCCGCCACAGCTGGTATCGGAGCTTGTACCACCACAGAGGAATCAATAAACTGTAAATACCATCCTTTTTCAAAGTAAAATTTGATAGAAACAAATGTTGGATAGATCGTAGGACGATCAGGATAGACCTAGGACGTGAAGCCTTAGGATGATAGAAGGGTAGTTAGGTGGCTAAATGATTAAGCCCTACAGATTACCGTAAGGGATGGGAGTTCTTCCCTATTTTCCCTTTTTATTGATGTGAGGTCATTCAGGGCGAGCATGCATGCATTCTTAAACTAAATTACACAAATAGAAAAAGAAAAAAAAATTTAGGTAAGGACTTAAATACAAAATGATGACCAACTAAGTACCCCAGTGCTATTCTTTTTATTGGAGAGAAGCTGAGTCTTATTTTCTTGTTCTTTTTATAATTCTTTTTCTTTTACTTACGTTTAACCGTCCACAGATGACTTCCCACGGATCCTCAAATGACGGGAATGCACTATCCCACACTGACGGGCTTTCACGAGAGGGCTTTCCCCGCATTCTGTGGGAAGTACTTCAGGGGGCCGGATACACGACACCTCCTCAGTACGCAGTGCAGCAGTTCGAGAAGCACCGAGTGCCCCGCTGTAGGGTGAGGATGACCTTGGAGCCTCATCCCCTGCAGCCAGGCTGGCGTTCGCTGGACTCCGAGTCCTTTGGATACCGGGCTGAGGACATGATCGAGGCGATCGCTCTGCACGGGTTGACTACCTTCTGCGGATTCCACCCCTTGGAGCTTTCCACCCACCCCATTTGCTTGTTTCCCGCGGAGAGGGAGGACGACCCAATGTGGAAGGATAGGGTGGAACATGCCAAGGACATCTGGGCTATCTACCCGGGTCAGACTGCGCACTTGACTGTACGGTGCATGAATGCTCTGTACCGTCTGCAAGTGATGCGTGGTGAGGCATTGTCCCATCTGATGGCATTATTGGAGGCGACAAAGATCACCTTGGACAACAGAGAGGAGCTGGTGGTTGACTTATCCACTGAGATGGTGGAAAAAGACTTACAAGTGGAGCAGTTGTCAAATGAGATCCAAGAGTTGGAGGAATTAGTGGGGACCAGGGAGAACACCATCGAGGTTCTCAAGGATCAGCTCATCAACACCCAGCAGCAGCTTGCCGAGGCTAATGAGCACCTGGATATGCATCACCAGGAGATCCAGGATGTGGAGGCTAATGAGGACGTCGACATTGAGGGAGGGGAGGAGCCTGCTTCTAGTGTGGACACTGCTGGCTCAGGGAGGCCACCTTCCCCCGAGTCGAGTGTTGCCTCGTTCGCTCACTAGGTATCAAGGGTAGAGCTAGAAGTCGGTAATGGTGGGACTCCTCGAGGCTAGCTTAGCTTTTGCGCCCCTTGGGTACTGGGCTAGATAGAGTTGAGTCTTTTTGGGACCATTGATGTAATTGTGATAAACTCTTTTGGAAGCATGGTTGATGGATGCTGTTAGTTTTAAATTGGGAAGGGAAGTTTATGCCTTTTGAAATCCTTTATGTTTACGTTGGAATCTGTCAATTCGCCTTTGACTCTTTCACCGTGATTAAACCTTAAACTTGAAGATGTGTTATTGAGGATATATGTGATTTTTCAGATGGCCGGGAGAGCGCGTCGTGGACAGAATGAGCGCATTCCTCCACCCCCGCCACCGCCTCCCACTCTGCAGGAGCTAATGGTTCAGCAGAATGAGATCTTGAGGCAGCTAGCTCAGCGTCAGCCACCACCTCAGCACTATGGTGGTGGAGATCATCAGGGTCACCCCGCAGTAGCCACTTACCAGGAGTTCCTCAGTACTCAGCCGCCTTTGTTCACCAGGGCAGAGGACCCACTTGATGCTGATGTATGGCTGAGGGTAGTGGAAGCTAAATTCCCACTACTCAATGGAGTTTGTTCCAAGGTGACTAAGGTCAGGTTCGCCACCCAACAGCTTCGCGGACCCGCTCGGACGTGGTGGGACCACTACCTTGCTATGCAACCAGCTGACCATGAAGTGGATTGGAGAGAGTTCAAGGCAGCTTTCAGGGGACACCATATCCCAGCTGGCATTATGGACCATAAGCTCAACGAGTTTCTGGCACTTACTCAGGGCAACAGGACAGTGTTGCAGTATGCTCAGGCTTTTAATGATATGTGCCAGTATGCCGGGTACCATGCAGATACAGACGAGAAGAAGAGAGACAGGTTCAGAAGGGGGCTCAGCACTAAGCTCTGTGACCGTCTCAACACCGTTAGGGCCAATAGCTACAATGAGTTGGTCAACATGGCCATCTCCCAAGAGGACTGTATCACAGCTCGTCAGGCAGAGAAGAAGAGGAAGACCCCTGTGGCAGGACCTTCAGCTCAGCCACAGCGTTTCAGGATTGTGTCTGACACTCAGAGTAGAGGACCTCAGCAGCAGCAAGGGCATTGGGTGATCCGACCACAGCAGCAGCAGGCACCCAACCGTACCCAGTTTCCAGCTCAGAGGAACAATCAGCAGCAGCAGTATCACCAGGCAAATGACAACAGGTGTTTCACATGTGGCAACACCGGGCATTATGCCAAGAATTGCCCCAGAAACCAGCAGCGGCAGGGGCAGAATGTTAATCAGAATCAAGGCAAGAGACAGAAGGTGCAAGTGAGGCAGGGCAAGCTGAACTTTACCACCATGGCTGATATCCCAGAGGGAGCACCCATCATGACTGGTATCTTTACAGTTTTGAATTATCCTGCTATTATTCTTTTTGATTCTGGTGCATCCCATAGCTTTATTAGTGCCAAATTTAGTGTCAAGTGTCAATTGCCCTTTCATCACACCAATGGGGGTATCACAATTTCAACACCAGGAGGCAAGATTGCCACTAATCAAATCAGCAGGCATGTGCCCATAAAGTTTGGTAGTCTAATAATTAAAACCACCCTCCTCATTTTGGGTTTGGATAGCGTGGATATCATATTGGGAACTGACTGGTTAACAAGGCATCAAGCAGTTATTGATATTGCAGCTAGGGCCATTGAGGTGCATTCACCGACTTGTGGAGAAACCACACTATATTTGCCTGACCAGGGTTGTACCCGTTCTTGTGCCTTTGTTATGATAGAATCCCTAGTGGAAAAGATCCCAGTGGTCTGTAACTACCCAGATGTTTTTCCGGATGAATTGCCAGGAATGCCACCTGATAGAGACATTGAGTTCGCCATTGAATTGCAACCCGGGACTGCTCCTATCTCCAAGAGACCCTATAGGATGCCTCCCGCAGAATTGGCAGAGCTGAAAAAGCAACTGCAAGAATTGTTGGACAAGGGGTTCATTCGCCCAAGTACTTCACCTTGGGGATGTCCGGCTTTGTTTGTGAAGAAAAAGGATGAAAGCCTGAGAACGTGTGTTGACTACCGCCCTCTCAATGCGGTGACCATCAAAAACAAACCACATCGATGTTCTGTTTGATCAGTTGGTGGGAGCCAAGGTATTCTCCAAGATAGACCTTCGCTCGGGTTACCATTAAATCAAGATCTGTGCCAGTGATATTCCCAAGACGGCCTTCTCTACTAGATATGGACTCTATGAATTTTTGGTAATGTCTTTTGGATTGACCAATGCCCCAGCTTATTTCATGTACCTGATGAACTCGGTATTCATGCCAGAGTTGGACAAGTTCGTGGTCATTTTCATTGATGATATTCTGGTCTATTCCAAGAATGAAGCCGAGCACACTAAACATTTGCATACTGTACTTCAGAGGCTGCATGACCATCAGTTGTATGCCAAGTTGTCTAAATGTGAGTTCTGGCTGAAGGAAATTAAATTCTTAGGTCACACAATTTCTCAGGATGGGATATCTGTTGATCCTGAGAAGGTACAAGAGGTGATGGATTGGAAGCCCCCGACTACAGTGAGGCAAATCCGGAGCTTTCTGGGTTTGGCAGGGTATTATCGACGATTTATTCTGAATTTCTCCAGAATTGCCAAGCCAATGACGGAGTTGTTGAAGAAGGGAGCCAAATATGATTGGAGCCAGAAGTGCGAAGATGCTTTTCATACACTAAGGCAGCATTTGACAACAGCCCCAGTGCTGGCTCAACCTGATAACACCAAGCCCTTCGAAGTCTATTGTGATGCTTCTGGTACAGGATTGGGATGTGTACTAATGCAAGACAACAGAGTAATTGCTTACGCTTCCCGAGCACTCAGACCCCATGAACAGAACTACCCTACACATGATCTGGAGTTGGCAGCTGTGGTTCATGCTCTTAAGATATGGAGACACTACTTGATGGGAGCTCACTGTAACATTTACACTGATCACAAGAGCCTCAAATACATTTTCACCCAGGCAGACCTGAACATGAGACAGAGGAGATGGTTAGAATTATTCAAGGACTATGATTTGGAGGTGCATTACCATCCCGGCAAGGCCAATGTTGTGGCAGATGCCTTGAGCAGGAAGGCCCAGTGCAATTGTATGAGCATGGATGCGAGAGTTACCACCCTGTGTGATGAATTGTGCAAGCTGAATCTGGAAGTTATTCCTTCAGGTGATTTGAACTATATTTCGGTGGAGCCCACCCTGCAAGAGCAAATAGTCCAGGCACAGATTGGGGATAAGGGTGTTCAGGTTATCAAAGACATGATCAAGCAGAAGGCAGAGAAATACAAGTGCTTCCGTCAGGATAGCAAGGGAATTCTATGGTTTGGAGATCGATTGGTTGTTCCCAAGAACCCTGAGCTCAGAAAGAGGATATTGGATGAAGCTCACCTTTCAAAATTCTCCATGCACCTTGGTAGCAACAAGATGTACCATGACCTCAGATCCTTATACTGGTGGACCAGGATGAAGAGGGAAATTGCCAAGTACGTATCCGAGTGCGATACCTGCCAGAGAATCAAAGCCAGTCATTTGAGGGCAGCAGGCCCTTTGCAACCCCTTCACATACCATCATGGAAATGGGAGGACATTTGCATGGACTTTATCGTGGGATTGCCCAATACTTCCAGGCACCATGATTCCATTTGGGTTATTGTGGACAGATTGACCAAGACTGCTCATTTCTTACCAGTGCATACCACCCACAAGACAGAGAAGTATGCAGAAATTTATGTTGATCAAATAGTGCGGTTGCATGGTATTCCAAAGACCATTGTATCTGACAGAGGAGCACTGTTTGTGGCACGCTTTTGGGAGCAGCTACAAGAATCACTTGAGACCCAGGTAATACGAAGCTCAGCATGCCATCCCCAAACCGATGGCCAGACAGAGCGGGTAAACCAGATTTTGGAAGACATGTTGTGGGCATGTGCACTACACTACGGAAAGGATTGGGACAAGTGTCTTTCTTTGGCAGAGTTTTCTTATAATAACAGCTATCAGTCCAGTCTAAAGATGGCACCTTTTGAAGCCTTATATGGGAGAAGGTGTAGGACCCCGCTAAATTGGTCTCAAGCAGGAGAAAGAGAAATATTTGGGCCAGATTTGGTACTTGAGGCGGAAAAGAAGGTCAGAGTTATTACAAGGAACTTAGAAGCTGCTCAGGCCAGGCAAAAGAGCTACCATGACAAGAGGCGGAAGCCTCTACAGTTTGAAGTAGGAGATCATGTTTATCTTAAGGTGTCACCCACCAAGGGTGCCCGGAGATTCGGGATTAAGGGCAAGTTAGCTCCTCGCTACATTGGACCCTACAGGATTAAAGCAAGTTGTGGACCCGTAGCCTATCAATTGGAATTGCCACCTCCCATGTCAGCCATTCACGATGTGTTCCATGTATCTCAACTGCGGAAATGTGTTCGCCTACCCACTGAAGTGCTGCCTGAACTAGACATTGAGATAGAACCAGACTTGTCTTATCAAGAGTACCCCGTCAAGGTATTGGATCGAAAAGAAAGGTCAACGCGGGCAAAGTCCATCAAAATGTATAAGGTGCAGTGGAGTCACCATTTAGTAGAAGAAGCTACATGGGAGACTGAGGATTTTCTGCACTCTCGCTTCCCCGATGTTGGGGGCCTTCGTCCTCCGAAGGTCCTCAAAAACATGATTTGACAATGTTTTCCAAGTGGATTATGTGAACAGGTATCTTCGGACTCAGAATTATGAACATAAAGCACGGTCAGGACGAAGCCTGAACCAGACGAAGGACGAGCTGATTACCAAGTTCTACGAAGGACGGTGCACAGCCGAAGCTGTGTGCAGGGAAGCTTCGTCGCGATAGCGGAAAGGGGAACCGACTTAAAGATGAAAAGACTACGTGGGCCTCGACAGATTTCCATAAGTCATTAACAAATGTAATGGACATGGATGTAATTTTACGTGGGCTGCGTCCCGCGTCTATAAATAGATGAACAGTACTCCCGTACTGTTCACGCTGACTTGGCATCTGCTTTTGCGTCACGCTTGTACTTTTTACCTTCTCTCAGGACCGAAGGTACATTTGTAATTTGAAATCATTTCTATTTTTCCATGTTAATAAAATAGAAATGATTCTATGATGGTGTTTATATTATATTTCATGCCCTATATGAATCCTTCGTCATTACTTGTTATGTTTACGAAGGTATGTCTCTTGTGACCTTCGTCCGAAATACATTATCTCCCGAAGGGACATAATGTTCCGAAGGACGAAGGACTTTAACACTTAACATTTTTTATGTTGCCTTGTTCTTAACTCTTAGCCTTTGAGAACAAGTCCCCAACATTGGCGCCCACCTCCGGTGAACTCACTTCCACTTCGAGTTTTTTGAACACCTTCAGAAGCTGTAGACCTTCGCTATGGCACCGAAGAAAGCTTCAGCGGCTGGGGCTGCAGCACTGCAACCGCTGGACCACAACCAGGAGACCGTCTCTCTTCGGGAGGCCCGAAGCCAGAAGAGAAAGGCCGTCAGCCCAACGCTTCAGGAGGAAGAGCTAGACCAAGAAATCAGGGATATGGAGATGCTACATCAACAGGTGCAGAGGAAGAAGGAGAAGATGGCCCGGCTAGCTGAGTTGCAACGGCAGATAGACGAAGCCTCTGAGGAAGTTCGCCATCTTACTCACGATGAGCAAAACAGAAGGCCTCAGCAGAAAGACCTTCATCAGGAGGGCTTCGTCAACGAAGATGACTGGTATGACAATTTCCATCAGGGAAATTTTGTTTTCGATGATGTTTCTCCTTTGTCCGCTGAGCTGCAGGCTACACCTTGGCCTCCATCCTATAAGCCACCCCAGCTTCCCATGTTCGACGGCCACTCAGACCCGAAGCAGTTCTTAATGAGCTACGAAGCAACAGTGTCTTCGTATGGGGGCAATGCTGCAGTCATGGCGAAGTCTTTCGTTATGGCCGTCAGGAATGTTGCTCAGACCTGGTATTCCTCCCTTCGACCAGGAACGATCACCTCATGGCAGAAGCTGAAGGATATGTTGTTAACCAGCTTTCAAGGATTTCAGACGAAGCCGGTTACTGCTCAAGCCTTGTTTCAGTGCACTCAGGATCATGAAGAATACCTTCAGGCGTATGTCAGAAGGTTCTTGCGTTTGAGGGCACAGGCACCAACGGTGCCCAATGAAATTGTTATCGAAGCCATGATCAAGGGGCTTCGTCCTGGACCTGCAGCCCAATACTTTGCTAGGAAGCCTCCTCAGACTCTGGAGAAGCTACTCCAAAAGATGGACGAGTACATTCGTGCAGATAACGACTTTCGCCAAAGAAGGGAGGAGGCCTTCAGATTTTCTGAGATGACCAGGGGCTTCGGGGGACGATTCTATCCGAGGCATGTCAGGTCCATCCACAACACTCAAAATGATGATAAGGGGAGTCAGCAGAACAGGCCGCAGTGCTCCTCACAGGCTTCGGGGCAGCAGCAAACTTTCTTTCGGCCACCAGCTCCAAGAGGCAGAGGCGCCAGGGGCTTCGGCGGGAGATTTGGAGATCAACCAAGGAGGACATTTTGCTTATTCTGCGGTGAGAACAAGGGCCATACCACCAGGATGTGCCATGTTACCATCCAGAAACAAAAGGAGCTAGCAGAAGCTGCAGCGCAACAGGGACAGCCGAAGCAGGTCATGCATACTGCTTCGTACCATCAGCCTTACATCCCGGAGTACGTGGGCAACCACCCTGCAGTTTCCGTAGCTTTGGCAAGTCAACCTCAAGCTTCATGGCAACAGCCCCCGCCTCCACCTCCGCTGCAACAAGGCCAGCAGCCAGAAGGGAGCCAATATGTTCCGCACCAAAGGGATCTCAGAGAGCAATTTGAAGCCCGTACAGTCAATAGTACTGTGCCAGAGTCGAAGCACATTTATTGACAAATATCCTACTTTGATAGCAGTCTTTTCCGTTTAAGTTCTGTTTTCTGTGTAATAAAGAACACTTCAGTTTTCATATAATAGTTTCGTGGTTGGTTATCAGAAAAACCTATCTTCTCTACAGGTTTAAGTTGCTGAAGCTTAAAAATTTGTGGTAACAAGGAGGATCTTCGGATTATTAAAAACCCTTCGACGCAACAAAAAGTCGTTCTAAGGAGCGCAGAGTAAGTTGCCGAAGTTACAAAAAGCCGTTCCAAAGGGAGCGCAGTGTAAGTTTTTTGCTCCAAAGACGTTCCTAAGGGAATGCAGAGCATACAGCGAAAAGTCAACGCTGATACCGCCTAAGTAAAAGGCGAAGAAGCTCCAAAGACGTTCCTAAGGGAATGCAGAGCTTATACCGTCTAAGTAAAAGGCGAAGAAGCTCCAAAGACGTTCCTAAGGGAATGCAGAGCTTATACCGTCTAAGTAAAAGGCGAAGAAGCTCCAAAGACGTTCCTAAGGGAATGCAGAGCTTACGAATATATTTTGTGTGTATCTTCGGAACAAATGTCATTTGCATAACATAACATCATCACATCATTTTGCATAACATAAGCATCATACATCATGTTGCATTTGGCAAAAGAAGGGGACACAGTATCAACCTTCGAAAGGACGCTTTGAGAAAGTGAAAATTGTGTAAAGTCACGAGGGAATACAATGATAATCTTCGGAATACAGCTTTGGAGAATATTTTTACGAAGCATGGACGAGCTTCATCAGAGCAATATCGAAATTGTATAGCTTCGGAGAATGTTTTCATGAAGCATGAACGTGTTTCATCAGAATAATTTTAACGGAGAATGTCTTCTTCACGAAGCATGAAAAGAAGGGAAGGTGTTTTTTCGCCGAAGGCTCAAAAATGGTATGTATGTAGAGTTTCATGCATCGTAAAGAATTGAATAATGAAAAGAGACTTGTATATTACATTCAAATGTACAAAATGTTACATAGATCACACTTTAAATGTTTTTTCTAAATAGCATCTAGTCTTCTCTTAATACTGCTTCGGCGGCTTCATTTAGAAGTTGATCAACAACTTTATCCATGATAGCTTCGGCCATTTGTTTAATTTCGTCATCCCCTTTTGTGTGGGGGTCGGCAGTCGATCCAGCAGCTTCTGAGGGAAGAAAACATTTCTTCATTACTATTACAAATCGCGAGCAAAGTTTGAAATAAAAATTACAACACAATAAGAACGACTAATTAATACCTAATTGCCTTTCGGGCTCTGTACTTCTTTCGGCAGCTTCTGCCACTTTCCTAGCATCATGGATGCCTTTTTCGCTTCTTTGAATTATTTCTTGCGCCATTTCTCGGCCGCCATTGTCCCAGATATCAGTGAAGAATTTACCGCCAACCATGCTGGCTTCGGTCGAGGGATCTTTGATATCTTCCGTGGATAGGGCAGCTTCGGATTGAGCTAAGGATTTTATATGTTCACAACCTTTTTTCTCCAAAACAGCAGCAATTCCCCTGGCGCCTGAAAAAGCGCAGATGTCACCGCGGCTGCTCAGGATTTCCTCGAAGGCTTCTGCTTCGTGACTAATCCAGTCCAGTGGACCTTCGGGATTGCCTCTTGAAAAGTCCTCTTCACTAGAAAAGGCGCCAACGCTGGCGAAGCTGGATTTTATCTTTTTCACGCATTCTACAGATTTGACATAACATTTCCTCTGAGATGCACGAAGCTCTTTAACACTTAACTCCAAATTATTGACCATATGATCACTGAGTTCTCGTTTTGTTTCCTCCAGCACACGTTCCTCTTTAGCTCTAGCCAGCTGTTTCTGAAGATCTTTAATTTCACGTTTTTGGGCTTCGGCCTGGGTTTTTGAAGCAGCTTCGTCTTTCTTTACTTTATCTACCAGTGTAAGCAGAATCTTATCCTTTTCCAGAGCTTCGTTTCTCAGTTTGATAACTTCGGAGCGTAAATTGTTAAACGCAATGTCGTAGCTTTCATCTTCGGCGCTTTTTTGGGCTCTTAATGCGTTGCTTAGAATCAAGCCCTATACGAAAAAGAATCCATATAAGAATAAAGGAATGAATTACGTATTAAAAAAGTTTTTTCAAACGCTTAATTTCCATACCTTTAGGCTATTGTACGCAAGACTGTCTGCGAGATCCTCTTTCGTCATGGCGCATAATCCAGCTTCGAGTTTTGGGAAACCCATACTCCTGGCCATCTCCCGGCAGACAGATAATTCTTTGTTATCAGGGAGGCAGTATAGGAAGTCATCTTCATTTGTCCCATTGAATACTACTGCCCCCTTCGGATACTTTAACTCCCTAGCATAGTGATTCGCTTCATAGGTCTCTTCTTCAGACAGTTTCTTCCCCGAAGCATGTCGCACGATGTAATCGTGTATGCTGGAGGGAGCTTCGGGGGTGGCCGTGTCAATTTCTTCAACCAAGGCTGGTTCTGATATTTTCTCGGATTGTTCCTTGGTGGGCTCTGAAGGCCCAGCTTCAGCTTCAGCTTGTTGTTTCGAAGCTTCAGTAGATGCTTCAGCGAGTTCAGCAGACTCCTTTGCGGTTGTGCTTGAAGACTTAATTGTCTCCAAGACATCCAGTACGTTCACCATCCGTTTTCTTCTTGGGGTCACCAATGGGCCCTTTTGATTTTTTGTTGTTTCGACATTTGCTGAAGGACTTAAAATTTCTGATGTTTTTGGCCCTTCAGTCTTCGGTTTTTCTGCTTTTTCGGCTGAAGGTGCTTCAGTTTTTTCTTCTATCTTCGGCACTGGAGCTGGTTCTGTAGCTTCAGAAGCCAAAGAAACTTCACCAATAAATTCTGGCACTGTGGCCGGCTCAATAAAGCGAGTTCGATGGGTGAGCACCTTCATCTTTTTCCTTTGAGGCGCTGGCTCACTAGTGGCACTCGTGGTAGCTTCTGTCGCAGGAGAAGTATTTTTCCTTTTGCGACCCAATACCGGATAGTGATAGTCAGGGTAGATAAACCCGACTGCGTCAAATACACGGTTGAGCCTTTTCTTCTTTCGGCCTCCGAAGGCTGCTGATAACGCCGTGTTCTCGGCCTTCGAATATGCCCCAAGAAGTTCGTCACTTAATGTTTCAATGCTTTTCAACCAATCGTCATCAGGTTCAACAAATTTATCCCCATATTTGAATGTGTATTTTAGTCTGACTAGTCCGCCTTCGTCGGACTCTTTAATGGTCTCCTTCGGCATTTCCCACTTTTCTGCAAGTGGCCATACCCTGAAGGCAATGTGCTCTTGGACTAAGTCCCTTGTCCTAATGAAAGAGCAGATTATGCCGAAGGCTCTTTGGCATTCTTCGGCTGCTTCATCCATTTCAACCTTCGGCCTTCGAAGTCCGAAGCGTTGCCAGATGGGGCGCATAATGATACTCTTGACATTTTCTTGCGCTGTTAAGTCATTCTTCACATAGAACCACTCTGTCATCCAGGCTCCGGGCCACCTCTTCCGAAAGGTCGGCACAGGGCAGCTTGACCCGGAGCGGGCACCGAAGCTATAACACCCAAAATTGTTGTGATATTGTTCTTTTCCCCAGGGCTTCGTCTCGTATAGTAACTCATGAATGTTGCAGAAGCTTTTAGCGTTTGGTTCCAAACCTTGGCTCCTCACAGCCCAGACAAACACCCCCATTCTTATGATGGCTTCGGGGGTAATTTGATGAAGGTAGACTTGAAATGTCTTCAGGACTTCAACAACAAAGTTGCTTAGGGGGAATCGAAGCCCAGCCTTGAGAAAGCTTCGGAAGATTACGACTTCATCTTCTTCTGGGGTGGGAGAAGTCTTCTCTCCAGCGTCAGCCCTCACAATAGATATATCTCGAAAATACCGCCCCCTCATATTATCAATATGACTCTGCTTGATAGTGGTTTTCCCGAAAACCGTGTGACTTGGCCGCCATGGCCGATCTTCGGCCTCTTCCCCACCACTTTCTACATCATAGCTGTCGCTGTCACCAGTATCTTCGGACAAACCTTCAAGAATCTCCTTCGTGATTTTCTCCGTATTGGTCTCCGCCATCGCTATGAGGAACCCCAAATTCTTCTCTTCCTCGAGACTCAGCTTCGTCTCAGCAGGGATCTTCTTACCTTCAGACATCTTCGGAAACGCTAAAAAACTGTTTTCAGGGCCGAAGCTTCGAAATCAAAAAGGTCACCAATCTTAATGCACAAGAGCTAAAAATTTAGTGGACCGAAGCAGATGGCAAGTGTGCGTACCAAATGAGTTAGCGGTGTGATCTTATTTATACGCCCAGGGCGTTGAAAATTGAAAGACCCCGCTTGTCAGTGAATGTTGCTATTCTAGCAAAGGGAAGGTGTTTTTTCGGACCTTCGGCTCAAGGCCTTCGTCCATATCGCAATCTGAATTTATTATTAACAAATTAATATTGCGAGGGGCTACTGTTGGGGGCCTTCGTCCTCCGAAGGTCCTCAAAAACATGATTTGACAATGTTTTCCAAGTGGATTATGTGAACAGGTATCTTCGGACTCAGAATTATGAACATAAAGCACGGTCAGGACGAAGCCTGAACCAGACGAAGGACGAGCTGATTACCAAGTTCTACGAAGGACGGTGCACAGCCGAAGCTGTGTCCAGGGAAGCTTCGTCGCGATAGCGGAAAGGGGAACCGACTTAAAGATGAAAAGACTACGTGGGCCTCGACAGATTTCCATAAGTCATTAACAAATGTAATGGACATGGATGTAATTTTACGTGGGCTGCGTCCCGCGTCTATAAATAGATGAACAGTACTCCCGTACTGTTCACGCTGACTTGGCATCTGCTTTTGCGTCACGCTTGTACTTTTTACCTTCTCTCAGGACCGAAGGTACATTTGTAATTTGAAATCATTTCTATTTTTCCATGTTAATAAAATATAAATGATTCTATGATGGTGTTTATATTATATTTCATGCCCTATATGAATCCTTCGTCATTACTTGTTATGTTTACGAAGGTATGTCTCTTGTGACCTTCGTCCGAAATACATTATCTCCCGAAGGGACATAATGTTCCGAAGGACGAAGGACTTTAACACTTAACATTTTTTATGTTGCCTTGTTCTTAACTCTTAGCCTTTGAGAACAAGTCCCCAACACCCGACTTTCTGCCCAAAGGAGTCGGTACGTAACCCAAAACCCCACCCCCACCTGCCCTTTGAATACAATTATAAGAAAAACTTAGATAGTAAGGGTAGTCTAAGTTGTGGTTTTAACTTAAAAAGGACTTCCGTCTGAAGTTGCAAAGAGGGTGACATTCGAAGAACAGTTAACTAGAGAAACTCAAAGAAAAGCAGAAACCACACACCAGCACACCTTCATAGCACCCCTCTAGAGGACTCTGCCTAAAATCTCGGGACGAGATTCCTTTAAGGGGGGAGGGCTGTAACACCCCTGGTGTTACCATGGCTAGGGCACACCTATGCACTAATGACTATGATCACATGTGGAAGAAACTTAAGGAGCAAAAAGTGTAAGGGCCTTGGAAGCTAGGTTTTAACCAAGAGATGTGGATGACCAACAGCATTACCCAAATTGTGTGCACTTATCACCTTGGACCAGGGGGGAGTAAACCCTAGACCTCTCTTGAACCCTATCTCCTAAGCACCTTGGTTAAAGGGGGAGAGATTAAGCAAAGGTGCATGTCATGATTAAACTTTTGGCACAAAGTTAAGTAACTTATTAACCTACAATTATAGAGAGGAAACATTGCTAAAAGACCCCTTAAGAAACCCCAAATCCATTCCCTAAGTAGAGAAAGAGCTAGAGCTCTCTAATTCTCTCTAAGTCAAAAACTACACCTAATCTAAAGATCCACCGTGTTCACCTTGAAGATGGCACCAAAACCACCTAAGTTCTATACCAAAAATGTGGCATACCACCTAGGGCACCCACTGGAAAAAGTTGAGCCCGAGACCATGACGTTTGACATGCCTTGGCATCGTTTTTGTCGCGAGGTGGGCAGAGAGACATACCTGATTTGGCGTCCAAAGATCTCCCTACCTAGGGCATATCTGCCATGGCGACTCACGGATGAGAGACAACCCTAGGTGCCAGGAAAAGACTCGCGCCGGATTTTTGCCAAGATTCGCACGCTTGCGACTTGGGCGAGCTGTGGAACACGGGCAGAAGAAAACCTACACGTGTTCGACGCGCTCTGCGAACGCCAGAGCACGCCCGCGCCCGACCCCGCGCCGCGCCGAGCCACGCCAGTGTCCCCCGTGTGCGCCTGCGTCTATAAAGCCCACCCAGGCGTCAACCACACCCCTCCGCATGCACTCAACCTCACCGGAGCTCAAACTCACCGTCGTTTGCCCGTGCACGGCGTGTCCGTGGCCACCCGAGCCCCTGCCACCGTAGACCGGCCAACCAAGTCTTTCCCAACCCCGTCTGACCCTCGGAGACGACTGAGCACCCCTCAGTGAAGCCCTCCGAGCAAGGAATCGAAGTCTGCTTCGCCGGAGAGGTCAGTCCACGGTCGCCGGAGTTCACAACCCCGCCGGAGTGCGTGGACAGGGTAATCCATTAAACCATTTTCCGATTCCTTGTGCACACAGTCTCTACTTCACCCCGTGGAGCTCACCGTGCCATTGGATTGAACTAGGTCGCCGTGTTTTGGCCGGCACACCCGCCGCCGACGAGGATCCCCGCCTGCGCACGTGGACCGAGCGATTCTGGCCATCCCCGCTGTCGAGTCGTACCTCGTTGTGACTGCCGGAGCCTCCCCGAGCCAACCCTACCCCTCGCCGGACCCCTCTCGTCGCCGGTAAGCCGCGCCACCCTTTTCTTTCTTGCGGGCACTGTTTAAACCTAGGGAAGGACCGTAGGGGAGAAGGAAAGAAGCCTGGGGGGTTCTGTGAAATGTCAGTGACTCAAATGAATAGTAACGCGGGGGTATAACTGCGAGAGTTAGTTTGGGAATAACCCAGGGTCCTCAGCGCAAAGTAGTTTTTCCAGGAAACCTTTATTAAATCTGATTTTAAATTGAATAGAACTTGAATAATTCATAACTTCTGTTTTATTCATCCAAATTTGGTCAAACCAATTTTGTCAGACTTTAAATAATATAAACTGCTTAAGAAAAATATAAAACCCTTATGTACTACAGAAAACTATAAGGTTCTGATTTAATTATTGTTTTGATCAAAAGCAAAATAATAGAGATAAAAATAGTTGCATTATTTGACTATGGTTAGAAAAATTTGGAGAAGTTTATATCCACCTACTGACCTGTTTAAAAATGCTAAACTTCTCTATCAAGCCCATTAAGTTAGTTTTTGCCATTTATTTTACAATATGCTTAAGGTTAAGAAAAATAGAAAAGGTGATTTAAAGAATGAACCAGAGGGCACTTCTATTTTTGTTAGGACACGTATTCAGTGTAGTTCACTAGAAAAATCTAGGATACCCTAGTTTAGTATGAAATAAATAGGATACCTTTTATTTTAGGAAAACAAGGAAAACTTAGAAAAACCCTACAAAAATAACCCTAAGGTGATAACACCTCAAACCTTAGGATAACAAATGTTTTGTTATTATGAACATAGGAAAAATACAAAATCTGTTGTTTGATATTTTTCAAATAACAAGTTAGTTGCAAGCACCTTTTTGGCATTAAACTTTAGAAAATCACAACTAAATAACCACCAATTAACCTTCTGTGATTTTTGGCACAGAAGCTTATTATTACTGTTAGATGCCAACAAAAATAACCCTTAGGGCAGAACCTAATCCTAGTTAAGAGTTGTAGTACAAAGTGGCCCATTTACCCAACTTTTGTTATTTTTGTCTAAGGCATAGCCTTCTTAGTTTGAACCTCAATTTCCTAGAACAGTCTATATTGACCAATGGCAAGCCACTGTAATTTTTGCAGAATTTTTGGAAAAAGTTAATTCACTATTGTAGTTCAAACCTACACTAGAATTCATAAATAGAAAATGAAGAAAGGGAAAATGAATAATGGAGATTTGTGTCAACCTAAAACCCTTGATTAATGGTCCACTGAAAAGTATAAGGGAAATACAAATCCACTATGCCTATCCTTAACAAAACCTAAACCTAGAGTGATAAGCCTAAACCACTAAAATCCCCGCATGACCAAGAAAACCCTAAGTTACTGACTAACTCGGTTTTATCTTCCTTTAGCATAATGTTGTGAACTCCTGCATAATCCTGACATACATATTCATTGCATTCGATAGACTGCAACCTCGCCGACAGAGAGTACGTCCTCGTGCCGGAGCAAGGAGCTGCTCAGGAGGTAGCCCCGGATCCAGCACCAGAGCCTGCACCAGAGGATCTGCCTGCCACGGCCTTGGAAGGCAAGCCCCGGTTTTATGCATAACCTGTTATTTATGCTATTTTACTATACTTAATGATTGTAGGATTGATTGTGCACTTAAGTGCAGGAGTTGTTTGAAAACCTAGTTGCATGATCTCAGGAATCCTTTTGAGATGGATACTAGTATGCTAGGTCGAGTAGCTGCTTTACTAAATGGAGATCTCGGTAGAAGTCGAGTGATTTTCCCAGCACTCGTGCGAGGTTAGGAATTGATTGTACCCACTTTCATATCATACTGAGGTTGGTCTGTGGACACGGATCCATGGGGATGCGTGGTCTACGAGATAAAAGTTGAATAAGGATTAACGTGCGGATACCTGTGTCAAGCGTTTGAATGTACTAAGCACATACCGAGAAATATGGTAAACTGGTAAGCCTAGTACCTGATTGAACCTGCCAGTGGACTTTACCCCTCACGCGACCTGAGACGTGGTCTCCCATTCCGGTTATGGTGGGTACAAGTGCGGTCACTGCACGACGACAATCGGGGTCAGTGAGGCATTGTACGCCAAGGCGGTGAGCCCTGATCTGCTGCCAGGGAATCGATGGGGATGGTTGATGTGTGTGGGGACGGAGTGCCTCGCCACGTCGTGTGTTTAGGTTTACCTTGCAAGGATAAAAACTCGATTCGAATCGTCTGCTTCTCGCAGCTAATGAGACTGCTTGATCCATTGTACTGCATTGAGTAACAAGTGGAAAGATGATGAGTTGACACAAGTTGTTGATTGCTAAATATGTTTGATACCATGTCTGAGTAGATAGTACACATTTAGCCTTAAGAGAGTCACACTTAAACTTGACAAAGTTAAAACTTGATTTAGAAACTCAGCTAGTGCTTTTGGCAACCAAACCCCACAGCCAAACAGCTGCATGTCTAGAGGTAGAGGAGTAGACTCCTCACACCGGGTAAGTCTAGCTGAGTATTAGTATACTCAGCCTTGCTTGTGGCATAATTTTACAGGTTCTCTGGAGGACATGGTTGCTGGAGTGACTTGGCCGTCCATCTTGCCACCGGGTTCGATGGTTGAGTGGGACCCCGCCTCGGCTGAGGAGGAGCATGAGGAGTGAAGGGACAGGCTTCCCCATCTCTCTATTTATTTACCATTAGTTTTATTCCGCTGCACTTCGAACAATGATGGCTACTTTTGCAAAACTCCAATGGTGATGTAATAATTTAATACTCCTTAAATCATGGTTTTATGCTTTATTGTATTTGCTATGTGACTCACCTTCAAGTGAGATTGTGGTACTTGATCCTATCAGTGGCCTCGTCGGACTAGATCCGAGGGATTGACGGGTTATTCCCATTTAAGTGTGGTCTAGCCTCTAAGGCGGGACTTAGGCACTTAAGTCAGAATAATTCGGGCAGTTCCGCCACATAAATGTGTAATGTGGGAGGTGAATTAAAGAATGAATAGGACAGAGATAGGTCAAGGGACACTTGCCTCCACCAACCGACTACTGCTCAGGGGCTTCTCCTGTGAGTTCTTCGGGCTCTCCGACCGGATCGTTCTCTATGCGAGTGCAAACATACATATATCCACATATTTAATACAAAAGAACAGTACACCATACAATAGAATGCAGTAAGTAAACAGACGTTCCACGCGGGCTCGCAATTACGGTTAAGAGAAAAAGAGAAAAAGACAGTCGAGAAATGATCACGTTATATGATTATAAGTTAACCACTCGCTTAATAGAAGGGAATTAATGTAGACACTATGTTTAGCATAAAGTAAAGTCATGTTTCATGTCTAATCATTATAAGCAGATGAAGATACATAAAAAGGATTGTCGCGCGGCGAGACGCGTGACATAGCACTCTAAGACGAATTAGGAAATCAACGACTCGTCACGCGACCGAGCACACAACGAGACACTTTGCATTAATTATAAAGAGACGTTAAGCTTCGCGCGACGAAACGCACGACGGCATACGTCTACTAAACTGAGTCTAAACTGGAACGTCGCGTGAATATACACGCAACGTTACACATTAAACAACCGGAAATTAAAATGGATCGTCGCGCGATGAAGCGCACGACGCAACACATAAATAGAATCTAAATTTAGACAAATCCGTCACGCGACGAAGCGCGCGACACAGCACGCTAACTAACGGAGTCTGACATTAACTACAAACCAAGGAATAGTCACCGCGCGCGCGGGTTCGCGCACGCGGGAATGCGTTAGTGGTGAACGGGGGAGCGCGAGGCCACGCGAGCCACGCCGAGGGGTGGGACGCCGCGCGCAGGGGGCCGAGGCCGCGCCGGGGCCGCGCCAGGGGCTGCGTCGGGGCGGAGGCCGCGCCGGGGGCCACGCCGGGTCGCGCCAGGGGCTGCGCCGGGGGCTGCACTGGGGGCTGCACCGGTGGTCGAGCCACCGGGGGCCACGCCGGAGGCCGCACCGGGGCCGCGCCGGGGCCACACCGGGCGAGCAGGGGAGGCGGGGCGCCGCCGCGCGCGAGCAGGGGGGACGAGGCGGGGGGTCGCCGCCGCGGGCCGGGGGAGGGGTGGGGCCGCACCGCCGGCGACCGGGGAGGGCAGGGGCGCGCGCGTGCAGGGAAAAGAGAAGGCGCGCGCAGGGGGAGAAGAGGAGGGAGAGGGAGAGAGAGGAGAAGGGAAGGGGAGCTCACCTCGGGGTCCAAATTCCGGTGATCGCCGTTTCCAATCCCTAGGGCACCACGGGGAGAGAGAGGTGGAAGAGGGAGAGGGAGGTTACTACGCGGGAAATCCAAATGAGAGAGGGAGGAGGGGAGGGGGCGCATGGGGGGGGGGGGTGGGCGCCAGGGGCGCGCAGGGCCGGGCCGAACCGGACCGGGCTGGGTTCGGTTGGGGCCGAGCCATTTCGCGGATCGAAACTCACGGCACGCATAACCATCAAACGGAAATCAATCGCGAATCGAAAATCGAGACGGAACGAGACGAACACGTGACACCAAACAAAGAAATGTGCTTCGGCATGATGAAACACCCATGACACTTAGGTTTTGGTTTATACACGACACGGACACTTGTCACTATACTGGTTTGAAATTGGGAGGAAGGAGGGAAACAGGAAGAGAAAAGAGAGTAACGCCCGAATTTGGTGAGAGAAAAGAAGAAAAAATTCTACCCCCAAATTCAGGGCGTTACAAACCTATCCCCCTTAAAAGAATCTCGCCCTCGAGATTCAGGGTTGGCTAGCAAAGAGCTCAGAGTATTTAGCCATCAGATCTTCTTCACGCTCCCAGGTTGCTTCTTCCTCAGAGTGGTGATTCCATCTGACCTTGCACATTCTGATGGTCTTCCTTCGGGTGACTCTGTCTGCGGTCTCAAGGATTTGCGTTGGCTTCTCAACGTAGGTCAAGTCCTTCTGGACTTCAAGACCTTCAACTGGCAACTGCTCCTCTGGCACACGCAAGCACTTCTTCAATTGAGACACATGAAAGACATCATGCACAGCAGACAAACCTTCTGGCAAACTGAGCTGATAAGCCACTTCTCCACGCTTTCTGAGAATTTGATACGGACCGATGTAGCGGGGTGCTAGCTTGCCTTTGACTCCGAATCTTCTGACTCCTCTGATCGGTGACACTTTCAGATAGACGAAGTCTCCAACCTCGAAACTCAGCTCTCTTCTTCTTGTGTCTGCATAGCTTCGCTGCCTCGATTGCGCTATCTTTAGATTCTCTCGAACCATCTTGATGTTCTCTTCAGCTTCAAGCAAAACGTCTAGCCCAAACACTTGCTTTTCTCCAGGCTGATCCCATTGCAACAGAGTTCTACAACTCCTCCCGTAGAGTGCCTGAAATGGTGACATCTTCAAGCTGGCCTGGTAGCTGTTGTTATAGGAGAACTCTGCATAAGGCAACTTCTTGTCCCATCCGGACTGGTCTTGCAACGCATAGGCTCTCAACATGTCTTCAAGGATTTGATTGGTTCTTTCGGTCTGACCATCTGTCTGCGAATGATAAGCTGAACTGAAATTAAGATGTGTGCCCAAGGCTTCATGCAACTGCTGCCAGAAATGAGAGGTGAATTGAGTTCCTCTGTCTGACACTATCTTCTTTGGCACACCATGAAGACAAACGATCCGAGACATGTACAACTCTGCCAATACTGCACTGCTGTAGTTGGTCTTGACAGGTATGAAGTGGGCTAACTTGGTCAAGCGGTCCACCACTACCCAAATGGAATCGTAGCCGGCTCGAGTGCGAGGCAATCCGACTATAAAATCCATACCAATTTCATCCCATTTCCAATGAGGAATTTGCAACGGTTGCAACAATCCAGCTGGTCTCTGGTGCTCTGCCTTGATCCGCCGACAACTATCACACATAGCCACATACTCTGCGATTTCCCTCTTCATTCCGTACCACCAGAATTTCTTCTTCAGATCCTGATACATCTTTTCACTTCCAGGATGAATCGAATAAGCTATCTCATGAGCTTCCTTGAGAATCAACTCCCGAATAGACTGGACATTGAGAACACATAAGCGGTCTTTGAACCATATCACACCTTCTGCATCTTCCCTAAAATCTTTGCCTCTGCCATCTAGAATCAGTCGCCGGATCTCACTGATCTTCTCATCATTCTTCTGTGCTTTTTTGATTTCCCGCTCCAGGGTAGGTTCCAACTCAATTGTGACTCCTCGTGTGTCGTTTAGAAATCCGAGACTCAACCTGTCAAACTCTTTGGCCAACTCATAAGGCATCGGACGAGCGACCATCAGATTGACCTGACTCTTCCTGGTCAAAGCATCTGCCACTACGTTCGCTTTGCCTGGATGGTAGTGAATCTCCAACTCATAGTCTTTGATCAACTCTAACCATCTTCTTTGCCTCATATTCAGCTCTGACTGAGTGAATATGTACCTCAGACTCTTGTGGTCTGTGTAAACATCACATTTCTGTCCATACAGATAGTGCCTCCATGTCTTCAATGCGTGAACCACTTCTGCCAACTCTAGGTCATGGATTGGGTAATTCTTCTCATGAACCTCCAGCTGTCGGGATGAGTAAGCCACAACTCTTCCCTATTGCATCAACACGCATCCCAAACCGGTGTAACAAGCATCACAATACACCGAGAAGGGCATGTGCACATCAGGCAAGACTAAGACAAGCGCTGTAGTCAACTTCTCTTTCTGCGCTTCAAAGGCCTCTTGACATTTCTGGGTCCACTTGAACTCAACCTTGTTACCTAGCAACGCTGTCATTGGTTTCGCAATCTTCGAAAACCCTTCAATGAATCGTCGATAGTATCCGGCCATTCCAATAAAGCTCTTAATTCCTCGAGCATCTTTTGGCGCTTTCCAGTTCAGAATGTCTGCCACTTTCTTTGGATCCATAGCCAATCCTTCTTTGTTGATTATGTGACCCAAGAACAGAACTTCACTGATCCAGAACTCACACTTGCTCAACTTTGCATACAACTGGTGCTCTCGCAATCTCTGCAATACCATCCTCAAATGATCTGCATGCTCTTCTTCGCTTTGAGAATAAATCAGAATATCATCAATAAATACCACCACAAACTTATCAAGGTAATCCATGAATACACTGTTCATCAAGTTCATAAAAAAGGCTGGTGCATTTGTTAGACCGAAAGACATCACAGTGAACTCATACAACCCATACTTGGTAATGAATGCCGTCTTTGGAATGTCTGAAGGTCGAATCCTGAGCTGATGATAACCCGACCTCAGATCAATCTTGGAGAACACACTGGCTCCTCTCAACTGGTCGAACAGATCTTCTATTCTGGGCAAAGGGTACTTGTTCTTGATCGTGACCTCATTCAGAGCTCGATAATCGATACACATCCTTTTGGTGCCATCTTTCTTCTCCACAAATAGGACAGGGGTGGCCCAAGGCGAGGTGCTTGGTCGGATGTAACCTTTCTCTGACAGCTCATCGATCTGCTTCTTAAGTTCAACCAACTCTGGTCCAGATATTCTGTAAGCTCTCTTAAAGATAGGGGCGGTTCCAGGAAGAAGCTCTATGGCAAACTCAACTTTCCGCTCCGGTGGCATACCTGGTAGGTCCTTTGGAAACACATCCGGGAACTCGGACACAACCTTGATACTCTCAATTGGGTCTGCTTCGCTGCTATCGACAGCCATTTGGTAACAACTTCCTTTCTTCGGCTCAGGCGAGACTAACTCGGTCACCACTTCCTCTCCTAGTGGGGACACCAACTTAATTGTCCTCTTATCACAATTGATAACTGCCTGATACTTATCTAGCCAATTCATCCCTAGGATGACATCTATTCCCTGAGTACCCATTACTATGAGGTTGGCGGGAAACGCTATCCCCCTTATTTCCACACATACATTCAAACATATGCTATCAGTTCGAATTCTACCACCGGCTGAGTCAATTTGAAAGGGGGTTGACATGGTAGTAATTGGAAGATTATGTGCTTCTACCCATGATGCAGTAATGAAAGAATGTGTTTCTCCAGTATCAAATAACACTTCCGCAATATGGGAGTCAATTGGGAACATACCTACTATCATGTCGGGGGTCTCCTGAACTGCTTCAGCCTCCAAGTGGTTCAGTCTCCCATGATTATAGCGCGACTGAGAGCGGTTGCCTGCTTCAGGCTGAGACACATTCTGCTTTGCTGGGGCATTGGGGCCGGATTGCTGCTGGGCTGCCTTCTTCGGACATTGCATCACCCAATGGCCTTGCTCTCCATAGTGGAAACATGCTCTGTTTCCAACCTGAGCTGGTGCTGCCTGATTGTTCTGCTGGTTTGCTGGGGCAGGAAGACGAGGTGCCTGCTGATTCTGCCTCTAAAACTGACCTCCTCCTGACTGATTGTTCTGACGATTCTGATACTGATGCTGAGAAAACTGCCTTTGGAATTGCTGATGCTGCTGAGGTGGACGCTGGTTCTGCCTGAACTGCTGAGGTTGATTGCCTGAGAAACGAGGACGACTGCTGCTTCCAGGCTGGGGTCCACTGATTTTGCGCTTGCGATCCTCCATCTCTTTGCGCTTTCTCTCTGTCATGATTGCTCTGTCAATCAGGTGCTGGAATGTCGGGAAGGTATGATTCATCAGTTGGTACTGCAGAGGGTCGACCAAGCCTCTCAGGAAACAGTACTGTCTCTTGGCGTCGGTGTTGACATCTTCAGGAGCATAGCGAGATAGCTGCAGAAACCTGTCCCGGTACTCGCTAACAGACGATGACCCTTGCTTGAGGGCCAGGAACTCCTCCTTCTTCACTTTCATCAGACCTGCAGGAACATGGTACCGACGAAAGCTTGCTCTAAACTCTTCCCAGGTGATGGTGTCGGGGTGGGCATGGGTGGCGAGATAGGACTCCCACCATGACTGAGCTGCTCCTCTCAATAGACGGGGACCATACAAGACTTTCTCCCTGTCATCGCACTGAGCGGTATGCAACTCCCGCTCCACAGTGCGCAGCCAGTCTTCCGCATCCATGGGGTTAGAAGAGTGAGCAAATGTTGGGGGATGACCTCTCATGAATTCAGCACGCTTGTCTCTGGGCATCCGAGGCATCTGAGGCTGAGGTGGTGGCTGCTGCTGCTGCTGAATGGCGGCCAGAGTCTGACCAATGGCTTGTACTGCCTGAGTCTGCATCAGGAACATCTGCTCGATGGACATCGGGGGCGGGGGTGGCAGGTGCTGCTGCTGGGGCACCTCATCTTGCGGAGCTGTCTGCTCCTGCTGAGCACGCCTTCCTCCTCTGCGCCTGTTTTCTGACATCTGTAGAACGCAACCACACATCAGAACTGATCTTGCAAATCTTGCAGCATGAGAAAAGAGTATAGAATTCTCCATAACACTGAACAGATGAGCATCTTCACTGATCTCCAACACAGACCAACACAGCTCCTCAAATAAAGAGGAAAGTGGAATAAAAGGCTTCCCAACAAAATAACTAACTACTTTAACATATAACAGGTAAACCAAAATGCAGGGGATACCCACACTCTGGTGACAGTCATTACAAAGATCCAAATCAAACATGGTTCATCATGACAAACATAAATGCACAGGATATAGCAAACTACCCTGTCTAACTAAGACTAACTAAAAGCGAGACTAATACTAAGACTGTAGCTTCTATGTATATATATTCGTATTAATTACAAGATCCGACTCTAACGATCTATGGTTCTAAATTTATCTTGGTCTTGCAGTTGGGGTTGCCATAAGACTGGTGTCCACGCCGGGTGAGCGGTACGGGTGCTGAGTCCCTACAGGAGTGGGGGAACCATCGTCCAGGTGACGACGCTCCGCGTGCTCAGCCCGCAGCAGGGCGATCTCAGCACGAGCCCTACTCAGCTCGTCTAGCGCATGGTCCAGCTCCGTGTTTAGCACGACGGCTCGGTTGACTGTGCTGTTCAACCTAGGATTGTCCTCACCAACAGGTGAGACAATCACGCCTTCTGTGCTGCCAGATGGACGGCGGGGGTAGTACTTCAGGTTGAGACCATCAGCTATCCCACCGAGCACTGAGCAGTAGTGTGAAAGCGCACGCCGTGCGGCATCTTGCATGGCTGCCTCAGCTGAGTCCCGCTCAGAGATGGAATAGTGCTCTGAGCAGACCTCCGCACCCCGGAGACCATTCTCCGGACGGTGCACCAAGAAGGTCGCCTCCCAGCGATCCGGGTAGACCCCGTGACTATGTTGGTAGACCACACAACGATACTCGATGGACCAAGTACGCCGGTCAAGTGCCCGACGTAGCAGGGTGTCGAGCGCATCGTGGAAGTGACACCCGCGAGCAGCGTCGCGAGTGATGGGTCGAGCAACCCATCCTTCCGGCTCCTGGTCAGCAGAAAAGTCGGTGTCGTGGCTCGAGCTGTCGTCGCCACCTCCGTCGTCTGGGTCTCCTCCAGCAGCTACTCCAGGGACTGGGGCACCCAGTGGTGGTGCAGGAGGCGCCTCCAGAGGAAGCACAGGGGAGCAACTCCTCACCGACTCTATCTCCTGCTGGAGCGAGAAAGAAGAGCCCTGCTGCTCCTGTCGTCGACGTTCCTACTCCTCATGCAGGCGGTGGTGCAGCCTCTCCAAATGGCTGGACTGTCCGGCCACGGGATGGCGAAGCGGACGCTCAGCAAGGCGGGAGGGTAAGAAGGGGATGACGGACTTTCGTGCAGTGTGTCTAAGACGAGCCATCTACAAAAGACACCGTAAGCATAAGAATGAGAACAAAACTAATATGACCAGCAAGTAATGAACAATAAATAAATGAAAGATTAAAATAAAACACAATTTTCAGCAAGGTATAATATATAGTAGAACATAGGTTTGGTCGATATGACCAACTTTTGAAGGGATATCAAAGTCAAGGCAGGGACAGAGGTCTAAAATCCTTAGAACGACCATTCTACTCTAGGTTAGCGGTCCTACAGTCAGCACGGCTTTGATACCACCTATGTCACACCCAGTTTTAGAAGGCAAACCGAATGCGAACCATGTACGTGCCAGGATCAGCAATTCACGTACACAGCAGTTACATAACATGGACATCATCACACAGTGCTCAAATAATATTAAAAAGGGACATAATAGTCGATTACATCATATGTCTGAGACATCCACATAGTCTTTACAATAAATCAAAGTGCGGAAAAGAAACGTAGATAAACGCGGCCTTCATAGGCAGCCGACTGGGGGTTTGCCGCTAACCCACGCCTAGAACTCGTCGTAGTCTTGGAACTCCTGGAAGTCTCCTTCCACGGCTTCATCTTCTCCTAAGCAGTGGTTGCAATGCTGACAACCTGGGGATGGGGGGGGTTTGGTGTGTAGAGCAAGGGTGAGTACACATCAACATACTCAGCAAGTATCCTGTTTGGCTGTAGTGGACTAGCTTTATGTGGGGATAACTCAAGCAGTTGCTTTTAGTTGGTCAGATTATTATTTACTAGTAGAAAGCCAGGTTTTAACATTAACCCAAGCTATTAGCCCGATGTACCCTTTCCAAACGGAAAGAATACCACCTACCAGTACCATAGTCGTAACCAGAACCATCAATCTCATTGCCACCTTTAAACCAAAATGTCTCTGATCAAGTACCACTAATCACTAGAGCTCCCTTGGCTGCTCATAACTGCGAGCACGGCTGATATATCAGTTTCATAACACTCTACAGAGGTTGTGCACTTTACCCATGAGCCGTGATTCCCCTTTTTGCCTCGGGTTGTACGGACCCTTGAACACTCCAAAGGTGAGTAGGCAGGGTCTCACTACGTAGCCTTTACAAAGATTCTCCGGGGCTGTAGCCGCCCGTTAGGTTTCCTAAATGTACCGCACTCCTCCCCAAGGGACAAATCAACCTTGGCAGAGCGAGCCGCATACACCGAGCCCCATTGACGGCACGACGGCGAAGCGAACTACACCCCAGATCCTCTAATTATTCAGCTAAGGGCACCCCATTCCACCCTCATGGTTGCACTGTTTTCCCGGGCGATCATCCAAAGAACAGGTCCTTACGGAGAGGCACTCGAGAAACCGCTCGAGCCCCCTTAAAGACCACAAGTATAACATCATAATAAAAGAGGGAAAACAGCGTATCATTGATCATTCTCATCATGTTCATTGATTAGAGTTGGGCAATAGCATAAGACTAAGCAATAATAATCCAACCCAGATAGGTAAACAAGGACATGGATAACAAAAGCTAGTAAATCCTTAGGTATAAATGTGTAATGCGGGAGGTGAATTAAAGAATGAATAGGACAGAGATAGGTCAAGGGACACTTGCCTCCACCAACTGACTGCTCCTCAGGGGCTTCTCCTGCGAGTTCTTCGGGCTCTCCGACCGGATCGTTCTCTATGCGAGCGCAAACATACATACATCCACATATTTAATACAAAAGAATAGTACACCATACAATAGAATGCAGTAAGTAAACAGACGTTCCACGCGGGCTCGCAATTACGGTTAAGAGAAAAAGAGAAAAAGACAGTCGAGAAACGATCACGTTACATGATTATAAGTTAACCACTCACTTAATAGAAGGGAATTAATGTAGACACTATGTTTAGCATAAAGTAAAGTCATGTTTCATGTCTAATCATTATAAGCAGATGAAGATACATAAAAAGGATTGTCGCGCGGCGAGACGCGCGACATAGCACTCTAAGACGAATTAGGAAATCAACGACTCGTCGCGCGACCGAGCACACAACGAGACACTTTGCATTAATTATAAAGAGACGTTAAGCTTCGCGCGACGAAACGCACGACGGCATACGTCTACTAAACTGAGTCTAAAGTGGAACGTCGCGTGAATACACGCGCGACGTTACACATTAAACAACCGGAAATTAAAATGGATCATCGCGCGACGAAGCGCACGACGCAACACATAAATAGAATGTGAATTTAGACAAATCCGTCGCGCGACGAAGCGCGCGACGCAGCACGCTAACTAACGGAGTCTGACATTAACTACAAACCAAGGAATAGTCATCGCGCGCGCGGGTTCGCGCACGCGAGAACGCGTTAGTGGTGAACGGGGGAGCGCGAGGCCACGCCAAGGCCACGCGAGCCACGCCGAGGGGCGGGACGCGCGCGCAGGGGGCCGAGGCCGCGTCGGGGCCGCGCCAGGGGCTGCGTCGGGGCGGAGGCCGCGCTGGGGCCGCGTCGGGGGCCACGCCGGGTCGCGCCAGGGGCTGCGCCGGGGGCTGCACCGGGGGCCGAGCCGCCGGGGGCCGGAGGCCGCGCCGGGGCCACGCCGGGGCCGCGCCGGGGCCACGCCGAGCGAGCACGGGAGGCGGGGCGCCGCCGCGCGCGAGCAGGGGGACGGGGCGGGGGTCGCCGCCGCGGGCAGGGAGAGGGGCGGGGACCGCCGCTGCGGGCCGGGGGAGGGGCGGGGCCGCGCCGCTGGCGAGCAGGGAGGGCACAGCGGGGCCGCGCCGCCGGCGAACGGGGAGGGCAGGGGCGCGCGCGTGCAGGGAAAAGAGAAGGCGCGCGTAGGGGGAGAAGAGGAGGGAGAGGGAGAGAGAGGAGAAGGGAAGGGGAGCTCACCTCGGGGTACAAATTCCGGTGATCGCCGTTTCCAATCCCTAGGGCACCACGGGGAGAGAGAGGTGGAATAGGGAGAGGGAGGTTGCTGCGCGGGAAATCCAAATGAGAGAGGGAGGAGGGGAGGGGGCGCATGGGGGGGGGGGTTGGGCGCCTGGGGCGCGTAGGACCGGGCCGGGCCGGGCTGGGTTTGGTTGGGGCCGAGCCACTTCGCGGATCGAAACTCACGGCATGCATAACCATCAAATGGAAATCAATTGCGAATCGAAAATCGAGACAGAACGAGACGAACACGCGACACCAAACAAAGAAATGCGCTTCGGCATGATGGAACACCCATGACACTTAGGTTTTGGTTTATACACGACACGGACACTTGTCACTATACTAGTTTGAAATTGGGAGGAAGGAGGGAAACAAGAAGAGAAAAGAGAGTAACGCCCGAATTTGGTGAGAGAAAAGAAGAAAAAATTCTACCCCCAAATTCAGGGCGTTACAGCTAAGCGAACTACACCCCGGTTCCTCTAATTATTCAGCTAAGGGCGTCCCATTCCACCCTCATGGTTGCACTGTTTTCCCGGGCGGTCATCCAACGAACAGGTCCTTACGGAGAGGCACTCGAGAAATCGCTCGAGCCCCCTTAAATGCCACATGTATAACATCATAATAAAGAAGGGAAATATCGTATCATTGATAAATCTCATCATGTTCATTGATTAATGTTAAGCACTAGCATAAAGCTAAACAATAATAACCCAACCCAAATAAGTAAACAAGGACATGGATAACAAAAGCTAGTCAATCCTTAAGTATAACTGTGTAAATACGGGAAGTGAATTATAGAATGTATATGATAGAGATAGGTCAAGGGACACTTGCCTCCACCAACTGATTGTTGCTAACGGGCTTCTCCTGTGAGTTCTTCGGATTCCTCAACCAGATCGTTCTCTATGCGAGCGCAAACATACATCCATCCATTTGAATTAGGAAACAAACAGTACACCATACAAGAGAGCAGATAAACTGAATATGCATAAGATATGACATACGATATTGCATTCGCCGTGGCTAGAAAGAGAAGAAGGAAGGTCTCGCAGTGGTTAGAGCTATAATCAAAGTGTATTACGGGTTGATGCATAATTAGTCATCACGTGATCTATTTTCAACTAGTTACACTAACAAGTGTTACTCACATGCACTGATAGAATTATCGTTATTTCTGATTGGTTGACATTAAACTAAGTCGATAATTAACTACATGAAATAACCAACGTAATCAATTTCTGAGTTGAGTTTCCATTTCGTTAATATAAATAAAGTGATCACTACACATGGAACACATGGAATACACGGGGGGGTAGACGGGCATGTCTAGGGGTAGATGAGCGCCCAAGGGCACGGCGAGCCGTGCCAAAGCACCGCGAGCACGCGCGCGCGCAAGGCGCTGACGCACCGCGAACGAGCCACGCGCACGCCGGGGCCGAGCTACGCATGCGCCACACTGCGCGCCACGAACAGGCAGCGGGGCCACGCCAGGACCGAACGTGCGGGGCCGCGCGCTGGCCGAGCTCAAGGCCGTGCGCCATAGGCATGCCGGGCCGAGCTCGAGGCCGCGCAGGGGCGAGAAGGCCATGGCCGGGCCGGGGGAGCAAGGCCGGGCCACGCTGAGGCGAGGCCACGCCGGGACGGGGGTCGGGCTGGGGAGCTGCGCCGGACGGGGGCACGCCGCGCTGCGCTGCGAGCAGGGGCGGTGAGCCGGACGGGCGTGCCACCGCCGCGCCGGGGCAGGGGCGAGGTCAGGTGGGGGGAGCCGCGCCGGAGCGGGGCTGCGCCGGGGCGAGGCAGGGGAGGCTGCACCGGGCAGGGACACGCCACGATCGCGCGCCATGGCCAAGCCGGGGCCGAGCCGGACGGAGGCGGGGCAGGGGAGGGGGAGCCTCGCCGGCTGGGGAACACCGCGCCGTGGGCGGGGCCACGCCACGGACGGCGACCGGGCGGGCTGGGGCAGGGGAGCCGCACCACAGGCGGGGCCGCGCGGGCACGCCGCTGCGCCGGGGGAGCCGCGACTGGGCACGGAAGCCGAGCCACGCGCCGGGGATGAGGAGGGCGAGCACGCTGGGCCGCCGAGGCCGGGCCGTGCGCCATGGCCAAGCCGGG
The DNA here is from genome assembly GCA_029449295.1 of Zea luxurians. Taxonomy (NCBI): domain Eukaryota; kingdom Viridiplantae; phylum Streptophyta; class Magnoliopsida; order Poales; family Poaceae; genus Zea; species Zea luxurians. The sequence continues at coordinate 15,876,754 of JAOPSE010000012.1, forward strand.
GCTGAGCCGGACCGCGCGTGGGGGAGGGTGGGCCAGGGCCGGCCGGATGGTGCCATGGCCGGAGAAGGGGAGGGAGGGGAGAGAAGGGAGGGGCTTACCGCGTGTAACACCCGGTTTTAAAGGACAAAGCCGGGTGCATCTCATACATGCGCCAAGAAGACAACATATATAATAACAGAGTGTATAGAGATAAATGTCATAAAACATCAGAGTACTTATTACATAGCGGAAGTCTTATTACAAAATAAAGATAAATATAAAACGAACTAAGGATCGTCGGCGCCAATGTCGACTGGGGAAACGCCACCTAGATCAGATCGAACTCCTCAGTGTTAGGCGGCTCCTCCTGAACCACCTGATCATCTCCTGTGGGGGGGGTGTGAGACAGCAAGGGTGAGCTCACACATGATCATAGCTCAACAAGTTGTGGGGAACCAGTGGACATAAACTCACAAAGGTGTGAGTTCATGTGATGTGTAAGGCTTAAACAAAGACAGGGGTTAAAGCTGAGCATTGCTTTTAAGTAGTTGGTCAAAATTTTATTAGCAATTACTAAGTGTAAGTAAATACCAAACCATAAGTAAAGTAATAGAACAAAATTAATAACAAACCCATGCAATGCAAATGACAAAATTGAATTTAAGTTCCATAATTTAAACATCAGAGAGTCCTGAGCTGCTCATGACCGTGAGCTCGGCTAGTATACCAGTTTTACACTCCGCAGAGGTTGTACCCTTTACCCACAAGTCATGTTACCCATCTGCCAAGGGGTCATGAATCCCATACACCTCTACCTAGGAAGCGCGGCAGGGCAACACTACGAGGCCTTTACAAAGTTCCACTAGCTTCCGAAAACCCGCTACAGTTTATAGGAAGTTCCAATGCAGGGTTCCTGGCTGACTGCCATCCCAGCAAAATCAACCAGGGACCTCCCTACACTGACCACTCCCCTACTGCCCTTGCCCCTTTCGGGTAAGGTAGTCTTCCACTAGCTTTCCTAATTAGTCAGCCAAGGGGTCCCATTCCTCCCTTGTGGTGGCACGTGGATCTCAAGTTAAGCTCTATGTTCCAATTAACATTAATGATCTCAACATGAACATAAATAGAATAACAAGAATAATTGGAACATAGATATAATAAATGATTATCCCAAAACCATGTAAAGCAATAGCAAACTACCCAAGTGATTCAGGGGTAAACAAGGTAATGAGATAAACAATCTAGGGTGACCTATTGGGTCCCATCAAAATTAACCTATGCATGGATAAGTGATATTAAAGAACATTATTGGGTAAAAAGTGGTCAAGGGCACAACTTGCCTTCAATGAGCTCCTGCTCAGCAACTTCAACCTGCTGCTCACCAGGATCCTCAGCAACGGGCTCTTCTACTCGCCACAATACAAACAAGCACAGTGCATATAGAGAAATTAACATTACACCAAGCAGGTAAACAAAATACACAGAGATATTCTACATCTTAAAATAAAAACTTAGGAACTGGAATCATAATTTTCTGAGTTATAGATTTTAAGTTATGCATTTTCAAAGGTTTTATGTGCTTTAAATAGGATTAAGTGATAAATAAATTTCTTACTGTTTTCATGATAAAACAGAGACACTTAGTGCTAGAGAATAAAATTACAAAATTTTAGGAACTGGAATGGATTAATTTGGAGTTAGTATGAATTTTCTATGAATTATTGAAGTTCTAGCAATTATTTTCCTATTAAAAATCTATTTAATAATCATTTTCTCTGGTTTTATAAAGTCCTGGACTGGGCCTCAATTAATGGGAACCGCAGGGGTCTCGGTGAAAGAACCCCCAGACACATAGAACAGTCGCATAGGACTGCGGGTTGATTCACTGAAACCCGAGGGGTTCTTTAACAAAATCGACCCGCGAAGGGGTATAGACTAATCTGGACCGTTCGATCAAACGCGGATGGCTCGGATTAGATCCACTCCTCACCCGAACCGGTACGCATCTACAGCCGTTGGATCCGAGATCTGCGGTCTGGGTTTAATGAAGGATTCATAAAGTCCGGGCCGTCCGATCGATCCTACGGACTAGATCGAATCACGGCGAACAGGTACGCCATTTCTAATCTCAACCGTCCACTAATGGATCTACGGCTCATCGATCATCCTCCTCCCCCCCGGCGGCACCCTCACGGCGGCGTGCTCCCGACCGCGGTGGCGACACACCGGCAACATGAATCCCCCCTGGTGCTCCAAAACCTGATCCAACTACTGCTACACGATGCGGGGAAAGAAACGAGTCGTTGAGAGAGGGTAGTACCGACTAGGTTGGCTCGGAGTTCTCTGCTCGCGGCGATGGTGATGCAGCGGCACAGGAGTTGACGACGGCGAGAAATTCCGAGGTGCTGGAGTGCGATTCGCGCAGGGCCAGTCGCTGACCACCTATCCCAGGATCAGGCGATTCCAATGGGACATCCAACGAGAGCCCCGTCGCCCAGAGCACGAGATTCCGATGCGCGATAATCTACGGGTCCGCCCTCTCAACTCTCGCGACGCGCTGCACACAGTAATGGTGGTTCTCGAATCCCTTGCACGATTAATCGAGGAACAAACGCGCCATGGGTCGGTTATATATCCCGAGTAGGCTCCCACAACGATCACCCCCGAATTCCACGCGACGCGCGCGGCATAATCGGGCGAGGACCGGCGAAGGAGACCGATCTGACGGTATGGGCCCGCGCGTCCGAGAGAGGTGCTCCGCTGAGCCGATGAGCTGGTGGTCCCACCTGTCAGCGTAATGGTGAACGAGCAAGGCTGCGCCGTGGACCCCGTTTGTCGGCGCGCATGGAGTGCCCAGTTGGGCCGCGCGGATCAAAAGCGGAACTTGGGCTGAATGTGAGCTAGCCGGCCCAGTTAGGTATAGTCTTCCTTTTCCCTTTTTCTTTTATTTTTCTTTATATATTCATTTGAATCTTCTAGCTTGAATTTGAATCCCTTTTTGTGGACTTAACCTCTGCGTCAAATGTTCAAAATCCAATATGTATAAGAATAATGCATATATTTTTATACTTATTTTTATTCCCTTATTAATCTCTCTTCTTTTCTCTTTTCTCTTTTCTCTTTTCTAGGATTTCTTTTAAATTCTAGATTTCCACTTGGGAATGTAATATATTTCTTATCACATTACTTTTATATTGCCACAACATGCACACAAAATAAAGGACCAGCATGATGCACATTTTTATGGTAAGTCTTTTATTAGTTATTTATTTATTTTTGAATATGATGTTCACATATGATGATGCATAAAGATCAAACTCACATAAAGAGAGAAATTGTTTTCTCTATTGGTATTTTATCTAGCAATTACAAAGTGGGTTTACAAATCCTACCCCCCTTAAAAATAATCTCGTCCCCGAGATTTAAGAAGAACGAGGGAAAAGGTGGGGAAAATCTATGCGAAGCTCTTCTTCTCTTTCCCAAGTTGCTTCATCTTCACTGTGGTGACTCCATTGAACTTTACACATCTTTATCACCTTATTTCTTGTAACTCGAGTCAATGTATCCAAAATCTTGATCGGGTACTCCGTGTAAGTCAAATCACCTTGAACACTAAGCTCTTCCATGGGTAACTGTTCCTCGGGAACACGGAGACACTTCTTAAGTTGAGACACGTGGAACACGTTATGCACATCCGATAGACTAGCAGGTAACTCGAGTTGGTATGCCATCTCCCCAACTCTTCTAAAGATCAAGAATGGTCCAATATAGCGAGGGGATAATTTGCCCTTAACCTTGAATCTCCTCATTCCACGAAGTGGTGACACCTTGAGGTACACATAATCTCCTTCTTCAAATTCCAGTGGCCTTCGTCTATTATCAGCATAACTCTTTTGCCTGGTTTGAGCCACTCTCAAATTCTCTCGAATTATACGAACTTGTTCTTCCGCTTCTTGATTCAGTTCAGGCCCAAAGAACTGTCTTTCTCCAGTCTGGTCCCAATACAAAGGAGTCCTGCACTTCCTCCCATATAAAGCTTCAAAAGGTGACATCTTTAGACTGGCCTGGTAACTATTATTGTACGAGAACTCAGCATAAGGCAGGCTCTTATCCCAACTTCCTCCATGCTGAAGGGCACATGCTCTCAACATATCTTCCAATACTTGATTAGTCCTTTCAGTCTGTCCATCAGTCTGAGGGTGATAAGCCGTGCTGAAATTCAACTTCGTACTCATGTTCTCATGAAAGCTTCTCCAAAATCTTGAGGTAAACTGCGAACCTCGATCAGACACAATCTTCTTTGGTACTCCATGTAAACACACAATCCGAGCCATATATAACTCTGCTAGCTGAGAACCCTTATAAGTAGTCTTGACAGGAATAAAGTGAGCCACTTTAGTCAATCTATCCACAATCACCCATATAGCATCATATCCTTTCTGGGTGCGAGGCAATCCAGTAATGAAATCCATACCAATCTCTTCCCACTTCCACTCGGGTATCTTCAGTGGATGCAATAGTCCAGCTGGCCTCTGATGTTCAGCCTTAACTCTTTGACATACATCGCACATAGCCACATGTGCAGCCACATCTCTTTTTAATCCATACCACCAATACTTCCGTTTCAAATCCTGATACATCTTGGTACTACCAGGATGAATAGAATAATCCGAATCATGGGCCTCCTTTAAAATAGTCTCTCGAAGGCTTTTAATATCAGGGACACACATCTTGTCTTTGAACCATACAGTGCCCTGCTCGTCTTCCGTGAATTCCGGAACTCGACCTTCAGTAATCAGATCCTTAATCTCTTTTATCTTGGCATCACCAATTTGTCCTTTGCGGATCTCTTGCTCCAAAGTAGGTTCCACATCAATAGTAACTCCTTCAGTATGAGCAACTATCCCCAGGTTAAGTCTCCTGAAATCCTCAACAATCTCATCGGGTAGCTGGGCAACAATAGCTGAATGAACATGCTCCTTGTGACTCAAGGCATCTGCAACCAAGTTTGCCTTGCCCGGGTGATAGTGAATCTCCAAATCATAATCCTTGATAAGCTCTAAACAACGGCGTTGCCTAAGGTTGAGATCCTTCTGAGTGAATATATACTTCAAACTCTTATGATCCGTATACACTTGACACTTGGTCCCCATGATATAATGTCTCCAAATCTTAAGCGCATGCACAACGGCAGCCAATTCCAAGTCATGAGTGGGGTAGTTCAATTCATGTCTCCGCAACTGACGAGAAGCATAAGCAATCACATGTCCTTCTTGCATGAGCACACATCCTAAGCCTTGGCCACATGCATCGCAATAGATGTCAAATCCTTTCTGTAGGTCTGGCATAACCAATACTGGGGGCGACATTAATCTCTTCTTCAATAGATCAAAGCTGTCTTGACACTTCTCGTCCCACTTAAATTCTTTTCCTTTCTCCAAAAGCGAAGTCATAGGTTTAGCAATCTTAGAAAATCCTTCGATAAACCTCCGATAATATCCTGCTAATCCCAAGAAACTCCGAATCTCAGTAACTGTAGTGGGTACTCTCCAATCCATTATCTCCTTAACTTTAGCAGGATCCACTGCTATTCCTCCATTAGAAATAATATGACCAAGAAATGGCACTTCGCCAATCCAAAACTCGCACTTGCTGAACTTAGCATAGAGTTGATTATCTCGTAGCTTCTGTAGCACCAACCTCAGATGTTCCTCGTGATCACTATCACTCTGAGAATAAATAAGAATATCGTCGATGAATACCACGACGAATCTGTCCAAATACTCCATAAACACCTTGTTCATTAAGTTCATAAAATAAGCTGGTGCATTGGTTAATCCAAATGACATAACAGTAAACTCATATAATCCATATCTAGTCGAGAAAGCCGTCTTGGGAATATCCGATGGTCTAATTCTCATCTGATGGTATCCTGATCGGAGATCAATCTTCGAAAATACTCTAGCACCTCTCATTTGATCAAACAGGTCCTCAATACGGGGCAATGGATACTTGTTCTTCACCGTAACATCATTAAGAGATCTATAATCCACACACATCCGTTGCGATCCATCCTTCTTCTGTACAAACAAGACCGGTGCTCCCCAAGGTGAGGAACTCGGACGAATGTACCCAGCCTCTTGTAACTCAGTTAACTGCTTCTTAAGTTCCTTCAACTCCTCTACGGACATCCTATATGGCCGTTTAGAAATAGGGGCGGTTCCAGGTAAGAGGTCAATAACAAACTCAACTTCTCTATCAGGTGGCATCCCTGGTAACTCCTCTGGAAAGACATCCGGAAAATCTCTAACCACCCGGATATTGTCACCAACAAACTCCTTCGGCATAAAGAACATTGCACGCATAGATGAGGAGGTTACTGCAATATTAACTTGAAACCTTTCTCCTTTAGTGGTAGTGAGTTCTATGGTACCTCTACCACATGCTATAACGGCCTTTGCCTTTCTTAGCCATGACATACCAAGGATTAAATCTATACTGCTTGACTCCAATATTATAGCAGTAGCTCCAAATTCTCTACCCATAATGGTTAATGTCAATCTACGTGTCATTTGATTCGCCTCAACAGGCCCTTTAGGTGTAATTACTATCAGGGGTTTTCTCATATTTAGCAGTGGTATTTCATTTGTGTTGGCATATCTAGCAGACATGAATGAATGTGTAGCACCAGAATCAAATAATATGGTTGCAGGAATTGCATTAACATAAAACATACCAATTACGAGGTCCCCTCCGTCCGGAGTAGCATCAACGCTGACTTGATTAACCTTGGCAATAGAATATCCCTTGCCAGTTCCTGGAGTTTGCTGCCTGTTCTGAGCTGGAGTAGTAGCAATCCTCTGTGGGCAGACATTTGCATAATGACCAATCTTCCCACACTTGAAACATTGAGTGCCCGGACTCTGTCCTGAAAACTTCGTCGGGGTGCCAGTAGGGGTAGCCTGTCGAGGAGGTGGAGTCCTCAGTGGTGATTGCGGAACTGGGCATGGTCCTCCGGGTCGAGTCGGTGTACCCTGTGGTGAACTGTAGCGAGGACGAACACTGCTGCTTCCTTGTCCTTGAGATATTGCCTTCCTCTTCAAATCTCCCAGCTGAACACGCTTGTGTTCAATAGCCAGGGCCTTATCAAGCAGCCTCTGAAACGATGGAAATGTGTGTGCCACTAGAGCATACTGCAGTGGTCCATTAAGTCCTTCAATAAAATGCTCCTGCTTCCTCTCGTCTTCAGCAACTTCTTCAGGGGCATATCTGGATAACTGAATAAACTTGTCGCGGTACTCGCTGACTGACATACTTCCTTGCTTCAGCGACAGAAATTCCTTCTTCTTGATCTTTATCATCCCAGCTGGAATATGGTAGTTCCTGAATTGTGTACTGAACTCTGCCCAAGTAATAGTATCCGCAGCATCATGGGCAGCAGTATAAGAATCCCACCAGTCAGCAGCAGGACCAGTCAGACGTCCAGAAGCATATAAAACCTTCTCCCGGTCCGTGCACTGTGCAATATTCAGCATCTTCTCAACGGACTTCAGCCAATCATCCGCGTCCAGTGGATCAGGTGAGCTAGCGAATGTAGGTGGCTTATGACTCATGAACTCTCTATGCTTGTCTCGGGGTGGAACTGGTGGTGGTGGTGGAGGCAGTGGCACTTGTTGCTGTTGTTGCATTTGCTGTTGCAGCTGCTGTTGTTGCGCCCTCCTTTCCTGGCGTATCTCATCTCGCTCCTGGCGCAACTCCTGTCGTATATCTTCTCTTTCCTGACGCATCTCCTGGCATTCTTGCTGCATCTGAGCACGCATATCAGCCATAGTGTCTGCCATTTGCTGCATCACCGCCATCTGAGCAGCAACCAGTGGGTCAACTCCGCCTGGTGGAGGATTAGGAGGATTCATCTCTGCAGGTTGTGGCTGGGGTTGTCTGTATATTCTCCGAGTGTGTCGATTAGGAGGCAAATCAATTCCACCACCCCGCCTGGTATTGACCATCTGAGTTAGATACATATGGTAAGAAGATAATAGACAAGGCAGGTATTTACAAATCAGGTTACTTTGGGGGATTTTATTAGCTAAGCAGATTAATATTTTACATATCCTAGCTAATTCAATACCTTATGGTGGTACATACTAAGATGTCCATAGTTCAATCAATCAAAGAAGCAAATCAGGCATTTAGCATCAGCACAATCAAACAATATTTTTAAATAGAGAAAATAGTTTTAATTTTGTCTTAGGTTCCCTATCTCTTAAAATGTCATAAGGGTAGGAATTCCAAGGTGTGAAATCCATCTTGTCCAAGAGTAGAAAAGGTAAGAATGATCAGAGTAGAACAGTAGAAGGTGAGACAGGATCAAGATAAGTGTAGAAAGAATCAGAGTAAGGTAAGTAGGTAAGGGTTTTGTCCATTTCTATCTAGGTCTCGTCCTACAGTCAACATTTCCTCTGATACCACTTCTGTAACACCCGGTTTTAAAGGACAAAGCCGGGTGCATCTCATACATGCGCCAAGAAGACAACATATATAATAACAGAGTGTATAGAGATAAATGTCATAAAACATCAGAGTACTTATTACATAGCGGAAGTCTTATTACAAAATAAAGATAAATATAAAACGAACTAAGGATCGTCGGCGCCAATGTCGACTGGGGAAACGCCACCTAGATTAGATCGAACTCCTCAGTGTTAGGCGGCTCCTCCTGAACCACCTGATCATCTCCTGTGGGGGGGGTGTGAGACAGCAAGGGTGAGCTCACACATGATCATAGCTCAACAAGTTGTGGGGAACCAGTGGACATAAACTCACAAAGGTGTGAGTTCATGTGATGTGTAAGGCTTAAACAAAGACAGGGGTTAAAGCTGAGCATTGCTTTTAAGTAGTTGGTCAAAATTTTATTAGCAATTACTAAGTGTAAGTAAATACCAAACCATAAGTAAAGTAATAGAACAAAATTAATAACAAACCCATGCAATGCAAATGACAAAATTGAATTTAAGTTCCATAATTTAAACATCAGAGAGTCCTGAGCTGCTCATGACCGTGAGCTCGGCTAGTATACCAGTTTTACACTCCGCAGAGGTTGTACCCTTTACCCACAAGTCATGTTACCCATCTGCCAAGGGGTCATGAATCCCATACACCTCTACCTAGGAAGCGCGGCAGGGCAACACTACGAGGCCTTTACAAAGTTCCACTAGCTTCCGAAAACCCGCTACAGTTTATAGGAAGTTCCAATGTAGGGTTCCTGGCTGACTGCCATCCCAGCAAAATCAACCAGGGACCTCCCTACACTGACCACTCCCCTACTGCCCTTGCCCCTTTCGGGTAAGGTAGTCTTCCACTAGCTTTCCTAATTAGTCAGCCAAGGGGTCCCATTCCTCCCTTGTGGTGGCACGTGGATCTCAAGTTAAGCTCTATGTTCCAATTAACATTAATGATCTCAACATGAACATAAATAGAATAACAAGAATAATTGGAACATAGATATAATAAATGATTATCCCAAAACCATGTAAAGCAATAGCAAACTACCCAAGTGATTCAGGGGTAAACAAGGTAATGAGATAAACAATCTAGGGTGACCTATTGGGTCCCATCAAAATTAACCTATGCATGGATAAGTGATATTAAAGAACATTATTGGGTAAAAAGTGGTCAAGGGCACAACTTGCCTTCAATGAGCTCCTGCTCAGCAACTTCAACCTGCTGCTCACCAGGATCCTCAGCAACGGGCTCTTCTACTCGCCACAATACAAACAAGCACAGTGCATATAGAGAAATTAACATTACACCAAGCAGGTAAACAAAATACACAGAGATATTCTACATCTTAAAATAAAAACTTAGGAACTGGAATCATAATTTTCTGAGTTATAGATTTTAAGTTATGCATTTTCAAAGGTTTTATGTGCTTTAAATAGGATTAAGTGATAAATAAATTTCTTACTGTTTTCATGATAAAACAGAGACACTTAGTGCTAGAGAATAAAATTACAAAATTTTAGGAACTGGAATGGATTAATTTGGAGTTAGTATGAATTTTCTATGAATTATTGAAGTTCTAGCAATTATTTTCCTATTAAAAATCTATTTAATAATCATTTTCTCTGGTTTTATAAAGTCCTGGACTGGGCCTCAATTAATGGGAACCGCAGGGGTCTCGGTGAAAGAACCCCCAGACACATAGAACAGTCGCATAGGACTGCGGGTTGATTCACGGAAACCCGAGGGGTTCTTTAACAAAATCGACCCGCGAAGGGGTATAGACTAATCTGGACCGTTCGATCAAACGCGGATGGCTCGGATTAGATCCACTCCTCACCCGAACCGGTACGCATCTACAGCCGTTGGATCCGAGATCTGCGGTCTGGGTTTAATGAAGGATTCATAAAGTCCGGGCCGTCCGATCGATCCTACGGACCGGATCGAATCACGGCGAACAGGTACGCCATTTCTAATCTCAACCGTCCACTAATGGATCTACGGCTCATCGATCATCCTCCTCCCCCCCGGCGGCACCCTCACGGCGGCGTGCTCCCGACCGCGGTGGCGACACACCGGCAACATGAATCCCCCCTGGTGCTCCAAAACCTGATCCAACTACTGCTACACGATGCGGGGAAAGAAACGAGTCGTTGAGAGAGGGTAGTACCGACTAGGTTGGCTCGGAGTTCTCTGCTCGCGGCGATGGTGATGCAGCGGCACAGGAGTTGACGACGGCGAGAAATTCCGAGGTGCTGGAGTGCGATTCGCGCAGGGCCAGTCGCTGACCACCTATCCCAGGATCAGGCGATTCCAATGGGACATCCAACGAGAGCCCCGTCGCCCAGAGCACGAGATTCCGATGCGCGATAATCTACGGGTCCGCCCTCTCAACTCTCGCGACGCGCTGCACACAGTAATGGTGGTTCTCGAATCCCTTGCACGATTAATCGAGGAACAAACGCGCCATGGGTCGGTTATATATCCCGAGTAGGCTCCCACAACGATCACCCCCGAATTCCACGCGACGCGCGCGGCATAATCGGGCGAGGACCGGCGAAGGAGACCGATCTGACGGTATGGGCCCGTGCGTCCGAGAGAGGTGCTCCGCTGAGCCGATGAGCTGGTGGTCCCACCTGTCAGCGTAATGGTGAACGAGCAAGGCTGCGCCGTGGACCCCGTTTGTCGGCGCGCATGGAGTGCCCAGTTGGGCCGCGCGGATCAAAAGCGGAACTTGGGCTGAATGTGAGCTAGCCGGCCCAGTTAGGTATAGTCTTCCTTTTCCCTTTTTCTTTTATTTTTCTTTATATATTCATTTGAATCTTCTAGCTTGAATTTGAATCCCTTTTTGTGGACTTAACCTCTGCGTCAAATGTTCAAAATCCAATATGTATAAGAATAATGCATATATTTTTATACTTATTTTTATTCCCTTATTAATCTCTCTTCTTTTCTCTTTTCTCTTTTCTAGGATTTCTTTTAAATTCTAGATTTCCACTTGGGAATGTAATATATTTCTTATCACATTACTTTTATATTGCCACAACATGCACACAAAATAAAGGACCAGCATGATGCACATTTTTATGGTAAGTCTTTTATTAGTTATTTATTTATTTTTGAATATGATGTTCACATATGATGATGCATAAAGATCAAACTCACATAAAGAGAGAAATTGTTTTCTCTATTGGTATTTTATCTAGCAATTACAAAGTGGGTTTACACCGCGTGCGAGGGGGGGGCCAGGACGAGCAGTGGTTCGGCAGCGGGCACGGGGAGAGAGAGAGAGATTTTGGGGGGGAGGGTATGACGGGTGGGGCCCACGGGGAGGGGTGGCGGCGGTAGCTAACTGCCGCGGGGGGGGGGGGGGGAGCTAGGCCGCGGGAAGGGGAAGGGGAGAGGGGAAAGGCTAGGCCGCGCTAAGAAGCCGGCACAAGGAGAGAGAGGGGGGCTTTTCTATTTTCCTATTTTCTTTTAGCTCCAAATTCTCTCCTAATTAATAAATAAATACCCCAATGAAGACCAAGCGAATACACACAAAAGGAAAAGATGCGTGGATCGGCATGATGCAACAACCAAAGAAACCCACTTCTAGGATTTATTATTACACGACATAGAGTTTTGGAAATGGGTAAGGTTTAGCAAAAAGAAATGGGAAAAGAGAGGTAACGCCCGAATTTGGCGAGTGAAAGAGAAAGAAAAAAATTCAACTCCAAAATTCAGGGCATTACAGGAAATCACAGGCGCGCTCCGCTATAATTCACTAGACTGTCCAGTGTGCCACCGGACTGTCCGGTGAGCCAACGGGCAACAGCTCTCCAACGCGCAACGGTCGACTCTGACAGCGTGAACAGTGCAGCACAGTACATAGTAGAAGTCAGAGCAGCGAGTCAGAGGGGCACCAGACTGTGCGGTGCACCACCAGACTGTCCGGTGCCATAAGAAGACAAAGGCGCCAACGGTCAACTGCTCCAGAACCCTAACGGTTGGGTGACATGGCGGCACACCAGACACTGAACAGTTAGTGTCCGATGGCGCACCGGACTGTCCGGTGTGTCCATCGCCAGCAGCCTCCCCAATGGCTACCTTAGTGGTTGAGGGCTATAAATACCCCCAACCACCACAACTTCAAGCATCCAAGTTTTCTGAAGATCACATTCAATACAAGAGCTCTAGCATTCACTCCAAGACACAATACAAAAGATCAAATCCTCTTCAAGTCCCAAATTCACTCCAAACACTTAGTGACTTGTGAGAGAGAGATTTTTGTGTTCATTTGAGCTCTTATCGCTTGGATTGACTTTCTTCTTTTCCCATTCTTACTCTCAAGTGCTTTGTAAGCGAGACAAGAGACCCCAAGTGTGTGGTGGTCCTTACGGGGTCCTTGTGACCCGTGATATTAAGGAAGAAGGCTCACTCGGTCTAAGTGACTGTTTGAGAGAGGGAAAGGATTGAAATAGACCTAGCCTTTGTGGCCTCCTCAATGGGGACTAGGTTCTTTGGAACTGAACCTTGGTAAAACAAATCATCGTGTTCATCCGCTTGATTCTCATTTGATTTGTTTTTGCCCTCTCTCCCAGACTTGATTTTAGTTCTAACGCTAACCCCGACTTGTAGTGTGTGTTTAAAGTTGTAAATTTGAGATTACGCCTATTCACCCCCCTCTAGGCGACTTTCAATTGGTATAAGAGCCTAGTGCTTCATTAGAGTCTAACAACTCGAAGTGATGTCGGGAGATCACGCCAAGAGGGAGATCGTGACCGGCGACAAGCCCGCAAGCTCGGGGAGGACTCTCTCAAGGGATTCCGATAATAAGTATAAGGAGGAATCCTCTTCCTCTAAGCCCCATCAAAGAGGCGATAAGAAGAAGAAGATAAAGAAAGTGGTATACTATGAGACCGACTCACCGTCGCCCTCCACATCAAGCTCCGAGTCATCCGTCGCTTCTAAGCGCCATGAGCGCAAGAAGTATAGTAAGATGCCCCTACGCTATCCTCGTATTTCAAAGCACGCTCCATTACTTTCCGTACCCCTAGGCAAGCCACCATATTTTGATGGTGAAGATTGTTGTATGTGGAGTGATAAAATGAGGCACCATCTAACCTTACTCCACGAAAGTATTTGAGATATTGTTAAGTATGGAGCGCAGGTACCTAAGGTGGGGGACAAAGACTATGACTCGGACGAGGCCACCCAAATTAGGCACTTTAACTCCCAAGCCACGTCTATACTCCTCACCTCCTTGTGTCGAGAGGAGTATAACAAGGTGCAAGGATTAAAGACCACTAAGGAAATTTGGGACATCCTCAAGACCACGCACGAAAGGGACGAGGTGACCAAGATCACCAAGCGGGAGATGATCGAGGGGGAGCTTGGTCGATTCGTCCTCAACAAAGGAGAAGAGCCACAAGCAATGTACAACCGGCTAAAAGCCATGGTGAACCAAGTGCGCAACCTCAGGAGCACCAGGTGGGATGACTATGAAATGGTCAAGGTTATTCTTAGATCTCTCGTATTTCATAATCCCACTCAAGTTCAATTAATACGTGGAGATCCTAGATACAAATAGATGTCCCTCGAGGAGGTGATTGGCAAGTTTGTGAGCTTTGAGCTAATGATCGAAGACTCCAAACACATTGTCAACTTGGAGCAAGGCGCCACCTCCACACCTGAGGTGCAACTCGTTGCATTCAAGGCAATGGAAGAAGAAAAGAGGGAGTCTACACCAAGTAGGCTTCCAATCGACGCCTCCAAGCTCGACAACGAGGAGATGGCGCTCATCATCAAGAGCTTCCATCAAATTCTCAAGCAAAGGAGGGGGAAGGACTACAAACCCCGCTCCAAAAGGGTGTGCTACAAATGTGGTAAGCACGATCATTTTATTGCTAAATGTCCAATGTTAAGTGAAAGTGTCAGGGACGACGACAAGAAGGGGAAGAAGAAGGAGAAGAATAGGTACTACAAGAAGAAGGGCGGCGATGCCCACGTGTGTCGGGAATGGGACTCCGATGAGAGCTCCACCGACTCTTCCTTCGATGAGGATGCCGCCAACATCGCCGTCAACAAAGGCCTCCTCTTCCCCAACGTCGGCCACAAATGTTTCATGGCTAAGGACGGCAAGAAAAAAGAAGGTACACTCTAGAGCCACCCCCAAATATACAACATCTAGTGATGTGGGTAGCTCTAGTGAAAATGAAGATGATTTACTTACTCTTTTTGCCAACCTCAGCATGGAACAAAAGAAAAAATTAAATGAATTAATAGAAGCTATTCATGAGAAGGATGAACTCTTGGATAGTCAAGAGGACTTCCTTATTAAAGAAAACAAGAAACATGTTAAATTGAAAAATGCTTATGCTCAGGAAGTAGAAAAATGTGAAAACTTGACTAAGGAGCTTAGCATTTGTCATGACTCTATTTCAAACCTTAGAACTGAGAATGCTAGTTTAATTTCTAAGGTTGAAAAGTTAAATGTTTGCAATAATTCAATTATCTGTCTTAAAGATGAAAATGCTAGTCTAAATACTAAGATTGATGAATTGAATATTTGTCATGATACAATTTCTAGTCTTAGAATTGAGAATGATAGTTTAAATGCTAAGATTGAGAAATTGAGTGCTTGCAAACCCTCTACATCCACTGTTGAACATGTTTCCATTTGTACTAGATGTAGAGATGTTAATGTAGAAGCTACGGATGATCACCTTGCCATGATTAAACAACAAAATGATCACATAGCTAAATTAATTGCTAAAATTGCCGAGCATGAACTTGAAAATGAAAACTTTAAATTTGCTAGAAGCATGCTCTATAATGGGAGACGCCCTGGCATTAAGGATGGCATTGGTTTCCAACAGGGGAGCAATGTCAAGCTTAATGCCCCTAAAAGTTTGTCTAATTTTGTTAAGGGCAAGGCTCCCATGGTTCAGGATAATGAAGGCTGCATTTTATATCCTGATAATTATCTTGAGCATAAAATTAGGAAGATACATGCTAGGAAACCTCATACTGTTTCTCACCATGCATACATGTATAAAAATGAGGAATCTAGCTCTAAGAAAACCACTCATGTTAAATTGCCTAGAAAGAAAATTCCTACTGCATCAAATGAGCATAGTGTTTCTTTTAAGACTTTTGACGCATCTTATGTTTTAATTAACAAATCAGGCAAAATAGTTGCCAAATATGTTGGGGGCAAACACAAGAGTCCAAAGACTTGTGTTTGGGTACCCAAGGTGCTTGTTTCTAATGTGAAAGGACCCAAGACCGTTTGGGTAACTAAGAACAAGGCCTAAATTTGTTTTGTAGGTTTATGCATCCGGTGGTTCAAGTTGGATAATCGATAGTGGGTGCACAAACCACATGACAGGGGAGAAGAGAATGTTCTCCTCCTACGAGAAAAATGAAGACCCCCAACGAGCTATCACATTCGGGGATGGAAATCAAGGTTTGGTCAAAGGATTGGGTAAAATTGCTATATCACCTGACCATCCTATTTCCAATGTTTTTCTTGTAGATTCTTTAGATTACAATTTGCTTTCTGTTTCTCAATTGTGTAAAATGGGCTACAACTGTCTTTTTACTGATATAGGTGTTACTGTCTTTAGAAGAAGTGATGATTCAATAGTATTTGAGGGAGTGTTAGAGGGTCAACTATATTTAGTTGATTTTAATGAAAACAAAGCTGAACTTGACACTTGCTTAATTGCTAAGACTAATATGGGTTGGCTCTGGCATCGCCGACTTGCCCATGTTAGGATGAAGAATCTTCACAAACTTCTAAAGGGAGAGCACATTTGGGGACTAACAAATGTTCATTTTGAGAAAGACAGGGTTTGTAGTGCATGCCAAGTGCTCACTATCCACACAAGAACATCATAACAACTGACAGGCCGCTCGAGCTACTCCACATGGATTTATTCGACCCGATCGCTTACATAAGCATCGGAGGGAGTAAGTACTGTCTTGTTATTGTGGATGACTATTCTCGCTTCACTTGGGTGTTCTTTTTGCAGGAAAAATCACAAACCCAAGAGACCTTAAAAGGATTCTTGAGACGGGCTCAAAATCAGTTCGGATTAAGGATAAAAAAGATAAGAAGCGACAATGGGACGAAGTTCAAGAATTCACAAATTGAAGGCTTTCTTGAGGAGGAGGGCATCAAGCATGAGTTCTATTCTCCCTACACACCTCAACAAAATGGTGTAGTGGAGAGGAAGAATCGAACTCTACTAGATATGGCAAAAACCATGCTTGATGAATACAAGACACCGGACCGGTTTTGGGCTGAGGCGATTAACACCGCCTGCTACTCCATCAACAAGTTATATCTTCACCGAATCCTCAAGAAGACATCATATGAACTCCTCACTGGTAAAAGCCCAATGTTTCATATTTTAGAGTCTTTGGAAGCAAATGTTTTATTCTTATTAAAAGAAGTAGACATTCTAAATTTGCTCCTAAGGCTGTAGAAGGCTTTTTACTAGGATATGACTCAAACACAAGGGCATATAGAGTCTTCAACAAATCCACTGGATTAGTTGAGGTTTCTTGTGACATTGTGTTTGATGAGACTAATGGCTCCCAAGTGGAGCAAGTTGATCTTGATGAATTAGATGATGAAGAGGCTCCGTGCGTCGCGCTAAGAAACATGTCCATTGGGGATGTATGTCCTAAGGAATTCGAAGAGCCTCCACAAGCACAAGATCAACCATCATCTTCCATGCAAGCATCTCCACCAATTCAAGACACTACAAGAAACTGATAAATGTTTGTGGGTTTTGTTAAGAACGTGGGCACCGACGTTCTTAAATTAGTTAAGTTCATGGGTTTTTTTAAGAACGTGGGTACTCACGTTCTTACATTAAGTTCGTGGGCCCTAGCCAAAACCGTCGAACTTAACCTTTTAGGAACGTGGGTACCCACATTCTTAAATTAAATACGTGGGCCACGCGGCAACCGTCGAACTTAACCCAACCTAAATCCCTAACCCCGCGCATCTCTCTTCCTATCTCCTTTCCCGCTTCCCACAAGCTCGCACCCACCGCCAGCCCACGTACCCCACGCCGCCACCACACGCCCTGCCGCCGCCACCCCGCGTGCCCCGCCCTGCCCCGCGCGCCAGCTCGCGTGTCGCCCCGCTAGCCAGCGCCGCCCGCTCGCCAGCCCCACACCGCCTGGCTGCCCGCGCTGCTCCTCCTAGGGCTGGGCCTCTCGGGCGCCGTGCCTCTGAACCAAAATCAAATAGCCGTCATCTTCTTCTCCAGACACACCTGGATGCTTGGGAACAAAAATCACCTCTGAACCAAATCTTCCAGGTCCCAGGTCATATATGCCTTGTACATTTCCTCCCACTTCAAGTTCTTTCATACCACTTTCTGGTTCAGCATGCAGATCAAACTTTATGATGCCAGTCACCTTCGCAATGCTGTCAAGTATAGTGCAGTAGGCATACCGTTGCTTTCTGTTTTCAACAAAGTGGCGAATTAGAAAGCCTCAGAGCTTCAACGAAGTGGTTAGCTAGTGTTAGAGGTGTAGTGCTAGCTAGGATTGTGTGCATATATATGCTAACTTTGCATTACTTAACCAGTTAAGCTTTGCTTTGCCATCTCTCCCTCTGTCACACACACAAACACACTCTATCTATTGCTGGTTGTTGCCTGCAAAGTGCAGAGTTTAAAATATGGTACCGAGCGCACGCCTCCATGTGGGAGCCAAAAAACATAGCTGATGCTGATTGCTGGCAGCTTTAGTGCAGTCAACTGTAGTGGTGTGAACATCGAGGTGTATTTAGTATGTTTTATTTTTCTTGCAAGATCATATTAGGTTACATATCTAAGTAGTGTTGTCTTGTATCTCTTTTCGTCTGATCTGAAATTTGTGCTGCATACCTTAGTGTTTGTTCTTCCGCCGTTCCACATAAACACCATACACTATCCTTGAGTTGTATTTCCCATTGTTGATAACCCACATGTTGTACAGAAGATCTATCTATGGGACTTGTACCATTTAAACCTAGGGATCACAGATAAATTATAGGAGGAATAACAAAACACGTCCCCTTTGCAAAGCTTCGACTATGATATTGGGTGCATTAACACCATGTATGACTAGAAGTTCTTCAACTGATGATGACTGTTGCATTTTTTATGAAACCTAAAGTCGTGTTTCCATCTAATTGTAGGCCCATTTGACTCTAGTCTCCGGTCTCTCTCTCCACTCTAACTATGGGCCAGCCCACGTCTCCTCGACCATCACCACCTTGACAATCACCATGAAGGTATTTTTCTTCTTTCTTTGATGCATATTATTAGAATTAGTTTGTTAGTTAAAATTTGATGCATGATTTCTTTGATGTCTAGTGATCCTTCCTAATAGAAGAAGGGCTTAATGATGTTTATTTACACATTTTTTATTTATGTTTGTATGCTTAATGATGTTTGTTTACACATTTTTTATTTATCTTTGTATGCTTAATGATGTTTATTTACATATTTTTTATACATTGAGTTATTTAGTTTTGGAAATGGATGACAATAGAAGAAGGGCGATGTATGATGGATTCAATAGTGTGACTCTAGGTCACTCAAAGGAATGGGTTAGGGTTGCAAAACAATTCGTGGATCTCGCATTTTTTTGGTGGACCTCGTGTGGTGAAGTGTCCGTGTACCAAGTGCCGGAATTTTAAGTATGTGAGAAAGATCGAAGAACTGGAGCATCACCTTTGCAAGAATGGGTTTATGCCTAACTATCTTGTGTGGCGCTCACATGGAGAAGTAGAGCAGAATATCACATAGTCAGAAAGAATTGATGATGAGGAAGAGGATCAGATGGATGACTTGGCGGCTGATATTAGTAGAGAGTATCCAACATTGGCCTCAGAACAGGCTACACCAGATGAAGTGCAGGAGTTTTGTAAGCTTCTTCACGCGTCAGAGGAAAAAGTGCATGACGACACCACTGTGACCGTGTTGCAGGTGGTTACACGTCTTATGGCAATGAAGGCAAAGTATAACTTCTCGAATAATTGCTATAACGATATAATCAATCTGATTATTGATCTCATCCCATCGAACCATAAGATGCCAAAAGACTTATACTAGTCTAAAAAGATTGTGTCCGGTCTTGGGATGAAGTATAAGAAGATTGATGTGTGCGAAGATAATTGCATGTTGTTCTGGAAGGAATATGAAGTGGCCACCCATTGTCAGAAATGCGGTAAATCAAGATATGCGGAGGTACTAAAAGAGGATGGAGCTACTTTTGCTACAAAAGTGGCAGTTAAACAGCTTCGATATATGCCCATCACTCCAAGGCTTAAACGTCTATTTTTAACCCCAGAAACTGCGAAGCTAATGTTGTGGCATAAGGAAAGAGAATGTGAGATCCAAGACCCAGACATTATGATGCATCCATCAGATGGCGATGCTTGGAAGGCTCTGGATCGTTTTGACCTAGAATTTGCAAGAGACGCTAGGAGTGTTCGTCTAGGCTTGTCCATTGATGGTTTCATTCCTTACGACAACAGTTCAACTTCATACTCTTGTTGGCCGGTTTTCATCATGCCCTACAACCCCCCTCCCAACAAATGCATGAAAGAAGGGTTCATAGTTCTTGCCCTTATTATTCCAGGGCCTAAACATCCTAGAAAGATGATCAATGTATTCATGCAACCGTTGATTGAAGACTTCAAAGAGCTATGGGTAGGGGTAAAGGCTTATGATGGTCATCTAAAACGTAAATTTACCTTACGTGCTGTATATTTGTGGTCAATTCATGATTTGCCTGCATATGGTATTTGGTCTGGCTGGTGTGTCCACGGTCGACTGTGTTGTCCCATATGCATGGGGGACACACAAGCATATCGATTAGAGCATGGTAAAAAGGTCTCATTCTTTGATTGTCATCGACGGTTTCTTCCATCCAATCACCCATTTCGAAATGGTACGAAGTCATTTAGAAGAGGCATAAAAGTTAAAGAGGGTCCACCAAAATGTTTAATGGGTGAAGATATCATGATACAACATTGTGCCCTTCAAAGGGCTGCAGAAGGTCATGAGTTTGAAGGCTATGGTCAAGATCACAACTGGACTCATATTTCTTTTCTCTGGGAACTTCCGTATGCGAAGGTATTGATTTTACCACACAACATAGATTTGATGCACCAAGAGCGCAATGTTGCTGAAAGCATCATAAGCATGTGTCTAAACATTAAGGGTAAAACAAAACACAACATCAATGCCAGGAAAGATTTAGCTAATCTTTGCGATCGCCCTAGCCATGAGGTCAAATTAAATCCTAATGGAAAGGAGAGGACACCACGAGCTCCATACTGTCTAAAGCCAGAAGAGCAAAAAGAAGTATTTCGATGGTTGAAAATGTTGATGTTTCCAGACCGCTATGCAGCTAACATAAAACATACTGTTAACCTCGACACTAATAAATTAAATGGGTTGAAGGCTTAGGATTACCATATTTTGATGGAAAGATTTATGCCGGTAATGTTCTGTGGCTATTTGAAGCCTCCTCTATGGAAGATGATTGTGAACTTAGTTACATATATAGACATATATGTGCTAAGCATATCTCAAAGAAATTGATGATTCAATTTGAGAAACAAATCGCGGTGCTTGTATGCAAGATGGCAAAAGTATTTCTGCCTAGATTTATGAATGTGATGCAACATTTGCTAGTGCACTTACCTTATGAAGCATTGGTAGGAGGACCAGTGCAGTTCCAATGGATGTGTAGTCAAGAAAGAGAATTGAAAAAACATAGAGCTACTGTGCGGAACAAAGCAAGGGTTGAGGGGTGTATCGCAGAGGCCTTTGCAGCTAAAGAGATCACAATCTTCTCAAGTCAGTATTTATCACACACTAACAACGTGAATGCTCAGTCAACACGGTATCATACTGAAGGAGAAGGTCCTTCGACCGACCTTAGTGTTTTTCTCTGGAAGGGGAAAGGGGTCGGGGCTTCTACTGCACATTATGTTGACATAAGAGAGCGTAATTTCACCATGCTCTACTTGTACACCAACATGGAGGAACTTGATCCATACTTTGAAATGTTTGATTCCATATATTTAGCAGGCCACAAACCTACACCAAAGGAACTGGATAATCTATGTATGAAAGGGATGAACAGAGGTCCATGTTTCGTTGAATGGTTCCACGAGCATGTAATTATCTCTTTATAATTTTCCTTTGTGTACTTAGTTTGCACATACGACTTGCTATTTACCTATATCTTTTTTCTGCTCTATGTAGTGTAAGAAACTTGACTCTCTAATCTCGGATGATTTGTGACAGATATCACATGGTCAGTTGAAAGCAAGAAAATATAGCCGCTATGTTATTAATGGATACCGTTTTTGAACATCAAAATTAGAAAAACTCCGCCCGCAGGCAGCCACGACAAATAGTGGAGTAGTAGCAACTACCACAAATGCAGACGGAGGCACTCATGACTATTATGGTGTTCTTCAAGACATAACGGAGTACACTCTTGGTGGGGCCAAAGAGTTCATGTTTGTGTTATTTGATTGTGAATGGTTTGATCCTCAACAAACGCGAGAGGATGAATTTGGAATTGTGGAGGTAAAGCATGAATCACGGTTTAAAGGAAGCGATTATAGCAATGTTGTGCTTGCACATCAAGCGCAACAGGTGTACTATCTAACATATCCTCATGAAAACTTTAAGTCTTGTTGGGTTGTATACAAAATTAATCCTGAAGTCCATCCGTTATGATATGATTATTACAACTCAAATAACGAAGATGATGATTCTGTTAATATTTATCAAGAAGAAGGCAATCAGTCAGAAAATAGAGAATTTACTATATCTGAGGATTTAGGGCTCAATGAAGTAGCTAGTCTCACCATAGATTTGATGGCAGAAGAACCAGGTCCTTCTAGGGCAAGGACTCGTAAGTCATAGAGAATTCTTGAAAAACAACAAAGACTTGAAATAATTGAGCAGCGCGTTGCTGAAGCAGATTCTGATGCCGATGATTTTTGAAAAGTATATATATTTAAATTCTTGTATATGCATTCCTATTTCAATACTAAAAGTATATATAATTAAATTCTTGTAATGAAATTTGTGCAGATGATGAGGGTCATGGACAAGCTCAAAGGGAAGAAGCGCGGAGACCGTGGTGACTCCTCGAGGTCACGGTCGACTAGGGGTTCAGGTGGTGGGGATACATCCTCTATGTTGTTCCAGGTATTTAATTTGTTTTATTTTATTTTCTTCTACGTATGTAATAGTATTATCACCTTATTTTTGAGTACTTGATATATCTCATTGTTGATTATGTTTGTAGGGCTTTACAGCGTCAAGGCAACGACTAGAGCAGCTCCTTGGTTGCATGGAGGAGCAGGGGCGCAAAGTGGCAAGCCATTGTGCACCTGGGCAAGAGCACAAGGTGGCAGGCCATATTGCACCTAGGCAAGAGCGCGAGGTGGTAGGCCATAATGCACTTGAGCCAGAGCGTGAGGCGATAGGCTCAAGTGGACCTATGCTAGAGCAGGACCACAATGCATTTGAGCAGCGCGCGAGGCGGCAGACCACAATGCACCTAGGCATGAGGATGAGCTGGCACGCTAAGGTTCACTGATGCATGATGATAATGACTATGGGGAGGACTATGATGGAGAGGCCGATGGAGAGGCCGATGACGAGGTTGTTACAACGACACATGCAACGAACTTCAGGTAATTTTATTTTGACGATGAGTTCTATTTTTTGTTGGATTGATATTATTACCGGTGCACAATTTACAATTTTGTAGGTTTTGGCGGTCCCTTAGAGTTCCACCGACACAACCCTTGGACCAACGTAGGGTCATAAACCCTGCAGGAGAGAGGAGCTGGGTGGAGGTGGCATGGAGTGGCAAAGGTCACCGGACACCAGTTAACACAGTGCTGGGATCTATAGCTCGTTTTCACTATCCAGGGGTGGTACAATTCAATGGGGCAGAGATAGGGGTGTATCACTGGGCTCACTGGGGCCTCAAACCATATGGCCCGACCGTACTCACCAAGACGCAGTGTGGTCATCATTTTGGGTGAGTTTATTATGTCTTTTAAATTTACTTACCGTGGGCGTCTATAAATGAATTTAATTGCTTCTTCATTTTGCAGGAACAATTTAGATTGGACGAAACAGCGAACGAAGAACATGCAAAACATGTATTCCACAATGCTGCTAGAAAAGTTATAAATGGTTCAATGTTAGATGCACAGGTCAAAGCTATTACCGTGTACTTCAAGAATGTGAAGGGTCAAAGAATAACCAACAAGCAGGCATGTGAAATCCACTTGATAGCTGAGGAGTACAAACAAAGTGAAGTGGACTGGCTCACTGCACAACCTGAAGCTTGGGTCAAGCTCTGCGAGTACTGGGCCTCAGATGAGTACAAAGTGATTTCAGATAGAAATCGTTTGAACCGGAAGAGCAAACCGGGCCTCCATCGATTTGGAGCAGATGGATTTATTGGGAAAGCACAACGAATGGTATGACGAGCTAAGTAACATTTAGTATTTTTCCCTCTGACAAATTTGTATATTTTATTATGTCTCTTACTGCAGGAGGCTCGTGATGGTGTTGAACCCCGATTCATTGACGTTTACCTGGAGGGACACCGAGGTCTAGATCCAGAGCATTCAGAAGTTTTATGTGACGACAGTGCGACAGAAAAGCTGGTAGGTGTAAATAATAACTATCTATTCTTAATTAACTTGTGACTCATTTATAATTAATATAAATTGTTTTGTAGACTCGTTATGCCGAGGAGGTTAGGAGGAAAGCAGGATACGATAATCTAGATTGGAGGGAGGCACCTTTCGATCCAGATGCAGCATATGTTGCTGGTGGTGGGCTACCACATGGGAGGTATGATAAGATCGAAGTTGTGATATATAAAAACTATTGGTTCATAACTTGTGATGTTTCTAGGTTGGGGATCGGTGATGAGGTTGTGAGTCGCAATAGCTTTGGTCGTCGGTCTGTTTCCTCGGTGGGGAATAGATCTCGAACTTCAACTTCGAGGGAATCAGAGCTTGATGAGCAACTAAGACAACAACAAGTTCAACAAATATCTCAACAAGTTCAGATGATGCAGGGAATGCTGATGCAGGTAATAATTTTAGTAATCCACCATTCATTCAATTTTCAGATCCAATCTCAAAATCTGCCCAAATCTGGACAGAATTTTCGTTTAGCACTGTTTGACCTTTCTAAAGGTCGAATCTTGTTATGATGATAATACAAAAGTTATAGAGGACTTTATAAGCTTTCTAGAAAGTCCTAGTTTACTATTTTTGGATGCATGTCTTGTGAGTTATGAGCTAAACAAGTAGTTGCTGTCCTGCTGTCCAAAAATCAGCAAATATTAAAATGATTGCTTGGAGTCTATTTTGTGTGGGTAACTAGATTTGATTAGTTCTTGTCTTGATTATTGAAGTCTTGTGATATGAAACTTTTGTATACATTAGTTTAAAATAAAACTCAAGCTTATTGTATTTGCAGATGTATAGTGCTCAGATGGGATCTCCAATGGGACCCCAGTTCACCCGTCCGTCACAATCTGGACAGACCCCAAACACCAACGAAACACAATTATAGTTTTGTAGTATATTTACTTTAATTTACAATTATAATCATGCATAGTTTTATTTAGTTATAGGGTTCTGAGACCAGACAAGGAAACCCACAGATGGACATTCAGTGGTCGATGCCTCCTAGAGGACAGATTCTTCCTCCTCCATAACCAGGTATGGAATATTGGCCGGCACCACCATGGGGATATCCTACACATCCAATGGGGCCTTGGGGACGCCCCCCATGGCCAATACAGCCACTTCCATCACCAGGGTTACGTTCCTGATTCATGCTGCTTGCTACTTGTTGACGCTGCAACAAATTGGCCTTCTTTTTTTGGGACTACTCCACTGCTGCTTGTTTCTTGTGATGCCAGCACTTTAGTCTAGGATAGATGTTTATCATGCTTTCCAATATCTTGGTGTACATGTCATTTTGTGATCTTCTTGGAAGCCACAGTTTGTGTTTATCATGTTTTTCTATATCTTCGTGTACATGTGATTTAATGCTAGCATTTTGTGATCTTCTTGGAAGCCACATTTTGTGTTTATCATGCTTTCCTATATCTTTGTGTACATGTGATTTAATGCCAGTTGTATATTTATGAGAATTTTGGTTTATTTTGTAGGATTCCGGCTCTCATCAAGTGACTCCTCCCCCTAACGCTGACTTTGCGGATAGATGTCTCAATACTTGTGGTGGAGCTACGAACAACAATCCGATGTCCTGATCGAGAGCGATGGAGCTAATGTTTGAACTTGTGTGTTTGAACTTGTGAACTAAAAATGTGAACTATGGATGTGAACTTATGTGAATTTGTGAAATTATGTATTTGGACTTATGTGAATTTGTGAACTTATGTATTTGGACTTGTGTGAATTTGTGATATGAACATATATCCATGTGTTTGAAATCTGTATTGTATGTGATATTCTGTGTTGCATGTGATATTATGTATGTCTAATTTTTCAATTCTGTATTTTTTATTTTTTTCTGGAAAAGGGTTAAGAGCGTGGGTACCCACGTTCTTAACGTTAAGAACATGGGTACCGTCAAACTTAATGGGCAGCCCTCGCCGACCCACGCAGGACCCATAAGTTCAACGGCCACGTGGCCCCGTCGAACTTAAATGTAAGAACGTGGGTGCCGTTGAACTTATGGGAAAAATTCGACGGCCCCCGTCGAACTTAAAAACCCACGTTCTTAATGTTAAGTTCGACGGTACCCACGTTCTTAATGTTAAGTTCGACGGTACCCACATTCTTAATGTTAAGTTCGTCGGGGCCGTTGAACTTACTTCTTTAAGTTCGTCCAAAAATCGTCGTCGGCTATATTCATCGGTAAACCCACGTTCTTATGGTAAGTTCGACGGCCTATTACATTAAGTTCGACGGTTTTTCACCCACGTTCTTTAACCAGTTTCTTGTAGTGAGATGAGGATCAGGCTCAAAATGATGAAAATGAAGATCAAGAGGATGAGCCACCTCAAGAGGAGGACAATGATCAAGGGGGAGATGAAGAAAATGAAGACAAGGAAGATGATCAAGAAATTCAGGATCAAAGACCGCCACACCCAAGAGTCCACCAAGCAATTCAACAAGATCACCCCGTCAACTCCATCCTTGGCGACATTCATAAGGGGGTAACCACTAGATCTCGAGTTGCTCATTTCTGTGAACAAGGTAGAGGATGCACTAAGAGATCCGGATTGGGTGATGACAATGCAAGAGGAGCTCAACAACTTCACAAGGAATGAGGTATGGCATTTAGTTCCACGTCCTAATCAAAATGTTGTAGGTACCAAATGGGTATTCTGCAACAAGCAAGACGAGCATGGTGTGGTGACAAGAAACAAAGCTTGACTTGTTGCAAAGGGATATTCACAAGTCGAAGGTTTGGATTTTGATGAAACTTATGCACCCGTAGCTAGGCTTGAGTCAATTCGTATATTACTTGCCTATGCTACTTACCATGGCTTCAAGCTTTATCAAATAGATGTGAAGAGTGCCTTCCTCAATGGACCTATAAAGGAAGAGGTCTATGTTGAGCAACCTCCCGGCTTTGAAGATAGTGAATATCCTAACCATGTGTATAAACTCTCAAAGGCGCTTTATGGGCTCAAGCAAGCCCCAAGAGCATGGTATGAATGCCTGCGAGACTTTCTAATCACTAATGGCTTCAAAGTCGGTAAAGCCGATCCTACTCTCTTTACTAAGACTGTTGCAAAAGATTTGTTTGTATGCCAAATTTATGTTGATGATATTATATTTGGGTCTACTAACAAATCAACATGTGAAGAGTTTAGTAGGATCATGATACAGAAATTCGAGATGTCAATGGTGGGGGAGTTGAAGTATTTTCTAGGATTTCAAATCAAGCAACTCTAGGATGGCACCTTCATCAGCCAAACCAAGTACATTCAAGATATACTTAAGAAGTTTGGGATGAAGGATGGCAAACCCATCAAGACACCCATGGGAACAAATGGGCATCTCGACCTTGACACGGGAGGTAAGTCCGTAGATCAAAAGGTATATCGGTCAATGATAGGTTCTTTACTCTACTTATGTGCATCTCGACCGGATATTATGCTTTCTGTATGCATGTGTGCAAGGTTCCAGGCAAATCCTAAGGAAGTTCACCTTAGGGCCGTGAAGAGAATCATGAGATACTTAGTTTACACTCCTAAGTTTGGGCTTTGGTACCCCAAGGGTTCCACTTTTGATTTAAGGATATTCTGATGCCAATTGGGCAGGGTGTAAAATTGATAGAAAGAGCACATCAGGGACTTGTTAGTTTTTGGGGAGATCCCTGGTGTCATGGGCGTCAAAGAAACAAAACTCCGTAGCTCTTTCTACCACCGAAGTCGAGCACATTGCCGCAGGTCATTGTTGTGTGCAATTACTTTGGATGAGGCAAACCCTCAGGGACTATGGCTTCAAATGGAGCAAAGTCCCTCTCCTATGTGACAATGAGAGTGCAATCCGCATGGCAGATAATCCCATTGAACACAGCCGCACTAAGCACATAGACATTCAGTATCACTTTCTGAGGGATCACCAACAAAAGGGAGATATCGAAATAGCTTATGTAAACACCAAGAACCAATTAGCCGATACCTTTACCAAGCCACTAGATGAGAAAACCTTTAGCAAACTTAGGAATGAGCTAAATATACTTGATTCTCGAAATTTTGATTGAAACATTGCACACATAGCTCATTTATATACCTTTGATCATGTCTCTTTCATTTTGGTACAAATGCATATTTCTTATCATTCTTGTGCCAAGGCTAAGACTAATGTGTTTTCAAGAATATTTCTATCCTTAGTCTTAGATTGAAAGGGAAATGGAGTATTCGGCAAAAACAAGGCTTCCACTCCAAACTCTGATGGTATCACTTAACCTTTATCGTTACCCCGCCATCTCTCCAATTGGTATAATCTTTAACTCATATTTATTTTTGTGTGAGAAAATATAAAAGGGCTCTCAAGGTCTCCATTTTTAGTGCTTAATGCCAAAGGGGGAGAAAATATTAAGCCCAAAGCAAAAAGACCGCACCACCACCAATTTCAAAAATTTTCAAAATGAAGTTTTAACTGATATTTTTTAAATTGATATCTTTCAAGAATTAGCATTTCAAGTGATGTATTCTCAATTGGTATTTTAAATTGATATATATCTCAAAACCCTCTTGAAAGCTAAGAGGAGAATTTCACTCAGGGGGAGTTTCATTTAGTCAAAGAAAAGCATTTGAAACAGGGGGAGAAATTTTAAATCTTGAAAATGCTTCTTGCAATCTTATTCATATACCTTTGACTATTTGCAAAAGGACTTTGAAAAGATTTTCCAAAAGAATTTGCAAAAACAAACTTGTGGTGCAAAAGTGGTCCAAAATTTTAAATAAAAGAAAAGCAGTCCATTCATATCTAGAGGGATTATCAATTGGTTTAATTCCAAGTAACCTATGCACTTACCATATGCAAACTAGTTCATTTCTGCACTTTATATATTTGCTTTGGTTTGTGTTGGCATCAATCACCAAAAAGGGGGAGATTGAAAGGGAAATAGGGTTAACCTTTTCCTACAACTAATTTTGGTGGTTGAATGTCCAACACAAACATATGGACTAACTAGTTTGCTCTAGAACTCATGTATTATAGGTCCACAAGGTTCACCACAAACCAATAAAATGTTCAAGTTAGGGACCCAATTCAAAAGGAGCAAGTAGACTTGAGTGTGATGTAGACTGGCGCACCGGACTGTCCGGTGCACCAGGTCCGTACAGGGGCCAACCAGCCACTCTCAGGAAATCACAGGCGCGCTCTGCTTAATTCACCGGACTGTCCTGTGTGCCACTAGACTGTCCGGTGAGCCAGCGGGCAATGGCTCTCCAGCACGCAACGGTCGACTCTGACAGCGTGAACAGTGCAGCACAGTACGCAGTAGAAGTCAGAGTAGCGAGTCAGAGGGGCACAGGACTGTCCGATGTACCACTAGACTGTCCGGTGCCATAAGAAGACAAAGGCGCCAACGGTCAACTGCTCCAAAACCCTAACGGTTGGGTGACGTGGCGGCGCACCGGACACTAAACAGTGAGTGTCCGGTGGCGCACCGGATTGTCCGGTGCGCCCATCACCAACAGCCTCCCCAATGGCTACCTTGGTGGTTGAGGGCTATAAATACCCCCAACCACCACAACTTCAAGCATCCAAGTTTTCTGAAGATCACATTCAATACAAGAGCTCTAGCATTCACTCCAAGACACAATACAAAAGATCAAATCCTCTCCAAGTCCCAAATTCACTCCAAACACTTAGTGACTTGTGAGAGAGAGATTTTCGTGTTCATTTGAGCTCTTGTCGCTTGGATTGGCTTTCTTCTTTTCCCATTCTTACTCTCAAGTGCTTTGTAAGCGAGGAAAGAGGCACCAAGTGTGTGGTGGTCCTTGCGAGGTCTTTGTGACCCGTGAGATTAAGGAAGAAGGCTCACTCGGTCTAAGTGACCATTTGAGAGAGGGAAAGGGTTGAAATAGACCCGGCCTTTGTGGCCTCCTCAACAGGGACTAGGTTCTTTGGAATCAAACCTCGGTAAAACAAATCACTGTGTTCATCCACTTGATTCTCATTTGATTTGTTTTCGCCCTCTCTCCCGGACTTGATTTTAGTTTTAACGCTAACCCCGACTTGTAGTGTGTGTTTAAAGTTGTAAATTTTAGATTACACCTATTCACCCCCCTCTAGGCGACTTTCAGTTATCACTCGTGACACACGAGTGACCTCACCACGAAGGCTTATCCCTGCAAGCGCAATCAAGAACACAAGCAACAATAGAAAGAACACAATCAAAATTGCATTGATCACGAGGTGGAGTTTCACAAACCGATGAACGGTGACACTGTACGATGATAGATATGATCTAAACAAAACCCAAACTCTAATGTGGTGGTGGCTGCTACTAAAATAGAGGTTAGGGGCGTGTGTGAACCCTGGTCGCACCCCTAATGGGCTCCAACACGATACATGGCCCAACAGCCCAACAGACGGTGTCGTAGCACCAAAATAGAATCTTAATGCTGACTTGTTTCGAGGATTCCTATTAACTTCGGATAAATTTTAAGGTGGTTCTAGTTGGGTTGGAAAGCTTATCTTCTTATCTTTCCATCCATATAAAGACAAACCAAATCAGAGTTTGAATGCATCCTAGTCGTCCATTTTAGTGTAGACTGGTCCTGGACTCCGAGGTGGAGACGAAGTTGAGTCGGACTTGGCTTTCTCTTGTTGTGAACGCTCTATCTTCTCCTACTTGATATCTTGGCCTTTCCCAAGTCCTTTATGGTCCTCTCCAAGGTTCCTAATCATCAAAACATCCATGGCACAAAGCGTAAGCTCTAAAATACAATTGACTAGGTAAGAACGAACCTATAAATTTAGCTGTCGTGCACGTGCTCGTGTTGTCAGTCTATACATTATTTGTATTGGAGTGATGTCCTCATCATCCTCCACCACTTGAATTGGAGTCGTCCTCGACTCAGGCGGTGGCCAACGGGGTGGCAGAGCAAACCTAAGATGTACAAGGCCTTTAGGCCCAAAAACAGGCGTTAATGATTTTTGGTAGATTTTGGACATCATCTTGTTATGATGATGCCCATCATATCCGAGCATATTTTGATGTGCAACTGAATGGGTTAGAAATCTTATCTCCTTAGCTTTCCAAGGTATCTAGAACATCGAAAATGGAGTCTGTATGTAGTCTGAGCATCCGTTTTCGCGAGACTCACTCGTGCAGTCCGAACTGGATTCACAAATAAACTTGACTTCAACTCCCCTTGAGCTTGGGACTCTATGATTGATTGAGCCTTCACCATATAGTTGATATCCAAATACTCATCATTCTCCCCTTCTTCGTTTTGAATCGTCCTCGACTCAAAGTCGTTGATGCCTGCAAAAGGTGTTGATGTAGTGTTTGATGTCATCCAACCTCACTCCCCTTCTTGAAGTTGACCCTGTTGTTGTAAAACATACAAAAGAACAAGTGGAACTGGACATGATATGATTAACTTTATCACATCCCTCTAATTGTTCATCTTGTTTCATGCCAAAAGGAGATTTCATATTTCAACAAATATATACGCGATGTACCATATAGTATCCTTTCCAATTATATCTTCCAATAACATGATATGTATGTTTAGATAACCATGGCAAATCAGCACTAAAAGAAAGTTTCTCCTCTAAATTATTTAGATTACATAGACCATCAAATTCAATATAGCCCAAAGTATTTAAAAAAGATAATACTTTCAGCTCATCATGCACAATAGTTATAGGATTGAAAGTTCTTATTTCAGTACAACTAATAGGGTTGGAAGAAACAATATCAAGTTTGTGCTCAAGTTGTGGCATATAAGTAATAGAAGAATCATCACACAACTCTTTTTTATCACAAAAATTACTAGTACAATCATCATGTAATAAAGGTAACTCAAGTTTATTTGAAGGTATGACATCATTGGAAGAAACAAATTGTTCTCTCATAAGCATTTTCATATGAGCCCAAGTTTGTGGTTTATCAGATGGAGTTAAGGACTCCCACCGAGATAAAGCAGAATGGGTCAAAACACTAGTTGCCTTTTTTATCTTTTTTCGTTCGCACATAAAATATTTTGCAAAAAGACAATCTATCTTAGTTTCCCACTCACTATATTTTTCAACATCTATACCATCATAAGATGGAAAGGCATGAATATAATCACCTGTGGAAGAAGTTGTAGGCTGCGATAGATGAGTCTTCATCGTGTCCATCTGTTCAACAAATGCTGAAACTCTCTTCAACCTTTCAGTGTTCATGTTGAGTGCATCACACATAGCTCTCATCATGTCACGGAGCTCCAGATGAAATTTCCTGTCATTGTTAGTACAAAACAGAAACAAAGCAACAAGCAAAAGGTGTGAATCCTATAACTACTCTCAAGGATGGTGTTGGAACACAAGTTATGAGCGTCTTACCCCGCTCTTACAATGTTCTTACCAGCACTGCAGGTGTCAAACGGTGGGCGGTGTGCTAGCGCAAAGAGTGTGGGTTTGATTGCAAAGGGGTACATGTTCTGATCGAGAGAAAGGTGGAGCTTTGGGAAGGCTCACTAATATATATTTGTGGCACACAAGTCCGTAATAGATAGCAATGCTGAATAAGTGTTCTAAGTGCCCGTCCTAGTGGCTGGCTTAGAAAATATATTAGAACAATGGGACCAAGGCACAAGAAAGAGGAACAAGTATGTAGGTACAACAAAGAAACGAGTTTGAAGCAAATTAATCACAGAGGTGCATAGAACAATGACGTTTCTCCTTATGTGCTACTCTTTGTTTCCTGTTGTCTTCTTTTTTCCTCTTTTCCCTGATTTTTGTTGTTTTTTTGCATTTTTCCTTTTTCAAATATTTTTTTATTTTTTTCTCTTTTGTAGCAGCGCATAAGAAGTAAACACACCAAGTTTTAGATTTTTTTGCACAAAGACACGTCCTCTGGAATATCTGCAAGTTTGCCCTAAAATCGGGTTAAATGTTTGGAAAATGAGAACTCCTATTTTCAAACTGAATTTGGGGATTTTAAAAACGGTGAATCTGGCAAAGCCGGAGAGAATCAGATGCAAAATTTAATTCTGTGCGATTTGAAAAAAAGTGCCCGATTTGAGTTCCAAGGCGAAAGTTATGGCCATTTTAAGTTTGGACTCCGAATCAGGGTTTCTGGCGAGGCGCTGGAAGGTGAGAGCACCTAGAGGGGGGGTGAATAGGTGATCCTGTAAAAATTCAACACTAAATATCCCAACTTGGTTATGAATGTTAGAAGGATTGAAGCCAAGTTGTTAAAGCGAGAACTCTTCACTTGATTGTTCCTTTAGAGCGAGGAACAATAGCACAAGTGATTAAGCGAGAACTCGAGAGAAGAAACCAATCACACAAAAGAGCGACATAAGAGACACAGTGATTTTATCCCATGGTTCAGCCAAGTATGACACTTGCCTACTTCCACGTTGTGGCGTCCCAATGGACAAGGGTTGCACTCAACCCCTTTCAAGTGATCCAATGATCCACTTGAATACCACAGTTTCTTCCTTATAGTAGTTTTCTTGTTTGAGAGGAATCTCCACAAGTTGGAGCCTCTCACCCTTACAAAGTTGATCACAACACAAAACACAAGAGTAAGGGAGGGAAAGAAACACACTCAAGAATCGCAGCAAACACAAGCACACAAGTCAAGAAGTGAGCACACAAACACGGCGCAGGGAGTTTATAACTCAAAAGGTACTCAAATCTCAAACACGATGATCCAATTGCATGGTTGCGGAGTCTAGGCGTCTTAGAATGTTCAATGGATGCTTGGTGTTGTGCTTCATGCGCCTAGGGGTCCCTTTTATAACCCCAAGGCAGCTAGGAGCCGTTGGAAGTCCATTTGGAAGGCAATTCTTGCCTTTTGTCGGGTGGCGGACTGGACATGAACAATACTTGTCCGGTGCCCGATCTCCTTCCTTTTCTGGCGAAGCCGACTGTTGGACCTTCGGTCCCCTTGGCGCACCGGACACTGTCCGGTGCACACCGGACAGTCCAGTGCGACCAAGTGACCGTTGGCTCGGCCACGTGTCGCCCGTTGATCACGCTGCCGACCGTTGGCCGCGGGCGCCGTTGGCTCACCAGACAGTCTAGTGTACACCGGACAGTACGGTGAATTTTAGTCGCGGTGCTCCTGGTGAATTCCCGAGAGCGACGAGTTCATCGCAGAGCACGGAGCGTGGGCGATGATGGCTCACCGGACAGTCTAGTGATTTTTAGCCACATCGCCCCCATCGATTCCCGAGAGTAGTGACTTCACTGCTGAACCAGCCTATGCACCGGACACTGTCCGGTGTGCCACCGGACAGTTTGGTGCGCCACCAGACAGTCCAGTGCACCATAAGCTGATGCAAGTCTTGGCTAGACTTAGCCAAACTTCTCCAATCCATTTCTACTTTTCTTGATAAGGTTCCTAGCACTTAGAGAAATATGTTAGTATCCAAAAACAATTTACTAAGGCTAGAGACATACCTTGATTCTTGATTTGCACTTCTTTAACATTTAGCACATATGAACTAAAACAATATATGTTGGGCATCTAATCACCAAAACATTTATAGAAATGGCCCAAGGGCACATTTCCCTTTCAATCTCCCCCTTTTTGGTGGTTTATGGCAACACATTAAAAAACAACTAAAAGTGCAACATCATTCTCAAGAGTGCAAATTGAAGACCAAATTTTCTCACTTAGAATTTGGCATATTTGGATCACTTTTGCCACCACTTGGTTTATTTTCACAAAACAAATTCTTTTTTCCTATCTCTAAGTCAAACACACTTGACTGAGCAAATAAAGAGATATTTCAAGAGTAAATTTGATCAAGTGCCAAAACTCCCCCTTTTCCCATAATCAAAATTCTCCCCCATAAGAGACCAAATTTTGCAATAAGAGGATTTTGGACGAAATACAAATTCCAACTCTACAATTTTCGAAATTCACAAGTGGTTGGCTGATCCAATTTGCTTTGGCCTTAATTTCTCCCCCTTTGGCATTAAGCACCAAAACGGGATAACTTTTGGCCCTCTAACCCCATTGCCTCACCAAAATGTCAAATAAGAGCAAAAAAGGCAATGAGAGTATGACAAAGAACTTAGGACAAGATACATTTACCAGAATGCAGTGGAAGCTCTTTCTTTGTCCAAGTCCACATTTCCCTTTCCATATCCCTTTGAGACTATTTCAAGAGCACTTAAACAAATAAGTTAGTCTCAAAAGAGTCAAGTTGTGGCACATCTCCCCCTAAACATGTGCATTATTTGCAACGGGACTTGTGAGGTCCGGGGATGACTTATACAACTTGAGCACCAGAAATAAGCAATTAAAGACAATAAAGCTTAAAGTATGATCAAAGGCATAGAACACATGTATGCTGTAGATCAATCCAAGTTACGCGAATCTAAGACATTTAGCTCACTACGCAACCTGCAAAACCTTTTCTCATCTAAAGGCTTGGTGAAGATATCAGCTAGCTGGTTCTCAATGCTAATGTGGTAAATATCAATATCTCCCCTTTGCTGGTGGTCTCTTAGGAAGTGATGTTGGATGTCTATGTGTTTAGTGCGGCTGTGTTCAACAGGATTTTCCACCAAGCGGATTGCACTCTCATTTTTACATAGAAGTGGGACTTTGCTCAGATTGTAGTCAAAGTCTCGGAGGGTTTGCCTCATCTAAAGTAGTTGCACGCAACACTGTCCTGCGGAAACATACTCGACCTCAGCGGTGGATAGGGCAACAGATGTTTGTTTCTTAGAGCTCTAAGATACTAGGGACCTTCCTAGAAACTGACAAGTCCCTGATGTGCTCTTCCTATCAACCTTGCACCTGGCATAATCGGAATCTGAGTATCCGATTAAGTCAAAGGTAGACCCATTTGGATACCAGATCCTGAAGCAAGGCGTAGAAACTAAATATCTAAGAATTCGCTTAATGGCCTCAAGGTGACACTCCTTGGGGTTGGATTGAAACCTAGCACACATGCATACACTTAGCATAATATCCGGTCTACTAGCACAAAGATAAAGTAACGTTCCTATCATTGACTGG
Source organism: Zea luxurians (assembly GCA_029449295.1). Taxonomy (NCBI): domain Eukaryota; kingdom Viridiplantae; phylum Streptophyta; class Magnoliopsida; order Poales; family Poaceae; genus Zea; species Zea luxurians. The sequence goes on from JAOPSE010000012.1 coordinate 15,912,993, forward strand.
TATGCCTTTTGATCAACGGACTTACCTCCTTTGTTGAGGTCCAGATGTCCGTCCGTTCCCATAGGTGTCTTCGCGGGCTTGGCATCCTTCATCCCAAACCTCTTGAGAAGATCTTGAGTGTACTTTGTTTGGGAGATGAAAGTGCCTTTCTTGAGTTGCTTCACTTGAAATCCAAGGAAGTAGTTCAACTCGCCCATCATCGACATCTCAAATTTCTGCATCATCACCCTGCTAAACTCCTCACAAGACTTTTGATTAGTAGAACCAAATATAATGTCATCGACATATATTTGGCACACAAAAAGATCACCATTACAAGTCTTTGTGATTAGAGTAGGATCAGCTTTCCCAACCTTGAAAGCATTAGTAATAAGAAAATCTCTAAGGCATTCATACCATGCTCTTGGGGCTTGCTTAAGTCCATAGAGCGCCTTAGAGAGCTTGTAGACATGGTCGGGATACCTGTTGTCCTCAAAGCCAGGGGGTTGTTCCACATATACCTCCTCCTTGATTGGTCCATTAAGGAAGGCGCTCTTCACGTCCATTTGGAACAACTTAAAGGAATGGTGAGCAGCATAGACCAATAAAATCCAAATTGATTCTAACCTAGCCACAGGAGCAAAAGTCTACTCAAAATCCAAACCTGTGACTTGGGCATAACTTTTTGCCACAAGTCGAGCCTTGTTCCTTGTCACCACTCCATGTTCGTCTTGCTTGTTGCAGAACACCCATTTGGTTCCCACAACGTTTTGCTTTGGACGTGGCACCAGGCTCCAAACTTCATTTTTTTGAAGTTGTTGAGCTCTTCCTGCATGGCCAACACCCAATCCGAATATTGTAAGGCTTCTTCTACCCTGAAAGGCTCAATAGAAGAGACAAACGAGTAATGATCACAAAAATTAGCTAATCGTGAGCGATTTGTTACTCCCTTGCTGATGTCACCTAGAATTTGATCCACTGGATGATTTCTTGGATCGTCGTTCAGACTAGAGTTGGAGGGGCCCGTGATGCTTCTTCCTCCTTATCCTGTTCTTCATGTGCTCCCCCTTGGTCATGCCCTTCTACTTGAGGTACCTGTTCATCGTCTTGAGTTGGGGGTTGCACCACCGTAGAGGAAGAAGGCTGATCTTGTTCTTGTAGTTCTTGTGGTCGCACATCACCTATCGCCATTGTTCGCATTGCGGCCGTCGGAACCTCATCTTCATCTATATCATCAAGATAAACTTGCTCTCTTGGAGAGCCATTAGTCTCATCAAATACAACGTCGCTAGAGACTTCAACTAATCCTGATGATTTGTTGAAGACCCTATACGCCTTTGTATTTGAGTCATATCCTAGTAAAAAACCTTGTACAACTTTGGGAGCAAACTTTGAATTCCTACCTTTCTTTATCAAAATGTAGCATTTGCTCCCAAATACATGAAAGTAGGAAACATTAGGTTTGTTACTAGTTAAGAGTTCATATGACATTTTCTTGAGGAGATGGTGCAGATAGAGCCGGTTTATGGCATGGCAGGCTGTATTCACAGCTTCCGACCAAAACCGCTCAGGCGTCTTGTATTCTCCAAGCATCATCCTTTCCATATCAATTAACATCCTGTTCTTCCTCTCTACCACACCATTTTGCTGTGGTGTGTACTGTGTAGGGAGCGGAGAACTCGTGCTTGATGCCTTCCTCAAGATATTCTTCAACTTGTAGATTCTTGAACTCAGACCCATTATCGCTTCTTATCTTCTTCACCTTTAGCTCAAACTCATTTTGAGCTCTCCTTAAGAAGCGCTTTAGGGTTCCTTGGGTTTCAGACTTATCCTACAAAAAGAACACCCAAGTGAAGCGGGAAAAATCATCAACTATAACAAGACCATACTTACTTCCCCCGATGCTAAGGTAGGCAACGGGGCTGAAGAGATCCATGTGTAGGAGTTCCAATGGTCTTGATGTTGTCATCATGTTCTTGCTTTGATGAGTGCTTCCCACCTGTTTCCCTGCTTGGCACGCTGCACAAGGTCTATGTTTCTCAAAACAGACATCAGTTAGTCCTAACACATGATCTCTGTTTAGAAGTTTATGAAGGTTCTTTATCCCAACATGTGCTAGACGGTGGTGCCAAAGCCAGCCCATATTAGTCTTAACGATTAAGCATGCATCTAGATCGGCATTCTCTTTTGAGAAATCAACTAAATAGAGCTTTCCATCTAATACACCCTTAAAGGCTAATGAACCATCACTCCTTCTAAAGACAGATACATCAATATTTGTAAATAAACAATTATAGCCCATGTGACATAATTGACTTACAGACAGTAAATTATACCCGAGCGATTCTACTAAAAACACATTTGATATTGAATGCTCGGTCATGATGGCTATTGTTGGGGGCCTTCGTCCTCCGAAGGTCCTCAAAAACATGATTTGACAATGTTTTCCAAGTGGATTATGTGAACAGGTATCTTCGGACTCAGAATTATGAACATAAAGCACGGTCGGAACGAAGCCTGAACCAGACGAAGGACGAGCTGATCACCAACTACGAAGGATGGTGCATAGCCGAAGTTGTGCGCAGGGAAGCTTCGTCGCGATAGTAGAAAGGGGAACCGACTTAAAGATGAAAAGACTACGTGGGCCTTGACAAATTTCCATAAGCCATTAACAAGTGTAATGGACATGGATGTAATTTTACGTGGGCTGCGTCCCGCGTCTATAAATAGATGAACAGTACTCCCGTACTGTTCACGCTGACTTGGCATTGGCTTTTGCGTCACGCTTGTACTTTTTTACCTTCTCTCAGGACCGAAGGTACATTTGTAATTTGAAATCATTTCTATTTCTCCATGTTAATAAAATAGAAATGATTCTATGTTGATGTTTATATTTCACGCTTTATATGAATCCTTCGTCATTACTTATTATATTTACGAAGGTACGTCTTTTACGACCTTCGTCCTAAAATCATTATTTCCCGAAGGGGTATAATGTTCCGAAGGACGAAGGACTTTAGCATTTAACACTTTTTATGTTGCCTTGTTCTTAACTCTTAGCATTTGAGAACAAGTCCCCAACATTGGCGCCCACCTCCGGTGAACTCACTTCCACTTCGAGTTTTTTGAACACCTTCGGAAGCTGTAGATCTTCGCTATGGCACCAAAGAAAGCTTCAGCGGCTGGGGCTTCAGCACTGCAACCGCTGGACCACAACCAGGACACCGTCTCTCTTCGGGAGGCCCGAAGCCAGAAGAGAAAGGTCGTCAGCCCGACACTTCAGGAGGAAGAGCTAGACCAAGAAATCAGGGATATGGAGATTCTACATCAACAGGTGCAAAGGAAGAAGGAGAAGATGGCCCGACTAGCTGAGTTGCAACGGCAGATAGACGAAGCCTCTGAGGAAGTCCGCCATCTTACCCATGATGAGCAAAACAGAAGGCCTCAGCAGAAAGACCTTCATCAGGAGGACTTCGTCAACGAAGATGACTGGTATGACAATTTCCATCAGGGAAATTTTGTTTTCGATGATGCTTCTCCTTTGTCCGCTGAGCTGCAGGCTACACCTTGGCCTTCATCCTATAAGCCACCCCAGCTTCCCATGTTCGACGGTCACTCAGACCCGAAGCAGTTCTTGATGAGCTACGAAGCAACAGTGTCTTCGTATGGGGGCAATGCTGCAGTCATGGCGAAGTCTTTCGTCATGGCCGTCAGGAATGTTGCTCAGACCTGGTACTCCTCCCTTCGACCAGGAACGATCACCTCATGGCAGAAGCTGAAGGATATGTTGTTAACCAGCTTTCAAGGATTTCAGACGAAGCCGGTCACTGCTCAAGCCTTATTCCAGTGCACTCAGGACCATGAAGAATACCTTCAGGCGTATGTCAGAAGGTTCTTGCCTAAGCCTTTAACCTTGCCTTGATTCCCATCTCCGAAGATGATGGTGTCTTGGGAATCCCTGTTCTTGACATAGGAGGTGAACATTTTCTTCTCCCCTGTCATGTGGTTTATGCATCCACTCTCAATTATCCAGCTTGAGCCCCCGGATGCATAGACCTGCAAGGTAATTAAGCTTGGGTTTTAGGTACCCAACACTTGTTGGGTCCTACAAGGTTAGTTACAACAGATTTTGGAACCCAAATGCAAGTTTTGTCTCTCTTGCATTTAGATCCCAACTTTCTAGCAACTACTTTAGCATTTTTACATGACAGAACAAATAAAGCATCACATGTCTGGTAAATAGTAGTTGGACCAGTGCATACTTTCCTAGGCACATAAGATATAACATGATTATGCCTAGGCCTATTTCTACCATGGTTAAAAGAGGAACTAGATGCGAACATAGCGTGAGAATTAAATGTGGCATCATGATATGCATGAGAAACAATCTTATTACAACACCTATCATTATGAGCACGACTAATAAACTTCTTATCATAAAGATAGGCATGGTTCTTTTGAGAACTACTAGCCATATGAGCCTTCCCTTTCTCCTTGTTGAGATTGGAAGTTCTATGGCTTGTCAAGTTCTTGGTCTCCTTTTGGAAACCAAGTCCATCCTTAATAGAGGGGTGTCTACCAATGGTGTAGGCATCCCTAGCAAACTTTAGTTTCTCATAAGTATCTTTGCAAGTCTTAAGTTGAGCATTAAGACTTGCAACATCATTGTTTAACTTAACAATAGTAGAGGCATGTTCTTTACAAGCATCAACATCAATATCTTTACATCTATTGCAGATTACAACATGCTCTACACATGAACTAGCTATTTTAACTTTTCCTACCTTAGCATTTAAATCATCATTCAATGTTTTGAGACTCGAATTTGAATCGTGACGGGTAGACAGTTTAGAGGATAACATTTCGTTTTTCTTAACTTCTAGAGCAAGAGATTTTTGAACACTAATGAACTTATCATGTTCCTCATACAATATATCTTCTTGCTTTTCTAGCAATCTATCCTTTTCATTAAGAGCATCAATTAACTCATTTATTTTGTCTACCTTAGATCTATCTAATCCTTTAAATAAATTTGTATAATATATTTCATCATCAAACGATTCCTCATCGCTAGAAGAAGAATATTTAGGAGTATCTCGAATATGTACCTTTTTCTCCTTAGCCATGAGGCACATGTGTCGTTCGTTGGGGAAGAGTGAAGACTTGTTGAAGGCTGAGGCAGCTAGTCCTTCATCATCAGAGTCGGATGAAGAACAGTCGGAGTCCCATTCCTTTCCAATGTGCGCCTCGCCCTTCGCCTTCCTATAGTTCTTCTTTTTCTCCTTCTTCCCTTTCTTCTCTTGTGCTTGGTCATCATCATTATTGGGACATTGTGCAATAAAATGACTAGACTTACTACACTTGAAGCAGGAGCGCTTTCCTCTTGATTTATTCTTGTTGGGAAACTCCTTGTGTCCCTTCAAGACGGTCTTGAATCGCTTGATGATGAGTGCCATCTCATCCTCATTGAGCCCGGCAGCCTCCACTTGTGCTACGTAGCTAGGTAGCACCTCCTTGCTGCCGGTTGCTTTGAGAGCAACGGGCTACGACTCGTGTAGAGGAAGCGGTCTGTTTAGAGCGTTGTCCACATATCTTGCCTCCTTCACCATCATGCGCCCGCTTACAAATTTTCCGAGGATTTCCTCGGGCGTCATCTTGGTGTACCTGGGGTTTTCATGAATAAGATTTACAAGATGGGAGTCAATAACCGTAAATGACCTGAGCATGAGTCGGACGACGTCATGATCTGTCCATCTTGTACTCTCGTAGCTTCGGATTTTGTTGACAAGGGTCTTGAGCCTGTTGTATGTCTGTGTTGGCTCTTCTCCCCTTATCATCGTGAATCTCCCCAGCTCGCTTTCCACCAGTTCCATTTTAGTGATCATGGTGGCATTGTTTCCCTCGTGATAAATTTTGAGGGTGTCCCATATCTATTTGGCATTGTCCAAGCTGTTGACCTTGTTATATTCATCCCTGCATAGAGATGCTAGCAAAACAGTAGTGGCTTGGGCATTTTTATGTATTTGTTCATTGATGAACACATGGTTATTAGTACTGTCGGCGTCTCAGACTCGGGGGGTCCCTTGGACCGACCAGTGAAATCGCTGCGTGCCCCTGCCCAGATGGGTTTGCGCGGGATGGAACACAAGAGGTGGGACAAGCCTTGTATTATCCTGCACCAGGGTGCCGCTCGTAGTAGGGGTTACAAGCGCGTCGTGTGAGAGAGAGAGACACAGAGTTCGTCCGCCGCTTCCCTCGCGCGAACCCCCTCAGGGTGGCCCTGGACCTCCCTTTTATAGAGGCAAGGAGAGGATCCAGACGTACAACGGGGGGCATAGCTATGCGCTAATGTGTCCGGCAGTGGAGTGCCTAAGCCCTGTGTACATGCCAACGTGGCCGTTGGGGGAGAGCTTGGGCCCTGTACATGTGATGGCGTGGCCATCGGAGGAGCGTCTGAGTCCTGTAGGAGCACAGCTGGCAGCGCGGCGAGGATCCTGCTGACATCTCCTTGCTGTCGTAAGGGGCTAGGAGCCACCGGCGTCATGGCGCACGCGGGGCACCATCATTACCCGTCGCCGGGATAAGCCAGATGGGACGCCGGTCTTGTTCCTTGTAGTCTGAGCAGGCTAGGAATAGGGAAATGATGTATCCCCTGTTAGCGCGGTCGGTCCGAGCCCAGGGTCGGTCGAGGCAGAGACTTCTCTTGAGGCCGAGGCCAGGGTCGGGCGAGGACGCGATTCCTCCCAAGACCAGGGTCGAGGCCGAGTCCGGGGGTCGGGCGAGGCGGAGACCTCCTCCCGAGGCTGGAGCCTGAGGTCGGGCGAGGCGGAGCTTCCTATTGCGCCCGAGGCTGAACTCGGTGGTTGATCGTGACTTGTTGTCAGTCGGCGCCGGGGTGGCTGACACGGCAGTCGGAGCGGAGCGAGCGGCGTTGTTTCCCTGTCATGTCATACAGTAAAGAAGAGGGGCGAAGTGACTACGGTCACTTCGGCCTGCCCGACTGAGGCGCGTGTGTCAGGATACGGTGTCAGGCATCCCCTGCATTTAATGCGCCTGCGAAGCGGACGGTTGGTGAGGCGGTCTGGCCAAGGTTGCTTCACAACGGAGCCTGCCCGAGCTGGGCCTCGGGAGAGTCGAGGGGGCGCCCGCTGCCTGAGGAGGCCCTCGGGCGAGGCGTGAACTCGTCTGGAACTACTGTTCCAACCCGAGGCTGGGCTCGGGTGAGATCGCGTCCCTCGAGTAGACGAAGTCTTGACTTGAACCGCACCCGTCAGTTGGTCTGAGGGTGTTTACCAGCCATGATTAGGAGCGTTGGGGGTACCCCTAATTATGGTACCCGACAGTAGCCCCCGAGCCTCGAAGGGAGTGTTGGTACTCGCTTGGAGGCTTTTGCCGCGTTTTCGGTGAGGGGACCGGCCTTTCTCAGTTTTTGCCTTGTTCTGGTGGGTGCACGCGAGCGCACCCGCCGGGTGTAGCCCCTGAGGCCTCGGAGGAGTGGTTTGACTCCTCTGAGGTCTGAATGCTTTTCGTGGTGCTTCGGCCGGTCTGATCGTTCCCTCATGCGGCCCGGCCGAAGCCCTGGTGCGTGGTCGAGTTCCAAGTTATCAAGATGGTTTGTTGACGCTGTCAACAGTTTTGGCCGTAGCCGGGTGTGAGAGCAGCCCCCGAGCCTCTTCACGGAGCGAGAGGACGATCAAGGACTTTCCCGACTTTTATTATACGCCCCTGCGTCGCCTTTCCGCAAGGAGGAGGGGGGAAAGCGCCATGTTGCCCTCGGAGGGCGCTGAACATGGTGTTTCCAGCGAGCTGCTAACGGGTGATCCGAGTGGACGCCCGTGCCCCATTCGTTAGGGGTCGGCTGGTGGCCCAGAGGCGCACTCCAAAAGTACCTGCGGGTGATTTGTCGGACCCAGACCCCTTCGACAGGGTCCAAGGGCTCGATGCCTCCCTCCGGTGGGATTTCATTACAAATCGCTCCCGCCGGTCTCGGAAATGTCCTAGGGTACCTCGGGAGCGTAGCCCGAGCCTCGGCTATGTATCGAACGTACCCAGAGTCATCCCTCACTCTGCGTGCTCTGGGGCGACTGTCGAACCCTTCCGAGGGGCCATCCTACGAACCCCTGATTAGTAGTGGGCGCGGAGCCCGAGCGCTCTGGGGTGGCTGTCGAACCCTTCCGAGGGGCCAGCCTTCGAACCCCTGATCAGTAGTGGGCTTGAGGTCCGCGTGCTCTGGGGCGGCTGTCGAAACCCTTCCGAGGGGCCAGCCTTCGAACCCCTGATCAGTAGGAGGGCTTGGGGCCCGCTTCCTTCGCCGGGAAGGATCCTTTCCACAACATCCCCTTTCCCGGTCCCTGTAGCAAGAGAGAGAGAGAGGGGAGGAGGGGAAGGATATGAATTTAAATAAGGTGGCGCACTTTTTTTGACGCGGTCATTATGGCGAAGGCGAAGCGACGCTCGCCTCGCCTGCCAGAGGTGTTGCTTGCTCCGTCGGGAAGTTAATGCGATGGTACGGGCGATTCGCATGGCGCCCGTTGCGCGTGCGAGCCGTTCGAGGAACGGGGCATGGGCGCGTCGTCTTCACGCCATGGGAGAGGGCTCTCCCGTCGCTTCAGGAGGGGACGTGAGCCTGTAGGTGACTTGACCGCTGCCTTCGCTCGTCTGCCGATGCAGTTACTGCCAGCCCACTTTTGACCATGCCAACCGTCATGCCTACCCTACGGCTGACCGGCCCGTGGCCGTCACCTTTAACTGGCACTGTTGGGTCCTGCGCAGGGCTACCTCGAGTCGCGGTACTGGTTCCGCAGTCAAGGAGGCACAGCATTGGCGCGAGTGGCGGTGTAACTTCTCGCATGTCGTAACCGGCGCGCCGGTTACATGACATGTGGGCCCGCTTCCTTTGCGCCGGTCCGCCGGATGTGGTCAAAGCCGAAAGGGCGCACAGTTGCGGTGCAGTTGGATGCCTATCGCGTGGCAGTCCACCCTTTCGACCCCCGGTTTCTACGAAGATGGGAGAGCGCTTGTAACCGCAGGACGGTTACATGCCTCGCGTGCGGCGTTCGCCTTCTTCGTGCTTCGGATCAGCTCGTATGACGTGTGGGTCCCAGTCCCCGTGTCGTAGGGGGAGAACCCTGGAGTATGTCAGTGGAGATTTCGCCCGTGACGCTAAGGGGTGCAAGTGAGGAGGCCTGCCTATAAAAGGGGGATCGATCCCCTGGGCAGTGGCCATGCCTTCGTTCTCCCCTCATGCATTGCTCCCTTCCGCCTTTTGAGCCCCCGGATGGGGTGCTCCAGCGCCGCCTTGCTCTTGCTATCGTTGGAGGGCGTGGCCTCGTGAAGATTGGCACCTTTCAGCCATCGCTCGGCTTCAAGGATTTTCGTCGTGCAGCCCGTCTGCATTCCCTCACCAATGGGCAGTTTGGTGGGGAGAAGCAAGCCGGGCTACGGCCTCCGCCCAGCCCTCAGCTTCAAGGATCTTCGTCATCCTTGCTGAGGCGGAGGGAGAGCTGAGCCGGGGTTCTACCTCCCGCATGGGCCGGCAGGCCGTCTCCTCCTTCAGCATTCAGGGGAAAAGGCGCTCACCGACCTTGCGGAGGGGCGAACTTTGGCAACGTAGGACCGGTCGGCCGCAAGCGTCGTCAGCTCCAGCGTGCCTGGCTTGCTGGCTCAGCTGGCTCTGTCGCAGCCTCTGACGCTGCCTCCTGCCGCTTGATCTAGGCTCGGGTGTCTATTGCGTCGTGCGCACCGGTGGATCGTCCAAGACGCCGTATGCCGCATGGGCGGCGTTCGTGTTCTTGGATTGTCTTGTCCTCACTCCGGACGACGCCTTCGCGCGAAGGTCGGGGCCTGGCCGTCCATGAGGACCTGAGTGGGGATCTGCCGGTGCAGGCTGGGGCGTCCGCCATTCGTTGGCGTGGCGCTGGCGCACAGGTGGCCGCTATCGTTGGTGCTGTGGTGGTGGTAGCCGGAGAAGGTTTCTTCGCCGACGAGACCATCAGCGCCAGCTGCGGCCGGACCCCCGGCTCTTTGGCTTTGATGGCTTGTCCTCGCCCCTCGAGCGGAGACGCGGGCGAGGGCCTCGTCACAGCAGCGTCGGCCCTGAGGTCATTGCTGCTACTGTTTAGCCGCCCGAAGCGAGGGGTCGTTGTCGCTGCTGGTGTAGTGGTCGCCGGCAAGCCGCTTGGAGTTCATCATCCCGCTGGCCCCCCAGTGTCGAGGTTGTTCATATCCGCGGGAACGGAACCAGAGTCCCGTTTGTAAGGAGATATACCGGGTTTTTGCCGGAGCAAAATGTAACCGCTTCAAGTACTTAGACATTTGTCGTAGGTCGGGAGAACCGCCGAGGGTTCTGCCGACGTCTAAGTTTGTGTAGCCTAGTTACCTCCAAGTATATGTGTTTGTTCTTTGTGGCTATCGAGACCTGAACATTTGGGTATTCGAGAATGAAGCTGTGTGTCTTCCTCATTCCGAGCGCTGGGACTTGCTTGTTGGCTAGCCGAACCACTTAACCGAGCGTCGGTTGCCTTTCGCGGAAGGTGACAAGTGAGGTGTCCGTATCTCGGAGGCGTAGGAGTCCCTCGGCTCTATCGGCCTTGCCGCTCTAGGCTTCTCTTGCTCAGTTTTTGGAACCCTCGGCTGCTCTGCGATGAGCCGGAGCCGGAGGCAGCGGTGTTAGCGCGGACAGACGCGGAGTCGGCTCGGAAAGAGACTTCATCGGCCCGGGAGATGGCGGTTTCCTAGGCCGAGGAAGGTGTGGTAGCAGCCGCTGGAGCTTGGCCAAGACATCTGCTGGCGCGGTGCTGGCGTCCTCCTTTAGGTGGAGGTCCTTTTGCATGGGTCGCCGTCCGAGGCCGGGCCAGGTTCCGCCGAGGGTGGAAACAACACCGAGGGTGCTGCTGCTCCTCCTGCTAATGCCCGAACCTACAAGAACAGTTTGTCTGTAGCATGCACATGCTTTTTCGCGGCCGCCGAGGCCTAAACACTTTATCGTCGTGTTTAAAAAGTTGTGTCTTCTCTCCTCTTGTTTCGAGCATCACGACTTGTCTGTCAATAGCAGAATCGTCTATCCGAACGAGAGTTACTTTTCGTGGAAGGTGATGAGTGAGGTATCCGTATCCTGGAGGCATAGGAGTCCCTCGGCTCGGTCGGCCTTGCCGCTTACGTGCGCTCTCATTTGGTCGAAGGATTCCATTATTGGTACAGTCAAGAAGGCGCGAAAGTCATTTCTACCCGAGTGTTAGGACTTGTTCGGTAGCAGGATCGCTTATCCGAGCGTGAGTTACTTATCGCGAAAGGTGATGAGTGAGGTATCCGTATCTCAGAGGCATAGGAGTTCCTCGGCTCAGTTGGCCTTGCCGCTTATGTGTACTCTCGTCGTTCTCAGGATCCTGCCATTGATACAGAAGTCGAAAGCACAAAGGTTGTTTTGGTAGAAAATTTTTTTGAGGAAAATTTTGATGCAGAGGGGGTTCCCCCCTTCTAGCCCCCGAGGGAGGGTCGGGCTTTGCTGAGGCAAGGCCGACCCTTCCTTGACGGTTAGACTTTGTGTATGTAAATGAGGTACATGAACGACTTAAAACATCTTAAGGGTAGAAGCGACGTAGCTGTTGGATGTTCCAAGCGTTGCTGTAGACCTTGCCTTGGTCATTGGCCAGCTTGTATGTTCCGGGCTTCAAGATCTTGGCGATGATGAAGGGCCCTTCCCAGGGAGGAGTGAGCTTGTGGCGCCCTCGGGCGTCTTGTCGCAGCCGAAGTACCAAGTCCCCCACCTGGAGGTCTCGGGACCGAACCCCTCGGGCGTGGTAGCGTCGCAGAGACTGCTGATACCGTGCCGAGTGTAGTAAGGCAACGTCCCGTGCTTCCTCGAGTTGGTCCAACGAGTCTTCTCGGCTGGTCTGGTTGCTTCGGTCGTCGTACGCCTTGGTCCTCGGGGACCCGTATTCTAAGTCCGTGGGGAGGACGGCCTCGGCCCCATAGACTAGAAAGAATGGCGTAAAACCTATGGCACGGCTCGACGTCGTCCTCAGACTCCAGACTATCGAGGGTAGCTCTTTCATCCACCGCTTGCCGAACTTGTTGAGGTCGTTGTAGATCCTTGGTTTGAGCCCCTGCAAAATCATACCGTTGGCACGCTCCACCTGCCCATTCGTCATGGGATGAGCTACGGCAGCCCAGTCCACACGGATGTGGTGGTCATCGCAGAAGTCCAGGAACTTTTTTCCGGTGAACTGCGTGCCATTGTCGGTGATGATTGAGTTTGGGACCCCGAATCGATGGATGATGTTGGTAAAAAATGCCACCGCCTGCTCGGACCTGATGCTGGTCAAGGGTCGGACCTCGATCCACTTGGAGAATTTGTCGATGGTGACTAGAAGGTGCGAGAAGCCCCCGGGTGCCTTCTGCAAGGGACCGGCGAGGTCTAGACCCCACACAGCAAATGGCCAGGTGATGCCTATCGTCTGCAAGGCCTGAGCGGGCAGATGCGTCTGCTTTGCGTAGAATTAACACCCCCGGCAGGAGCACACAATCCTAGTGGCGTCGGCCACCGTGGTTGGCCAGTAGAAACCTTGTCAGAAGGCATTCCCCACGAGGGCTCGAGGTGCTGCATGGTGGCCGCAAGCCCCCGAGTGTATTTCTTGCAACAGCTCTTGTCCTTGGGCGATAGATATGCATCGTTGGAGGATGCCCGAGGGGCTGTGGTGATAAAGCTCTTTTTCATCACCCAGCAAGACGAATGACTTGGCGCGCTGAGCCAGCCACCGAGCTTTGGAATTGTCGATGGGAAGCTCTCCTCGGAGGGGATATTCCAGGTACGGGGTCTGCCAGTTCGGATCTGGCGTGACCCCATTCTGTTCCTCCTCGACGGGCAAGGCCTCTTCCTCGATGGCTGAGGGTGCCTCGGGTCCGGCCGAGGGTACCTCAGGCTCGGCTGAGGGTACCTCGGGCTGGGCCGAGGCTTCCTCAGGCTCGGGCGTGTCATTGATCTTGATAGATGGTTGATGTAGGTCTCTGGAGAAGACGTCTGGGGGAATCGTCGCTCGCCCCGAGGCTATTTTCGCCAGCTCGTCCACAGTCTCGTTGTACCGTCAGGCGATGTGGTTGAGCTCCAGCCCGTAGAACTTGTTTTCCAGGCGCCGGACTTCGTCGCAGTAGGCTTCCATCCTCCGGTCACGGTAGTGGGAGTTCTTCATGACTTGGTCGATGACAAGCTGCGAGTCGCCACGAGCGTCGAGGCACCGAACCCCTAGCTCGATGGCGATGCGCAACCCGTTAACCAGAGCCTCGTACTCGACCACATTGTTTGATGCCAGAAAATGGAGGCGAATGACGTAGTGGAGATGCTTTCCGACGAGTGAAACGAAGAGCAGGCCAGCGCCTGCTCCTGTTTTCATGAGTGACCCATTGAAGTACATGGTCCAGAGCTCGGGCTAGATTGGAGTGTTGGTAACTGGGTGTCAGTCCACTCAGCCAGGAAGTCTGCCAAGACCTGGGATTTTATGGCCTTCCGAGGAGCGAATGATAGTGTTTCGCCCATAAGTTCCACTGCCTACTTTGCTATCCTACCCGAGGCCTCGCGGCAGTGGATGATCTCCCCCAGGGGGAAGGATGACACCACAGTCACCGGATGAGACTCGAAGTAGTGTCGCAACTTTCGCCGTGTCAGGATCACTATGTAGAGCAGCTTCTGGATCTGTGGGTAGCGGACTTTGGTCTTAGAAAGCACTTCGCTGATGAAGTAGACTGGCCTCTGGATGGGCAGTGCATGCCCTTCTTCTTGTCTCTCGACTACGATCGCGGCGCTGACCACCTGAGTAGTCGCGGCTACGTAGATCAAGAGGGCTTCTCCTGCGGCGGGGGGCACCAGGATGGGTGTGTTCATAAGGAGCGCCTTAAGGTTTCCGAGGGCTTCCTCGGCCTCGGGGGTCCAAGTGAAGCACTCGGCCTTCCTTAAGAGGTGGTACAGAGGCAAGCCTTTCTTGCCAAGGCGTGAGATGAAGCGGCTCAGAGCCGCAAGGCATCCCATGACCCTCTGTACTCCTTTCAAATCTTTCATCGGTCCCATGTTGGTGATGGCCGCGATTTTCTCCGGGTTAGCCTCGATGCCCCGCTCGGAGATGATGAATCCAAGGAGCATGCCTCGGGGGACTCCGAAGACACACTTCTCGGGATTGAGTTTCACGCCTTTCGCTCTCAGACACTTGAATGTCGTTTCAAGGTCAGAGAGGAGGTCGGAGGCTCTCTTCGTCTTGACAACGATGTCGTCGACGTAAGCCTCGACCGTTCTGCCAATGTGTTCTCCGAACACGTGGTTCATGCACCTTTGGTAAGTGGCGCCTGCATTCCTCAACCTAAACGGCATTGTAGTGTAACAGTACATGCCAAAAGGTGTGATGAAAGAAGTCGCGAGCTGGTCGGACTCTTTCATCTTGATTTGGTGATAGCCTGAGTAGGCATCGAGGAATGACAGGGTTTCACACCCAACAGTAGAGTCCACGATTTGATCGATGCGAGGTAGAGGGTAGGGAACTTTCGGACATGCTTTGTTTAGACCAGTGTAGTCTACACACATCCTCCATTTCCCATCCTTCTTCCTTACAAGAACAGGGTTAGCTAACCATTCGGGACGGAATACCTCTTTGATAAACCCCGCCGCGAGTAGCTTGTGGATCTCCTCGCCTATGGCCCTGCGCTTTTCTTCGTCAAAATGGCGCAGGGTTTGCTTCACGGGTCGGGCTCCAGCTCTGATGTCCAGTGAGTGCTCGGCGACATCCCTCGGTATGCCAGGCATGTCCGAGGGACTCCATGCAAAGACTTTGGCGTTTGTGCGGAGAAAGTCGATGAGCACTGCTTCCTATTTGGGGTCGAGCTCGGAGCCGATCCGAACTTTCATGCTGGCGTCGTTGCTGGGGTGGAGAGAGACGGACTTGACCGCCTCAACTGGTTCGAAGTTGCCGGCGTGCCGCTTCGCGTCGGGCGCCTCCTTGGAGAGGCGTTCCAAGTCGGCGATGAGGGCCTCGGACTCGGCGAGAGCCTCGGCGTACTCCACGCACTACACGTCACATTCGTACACGTGGCGGTACATGGATTCGATGGTGATGATCCCATTCGGGCCCGGCATCTTGAGCTTGAGGTAGGTGTAGTTGGGGATGGCCATGAACTTGGCGTAGCATGGTCTTTCCAATACCGCATGGTAGGTTCCTCGGAACCCGACGACCTCAAAGGTGAGAGCTTTCTTTCGGAAGTTAGAGGGAGTTCCGAAGCAGACGGGCATGTCGATCCGTCCGAGGGGTAGGATTCGCTTCCCGGGCACGATCCCGTGGAAGGGTGCTGCATCGGCCCGGACTTCGGACCGATCAACCCCTAAGAGTTCCAGGGTCTCGGCGTAGATGATGTTAAGGCTGCTGCCTCTGTCCATAAGGACCTTGGAGAGCCTAACGTTGCCGATGATCGGATCGACGACGAGCGGGTACCTTCCGGGGCTTGGCACGAAGTCGGGGTGGTCGCCTTGGTCGAAGGTGATAGGCTTGTCAGACCAGTCTAGGTAGACTGGTGCCGCCACCTTCACCAAGAAGACTTCCCGGTGCTCCTGCTTGTGGTGCTGAGCCGAGGCGTTCGCCGCCTGCCCGCCGTTGATCATGAAGCAGTTATGGACTTCCGGGAATCCCTCTTCCTTGCCGCCCTCCTTCTTGTCATTGTCACGGCCCTTGCCATCCTCCGCCGGGGGCCCGGTCTTATGGAAGTAGCGCCGGAGCATGACACATTCTTTGAGGGTGTGCTTGACGGGCCCCTGGTGATAGGGGCACGGCTCTTTGAGCATCTTGTCGAACGCGCCGGCCCCTCCAGGAGGTTTTCGAGGGTTCCTGTGCTCGACCGCGGTGACAAGATCTGCGTCGGTGACGTCACGTTTCGCTTGTGACTTCTTTTTGGCCTTCTTCTTCGTGCCGTGCTGGGCGGACGCCTCGGGGACGTCCTCCTGTTGGTGTCCCTGAGGCTGCTTGTCCTTCCGGAAGATGGCCTCGACCGCCTCCTGACCAGAGGCAAACTTGGTTGCGATGTCCATCAGCTCGCTCGCCCTGGTGGGAGTCTTGCGACCCAGCTTGCTCACTAGGTCACGGCAAGTGGTGCTGGCGAGAAACGCGCCGATGACATCTGAGTCGGTGATGTTGGGCAGCTCGGTGCGCTGCTTCGAAATCCGCCAGATGTAGTCCCGCAGGGATTCTCCTGGCTGCTGGCGGTAGCTTCGGAGGTCCCAGGAGTTCCCAGGGCGCATGTATGTGCCCTGGAAGTTTCCAGTGAAGGTTTTGACCAGGTCGTCCCTGTTGGAGATCTGCGCAGGAGGCAGATGCTCCAGCCAGGCTCGGGCGGCGTCGGATAGGAACAGGGGGAGGTTGCGGAAGATGAGGTTATCATCGTCTGTTCCACCCAGCTGGCAGGCCAGCCGGTAGTCCGCAAGCCACAGTTCCGGCCTTGTTTCCCCCGAGTACTTGGTGATGGTAGTCGGGGCTCAGAACCGGGTCGGGAACGGTGCCTGTTGTATGGCCCGGCTGAAAGCTTGCGGACCGGGTGGTTCGGGCGAGGGACTCCGATCCTCCCCGCTGTCATAGCATCCCCCACGCCTGGGGTGGTAGCCTCGACGCACCTTCTAGTCGAGGTGGGCTCAACGGTCGCGGCGGTGGTGCTCGTTGCCGAGGCGACCCGGGGCTGCAGGCGTTGCGTCCCGCGTGCGCCCGGTGTGGACCGAGGCTTCCCGCATGAATCGGGAAGTCACGGCGCGATGCTCCGGGGGGTACCCTTGCCTTCGGGAGGTAGAGTTTTTGGCCCGTCGGACCGCGGCATCCTCCAGGAGATTCTTGAGTTCTCCCTGGATACACCGCCCCTCGGTGGTGGATGGCTCCGGCATGGCTCGAAGCAGCATCGCCGCTGCAGCTAGGTCCTGGCCGGACTTGCTAACGGCCGGGGGTAGCGTTGTCCTGGCATTGTCGACGATGCGGTGCCGGATGTCTTGGGCCCTGTGACAGGCTTCTCCGGCGAGTGTTCGGCCTGCCCACTCCTGTTCGATGTTCTGTCGGAGCTGTACAAGCCGGCCTGCTTCCCCGTCGACCCGGGCCTGCATCTCACAGATTTGCTCGAGCTGTACGTCCTGACCCCCCGCAGGGACTGGGACCACAGCTAGCTCCCGCGGGATGTCAACCCGAGATGCGGGCCAGGGGGATCATCAACCTCTAGCATACCGAGGTGGTTGCCTTCATTGTGATCTCCCAGATCGACGTGGAAACATTCGCGACTTGGGCCGTAACCCTCGTCGTCAAGGTCATGGCCATCGTCAGAACAACCGGAGAGGCAGTGGTCACATGCGGACATGAAGCCCCGCATGGCACCAGGGTCATTTAGGGCAGAGAAATCCCAACCGGAGTCGGGGTCGTCCTCTTCCTCAGAACCCGCCGGTCCGAAGGTTGAGACGGCTGTCAGTCGGTCCCAAGTCGACCACATGTGGTACCCTGGAAGGTTTGGATACGCCTTTACGAAGGCGCTCACCATAGCGGGGTCGCTAGTTGGATCGAAGCTGAACCGAAAAGGTACGGGATGGAAAACGGACGGTACCTCTTGGTCGTTGGACGGTGGTGAAGTCGTGTCAGGGGCGGAGCACACCGTCATCTCAGGTACGAGGTTAACGCCCAGCAGGTCCTTTGCGAGGGTGCTGGCGTCATCAGTCCGCTTGGGGCTGACACGTCGCGGGGAAGTGACACCCGCCGTCGTCTCAGATGCGAGGACAATGTCTGACATGTCCCCGGGGGGAGTGCCGGTGTCGTCGACTCGCTCTGGTGCGACAGCCGACAAGGTGCCACCTCCTGCGTGGCCACGGTTGCCTCGTCTTCACCTCCTCCGACGAGGAGGGTGGCGGGGACGACCGAAGTGCTCCTCTTCTGCCGAGGGGAGATGCTGTCGTAGAGCTCGCCGCCGCCAGGCGAGTCGGAGACCGTCATTGTTGTCACGCCGCGGGAGGAGGAGTACCATGTCGTAGCTGCCGTCGAGGGACATGAACTCGAGACTCCCGAAGCGGAGCACCGTCCCGGGCTGGAGAGGTTGCTGAAGACTCCCCATTTGGATCTCAACGGGAAGGTGTGCGTTAACACGCAGCAGGCCCCTACCTGGCGCGCCAACTGTCGGCGTCTCGGACCCGGGGGGGTCCCTTGGACCGACCAGTGAAATCGCTGCGTGCCCCTGCCCAGATGGGTTGGCACGGGATGGAACACAAGAGGTGGGACAAGCCTTGTATTATCCTGCACCAGGGGTGCCGCTCGTAGTAGGGGTTACAAGCGTGTCGTGTGAGAGAGAGAGAGACACAGAGTTCATCCACCGCTTCCCTCACGCGAACCCCCCTCAAGGTTGTAACACCCCTGGTGTTACTATAACTAAAACTTGAGCATGGCATCATGAGCATGGGCATTGCATATGTTTGACACACCTAGAGTGCATTCACTAGGCAAAAATTTCAAACAAGTTGTATTGTTTCAAAGTTTTACAAATAGGACCCTGGTTAAAGAACTTAACCCTAACTAGTGGTTAAAGGGGTAAAACTTAACCCAAGTTGAGAAAAATTTTAGGGCTTGTGAGAAAAGTCATGAAATATCCCCAAACACTAAGTTGAATCACATTTATACCCCTGGGATGCCTGAAACCCTAATTGGAACCCTGGGAAACCCTAAAACCAAACCCTAGGGACCTAAGTGCAAAATTAGCCCACTTTTGGGCTAAAGTGCAAAAACCAAGCCAAATAAGTATTTTAAGTCCTTTGGTTCACAAATATGTGATTTTGCAAGCCAAACCCTAAGTTTTGGACCTAAATGCAAAATGAGCCTCATTTGAGGTTACTCTAAGTCTGAAAAATCAGTGCATGGGCTCAACTTTGGGGCTTTGTAACTTACAAAGTATAGGGTTTTTACCCTAGGTCACCACATCAAAGTTGAAGACCCATTATAGGAGAACAACTTTTCTTAAGGTTGTGAGCTTAGTTGTTAAGAAGAATTTAGAGAAAAACCCAGTCCAAAACTGGCTGTCAGGCTGTTTGATCTGAAATTCTGTTTAGCAGTGAACTGACATCAACTTCTAGCTCAGATTCAAGCATGATCCAGTGCTCAAATGTGATCAAGTCCTATAGCTGAGTTGTAGCTGGTATGTAGCACTACAATTTTGGTGCAGAGACTTGGACCTGTTGTCACATGAAATCGGGAGAAAATTAACTCTAAAGTCGCTCGGTCAGAAGCTCTGATGAAAGAATTCCATGGTACAGTGCCTGACTAAACTGAAGGAGATTCTGTCTGAGCTCACCGCCGGTAGCCGTCGCCGTCGATCGTTGTTCGTCACGATTCGTGCTCGGTGGTCCTTGGATAAGCACGGTCGGTGTGAGTCCTCGCCGTCGGTGAGCTGGAGGCCACCCGGTCGGCCGCGGTACACCTCCCCCTCACACGTCGGACGTTCGGGATAAAGGCTCGCCGTCGTTGGACGATTTCCACCGTGCGCCGCGTGTCCAAGCCTTTACACCGCGTCACCATGACTCCTCTTGACCATCCCATCGTCGACGAGGAGCTTGCCACGGCAGTTAACACGTTTTCACCGCATCCGGTGCTTCTTCCTCCTCTCCGGCCGCCGCGCGTCCTCCTCAAATTCGTGGCCACCGCTTTGCCCTTCTATAAATTGAGGGCAGGGCTAGTTGCGCCATGAACTTGTGAAGCTCTAGCACCCACTCCCACACTCGATTGTCCACCCACTCGCCTGAATTACTCGTTGCCCCCAAATCGGTTCTCCGCCGCCGTGCAAGTACCTCACCGTGGCCAGCTCGATTTAGGTGAGCTCAAGTCCCTCTGCTACTTGTTTTAGCATCCGTAGGCCCTCCTTAAGCTTCCCGACCCCTTCAATCGAACTAGACCGGCGCCCATCGCCGGGAACACGATCATTTCGCCGCTTTGATTACGGTCACCGTGGCCGGAGCTCCATGATCCACTAATAGTGCAATTAAGTTAGGGGAAGTAGTTAGACTGACCCCAATTCCATGTCCACCGCTCGGAGAGCTCAGCCGTTGCCCCGTTCGGCCGGTCTGCTGCTCGCCAGAGCGCGGCCGTGCTTGAACGCCGTCGGGGACTGGGAGTTGTGAATTGACAGAAACCCGGGGACCTTTTCGTGAACTGTCAGCGACTCTGTGAAATAGTAAAAGAACTCGTTCCCAGTTAACCAAAAACCCGAGGGTCTCTGCGCAAAACTTCCTTCGCGGGCGCGGGCGCGCGCGCGATTTCGCGCAGGCTTGGGCCGCCTGGACCGGAATTCGGCCCACTACTGTTCCTATCTTTCTTCTTTTCCTTTTCAGCAGAACTATGAAAAACTGTAGAAAATGGTAGGAAAATCCTAAAAATATGAGACCAATTTTCCTAGGCTTGTTATTTTCCATAGTATTTAATAAAAATAGTTTTATGATTTTTAGTTTGAATAGGGAATTTTAGGATATTTAAAATAGCCTAAACTATTGATTCTGGATTTTTAGAAAATAAATAATAAGCCCAAAATTTCCCAAACTTTTTATGTGAGCTTATCACATTATTTAGAAGCCATGGGTAGAGTTTGGTTTGATTTGGGCCTTGTTTGATCACTAAACCCAAAACCACCCCCCCTGCTCCATGAACTCCTTTACTGACTCCGGAAACCCTAGGTTCTCGGAGTACCGTGAAGGAAAGTTGTACTCAAGACATAAATAATAAGTTTATGTTACCTTTGCATCCTCATGAGCATTCCATGACATCCATTCTTATGCATGTATATGATTATATTAGAGCAAGAAGAAGAAGAAGAAGTTTTTGAAGAAGGGATACCACCCACCTCTGATCCCCAGGCAGACAACTGCTTCTATTTTGATATCTGTGGATCCGAGCAGGACACCTCTGATAACAAAGGCAAGCCCCGGTGCATTTGCCACTTCCCTTGATGTTTTTAAATACTTTTCGCACACTTTAAGTCTAGTGAAATGTGCATTAGGTTTATAGGAGTTACCTGAAACCCTTTGATGCATTGCTTTCCTTGATATCCATACCTGTTTAGATACTTCTGTGAAGTATCAAAAGTATGATTTACAAAAATGCTTAGCCTTGCTTAGATCTTGTGGTTAGAGGTTGTCCTCAATTTAACCATGGAGAGGATGGCTTCTACCCGCAAGAATATTTTCATTTGGAGCAATAGTGGGATCTTACTGCCAAGTTCCCTGAGATGCTCTTTCCTCCTAAGGAACAGACACAATCCTAAGGATGGAAATACTTAAATTGAGACTTGGGGGTAGGAACAGGTGATGTTCTACCCAGGTTGGTTAAGGATTAACGCGTATGTAGGCGTGCTGACCGAGGACCCTTTAACTGGTCACATGCCTCGTCATGGGTAAGCCTTGCCTCGGGCAGACTAAGGCCGGAATAAGATAACACGAAATGGGAGTGGAGCGGTGGCGAGAGTAGCGTGTACCCTCCGTGGCAAGAGGCTGGACGGTGGTGTATCTGTGCTCTCGGTTTGCGTGAACCTGATCCGGTCTTAAGAACCCCGGTGGCGGGTTGACATATGCAAGGGTTAAGTGCTACATATGTCGTGTGATTGGAGATCCTCAGCTGAGTATAATCGATTCGGATCGCCGTACCTTCGCGGTTATGAAGACTTGGTCACTTCCCTGCAACCTAGAGTCAGGATGTGAAAACTATGGACAAAAATGATGTTGTCTTGATGTGATGTGAAATTAGACTAGATGCAAATGGAGTCTATTAATACTTAATATGGCGTTAAAAGATTGAAAGTAAGGACTCACGTTAGTAAGCAGCTTTTGCGAAAATATAAGTTGATTTTTGCTAAAGCCTCCCCTTGACTCCTAATTATCCAGCATACCCTTGAGAGTCTTTTCCTTAGTCGGGTAAGACTTGCTGAGTAATTCCATACTCAGGGTTTATCCCTTTGTTGTTTTTAGGTGGGGAAGTAGCAGACTTTTGCTGCTTCTGTGCTAAGGTGGTTCCCAAAGATGAAACCCAAGACTGAAGTGCGGGAGGACTCGGTCCTCCATCTTAAGATCTTTTGTTTTTAGTCCTTCGGGAGAAGTTTGTGTCTCCCCGGTTTGTATAATTATTACTTCTATGCACTCGCTTTTAGACTGGTCTGTAATAATATAACTCGAGTTTTCTTTTGGAAATAAATGTAAGTTTATGTAAATCGCTTCCGCATATCTTTATCTCCGATGATCTGTAATGTCTGCAAGACGGGTGAAACGTTCCTGGTGAGGTAAGGAAAGATACCGAGCTTGTCAAGTAACTTAGGAACATCTACAGGGTGTCTGATGTCTGTTAGACAAGGACAACTGTAGGTGGGTCTGATTACTTGGGAGGTTCCGTCACAGCTGGTATCGGAGCGTAGCCCTTCCTTGCAGATATTAAGGCATCTTCAAAAAGATTTTCAAAAGTCTTACCTAAAGATTCTTTTCTCTTCTTACCTAAATATTCTGAAGGGTTTATCTTAAAGACCAGATAGGAAGAGTGCAATGTATAGAAGGTTGAATCAACCAAGGTTGATTCTGTACTTACTCATGCATCATGCTAAGAATTATACTAATAAATTTCCCCCTTAGAAAATGCCGTCGCGCACAAGAAAGACCGCGCGTAAGTCGACTGGACCAATCGGAGTACCTCGACATCAACTTGCTCCGCGAGATGTAGATAGTAGTAGCGGGAGCAATGATCCTATAGGGGATCTGGAAGCAGAAGTAAGCAGGCTCCAATTGGAACTCTGCCGCAGGACAGCTATATGGATTGGAGATGGTGACCGTATAAATGAGTTACGAAGAGACGTTCGCCATCTACAAGACCAGCTGGCAGATCGGGATTTGGCACTCGATTGGGTTGTTCAATCTCGTTCATTGGCATGGGCCAAGGAGGCAAGGGCTCAGGCCCGAGTTAAAGAACTCAGCTCAGCTGTCGACAACCTGCAGGTTTACTGCAATACATTACATGAGGAAGTCCATGTGCTCTACTCGCAACTACACCCTGGTGAGCCTGCACACAATGCTGAGGCGGAAGCCGGACCCTCTCACGTTGCGGGACGCGCGTTGGGTGGGGAGTTAGATCTTTTTGAACCCCCTCCTTCTTTGAGGTTGGTTGACGTCTGGACTCCCACACCTGATGATGAAGCCGCCAAAAGCAATGGAAAACAGGACTAGTGGTGTAATAAGAGTAGAGTAGTGTATTGTAGGGTGTACTGTTATATTAGAGTAGTGTATTGTAGGGTGTACGGTTGTATAATAGGCTAAATTTTTGTAAAATGGGTAATGTATCCTGTTGTGTAATGTCGAGTCTGTACCATTACTTTTTACAGTAATGTAAAACGGAAGGTTTTCTTTGGCACATTATGTTTATTCAAATGTTTTTGCCTCAGATGCCGATCCGGACTCGTGGACAGGATGCAGCCGGAACATCCGGAGGTCGGGACGTTACCCCGAATCCACCTCCCGTTCCACCCACGCTTGCCGAGGCAATCGCTGCCTTGGTAAATGCTACAGCCGACAATACCCGCTTCCTGAGGGAGATGGCGGGTCAGCAACAGCTTCAGCAACAAGCAGGAAGAGGATTTCAACAGGGTCCCCGTGAGACCACTTATCTGGATTTCTCCGAGACTCGTCCGCCTCTCTTCGTCAAAGCAGAAGGCCCGCTCGAAGCTGACGAATGGATAAGGGTCATTGAACAGAAATTTGGCCTTCTACGTTGTTCGGAAACCCAAAAGCCGTTGTTTGCGGCACAGCAACTTCGAGGCCCTGCCAGCACTTGGTGGGGGAACTTCGTGGCTATCCAACCGGACAACCATCAAATTACATGGAACGAGTTCAATGCAGCATTCCGCGAGCATTATATTCCTGAGGGAGTGCTGCACATGAAGCAAGAAGAGTTCATGAAATTGAAGCAAGGGGGAGATACTGTTAATCAGTATCTCAACAAGTTCAATCACCTATCACAATACGCAATTGATCAGGTGAACACAGACTTGAAGAAAAGGAATTGTTTTATGAGAGGTCTGAATGACCGAATGCAGCGAAAAATGGCTGCCTGTATTGATCTCACCTACGGGAAGGCTGTCAGTACAGCCCTATCTGTGGAGGCCAAATATGCAAATACTGGGAAAAGTAAGGGATTCAGTGGTGATAGGCCTAGTCAGGGCCCGGTAAAGAGGCAACGGTTTATTCTCCGACCCTCTAACCAGAACCGTTCAAGTGCACCATCTTTCCCTTTCAAGCAGCCCATAATTATTCGTCCCAACAAAGCTCCCACTGTCCAAAGTCAGCCGGGTGCCCCAGGCACTCGATTCCCCGCTCTGCCAAGTTCTTCAACTGGATGTTTTAACTGTGGCAAATCTGGGCATTTTATTAAAGATTGTCCCTATCCTCGGCAAAATCAGGCCAATAATCAGCAAGGATCGGGAAATTCAGTTCCAGGCAAGGGAAGTACTTCGGGCAAGAATACCAAGAAAACGGGGCGAGTATATTATACGCAAGTGGCTACCACACCGGAGGGAGAGCCGGTGATGATGGGTACGTTCCCTGTGGCCAGTTACCCTGCAATCATTCTTTTTGATTCTGGTGCTTCGCATACCTTCATTAGCAAGACATTTGTGGAGCAACATCACATTGCATGTCATGAATCAAAAGAGGGATTTAAAATTCATTCACCTGGGGGACACATTTTTACTAGAGAAGTGGCCTATGAAGTGCCAGTAACTATGGCCGGACGGAACTTTCCTGCTAACATGATTGTTCTAAGAGGCCAGGATATAGATGTAATTTTGGGGATGAATTGGTTAACCCAACACAAGGCAATTCTCAACACTGAACTCAGAACCGTCAGGTTGAGTTATAACCAAGAAGAAATTCTCTTGTCTCTCCCCAAAACCAATCCAGCCAAAGCTTCTGGTAGAATATTTGAAGCCATTGTACCGGAGATCAAGAACATTCCGGTAGTATGTGAGTTTCCAGATGTATTTCCGGAAGATTTGCCTGGACTGCCCCCTGAAAGAGATGTAGAATTTGTAATTGAGCTAAAGCCCGGTACGGCTCCCATCTCCCGAAGATCGTACCGTATGCCCCCTAATGAGTTAGCAGAATTGAAGATTCAATTACAAGATCTGCTGAATAAGGGATTTATCCGGCCAAGCTCGTCCCCGTGGGGCTGTCCCGCCATCTTTGTGAAGAAGAAGGATCAAACCTTGCGCATGTGCGTGGACTATCGGCCCCTGAATGAGGTCACCATTAAGAATAAGTACCCTCTTCCAAGGATCGACATCTTATTTGATCAACTGACTGGGGCGAGGGTATTTTCAAAAATTGATCTCAGGTCGGGCTATCATCAAATCCGTATTTGGCCCGAGGATATACCGAAGACCGCATTTACTACGCGGTATGGATTATTTGAGTACTTGGTAATGTCTTTCGGGCTCACTAATGCTCCTGCCCACTTCACCTATTTAATGAACTCGGTGTTCATGCCCGAGTTAGACAAGTTCGTGGTGGTCTTCATCGATGATATTTTGATATATTCTAAAAATGAAGAGGAGCATGCTCAGCACTTACGGATTGTATTGACGCGCCTGAGGGAACATCAGCTGTATGCCAAGTTCAGCAAGTGCGCGTTCTGGCTGGAGGAAATTCAATTTCTGGGGCACGTGTTATCATCCAAGGGAATTGCGGTAGATCCTAGCAAGGTCAAGGATATTCTGGAATGGAAACCTCCAACGACTGTTCACCAAGTCCGGAGTTTTCTTGGACTCGCAGGATATTATCGCAGATTCATACCTGATTTTTCTAAGCTTGTGAAGCCAATCACAAGTTTATTGAAGAATGATACTAAGTTCAATTGGTCTTCTAAATGTAATGAAGCCTTTGAGCAATTGAAGACACTATTGACCACTGCTCCGGTATTGGCTCAACCGGACATCACTAAACCATTCGATGTATATTGTGATGCGTCAGGCAGTGGACTCGGCTGTGTGCTGATGCAAGAGGGCCGAGTAATTGCGTATGCTTCAAGGCAGTTACGCCGACACGAAGAGCATTATCCAACACATGATTTAGAGCTAGCTGCTGTGGTTCATGCCCTGAAAATATGGCGTCACTATCTGCTGGGAAATATCTGTCACATATATACAGATCATAAGAGTTTGAAGTATATATTTACCCAGTCAGAGTTAAATATGAGGCAAAGACGATGGCTTGAGCTCATTAAAGACTATGAACTGGAAATCCATTATCACCCAGGCAAGGCCAATGTGGTGGCAGATGCTTTGAGTCGTAAGACTTCCTGCCACTGTCTTATGGCAAAAACTTCCGAGAACACTTTATGTCAAGAAATGGAGAAGCTGAACCTGGGGATAATCCAGCATGGGACTCTAAATCAGTTGAAGCTTGAGTCAACCATTTTGCAAAGGATAATTGATGCTCAAAAGGATGATCTGGGCATGAAGCACATACGAGAGAAGATCAGGGCTGGAACAGCCCAATGTTTCAAGGAAGATGATCAAGGTGTGTTATGGTTCAACAACCGCATAGTAGTGCCGAAGAATGAAGGACTCCGCCAGCAAATCTTAGATGAAGCGCATCTTAGTCGCTATTCCATTCATCCGGGAAGCACTAAGATGTACCAAGATTTAAAGCAACATTACTGGTGGACGAAGATGAAGATTGAAATTGCACGCTATGTGGCTAAGTGTGACACTTGTGGACGTGTCAAAGCCATACACATGAAAACTGCTGGTCCATTGCAATCTTTGCCAATCCCAACATGGAAATGGGAAGACATAAGTATGGACTTCATCGTGGGATTGCCCAGGACGGCCAAAGGGTATGATTCTATTTGGGTTATCGTTGATCGACTCACAAAAATTGCCCACTTCTTACCCGTCAGGGCCAAATATACTGTGGCCACTTATGCAGCATTATATATCAGCCGTATTCTCAGTTTGCATGGTATTCCAAAAACCATAGTGTCGGATCGTGGACCTCAATTCGTATCCAAGTTTTGGGAAGAACTTCATACATCCTTGGGTACCAAATTGCTCCACAGTTCGGCCTATCATCCTCAAACCAGTGGACAAACTGAGAGAGTGAATCAAATCCTCGAGGATATGCTGCGGGCATGTGTCCTGGATTTTTCGCAAAAATGGGATGAATGTTTACCCTTAGCGGAGTTTTCATACAATAACAGTTATCAGGAGAGTATCAAGATGGCACCTTTTGAAGCTTTATACGGGCGACGGTGTCGAACTCCGTTAAGTTGGTCTGAACCTGGAGAAAGATACTTCTTTAGGCCTGATATGGTGAAAGAGGTCGAAGAAAAGGTTCAGAAAATTATTCATAATATGAAGAAAGCTCAGACTCGACAAAAGAGTTATGCAGACCGACGACGACAACCCTTATGTTTTCGGGTAGACGACCATGTCTACTTGAAAGTTTCACCGATGAAGGGTGTATCGCGTTTCGGGGTTAAAGGAAAACTTGCACCCAGATACATTGGTCCATTCCGGGTACTTGAGCAATGTGGACCAGTGGCATATCGACTTCAGCTCCCCGAAACATTGTCTGCCGTACATAATGTGTTCCACGTATCACAATTGAAGAAGTGTCTACGGGTTCCCGATCGAACCGTTGAAGTGACTGATGTTGTCCTGGAACCAGATTTGACATACTCGGAGCATCCCATTCGAGTTCTGGATCAAAAGGACAGGGTTACCCGGAGAAAGACTCTTAAGTTTTATAAGATACAGTGGAACCAGCATTCGGAAGATGAGACTACATGGGAAACCCAAGACTTCTTAGATAAGAATTTCCCAGGCTTTCTAGCCTCTTGTAAGTTGTAAAGTTTGTATAGCTGTGTAATAAAGGAGTGAACCCCCACACCACCCCTGCCTTGTACCAAAAATAAGGAAATAAAAATGTGACACATTTCCTTTTCCATTACTCACCCTAGGACTTTAAATCTCGGGACGAGATTCTTTTATGGGGGGAAGGATGTAACACCCCTGGTGTTACTATAACTAAAACTTGAGCATGGCATCATGAGCATGGGCATTGCATATGTTTGACACACCAAGAGTGCATTCACTAGGCAAAAATTTCAAACAAGTTGTATTGTTTCAAAGTTTTACAAATAGGACCCTGGTTAAAGAACTTAACCCTAACTAGTGGTTAAAGGGGTAAAACTTAACCCAAGTTGAGAAAAATTTTAGGGCTTGTGAGAAAAGTCATGAAATATCCCCAAACACTAAGTTGAATCACATTTATACCCCTGGGATGCCTGAAACCCTAATTGGAACCCTGGGAAACCCTAAAACCAAACCCTAGGGACCTAAGTGCAAAATTAGCCCACTTTTGGGCTAAAGTGCAAAAACCAAGCCAAATAAGTATTTTAAGTCCTTTGGTTCACAAATATGTGATTTTGCAAGCCAAACCCTAAGTTTTGGACCTAAATGCAAAATGAGCCTCATTTGAGGTTACTCTAAGTCTGAAAAATCAGTGCATGGGCTCAACTTTGGGGCTTTGTAACTTACAAAGTATAGGGTTTTTACCCTAGGTCACCACATCAAAGTTGAAGACCCATTATAGGAGAACAACTTTGCTTAAGGTTGTGAGCTTAGTTGTTAAGAAGAATTTAGAGAAAAACCCAGTCCAAAACTGGCTGTCAGGCTGTTTGATCTGAAATTCTGTTTAGCAGTGAACTGACATCAACTTCTAGCTCAGATTCAAGCATGATCCAGTGCTCAAATGTGATCAAGTCCTATAGCTGAGTTGTAGCTGGTATGTAGCACTACAATTTTGGTGCAGAGACTTGGACCTGTTGTCACATGAAATCGGGAGAAAATTAACTCTAAAGTCGCTCGGTCAGAAGCTCTGATGAAAGAATTCCATGGTACAGTGCCTGACTAAACTGAAGGAGATTCTGTCTGAGCTCACCGCCGGTAGCCGTCGCCGTCGATCGTTGTTCGTCACGATTCGTGCTCGGTGGTCCTTGGATAAGCACGGTCGGTGTGAGTCCTCGCCGTCGGTGAGCTGGAGGCCACCCGGTCGGCCGCGGTACACCTCCCCCTCACTCGTCGGACGTTCGGGATAAAGGCTCGCCGTCGTTGGACGATTTCCACCGTGCGCCGCGTGTCCAAGCCTTTACACCGCGTCACCATGACTCCTCTTGACCATCCCATCGTCGACGAGGAGCTTGCCACGGCAGTTAACACGTTTTCACCGCATCCGGTGCTTCTTCCTCCTCTCCGGCCGCCGCGCGTCCTCCTCAAATTCGTGGCCACCGCTTTGCCCTTCTATAAATTGAGGGCAGGGCTAGTTGCGCCATGAACTTGTGAAGCTCTAGCACCCACTCCCACACTCGATTGTCCACCCACTCGCCTGAATTACTCGTTGCCCCCAAATCGGTTCTCCGCCGCCGTGCAAGTACCTCACCGTGGCCAGCTCGATTTAGGTGAGCTCAAGTCCCTCTGCTACTTGTTTTAGCATCCGTAGGCCCTCCTTAAGCTTCCCGACCCCTTCAATCGAACTAGACCGGCGCCCATCGCCGGGAACACGATCATTTCGCCGCTTTGATTACGGTCACCGTGGCCGGAGCTCCATGATCCACTAATAGTGCAATTAAGTTAGGGGAAGTAGTTAGACTGACCCCAATTCCATGTCCACCGCTCGGAGAGCTCAGCCGTTGCCCCGTTCGGCCGGTCTGCTGCTCGCCGGAGCGCGGCCGTGCTTGAACGCCGTCGGGGACTGCGAGTTGTGAATTGACAGAAACCCGGGGACCTTTTCGTGAACTGTCAGCGACTCTGTGAAATAGTAAAAGAACTCGTTCCCAGTTAACCAAAAACCCGAGGGTCTCTGCGCAAAACTTCCTTCGCGGGCGCGGGCGCGCGCGCGATTTCGCGCAGGCTTGGGCCGCCTGGACCGGAATTCGGCCCACTACTATTCCTATCTTTCTTCTTTTCCTTTTCAGCAGAACTATGAAAAACTGTAGAAAATGGTAGGAAAATCCTAAAAATATGAGACCAATTTTCCTAGGCTTGTTATTTTCCATAGTATTTAATAAAAATAGTTTTATGATTTTTAGTTTGAATAGGGAATTTTAGGATATTTAAAATAGCCTAAACTATTGATTCTGGATTTTTAGAAAATAAATAATAAGCCCAAAATTTCCCAAACTTTTTATGTGAGCTTATCACATTATTTAGAAGCCATGGGTAGAGTTTGGTTTGATTTGGGCCTTGTTTGATCACTAAACCCAAAACCACCACCCCCCCTGCTCCATGAACTCCTTTACTGACTCCGGAAACCCTAGGTTCTCGGAGTACCGTGAAGTAAAGTTGTACTCAAGACATAAATAATAAGTTTATGTTACCTTTGCATCCTCATGAGCATTCCATGACATCCATTCTTATGCATGTATATGATTATATTAGAGCAAGAAGAAGAAGAAGAAGTTTTTGAAGAAGGGATACCACCCACCTCTGATCCCCAGGCAGACAACTGCTTCTATTTTGATATCTGTGGATCCGAGCAGGACACCTCTGATAACAAAGGCAAGCCCCGGTGCATTTGCCACTTCCCTTGATGTTTTTAAATACTTTTCGCACACTTTAAGTCTAGTGAAATGTGCATTAGGTTTATAGGAGTTACCTGAAACCCTTTGATGCATTGCTTTCCTTGATATCCATACCTGTTTAGATACTTCTATGAAGTATCAAAAGTATGATTTACAAAAATGCTTAGCCTTGCTTAGATCTTGTGGTTAGAGGTTGTCCTCAATTTAACCATGGAGAGGATGGCTTCTACCCGCAAGAATATTTTCATTTGGAGCAATAGTGGGATCTTACTGCCAAGTTCCCTGAGATGCTCTTTCCTCCTAAGGAACAGACACAATCCTAAGGATGGAAATACTTAAATTGAGACTTGGGGGTAGGAACAGGTGATGTTCTACCCAGGTTGGTTAAGGATTAACGCGTATGTAGGCGTGCTGACCGAGGACCCTTTAACTGGTCACATGCCTCGTCATGGGTAAGCCTTGCCTCGGGCAGACTAAGGCCGGAATAAGATAACACGAAATGGGAGTGGAGCGGTGGCGAGAGTAGCGTGTACCCTCCGTGGCAAGAGGCTGGACGGTGGTGTATCTGTGCTCTCGGTTTGCGTGAACCTGATCCGGTCTTAAGAACCCCGGTGGCGGGTTGACATATGCAAGGGTTAAGTGCTACATATGTCGTGTGATTGGAGATCCTCAGCTGAGTATAATCGATTCGGATCGCCGTACCTTCGCGGTTATGAAGACTTGGTCACTTCCCTGCAACCTAGAGTCAGGATGTGAAAACTATGGACAAAAATGATGTTGTCTTGATGTGATGTGAAATTAGACTAGATGCAAATGGAGTCTATTAATACTTAATATGGCGTTAAAAGATTGAAAGTAAGGACTCACGTTAGTAAGCAGCTTTTGCGAAAATATAAGTTGATTTTTGCTAAAGCCTCCCCTTGACTCCTAATTATCCAGCATACCCTTGAGAGTCTTTTCCTTAGTCGGGTAAGACTTGCTGAGTAATTCCATACTCAGGGTTTATCCCTTTGTTGTTTTTAGGTGGGGAAGTAGCAGACTTTTGCTGCTTCTGTGCTAAGGTGGTTCCCAAAGATGAAACCCAAGACTGAAGTGCGGGAGGACTCGGTCCTCCATCTTAAGATCTTTTGTTTTTAGTCCTTCGGGAGAAGTTTGTGTCTCCCCGGTTTGTATAATTATTACTTCTATGCACTCGCTTTTAGACTGGTCTGTAATAATATAACTCGAGTTTTCTTTTGGAAATAAATGTAAGTTTATGTAAATCGCTTCCGCATATCTTTATCTCCGATGATCTGTAATGTCTGCAAGACGGGTGAAACGTTCCTGGTGAGGTAAGGAAAGATACCGAGCTTGTCAAGTAACTTAGGAACATCTACAGGGTGTCTGATGTCTGTTAGACAAGGACAACTGTAGGTGGGCCTGATTACTTGGGAGGTTCCGTCACAAGGGTGGCCCTGGACCTCCCTTTTATAGAGGCAAGGAGAGGATCCAGACGTACAATGGGGGGCGTAGCTGTGCGCTAACGTGTCCGGCAGTGGAGTGACTAAGCCCTGTGTACATGCCAACGTGGTCGTTGGGGGAGAGCTTGGGCCCTGTACATGTGATGGCGTGGCCATTGGAGGAGCGCCTGAGTCCTATAGGAGCACAGCTGGCAGCGCGGCGAGGATCCTGCTGACGTCTCCTTGCTGTCGTAAGGGGCTGGGAGCCACCGGCGTCATGGCGCACACGGGGCACCATAATTACCCGTCGCCAGGGTAAGCCAGATGGGATGTCGGTCTTGTTCCTTGTAGCCTGAGCAGGCTAGGAATAGGGAAATGATGTATCCCCTGTTAGCGCGGTCGGTCCAAGCCCAGGGTCGGTCGAGGCGGAGACTTCTCTTAAGGCCGAGGCCGAGGTCGGGCGAGGACGCGATTCCTCCTGAGACCGGGGTCGAGGCCGAGTCCGGGGGTCGGGCGAGGCGGAGACCTCCTCCCGAGGCTGGAGCCTGAGGTCGGGCGAGGCGGAGCTTCCTGTTGCGCCCAAGGCTGAACTCGGTGGTTGATCGTGACTTGTTGTCAGTCGTCACCGGGGTGGCTGACACGGCAGTCGGAGCAGAGCGAGCGGCGCTGTTTTCCTGTCATGTCAGACAGTAAAGAAGAGGGGCGAAGTGACTGCGGTCACTTCGGCCTGCCCGACTGAGGCGCGTGTGTCAGGATACGGTGTCAGGCATCCCCTGCATTTAATGCGCCTACGAAGCGGTCGGTTGGTGAGGCGGTCTGGCCAAGGTTGCTTCACAACGGAGCCTGCCCGAGCCGGGACTCGAGAGAGCCGAGGGGGTGCCCGCTGCCTGAGGAGGCCCTCAGGGCGAGGCGTGAACTCGTCTGGGACTACTGTTCCAACCCGAGGCTGGGCTCGGGTGAGATCGCGTCCCTCGGGTAGACGAAGTCTTGACTTGAACTGCACCCGTCAGTTGGTCTGAGGGTGTTTACCAGCCATGATTAGGAGCGTTGGGGGTACCCCTAATTATGGTACCCGACAAGTACTATCAAAATGCATTCCATTTTCTACAATTTCCCAAATGCTAGGATGGAGGGAAAATAAGTGACTACGCATTTTATGACTCCAAAATGAGTAATCCTCTCCATCGATGTGTAGGGGTTTTCCAAGTGGAATAGAGAGTAAATGAGCATTTGAATTGTACCAGATACGAGAATAATCAAAAGAATAGTTTTGGTTAACTATTTTCTTTTTCGACGAAGAGTCTTCATCGTCGTCATCCCTTGGTGAAGAAGAGGAGGCATCGCTGTCGTAGTAGATAATCTTCTTAATGCGCCTCTTCTTCTTCCCGTCCTTCTTCTTGTGACTCGAGCCTGAGTCAGTGGGCTTGTTATCTCTTGGCTCGTTGAAGAGGGACTCCTTCTCCTTGTCGTTGATCACCATCCCCTTACCCTTAGGATCTATCTCTTCGGGCAGTTAGTCCCTTGAATGAAGAGTATGACTTTGATGCCAATTGAGAGCACCTAGACTGGGGGGGTGAATAGGTGATCCTATAAAAATTCAACACTAAATATCCCAACTTGGTTATGGATGTTAGAAGGATTGAAGCCAAGTTGTTAAAGCGAGAACTCTTCATTTGATTGTTCCTTTAGAGTGAGGAACAATAGCACAAGTGATTAAGTGAGAACTCGAGAGAAGAAACCAATCACACAAAAGAGCGACACAAGAGACATGATGATTTTATCCCGTGGTTCGGCCAAGTATGACACTTGCCTACTTCCATGTTGTGGCATCCCAATGGACGAGGGTTGCACTCAACCCCTTTCAAGTGATCCAATGATCCACTTGAATACCACAGTTTTTTCCTTATAGTAGTTTTCCCATTTGAGAGGAATCTCCACAAGTTGGAGCCTCTCACCCTTACAAAGTTGATCACAACACAAAACACAAGAGTAAAGGAGGGAAAGAAACACACTCAAGAATCGCAGCAAACACACGCACACAAGTCAAGACGTGAGCACACAAACACGGCGTAGGGAGTTTACAACTCAAAAGGTGCTCAAATCTCAAACACGATCCAATTGCATGGTTGCAGGGTCTAGGCATCTTAGAATGTTCAATGGATGCTTGGTTTTGTGCTTCATGCGCCTAGGGGTCCCTTTTATATCCCCAAGGCAGCTAGGAGCCGTTGGAAATCTATTTGGAAGGCAATTCTTGCCTTCTGTCGGGTGGCACACCGGATAGTCCGGTGCACCACCGGACATGAACAGTACTTGTCTGACGCCCGATCTCCTTCCTTTTCTAGCGAAGCCGATCGTTGGACCTTCGGTCCCCTTGACGCACCGGACACTGTCCGGTGCACACCGGACAGTCCGGTGCGACCAAGTGACCATTGGCTCGGCCACGTGTCGCCCGTTGACCGCACTGCCGACCGTTGGCCATGGGTGTAACACCCCGGGTGTTTATATTCCGCTCGACAACGAGTATGGATTTAAGCACATAATATCAGTGGGTAAACAGACTCTAAATTTTAATCAATTTCGTCTATCGCGATTTTAATATCGCGTCGGTTTCATCTGTCGCGAGTGCGACGTCGTTTTTGTTTTTAATCGTCTGGGCTCTTCCTAAATTTTCGTGCTGTTCGGAACATATTTGTTCTGAAAATTGGTGCGTCCGGTGATTATTTAAAATTCATCGCTCGCGCGAATACGAATTCGGAAGTCCGACTCACTCGGATGATTTTTATCCTGGACAGATTCATTTGAACTTGACGACTAAAATATTCGGGGCAAAATAATTGGGATCGCACGTTGTCTGAGTGAAATCGTGCGCGCGAATATGATTCAATTTATTCGTTCGCACGTTGTTTTAACGACGAAATCGCGTATACATTAGCGACTCTGGTTTTGGCTAATTTCAGTTGAATCACGCAAAGCAGATTAAAATAGCGAAGCCAAACTCGTGTCGATCTGGTCCGTTTGCATCGTGGCTGGAATAGTCACGAAAATTATCTAAACGAATTCTAGTCAGAATCGTAAACCTCGGATGTTCCGTTTCGGGATTCGAGAAAATAATGTGCGTAGTCAATTGCCGTATCACACATTGACTCTTTGTTCATCGCTAAATCAAAACTGTGACAGCCTGTTCGGGAATTATAATAGAGATCCAATTACCACGCCAGTTACTCGTGACCATGGAATCATGTGTTCTGACCGTAGATTAAATTTATCAGATGTCGAATTAAATTAAACTGTGTCACAAGTGTCGTCGATCCTATAGTTATCACTAAAAATCTTGGCTCAAAAATATCTGTGAATTTTTAAAAACAAAATAGATAAAAGAAAAATTCTCAGAAGAAAATATCTTGTTCCCTACTGACAGATTTTTTTCTTCCGGACTCGATCTCATCCGCACGCCGGGGAAAGAAAATCTTCTTGCCGCGCCTGAGATTTTTCAAGTCGCCGCTTAAGCCTGCAATAAAAATCTCGCCGTCAACCTTTCTCCTCCGCTGAGCGCTCCTCTAGTCTCCCCAACACCCAGCCGATTCCTCTCTGCGCACAGCTCGCGCCCTTCTCTTTCTCCCTTCTCTTTGCTCGTCAGCCATCTCTCTGGCGCTCGCCCATGGACGCCAGCTGCGCCCCCTCAGCTCGTCTGCTCCATCTCCTCCACGCGTGCAGCACCCAGCTTCTTCCTCTCGTACACGCCTGACCCTCTGTCTCCCACGGCATGCTCTCCTTGCTCACCGGCGACCTTCCCTCTGCCCTCCAGTGTGCCGGCTTGGAGCTTCCATGGCCGCCGGCCAAGCTCTCTCTTGCCAAGTTCCCTACAAGCTAGCACACCCTGGTTCTTTCCCCAGCCTGCGCGCAGCTTCTTCTGCCTAGATCTTCTCCTTGCCCCTGGCTCGGACCCCCTCGGTCGCTCCTCCTACTCGCCGGAATGGCCCTCTGCTCGTCGGGCGACCATCCCCTGCTTCTCCTCTGCCGGTGCTCCGAGTCTCACCGGTGATCCCTGCTCGCTCGGTGCCTGGCTCCAGTTCGTCGGCGTCTTCCTCCTTGCGCCCGCTGCTTGTTTCCCTACTCTCGGCGTCGGATTTTTCTACGCGGGTTCTGGATCTCTCGGCGCTCCCTCCACACTCGGCGCCCAGTACATGGCGGCGTTTGTCCTGCACGCGTCCCTCGGCCCAGCTCAGACCTCGCCATGGAGATCCCTCGCCGCACCCTTGCCAAGCCCTCGCGTGCGCGGTCCTGCTACCCTGCTGGCGCGCCGGCTCCCTGTTCGTCGTCCGCACTCTGCAGGTCTCCAGCCCAACGTTTCTAGCGCCCTCACGTGTTGGTCGTGGTTATTCTCTTCAACTCACCAGTATGCTGCAGGACTCGCGTGTGCGGTGGCTCTGGTTGCCACGCTCTCGCGTCTCCCTGTGCTCCTTTTGTCGCAATCAGCTTTGGTCCCTGTTATCCGCTAAACCACTATCATGCCAGGTTATGTCCCGATGCGCGCGTCATCAGTCTTCGTATTGCCACTGTTTCCGTGCTACTATCTGGTCGGTCTCGCGCTCGCCTTCAGCGTCGTGGTCATGCCCAAGTTCCAGCTCGCGTTTAATTCCAAGAGAGTAGTGCACGACTTTTCATTCTGTGGTGTCGCTCCGTCGACCCACCTCGCTGTCGTCCTGGTGCTCTGCTTGGTGATTCGATATGGGGCTCATGCGTGACAATGAGGGAATCGTTGTGTCGCGCTACTGTGGCGTCCTATTTTGCTCTACCATGCCCATGACCCCCTAGGCCATCTCTAGCCCGCCTTGGTACAATGCTGCTGTTAGATCCGGTATCCATCCCATCATGGCGTTTGCTGGATTTCATCGATAAAGTTCGTCGTCCTCTAGTCCCAGCTCAACCCATCCGTGCGTTCGCTCCTCATCCATCGGGCTTCGCGTGTGCTCACGTTTGCCGTCGAGCCGTTGAACCCGTCCTCCTTTGCTCGTGACTCCATCGTCGCGTCGTGTGTGCAGCTCTATATATGTCACCCTCCTATATCGTCGTCGAACCTGTCATCCCCTGCTCGACCCCCACCTCGCCAGCTCGCTCCATATTCAATTTCGTCGTCATTTCGTGCGTCGTCATGAAATCCCAAGCGTCGGGTGGAGACGAAGCTAGCCGAGTAATATTCACCAAGTGCACGACAAAAAGCTCGGATATCCTGTGCGACTCAAGTTTGGTTCGCCAAAATTATTCAGTCAATTCATCAATTGATTACCGAAGAAAAGAAGGCCCCTGGTGACGTCAACCGGAACCCGTAGTCGTGCTTGCGACTATCGCGTCGAATTAGTCAGGGTAAGTTGATTCGTATTCCCGTTAACTAGGTCTATAAATAGAGTAAATAGAATTATTGGTCTCAATAAATCTTATTAATTTAGCATGCGTATATTGTGATGATCGATTTAGATAAATCGGTAAATCAAGTAATTAAGATACATAATTTAAAGAGTTAATAAAAAGCTAGGAATAAAAATAGATTTTCTAGTGTTATTAGGTCAATTTGGTTCATGGATGTAATCGATGTCCTGTTGTGATATCTATGGTGCTTAATGCTTGGTTTTAAGTGTTTCATCCTTTTTAGTGTAGGTTATCTATATTATACTCGTTCAACTTGTGCTCATACATGTGCATTGTGCATCTCATGAGGTACGATAAATAATCACGTGATGCGGAGAACGAGCCAAGTCGACCCCAAGCGCGAGCTACTCCACATGGTGATGTTGAAGGACGAACCTGCCTGATCAAGTGCTAGGACAAGGAGGATCGTCAAGTGGTCATCATCTAACAACACTAACCTAGTGTTATCCCAGGCAAGCCCTGGTGCATTCGCCACCTCCTTGTGTTTTAAAATCTTTATCACCTTGTTTGCTGCATTAGGTGATAGGAGTTGTGTGCTAAACCGTTGATGCATTTCCTTCCTTGGAAAATTGAATACCCTTCCTTGGTACCCTTTTACAAAAAGGATTTTTGATGCTTAGCCTTGCTCTAGAAAAACAAAAATGTTTTGTTTTAAAACAAAGGTGATGCTTCAATGGGTGGGAATGTTTTCAAAAATAAAAACTGGATGGTGGATTTGTCAAAGGCCTTGATAGGTTCAACATCGAAAAAGATGTACCTCTGCCAGGTACCAAATGTTGGGTTGAAATTAATAAAGCTGAGACCAGGCGGTTGACTTGCACGAGAAAGGAGTCTCGGTGTAGTGTCTCCGTCTGAGTCGATTAAGGACCGTGCCGATGTAGGCTTGATGATCGAGGACCCTTTAACTGGTCACATGCCTCGTCATGGGTAAGCTTTGCCTCGGGCAGACTAATACCAAAATAAGATACCATGCAATGGGAGTGGAGAGATGGCAAGAGTAGCGTGTACCCTCCGTGGCAAGAGGCTGGACGGTGGTGTATCTGTGCTCTCGGTTGGTGTGAACCTGATCTTGTCTTAAGAACCCCAGTGGCGAGTTGACATATGCAAGGGTTAAGTGCTACATATGTCATGTGATTGGAGATCCTCAGCTGAGTATAATCGATTCGGATCGCCGTACCTTCGCAGTTATGAAGACTTGGTCACTGCCCTACACGTAGCAATCCAGTGAAGATGAAGGGTTGATAAGAAAATGGCTAGTATAGGCCAAGTGCTTGAACTAGGGTAGAAAGAACTCTAGATGCAGGTAACTTTACTTAACTTGACAAGTAAAATTGGATTTTTAAGGATCCACTCATAGTAAGCTTTTCTGCAAAACAGAGTCTTTGATTCTTGATCAGCCATACCTTGAATCCCTCTAGCCAGCATACCCTTGAGAGTCTTTTCTTTAGTCAGGTAAGTCTTGCTGAGTAATTCCGTACTCAGGGTTTTATTCCCTGTTGTTTTTCAGGTCTAACCTTGTGCTGCTGTGATGGTGTTAAGTGCCGGTGGGCTCGGCCTTCTTATAAGTCTAAGTACTCCTTCTATACTTCTTATTGAGGATGGTAATTTGAGCTAGCATATATTTCAAACTTATACTTTTGTAATCACTCCGATAAAATAATATAAAATTTTTGTAACTTGTAAAATTTGGTAATAAGATTTCCGCTGCAAAAATGTTGATGTGTGTGATTTGTATTACTTAATCTCGCGATCTTGGTTGTAAGTGGTTTATCCGATGTCCTTGGGGCAATCAGATAGATCCTGTTAAGTTATCTGGTGTACATGCACAGCCGTCTGAGGTCTTTAGGACAAGGACAGGTGCATGTGGGCCCAATAACTTGGAGGTTCTGCCACAGCGGGAGCCGTTGGCACACCGGATAGTCCGGTGAATTTTAGCCGCGGTGCTCCCGGTGGATTCCCGAGAGCAACGAGTTCGTCACAGAGCACGGAGCGCGGGCGCTGATGGCTCACCGGACAGTTCGGTGATTTTTAGCCACATCGCT
This sequence comes from Zea luxurians, assembly GCA_029449295.1. Taxonomy (NCBI): domain Eukaryota; kingdom Viridiplantae; phylum Streptophyta; class Magnoliopsida; order Poales; family Poaceae; genus Zea; species Zea luxurians. Next base: position 15,952,515 of record JAOPSE010000012.1, read on the forward strand.
CCCGCCGATTCCCGAGAGCAGTGACTTTACTGCTGAACCAGCCTGCGCACCAGACACTGTCCGGTGCGCCACCGGACAGTCCGGTGCACCACAGGCTGATGCAAGTCTTGGCTAGACTTAGCCAAACTTCTCCAATCCATTTCTACTTTTCTTGACAAGGTTCCTAGCACTTGGAGAAATATGTTAGTATCCAAAAACAATTTACTAAGGCTAGTGACATACCTTGATTCTTGATTTGCACTTCTTTAACATTTAGCACATATGAACTAAAACAATATGTGTTGGGCATCTAATCACCAAAACATTTATAGAAATAGCCCAAGGGCACATTTCCCTTTCAGAAGGGTGGGGGCGATTTTACGGGTATGGTCGGTTTGGGTGATTGGGTCGCTTTATTGAAATTGAATTTGTGGAATAATAGTGGATGGTGATGACCAAACTGACCCAAAAAATCTCACCCAGCAACCAAATTAGGGTTGTTGGCGAGGCAAATGAAGGGTGAATGGAGTCGATTTTGTGGATAGGTCGGTTTTGTGGGTAGATCCTTTTTGTGGATGGATTGGTTTGTCGAGATTGAGTTTGTTGGGTGGCAGCGGATGATAATGATCAAACTAACCTAAAAAAATCTACACCAGCAACAAGACCTTGACCTAGGAAACGAACTAAGAACTGTGGACCCTAAAACTGAATTGTACAAACGCTAAGGCGATGATTTTAGGTCGAGATAAAAGCATTGTAGTTTTTTGGATTTTTTGTAGGTTATAGGACGAAAACAAAATGAATCTAAAGATAAGATTATACCTCATGTCAATCTGAATCTGATACCACTTGATAGAATATGAAGGTTCGATCTTCCGTGATGTACGATAACTTGATTGGGTGATCTCAATGTTGATGATCCAAGGCTCTGAACGAATGGATCCTCGCAATCATACACCACTGCTCTGTTAGTTATCACCCGTGACACACGAGTGACCTCACCACGAAGGCTTATCCTTGCAAGCGCAATCAAGAACACAAGCAAGAACAGAAAGAATGCAATCAAAACTGCATTGATCATGAGGTGGGGTTTCACAAACCGATGAACGACAACATTGTTCGATGAAAGATATGATCCCTAATGTTGTGGTGGCTGCTGTTAAAATAAAGGTTAGGGGCGAGCGTGACCCCTGGTCGCACCCCTAATAGGCTCCAACACGATATACGGCCCAACAGACGGTGTCGCAGCATCAAAACAGAATCTGAATACTGAATTGTTTCGAGGATTTCCATTGACTCGGGTGAATTTTAAACTAGTTTTAGTTGGGTTGGAAAGTTTATCTTCTTATCTTTTCATCCATATAAAGACCAACAAAATCGGAGTTTGAATGCATCCTGGGCGTCCGTTTTAGTGCAGACTGGTCTTGGACTCTGAGGTAGAGACGAAGTTGAGTCGGACTTGGCTTTCTCTTATTGTGAACGTCCTATATTCTCCTCCTTGATATCTTGGCCTTTCCTAAGTCCTTGATGGTCCTCTCCAAGGTTCCTAATCATCAAAACATCCATGGCACAAAGCGTAAGCTCTAAAATACAATTGACTAGGTAAAAACGAACCTGTAGATTTAGCTGTCGTGCATGTGTTCGTGTTGTCAGCCCATGCATTATTTGTATGGGAGTGATGTCCTCATCAGCAGGAGTACCTATAATACTTAAAAATGCACTAGAAAATAACTGTTATCTTGTTGTTTTGAGGATCTTTGGAAGAAGAAGGCCCCTAATTGTAGCCCCTCGCAGTATTAGTTCGTTTCTTTGTAACAAACTCAGACCGCTGAACAAACGAAGGCCTTGTACCGAAGGTCCGAAAATACCTTCCCTGAGTTTTGTTAGCAAAATGATAACAAACTCTTCATAAAAAGTTTGCAATGCGGGACCCTCTTACATCGATAAGTTAAAGTTTGACTTTTTTTTTGTTTTCCCGCGCTTGTCGCGGTCCTTGTGTATAAAAAGGATCGAGATATACATTCATTAATCACAATGTCTACTTGTTTTTTCAGAATAGCTCGTGCTTTTGCTGAAAACCCAAAGGTTGTTTTCATAGTCCTTTGTTCATAGTTTTGACCTTTTCGATTTCCTTGAAATGGGTGGGGAGAAGAAGAGTGAAGAGCTTGTCCTTGTTGAGTTTCAAGAAGCCATGGAGAGAGCCAATGTAGAGAAGATTACTGATAAGATGTTGGCCGGTTTGTTAGATGATTCTGAGGATAATGAAGATTTTGACTTCGAGGAGGAAACTGATGATGCCGAAGAGTGATCCTAGAAGTCGAGCCATGTTATCTTCGGCAAATCCATTGTGAAGAAAGGTCATATCGAAGCAATGAAGGGTAACTATTTTCTTGATGTTTCTATTGTGAGACCTGATGGGAATGCTATCGTTTTGCTTCCCGAAAAAGATGAAGTAGTAGCGTTCCAAAGCTTTATGAAGGTTGGGCTTCGATTTCCTCTTCACAAGATGTTAGTAGAAATGTTGAAAAGGTTTGATATATATCTTCAACAGCTTACCCCTGAAGCTTTCATTAAGGTAAGGGTTTTTATTTGGGTAGTGAGGAGTCAAGGAGTCAAACTGAATGCCAATTGTTTTTGCAATATTCATGAGCTTTTTTACCAATCAAAAGCAACTGAGAAAGAACAACACCATAATAACTTTGTTTGCTACGCCTTCTTGTACTGGTCGGATGCCCATTGCCCCATTCCGACTTTTCGAGGTAAATGGCCAAGCTCTTGGATAAAGCAATGGTTTTATGTGATTTGAAGAAGAGGGAAGATATTAAGAGGGTTATCCATAGGCCCATTTTGTCTCGCTTTAGCATAAAGTGGCCAGCTGTTGTAGAGACAGAAGAAGCTCAAGCCTGATTGGTGGCCTTTAATGCTGTTAGCAGCTACATTTGTACTGGAGATTTGGTTTAGGAGCATGTAGCTTTTAAAGTATGGCCCTTCTAAATGAGTGGGAAATGCTGAAGGTGGAAGAAGGTGGTGCATCTAACCAAGGGGCTGGGAAAAGATGGTTGGTGCACTTAAAGTATACATATCAATACAGGAGTTAGTTTGGAGAGCCAAATGATTAATGGCTGGATGCTATCAAAGCAATGTGTAATGAAATACTGGGGAATTACATGAAAAAGGAAGATGAAGCTTTAACCACTGCCTTTGGTGCTCGGGGAAAGAGGAAACTGAACCGAGTTTTTGACGCTATCCATTTTGTTTATCTTGATTATTGCTTCCCTGTTCCAAGCAAAGGTCAAAAAAGGAAAAGCGCTTTGAAGTCACCTTCCGTTGCGCCGAAGTAGAAAAAGGTGAAAGTTTTGGCAAAATAGCCAAAATCTTACTATGAAGAGAGAGCAGCAGTGTTGCCTACGCTCGTGACTTCTATAAGGAAGTTACTATTGAGGTCGCACCAGCTGATGAGCCGAAGGTTGAATCACCAAAGGTTCAATTTCTTGTATCTACGAAGGTAATTGTTAATGTATTCTCTGTTTCTTTTTATTAATTGTATCATTATATTCTTTATGATAGACTTTAGTCTTCAATGTAGGAGGAGAGGAAAGATGAGGATGAGGTCACTGAGGTGCCAATCCAGGATGAAGTGCCCTTGGCTAACCTGCAACTAGAGGCATCAGCAAAGGCATAGGCCCAGCCGAAGATTAAAACAACACTTGGGGGAACGCCCCAAAAAGGAAAGAGAATGGCCAACATTCTGAAGGTTGTTCTGAAGCCTTTGAAGGTGGCATCGCCCATGGCGCCGAAGATTATTGAGACTCCTTTTAGCACGCCTGTTGCTGAGAGTCCGACAATTGGGTTAAAGGTGGTTGCCAGCCCGAAGACTTCTCCTGATATGGACAAGGCTAGCGCTTCGAAGGTTTACACCATAACAGATGCTATTAGGGAGAAAGAACAAGAAAAGGTTGAAGTCTCTAAAGCTAAAGGCTCTATAGAAGAAAAGGCTTCATAGTGATTGAAGAAATGTCGTTTGGATGACGTGAATACATTATCTGCCATGTCTCTGTGGGAAAATTTTCTGCTGAACAGATTGTTGAGGTCCAAAACTATGCTGAAGATCTGAGGTACCCCTTAGGCTCACTTGTCTATGGTGGTAACGACAAAGATGATTATCTTTCTATAAAAGTTGATTTAGATTTTATACTCAAGTACTTTATATTTAAATATGTGTACGTCAGATAAGAATTTCTAATAATATCAATATAGCTTAATTCAGTACCCACATAACTAAAATGATAGATTAAATATTGTTGAACATAGTTTCCTTTTCAATGAATTAGATCATTTGTTCCTAAATTAAAATTAAATATAATTAATAGATTAATTATCCTTTCTCATAATTTATTAATCAAACCTATAGCCAATTTATGCATAACTAGATATATGGCATGATTAATCATTTCAAAGAATTTAATCCACATTATATATATCACTTAGTTTTTCCTAAAGAATAAAATAAAGAAATTAGTGTTCATGTTCTTTTTTATAATTAAAATGTTAGTTTATATATTGACCATGAATCTAGTTTTATTAATAAAATATAGGCCATGTGCTTACTTATAGAAATAAAAGATGATTACTTACTTATCTCAAAATGTGAATTTGATCAAACTTTTGTAATTAAAAATAACAATCATATAATATTCCAAATATAGATTTTTCAATTAAAACATAGACTATGTGTTGTCCTAGTTAATCTAATGAAGAATTACTTGTTTCATCATCTTTTGCACAAAATCTATTTAGGCCTATAACCTTAAATTTTCATAAGTAAATGACTAACAATGTTCATTATTGTGTTTTAATATTGTGAAACCACAACCTTAGATTTATAACATATATCTTCTCTAAAAAGGTTTAATAATGTTTAATAATGTATTTTATGAACTCTTAATATTAGACATACAACGTATGACTTTTATAAAAGATTAAAATGGTTCACCTAATGTTTGTATATTTCTAATTAAGGTATTCCCATGTTTATGTCTAGTATTATAATATATAAACCAAACCTTTTTGAAAAGAGCGCCTTCTTTTTATAACAATTGCTTTTGATGTTTTGAAAAGCAAATGCTCTTTTTGTTTTGCTTTCTTTTAATTTTGTCTAAGGTGAATGTTGTATGTTATTGAGTAGTGTTTGTTTCTTCTTGTTGTTATGTGATGTTTAGAGATTGATCCAATAGTTGAGAATCAAGATCTGTTTCGTGGATGAACCTCAGGTTTTCTATAAGAAAGACAAGTGGTCTTCTCCCCTGCATATTCTGTTTGAACCTAATCAACACATGATAACTAAGCTTACATTCATGATATGCATAATTTGATTGGTTACCTATTCAGATACACCTAACCTTTCCAACCTTATTTCTTGTTAACATGGGTTATGATCTAATCAAGTAGCTATGCTATTGCTACAACTTTAACTTTATGCTGATACTCCTTTAAAGATATTAATGTTCCAAATGGTAAGTTTACATTATTATTGCTAATCCGATGATTAAGCAAGATCATATTGTGTTAAATGGAACATAGAGTGACCACCCAGGAAAGCAGTGCAACCACGAGTGCTATCATGGCTCTGGCTTTGGTAATTAGCTTAATGTGTTTAGTGCTTAGTAACCTTACCTGAAATATGGGCAAGAGGGAGGCGGTTTTTGGTCCATCTCTTTTAGGGGCGCCCGGGGTTGTCACCATCCCAACTCGAAACCTTAGTGGGTTGTTTCGTATTAAGTGTATTTTGTGAAAGCCTCATAGTGGATCCCTAGCCATTCACCTCAGAAGTTAGGACTGGGCACTCGGTTAACCGAAATTTTTCGGTTCGGTTTTTCGGTTTTTTTTAAAGTTCGGTTTTTGAAAAATGCCAACCGAAATTATCTTTAGAAAAGGAAAAACCGGACCTCCGGTTAACCGTATAGTTCGGTTCGGTTTTTGGTTTAACCGAAAAAACCGAACTAGGCTGTGCTGTGTTTCAGACTTTCAGTACCCTGTCCGCCGGCTAGCTGGCTGTGTAGTCCGAAAAAAACAAATAGCTATGTGCTGCATAGTACACGCCTACACGGCTTCCGTCCCAGCACTCGGACGACTCCAAGGCCTGATCGCCTGCTATTGCTAATTTGCTATGCCAGTGCTATTGCTACTGACCGATTGCCAGTGCTGCATGCCTACATAGAATAATACAAGGAATTCTGAATTGCTATTCTGCATGCCGACGGGATTGAGCAAGGGTGCCTGCACCTGGGCCCAGGCAGCGTGAGGGGCTGAGAGCCGGAGAAGGCCCAAGACAGCAAGCCGCGTTTCTGAAGACTTGGGCTGAAATGGGATTATAGGCTGATGGGCTAACAGTTCGGTTTTTCGGTTTAAACCGAACTAAAAACCGAAAACCGAACTAAATTTCGGTTTCTGAAGAATGGTAACCGAAAAATATAACGGTTTGATCGGTTCCGGTTTTTTCGGTTTCGGTTCCGGTTTTTTCGGTTTCGGTGTTCGGTTTTCGGTTTTTATGCCCAGGCCTATCAGAAGTGAATATATGACTTGCAAACCTAGGCTAGAGGGGATACATGGCTTGTGGGTAAAGTTGTACCACCTCTGTAGAGTGTAAAACTGATATATCAGACGTGCTCACGGTTAAGAGCAGCCTGGACCCTCACATGATAATCGAACTTGAAGACGAAAACAAATCATGTTCTATTGCGCTCAAGTGGTTGAGCTTCATGATGATGATATTTTGGTTCAAGTGGTTATGAGCTTTATGTTGATGCTTATTATTTATGTTGATGATTATTATTTATACTTATGACTATTATTTCTGATGTTGATTATATTACTCATGCTTAATATTGGGATGGTATATACTTATACTTAGTAATCAGGTGTTGATAATAAAATGATTGACCGACTAAAATGCTAACTACATTAAAACTTTAGCCTTACCTTGTTAATCTTGCATTTTCACCCCACTTGCTGAGGCCCCACCATAAGTGAGCTCACCCATGCTTAATTTTGATCAGAAGTTGCAGATGAAGATATGATGGTGAACTTGATGGATGCTAGTCTAGTGATACCCCTAGTCATCTTCCTATGAAAGGATGTCCATGTTTCGCTGTACATTGATGAATAAAGGTTAAGACATTAAGTCTATTCGAAGTGTAATATATTAATATAATTTTTATTTACACTTTTATGCATTGTTCTTTTGATATATTACACTTGTGATGTCAACATATGTGTGGAAATAGATCCTGGCACATATATGCTATGCACTCGGTTTTGCCTTTAAAACCGGGTGTGACAATGGTCAAGCTAACATGACGCCAATGTGATAGGGTTAGGGTCTAGTGTCACCGGACACCTACCATATGGATCAGAATGATCACTAAAATGGGAGTTTGGCAGAGGTTTGGTATGCACCGAACCTACTATACTGAGAGATCCGGTGCACCCAAATCCAACCCAAATTTTTGTGGGAGTGTTCTAATGGCTATATGGGTGGTTGGGGGCACAAATATAGCTCCAACCACTCCATTCAATACACAAGACTTGAGCAATAACTCCAATACACTAGAGCAACACTTCCAAACAGATCAAAGCCTTCCAAGTGCCACCAAAGAAATAATTGAACAAAGGGATAGTCTTTTGTGGGTGAATTGTTATAGAGCCTTGAGAGGGTGCTAAAGAGAAGAGTTTGTGTTGTGTTATTGAGTCTTGGTGCAAGGCACCCATCCATTATAAAGCTAGCAATAACCTTCAACATGTGAAGTGCCTTGCAGAGACTCTGGTCTCTCGATTGAGAAAAGCAAAGGGCAACTCAAGTTTGATCTTGGTGATCACTTGAGTGAGGAAAGAGTTGAGAGAAACCCGATCCTTAGTGGACTCCTTAACAAAGACTTAGGTTTAATTGTGAAACATAACTCTAGTAAACAAATTGTTGTGTATCTATTGTGTTCTTTTTATTGAAATTGGTTTTAGTTCTTTACTCTCAAAGTTCTCTTGCGATTGATTCTCTCTATATATTCTCTTGTTACTCTCTAAGTCTAGAATCCTCACCTTCAAAAGAGCAACTACGCAAGAAGAATCTTTCCCTTCACTTTGATTTACTTACATATTATTTTAACCTCTAATCGGGATCAAGTTTTGTTTTAAGCGATAAAATTCAGGTGTCGCCTATTCACCCCCTCTCTAGGCAACTTTCACCAATCAAGACATAATAAATTACATAATTGGACTTAGAATAAGTAGTTGTACTATAAAGAGGGAAACTCAAAGTTGTACTATAAAGAGGGAAACTCAAAAAAAAATAGAATGGTTACTTAAATCCATGCATGAGCCTTAAACTTAGTGAAGTCATGAAGTTCCACTTAGATATGGTTTTGAAAATACTAACTCATATCCATAAGTGTGAGGGACACATTTGAGTTACCACATGTAAAAAGGATGGAAGAAAAAGGGATAGAGGGAGCCTTTAATAGGTGTCGGACCCTAACACCGGTAGCATTAGACATACATAGTGCCAGCGTGACTAACCATAGTCTCGCACAAAATAGGATCATTGGACTCTGAGTTTTAGTCCGATGATGGGTGTCAAAACCACTCTGACATGCCCTATAGCTCTCTAGTATGTGTCTAAAGAGTGTCAAACTCTAGTTCTTTGGTCAACATTTGCAAATGTGACTACATCGAATAGGAGTGCATTGTTCATCAAAACAATCCCACTGTCTGACGCATATGAAACTTCAAACAAGGTTAATGGACCTTAAGCTATGGTTCGACAAGGATCATCAGATCATTCTAACATGGGCTAGATAGAGCTCTTTAGTCACTTTTTGCTTGGCATCGAACTCTAGCCAACATTCGTCTAATGGTCATCAGACTAGATATTTTTTTATATCTCTTGGGGGCCACAATGATAGATTTCAAATGGCTAGTACATATAGGAAGGTCTAGAATCATTGGGCTAGTGTACCTTGGTTCAGTGGTTAGTGTAGAACAATCCAACGCCCTTGTTTTCTGCATAGTAAAGGGACAACGGATGGTTGCCTCTTAGGACCATATAAATAGAGCATGTTCGATCTTGCGGCAGTGGGCTTGGCATCCAAACCTAATAAACACCTAAGTGAGCCTATGAAAACATCTTTTCACTCATCTTTAGTGATGTTAATTCATCCAAAGTGAGATCGAGAATATTCTCCAGTGATTTGCATTGAGTTATTGCATCTAATGTCACAAATGATCATATTGACCTATGGTATTATTCTTGGTCTTGGTGGTTGCCACAATCTAGATGGCTTGGAGGCAAAATATGATCATTGAGCAGTTATTATTGTTTACTTTGATCATCATTTTGAGGGGCTTTAAGCTTATTCCCAGGAGGGATTCATGAAGAGCAATTATAGTGAAATTGTGTCTTGTTGGAATGCTTATATAGCGTAGTTCTTACAGCTAGAGCCCCCATTATAGGCTTGACGTGTGATGCCCATTATTGCATGAACTACCTAGCTAGGACTTGCCACAACGAGGATGTAGATTATCGACAAGCAACCGAACCTCAATAATATATCTTGTGTTATTTCTTGTTTGATATAGTTTATACTCCTTACTTACTCTTGTGGTTACATCTATCTATTTGGTGTGCAATACTTCCTCAACCAGCATTGTATAGATTATACTTAATAGTAACAACGGCTGGTTGCCTGTTAGGACTATATATGTTCAATCTTGGGCTAGTGGGCTTGGCATCCAAACCTAATAAACACCTAAGTGAGCCTAGGAAAACATCTTTCACTTATCTTTAGTGATATTAAGTCATCCAAAGTGAGATTGAGAATGATCTCTAGTGATTTGCATTGAGTTGTTGCATCTAATGTCACCAATGGTCATACTAAGCTATGATATTCTTCTTGGTCTCAGTGGTTGTCGCCATCTTGATGGCTTGGAGGCAAAAGATGATCATTGAGCAGCTATTGAGATTATCGCTAACTTTGATCATCATTTTGAGGAGGTCTTATGCTCATTCCCCAAGAGGGATTCATGAAGAGCAATTATAATCAAATCGTGGCTTGTTGGAATGCTTATATAGTGTGGTTCTTATAGCTAGTGCCCCCATTATAGGATTGACATGTGATGCTAATTATCGCATGAACTACCTAGCTAGAACTTGCCACAACGAGGATGTAGATTATCGACAACCAACCGAACCTCAATAATATATCTTGTGCTATTTCTTGTTCAATATAGTTTATCCTCCTTACTCTTGCAATTACATCTATCTATTTGGTGTGCAATACATCGTCAACTAGCATTGTATATATTACACTTAGTAATAATTATTATTGTATAATATCTCTTGCTTATAAGTAGCCTGCTTTATTCAACACTTCTGCACCACCTTTGTTACTAATTAACTTTACTCTAGTAATTTTTCTGAGTTTGTAGAATAATTTTTATAGTCGATTCACCTCTCTAGCCATCTAGGTCCTCATAAATGATATTGAAGATAGGTCACTGTTATTTTTAAAGCTTAACAACCTATGGTGTAAAAGATAATAATTAATTATGTTGGCAACCCACCTTGCTTTGATGGAAATAACTATGATTATTGGAAGAAGTGTTTGCATTTGAAGGCATGATCCAAAAAAAGTAGACTGTTGTGCATGGTTCTTTTGTAGTGCTAAATATAAAGAACCCAACACCAAGAGAAAAGGAAATTTTGCAACTAAGTGATCAATCTCTTAATGTTATTTATGAAGCTCTTCATCCAAAGGATTTTGAGTCAATTGAAGATTTGGAATTTGCAGATGAGGTTTGAAAATGACTTGAAGATTCAAAAATGTCACATATGCTCAACATCATTGTGAATGAGATAAGGAACTTAGGTCACAAGACAAACGATGATGACTTTTCTCATCGATTCTTGATATGTTTGTCTCCAAGCTTCGTTACTAGTCATCATCATTGTAAGAGGTGGATTGAAAGTAGTAAACCAACCCCAAGTACTAGGTGATATGGTCACATATCATGTGAAAAGGGATGGAGAAGATAAAAAAGATGGTAAGAAAAAGAAGTGTGACATTCAAAGCCAACACCTCATCAAAAGCAAGAGAGAAAAAAGAAGAATCAAATGAAGATGAAAGGTGAAACTCGAATGATGATGGAGAAATACCTCTCTTTATGCACCAATTTGAAAAATTCATGAAGAAAAAAAGATATGATGTAAGAAGAACAAAAAAAACTTCATTAAAAAGAAAGAATATGATGCATGTGTGGTAGCCAAGGATAACTTATCCAGTATCATATAACATGTTTACCAGAACCACATAGTTGTTTATTTCATTACCGGAATTCGCTTCCTGGCAGTACATGGTACCTAAGAGTGGTAATAGATAACGATCTAAATGTTTCTTTAAAAAAAAAATAGAGCTCTTAAAAAATGTTAGTTCAAAAATAAATAGTAATAGAGCTCGATCGTAATTTAATTTGATCCTTAAACTTTAGTGTAAAATCTAAAGTCAATTACGACCCCTATTGGTACCTCTTGTGTGTGTCGACGTCATGTCGCCATGCACACATATTCAACTGATTATCTTCAAATGTATTCTATTATCTCATCTTCAAATGTATTCTATTATCTCAAAGTAACACATCTCACGTAGGGAAATGCGGAATCTGCCTTCCGCATTGAACAAATAAAAAAACGCAATTACCAATACGTGCAAGTGGAACTGTTTAATGCTTTATCAAATCTCTAGCTACGTCCCTCGGTCCCTGTTATACGACATGAAACTCGCACGTCCAGGGTTCATCTTGTCGACACAAGAAATGCACTGCGGTTTGGATGCATAATGGAGACAGAAACACAAGGAATATGTGCTCCTAGAAAGAAACACCAGCTATTCTGGGTGTAAGCACGCTAATAGATGATGATCACAAAAGATCACAGATCCCAGTAATGCATTCACATATCCACGTTAGCATCAGTAGCGAAGCAGAACTACTCACAGTATAATCAGAATATATTTAAAAACACTAATAGATTGATGGCCACAAGAATAATCAGAATAGACGCTGCAATAGATACTGATAAACACAAGGATGGTACATTTCTCGACATTATTTATTCAGCTACAGTTCCAGATAAATCGCACAACCCTCTTCAGCCAAAATTATGGTAGGAAACGATCTGCCAATTACAAGGGAGTAAACTGAGACAGCAAGAAACATGGTTCATGTGAAGAAGAAAATTGCCAAGAGAAACCACATGGTTATGAAGTAATTGGACTGAGACTCCTGACAGGCTAATAAGCGAAGGACGGTTCACTGGGCCGGAAGCTCCTGTAGATGGAGGCTGCAAGCGGTACGAGACCCAGAAGTGCGATCTGGACCTGCTCCGAGGTGCTTGTCCTGACCGTGATCTGCCCGCTCAGCTTGTTGTTCAGACCAAGTCGCACTGCCATCTTCGACCCCCTTCCGATGGAGAACTGGGACTGCAAGTTCGCGCCCAGAGCAAGGTCCCGGCGCCACTTCATCAGAGAGAGACCCAGGGTTGAGAGGGACTGGCCAATCGGATAGTCTTTGTCCTTCAGGCGTGCCTCCAAGTTAGCTCCATATGCAGTTTCCCCTTGGGCTCGCATCGCGCCAGTGCTGGCAACTAGCGACAGCCTCTTCCCAAGGGAGAGCTGGTCCTCAACCTTCAGTCCAGTTGCCACAATGTCACCCAGGAAAGTTACCGAGAAGCCTCCTGTGGTCTTGTTCTTCTTGATGTTCTTGATTTTTGTCTCGCCGCGGAGAATATAGGCAAGCTGGCGCCCGACAGTCTGGATATCAAAACCAGCAAGTGATGATGCATTCTCTCCATGCTTTGCTGCGATGGAAGAGTCCAAATGGATGCTGAATTCCTTCTTGTCCTTGGTGACCTGAACTGCTACATTTGCCGGGAACCTGCTAAGGATAGCCAGTGTCTCTTCAACGCTCACTCCATCATAACCACAGTCATGATCCCATCCATGCGCATCCAAAACAGGCCTTGCTAGGACAGTCGAGGTTGACTCCAAAAAGCGGTACCGGTATGTGGGATTGTCACAATCAAATGAAGGGGGAAGCACCATGTCAGGCAAGGGAACCGATACATTCTCTGGAGGAGGATCCTGATCGTTCTCACCAGCGATATTAGCATACCCATAATCATCCAGATCAGTTTTCCCCCTCTTCTTCATCTCCTTCAACCTGCGGATCTCATCCTTCCATTGTTTCTTCTGGAGAAGCTTGACCCTGTAGTCATACTCGTCAAAATAAGCATTCTTCTGCTCCTTTGTGAGCCTTGCAAGCTGAGCTTTGGTCAAGGGCTTGAAGGGTGGAAGCTGATCATATTCTTCTTCGTCATCATCTTGTTCTACATCAGAATAGTCATCCAATTCAACATCAGAATCACCTTCATTGCCACCCTGCTCAGCAGAAAGTTTGGGGTGGGCTCTAGACTGCAAGAGTGAGGACAACAAGAAAGGAAGAGGTGGGGAGCGGAAACGGAAACCAAAAAGCTTTCCAGGATTAGGATCCTGAAGCTTCAGGAGTGAGTTGGCTTCTGATAATATCTTTGAGGAGTAGCACAAAAGTAACATCTGATGCCTCCAGCTTTGGCCATTCGGAAGCACTTTCTGGCCCTCACGGTTTTTCCTGCACGAAGGATGGTTCTCAACAAGTGCTACTGGGTTCATCAACCGCATATCTCCAGCAGCCTGCCTGATGGACTGCTGGATGATGTGGGATCTCTGAGCCATCAAGACCTCATATGTCATGGGAGCACCATTGAGGCCTTCAGGAGGAGCTGAGGCAGCATGTGTCAGTGCAACAATGGCATTGAACCATATGGATGAGCCAAGAACAGCAGTAATAGTCTTCAGAAGAGGCAAATCATTGAGATCACGGCTCAGACTATCCAGACGATCCACATATAGAACAATATCCGGCGGACATTTCTTGGTATAGTTCTTGACAGCAGCAAGAATCTTTCTGTTTGATCCCTGGTCCATCACGTTAGGTCGAAGGCCAGGTGTATCAATGATTCTAATCTTGACACCATCCACATCACCAACAATTTCCCGCACATTTGTGGTTGCTGAGCTAAAGGCGTCAGTTCTGGACTTCTCTTCACCAAATATAGAATTGATAGTCGCACTTTTGCCGACTCCAGTCTTTCCTAGAACAAGTATGTTGCATGAGAAGTTCAGATCCTCTTTTCCCTCTGTTTCAAGAAGTAAGGCCTTCCTCCGTGCATTATCAAGGCTGAATGCTCGGTTAGTCTGCCTGCCATGTCGGATACCCTCAGCAAGGCTCAGACGGTACAACACTTGTGCTGCAACCGTTTCTTCAGGAGTAGCTCCCAATCTGTAAACCAGACGCAGAAACTTTACTCTAATCAACTCAACCTTGTCATGCAGCTTCTCCTCTTCCTCTGTCATCTCTTCTGTAGGGTCAGCCGTAACTGCTAGCTCTGAGGGGCTGAATAGGTTTGACCGGGCAGATTGGCGAGGCGCGGTCGGCCTCAGAGAAGGGGCTGATGAACCAAGACCAGCAGGTCGGTCCATGGTAAATATTCTAGAACCATCTTGTGAAGTAACTGTGATATCCCCACCTGAGGATCCACCAGTTGCCGCTTTCAGAAGGGCTGCCAGGGCAGCAGAATCAAATCCCTTCTCATCCCCATCATCATCATCCTCAGAATCATCAAGCATAATCTGCCCATCCATGCTATTGGTGAAGTCTCTTGAGATACTACCACTAGAGGAGCCTTCTGCAAGCTCCTTCATGATCTGCTTTGCGGCTTCAGAGCTCTCTAAAATTGCAACCCTTGCAGGACTCGTGTCAGAGTTCGTCCCGTCGTCATCGTCCTCAGCCTCATTACCATCCCCATTCTCATCATCTGGCACAGACTCAATTATGTCATTATCAGCAGCCTCCTCTTCATGATCAACAACTTCAGTGGCACCTTCAATCTCACCAGTACCATTAGTTCCTTTGATTGGTTCTGGAGCCAATTCTCGAGAGAGGATACCATCAGCACTAGTAGCATCAACATTTTCAACCTCTGTGGGCTTGTCAACACCAACATCTTCCACCACTTCACCGGCAACAGCCTGGTCTTCAGCGCTCTGCTCCTTCTGAGGACTATCCTCAAGCACACTGTCAGCACTTGCAGGGGCAAGCTCCTCTATGCTTCCATCATTCATAACCTGGGTTTGTCATCATTTGAGTTGTTTACATCCCGACTAGAATCAAGGCTACTAGTGACAAGATCATATTGAGGATGCTCACTTACCACTGCAGTTGCCTCACTCGGTGGTTCAGGCCTGATGGCCTCATCTTCAACATCAGCATCCTTCTTGGTCGATTCTTCTAGGGCTTCTTCACCTCCCTGAGCCACCACATCATCACCATCAGCATCCTTGTTAGCCGATTCTTCTGAAGCTTCTCCACCTCCCAGAGAATCATCACCATCAGCATCCTTGTTCGTCGATTCTTCTAAGGTTTCTTCACCTCCCAGAGCCACCACATCATCACCAACAGCATCCTTGTTAGTGGCTTCTCCACCTCCCAGAGCAACCACATCATCACTCGCTTCTTTCCCATCACCCAATTCACCATTAGCTTCAGAAACATGGGCTACCTTATCCTGTGGTTCTGCCACCTCCTCGCCCAGAGGAGAGGGAGAGACCTCAACCTCCTCCTCATCGCTCAACTCGCCACCAACTGCACTCCCAGAACCTACCTCCTTGCCCTTCTCAACTTCCGGTACCAGTTTCTCCTCTTCAGCCACAGGCGACTCGACATCCTCTGCTACCTTATCCACAACCTTTACCTCTACTGCAGCACCTCTTTCCTCATCATTCTGCTCCTCCTCCTGCAATTCGCCCTTCTCATCACTTTCCGGCGCATCAGGGGAAGCCAGAGAAGGATCCCCCTCCCCCGATTCACCGTTCTCCGACTTGGACTCCACCTCTGACACTGGCGCTGACACAGAAGCGGCCGCCTCTCCATCCTCCGACGCCGGTTCCTCGCCGCCGCCATCCTTCACGGCCGTCGCGGCGCCCAACTTCCCATCTCTACCATCCTCTTCCGCCTCATTTACATCCCCGCCATCATGTCCTCCGACGACAACACCCTCCGCCTTTCCGTTCTCGGCCTCTGGACCCCCAACGCCCTCACTCTTCGCCTCCAATCTCACCTCCTCCTCCCTCTCTCCCGCACCCGCCACAACCTGCTTCGGCGCCTCCCTATCATCCACCTCCTCCTCCGCCGCCGCCGCCGCTGCCGACTCGAATTTCTCGGTTAGCTCCTCCTCGGCCGCCGCCGCCAGGGCCGGATTTTCGTCCTCCACGGACGCGGGAGCGACTGGGGCGGCGTCGGTGGTGGCCACGGCTGCCTCGACTTTCTTGGGCGGCTCCTCCTCGGCGGCCGCCGGGGCGGCGCTCCCTTCCTCCACGAGCGCGACTGGGGCGGCGTCGGTGGTGGTGGCCATGGCCGCCTCTTGCTCCGCCAGCACGCAACGAAGCAAGAAAACAGCGGCACCAGCAGTAGGATTCGAGGAAGCAGGGTGGGGGAAGGGGAGGCGATGAGAAGATAAGGTGAGGAGGGTTTTAGGTCAGTCTGGGAAGATAAAATTATCTCCGGGATATTTATGTGTGGGATTCTTCCCATTTCAGATTTTTAACAGAAGAACGGATTTTACTTGGTTTGTAGTTTTGGGATGAGACGGCGCCACACAATGACACGACTGCGCACCAGTACAAATCATGGTGAGAAGGCAACGCAGGCAAGCATGCAAACTTACGTCATGTTTATAATCTAGATTATATAATCTAAATTATTTGTTCTGAATTAAATAAGCTAGGTGCTGCTGTTTGTTAGCTCAAATTATTTGAACTCGGCTTATTATTCATATACATACAAATACAACAATACCTTTGGTTGTTTTACTTGTCTGGTTTTATCCGTTGGCACTACATCAGTTTATACATAACAATTTATACACATTTATGCATGCTTTTTCCAAATAGCTCATACACGTTTTGTCCAACAATTGCTTAATACGAAATTTAAAAAAAACAAATAATTCATACATGTTTTGTCGAAACCAAAGTACTCAATATAAAATTACATTCTCATATCAAATAGTGCATTGGCAATTTGATCTCAAAGTTATTCATGTCTCCCTCCTCGTCTCTCAATTGATCTTCAGCATTGTGATGACTTGGAGGAATCGGCATATAGTTCTCGTCTTGATCACAACGATCAAACTCATCATCGGCTATTTTACTATCTCGAATGAAATTATGTAGAGCCATGCATGCATGTATTATTTTTGATTGCTTCAATATCAGATAACTTGGCAAGTCCAACAAAATTCTCCACTTCATCTTCAATACACCGAAAGAACGCTCAATGTGATTACGAAGAGAAGAGTGCAATTGGTTGAATACCTCCTTTTTTCCAGTTGCACGCGGTCCCGCTCTAAACTCTGGCAAATGGTACTTCACTCCTTTGTATGGAGCAAGGTAGCCCTTTTGGTTTGGATACCCCGAATCCACGAGGTAAAATTTTTCTAAAAATTTTCAAACAAATATGAGACACTCAATTTTTAATTATGAACAACACAAAATTAAATTGCATTAAAATAATCATACCAGGTGGAGGATGAGGGAAAATAGTGCCATACTTGCGCAAAGCATCATTGAATACTCTCATATCATGGACCGATCCGGGCCATCCCGCAACAACAAAGGTGAACCTCATCATCAAAATCACATATGGCTAAAACATTTTGAGTTGGATATCCATGACGACCCACATGTTGAACAACCTTTGATGCGGGTACAACAACTGGAATGTGAGTACCATCTATTGCCCCTATACAATTATTAAAATGAGGCGCATACCGATCACTTAGCAACTTTTGATGCGTTGTTATGAAGTTTGGATCTATAGGCTTCAAAATCTCTTTAGCCATTCGATATACACAATCCAACACTTCATTGAATTTCCTACTAATGGTTTCTTTTGACCTTTGAAATCGATTCTTCACTTGAACAAATGATTGAGGTGCACCAACAGTCCATAGAAACATTGCCAAGGCTTCAATAGATGTCATTTTACTACTAGATGCCAAGCCATAAGATGACACTAACAAGTCATGTAATCTATCAAATAATGGCCTACTCATCCTAAACATCTCATAGCATTCGATAGGATCGCTTAGTGTTCTCATAACCCAATCAAAGCCACACATAATAGGTTGTCTTCTAATGGTCTTGTTCAAGTAATTTTCAATATAGAACATACCTATGCCTGCAACAATTGCTTCAAAATTCCTCAAAGTCTCAACTCGGTTGAGAGCAACAGTCATGGACATACCATCATCATCATCACTTGAACAAACATCCATATACAAGGAACCATTGTATACTATAAATGACATTATTTGTAATATGGTTCAATTCAACATAAAGGACTTCCTAATCAATAAATCAAAAGTTCATTAAGCAAGAAGTAGCATGCTAATGTTTAGCTGATCATAATAAGGTTCATGACAATTATAACTAGCATAGTAAGCTCTTCTACATGAGTCCTGCACGTGCACAGTGTCGCTTCAACCAAAGAAGCCTTCCTTCATCTGTCTCAAATGCTTTAAAGGAGGACCTATTCTCAGCTTTCCGAAAAAGTTCAGTTGCCATGAAGTGTTCAGCTGATCCTTCCTTTGCCCCACATCGAACTGTCATAGACTGAACTTCCCTAATTACTTCATCTAGGTGCTCACCTAGCATGACTATGTTTGCAATTTTACAATTTTCTTGTAGAGTGCCATGAATATTCTGCATCACTTTGACCATTTGGTTCTTGGGCTTTAATGGACTTGTAGCAGTACTAACAGTTGCTCGATTTCGGGGGAAGCTTCCTTTTGGAGCATAGGAACTAGTAGCAGGTGATGCAAATGTATTACTATCATCTCCACCATAGCATCCATCAACAGCAACATCTTCTTCATCATTCCCTCCAAGCACTTCACCAGGTGTGCATGCACTAGATCCATCCACAACAATGCCACCAAACATTTCATGTAACAATTCTTTATGCTTTCGTGGGCCTTTCTTTAATTGTTTCCAGTTTGAATGACCCAGCATGCATGTAAAAGAATGGTTAGTTAAACTGAACTCATTAAGAAAACATTGAAAATAGTGGCTAGCATGGTTTAATCATCTTGACCTCAATAATCATCACATTACTGCATATCTGATACTATCTCGACCTGATGGGCTAGGGTAGCTGCCTTGCTGGTTTACTTGTGTTCTATTTTGGTGTCCGGTTATTATGCTGCATATCTGAAAACATCATCCTCGATTTTTCTTCCTTGCTCTGTATTCTTCCTTCCTTGCAAAACTAGGTGATCTGCTAGCTTTCAACACCTAACTGATTTTAGAATCTAATTGCTCCATCAAGCTTTCTAGTTTTTTTAATGACAGCAAGAACCAGCACAATAATTAGGTTACTAACTGAACAAAGAAATTAAATTACCTTGTATGTTTGTTTATCTCTATCGGGTACCATAATTAGGGGTACCCCCAACGCTCCTAATCACGGCTGGTAAACACCCTCTGACCAACTGACGGGTGCGGTTCAAGTCAAGGCTTCGTCTACCCAAGGGACGCGACCTCACCCGAGCCCAGCCCCGGGCTGGAGCAGTAGTCCCAGACGACTTCACGCCTCGCCTGAGGGCCTCCTCAGGCAGCAGGCGCCTTCCTCAGCTCTCCCGAAGCCCAGCTCGGGTAGGCTTCGTTGTGAAGCAACCTTGGCCGGACCGCCTCACCAACCGACCGCTTCGCAGGCGCATTTAATGCAGGAGACGCCTGACGCCGTATCCTGACACACGTGCCTCAGTCGGCCAGGCCGAAGTGACCGTAGTCACTTCGCTCCTCTCTTTTTCTGTCCGATATGACAGGAAAACAGCGCCGCTCGCCCCGCTCCGACTGTCGTGCCAACCACCCAGGCGAAGTTGACAACAAGTCACAATCAACCACCGAGTTCGGCCTCGGGCGCAATAGGAAGCTCTGCCTCGTCTGACCTCAAGCTCTGGCCTCGGGAGGAGGTCTCCGCCTCGCCCGACCCTCGGACTCGGCCTCGACCTTGGTCTCGGGAGGAATCGCGTCCTCGCCCGACCCCGGCCTCGGCCTCAAGAGAAGTCTTCGCCTCGCCCGACCTTGGTCTCGGACCGACCGCGCCAACAGGGGATACATCATTACCCTATCCCTAGCCAGCTCAGGCTACAAGGAACAAGACCGGCGTCCCATCTGGCTTACCCCGGCGACGGGTAATGATGGTGCCCCGCGTGCAACCATGACACCGGTGGCTCTCAGCCCCTTACGGCAGCAAGGAGACGTCAGCAGGATCCTTGTCGCGCTGCCAGCTGTGCTTCTACAAGGCTCAGGCGCTTCTCCGACGGACACGCTATCACGTGTACAGGGCTCAAGCTCTCCCTCGACAGCCACGTTGGCATGTACACAAGGCTTAGGCATCTCTCTGCCGGACACGTTAGCGCATAGCTACACCCCCCATTGTACGACTGGACCCTCTCCTTGCGTCTATAAAAGGGAGGTCCAGGGCCATCCTAGAGGGGAGTTCGCGCGGGGGAAGGAGTGGACGAACAGGCTCCCTCTCTCTCTTTCTCTCCCTCTCGCGACGTGCTTGTAACCCCTACTACGAGCGGCACCCCTGGTGCAGGATAATACAAGGCTTGCCCCGCCTCTTGTGTTCCATCCCGCGCCAACCCATCTGGGCAGGGACACACAGCGACAATCTCACTCGTCGGTCCAGGGACCCCCCGGGTCCAAAACGCCGACAGTTAGCACGCCAGGTAGGGGCCTGCTGCGTGTTGACGAACTGTAACGCCCTGAATTTGGGGGTAGAATTTTTTTCTTCTTTTCTCTCACCAAATTCGGGCGTTACCCTTTCCTTTTCCCTTTTCTCCTCGCTAAGCCTTGATCTTTTCTAAAGTTATAGCGAGATTCGGCTTGAGATCTCGTGTAAAGCAAAACCCTAAAATACTTTACTTTGTTTGCTGCACCATGCCGAACCATGCATTTGTTTTGATTGATTAAAATTGTGAAAGCATTCATCTAGGAAAAATAGATTTTAGAAAAAGGGGAAAACCTTTTCTTTTTCCTCCTTCCCCCCTTTTTTCGGCCCAGCCGGCCCCCTCCTGGCGCGGCCCAACTCGCCCCTCCCTCCCCCGCCTTGGGCCGGCTCGGCGGCCCAGCCGCCTCCCCCTGCACGCGTCGTGCCATGCGCGGGCGGTTGGAGCCGCCGCCCGCCCTGCCATGTGGGGCCCGCCCGCTAGCCTCCCCCAAAATCGCCCCCTCCCTCTCTCTTCCCTAACCCCCCGCGCGCACGATCCCCCTCCTCCCCACCTCACGCGATCGCCTCCGCCCACTCCCCGGCTCGCCCGACGTCGGTGCCCTGCCCCGCCCGTGGTGAGCCCCCGACCCCCTCCCCTTCTTCCTTCCCTCCCCCCCCCCCCCCCCCCCCCCGCTCCTTCTTCCCGGCGCGGTCCGATCCCGGCCTCGGCGCGGGGCGCACTCGCCCCGACCCCCCTCCCCTCCTCCCTCGCGCCCGTCCGGCTGGCGCAGCCCGGCGCGGCGTGCCCGCCGCGGCCCCAGCTCGGCCTTGCGTGCGGCCATGGCGGCTCCCCTGCCCGCGGTCGGCCCGGTCCCGGCCTTGCGCTCGGTTGGTGCGGCGGCGCAGCGTGCCCCTGGCTCGGCTGTGACGGCCAGAGCTCGGCCACGACGCCCGTTCGTGCCCGCTCGCGGCGGCCCCGGCCCGCCGGTCCCAGCTCGGCGCCCCCCTCCCCTCCCCATCTCGTGCGCGGCCTCCTGCCCTGCCCCCGGCGCGCTCGCGCAGGCCCGCCCCGGCGCGGCTCGCCCCCCATCCGACCTCGCCCCTGCCCGGCGCGGCCGTGGCGCGCCCGCCCGGCTCGCCGCCCCAGCTCGCGGCGCGGCGTGCCCCCGCTCGACGTGACTTCCCCACCCCGACCACGTTACCCTGCCCCTGCGCGCGCACTCGCGCGGCCCGCGGCTCGGCGCAGCGTGGCCGTGGCGACCCCTCGCGGCCCGCCCTCGGCATGGCCCCTGCGCAGCGTGGCCCCGGCCTGGCGTGACTTCGGCTCGCGCGGTCGCGGTGCCCCTACGTAGCGCGACGCGTGCGCAGCTCGGCCCCGGCGTGTGCGCGACCCGTTCGCGACGCGTTAGCGCGGCCTTGCGCGCGCATGCTCACGTGGTGCTTTGGCATGGCTTGCCGTGCCCCCGGCGCGCTCGTCTATCCCTAGACGTGCCCGTCTACCCCCCCCCCCCTCGTGTATTCTATGCGCGCTAATCACGTCGTTCATGTTAATAAAATAGGAAGCTCAATTTAGAAATTGGTTACGTTAGTTAATTCATATAATTAATCGTCTACCTCGTTTAATGTTGATCAACTAAAAGTAGTTATGATTCTATTAGTGCATGTGACTAATCCTTTTGTTAGAGCTAAGTGGAGCTAGAACACATAACGATAAGTTATGCGTCTACCCGTATTACGCCTCGAGTATACCTTTAACCACTGCGAGACCTTCCCTCTTCTCTTTCTAGCCATGGTAAATGCAATATCGTATGTCATACTCTATGCATATTTAATCTATTTGTTCTCTTGTATGGTGTACTGTTTGTTTCCTAATTCGAATGGATGGATGTATGTATGTTTGCACTCCCATAGAGAACAATCCGGTTGAGGAGTCTGAAGAACTCGCAGGAGAAGCCCCTGAGCAGCAGTCGGTTGGTGGAGGCAAGTGTCCCTTGACCTATCTCTGTCCTATACATACTTTAATTCACCTCCCGCATTACACATTTATACCTAAGGATTGACTAGCTTTTGTTATCCATGCCCTTGTTTACCTATTTGGGTTGGATTATTATTGCTTAGTCTATTGCTATTGCTCAACTCTAATCAATGAACATGATGAGAATTATCTATGATACGCTGTTTTCCCTCTTATTTATGATATCATACTTGTGGCATTTAAGGGGACTCGAGCGGTTTCTCGAGTGCCTCTCCGTAAGGACCTGTTCGTTGGATGACCGCCCAGGAAAACAGTGCAACCATGAGGGTGGAGTGAGACGCCCTTAGCTGAATAATTAGAGGAACCGGGGTGTAGTTCGCTTAGCTGTTGTGCCGTCAATGGGGCTCGGTGTATGCGGCTCGCTCTGCCAAGGTTGATTTGTCCCTTGGGGAGGAGTGCAGTACATTTAGGAAACCTAATGGGCGGCTACAGCCCTGGGGAATCTTTGTAAAGGCTACGTAGTGAAACCCTGCCTATTCACCTTGGTAGTGTTTAAGGGTTTGATCGGCCCGAGGCAAAAGGGAATCATGGCTTGTGGGTAAAGTGCGCAACCTCTGTAGAGTGTTATGAAACTGATATATCAGCCGTGCTCGCGGTTATGAGCGGCCAAGAGAGCTCCAGTGATTAGTGGTACTTGATCAGGGATGTTCGGATTACAGGTGGCAATGAGATTGATGGTTTTTGGTATTGACTCTAGTAATGGTAAGTGGTATTCTTTCCATCTGGAAAGAGTACGTTTGGGTTAATAACGTGGGTTAACTCTAAAACTTGGCTTTTTCTACTAGTAATAATAATCTGACCAACTAAAAGCAACTGCTTGACTTATCCCCACATAAAGCCAGTCCACTACAGCCAAACAGGATACTTGTTGAGTATGTTGATGTGTACTCACCCTTGCTCTACACACCAACCCCCCCATCCCCAGGTTGTCAGCATTGCAACCACTGCTCAGGAGAAGATGAAGCCGTGGAAGGAGACTTCCAGGAGTTCCAAGACTACGACGAGTTCTAGGTGTGGGTTAGCGGCAACCCCCAGTCGGCTGCCTCTAAAGGCCGCTTTTATCTACGTTTCGTTTTCGCACTTTGATTATTGTAAAGACTATGTGGATGTCTCAGACATATGATGTAATCGACTACTATTTCCCCTTTTTTAATACTATTTGAGCACTGTGTGATGATGTCCATGTTATGTAACCGCTGTGTACGTGAATTGCTGATCCTGGCACATACATGGTTCGCATTCGGTTTACCTTCTAAAACCGGGTGTGACATAAGGTGGTATCAAAGCCGTGCTGACTGTAGGACCGCTAACCAAGAGTAGAATGGTCGTTCTAAGGACTATAGACCTCTGTCCTTGCCTTGACTTTGGTATCCCTTCAAAAGTTGGTCATATCGACCAAACCTATGTTCTACTATATATTATACCTTGCTTAAAATTGTGTTTTAATCTAATCCTTCATTTATTTATGGTTCATTATTTGCTGGTCATACTAGTTCTGTTCTCACTCTTTTGCTTGCGGTGTCTTTTGTAGATGGCTCGTCTTAGACACACTGCACGGAAGTCTGTCATCCCCTTCTTACCCTCCCGTCTCGCGGAGCGTCCGCTTTGCCGTCCCGTGGCCGGTCAGTCTAGCCTCTTGGAGAGGCTGCACCACCACCTGCATGAGGAGCAGGAACGTCGACGACAGGAGCAGGAGTAGCAGGGCTCTTCTTTCTCGCTCCAGCAGGAGATAGAGTCTGTGAGGAGCTGCTCCCCTGTGCTTCCCCTGGAGGCGCCCCCTGCACCACCACTGAGCGCCCCAGTCCTTGGAGTAGCTGCTGGAGGAGACCCAGACGATGGAGGTGGCGACGACAGCCCGAGCCACAACGCCGACTTTTCTGCTGACCAAGAGCCGGAAGGATGGGTTGCTCGACCCATCACTCGCGACGCTGCTCGCGGGTGTCACTTCCACGATGCGCTCGACACCCTGCTACGTCGGGCACTTGACCGGCATACTTGGTCCATCGAGTATCGCTGTGTGGTCTACCAGCATAGTCGCGGGATCTACCCGGACCGCTGGGAGGCGACCTGCTTGGTGCGCCGTCCGGAGAACAATCTCTGGGGTGCTGAGGTCTGCTCAGAGCACTATTCCATCTCTGAGCGGGACTCAGCTGAGGTGGCCATGCAAGATGCCGCACGGCGTGCGCTTTCGCACTACTGTTCAGTGCTCGGTGGGGTAGCTGATGGTCTCAACCTGAAGTACTACCCCCGCCGTCCATCTGGCAGCACAGGAGGTGTGATTGCCTCACCTGTTGGTGAGGACAATCCTAGGTTGAGCAGCACAGTCAACCTAGCCGCCGTGCTAAACACGGAGCTGGACCATGCGCTAGACGAGCTGAGTAGGGCTCGTGCTGAGATCGCCCTGCTGCGGGCTGAGCGCGCGGAGCGTCGTCATCTGGACGATGGTTCCCCCGCTCCCGTCGAGACTCAGCACCCGTACCGCTCACCTCGGCGTGGACACCAGTCTTATGGCAATCCCGACTACAAGACCAAGATAGATTTAGAACCATAGATCGTCAGTGTTGAGTCTTGTAATAGATAATTAATATGGAAGTTTTAATTTTAGTCTTAGTCTCAGTCTTAGCATTAGTTTCGCTCTTAGTTAATCTTAGTTAGACATGGTAGTTTGCTATATCCTGTGCATTTATGTTTGTCATGATGAACTATGTTTGATTTGGATCTTTGTAATGACTGTCACCAGAGTGTGGGTATCCCCTCCATTTTGGTTTACCTATTATATATTAATGGAGTTAGCTATTTAGTTGGGAAGCCTTTTATTCCACTTTCCTCGTTATCTGAGAAGCTGTGTTGGTCTGTGTTGGAGATCAGTGAAGATGCTCGTCTGTTCAGTGTTGTGGAGAATTCTATACTCTTTTCTTATGCTGCAAGATTTGCAAGGTCAGTTCTGATGTGTGGTTGCATTCTACAGATGTCAGAAAACAGACGCAGAGGAGGAAGGCGTGCTCAGCAGGAGCAGGCAGCTCAGCAGGATGAGGCACCCCAGCAACAGCAACTGCCGCCCCCGCCCCCGATGTCCATCGAGCAGATGTTCCTGATGCAGACTCAGGCAGTCCAAGCCATTGGTCAGACTCTGGCTGCCATTCAGTAGCTGTAGGCCCCACCTCAGCCCCAGATGCCTCAGATGCCTAAGGACAAGCATGCTGAATTCATGAGAGGTCATCCCCCAACGTTTGCTCATTCTTCTGACCCCATGGATGCTGAAGACTGGTTGCGCATGGTGGAGTGGGAGTTGCATACCGCTTAGTGTGATGACAGAGAGAAAGTCCTGTATGGTCCCTGTCTGTTGAGAGGAGCAGCTCAGTCATGGTGGGAGTCTTATCTCGCCACCCATGCCAACCCCGACACCATCACCTGGGAAGAGTTTAGAGGTAGCTTTCATCAGTACCATATTCCTGCAGGTCTGATGACAATGAAGAAGGAGGAGTTCCTAGCCCTCAAGAAAGGGTCATCGTCTGTCAGTGAGTACCGGGACAGGTTTCTGCAGTTGTCTCGCTATGCTCCTGAAGATGTCAACACCGACGCCAAGAGACAGTATTGTTTCCTGAGAGGCTTGGTTGACCCTCTGCAGTATCAGCTGATGAATTACACCTTCCCGACATTCTAGCACCTGATTGACAGAGCAATCATGATAGAGAGGAAGCGTAAGGAGATGGAGGATCGCAAGCGCAAGATCAGTGGACCCCAGCCTAGAAGCAGCAATCGTCCTCGTTTCTCAAGCAATCAACCTCAGCAGTTCAGGCAGAACCAGCGTCCACCTCAGCAGCAGCAGTTTCAAAGGCAGTTTCCTCAGCACCAGTATCAGAATCGCCAGAACAATCAGTCAGGAGGAGGTCAGTTTCAGAGGCAGAATCAGCAGGCACCTCGTCTTCCTGCCCCAGCAAACCAGCAGAACAGTCAGGCAGCACCAGCTCAGGTTGGAAACAAAGCATGTTTCCACTGTGGAGAGCAAGGCCACTGGGTGATGCAATGCCCGAAGAAGGCAGCCCAGCAGCAATCAGGCCACAATGCCCCAGCAAAGCAGAATGTGTCTCAGCCTGGAGCAGGCAACCGCTCTCAGCCACGCTATAATCATGGGAGACTGAACCACTTGGAGGCTGAAGCAGTTCAGGAGACCCCCGGCATGATAGTAAGTATGTTCCCAGTCGACTCCCATATTGCAGAAGTGTTATTTAATACTGGAGCAACGCATTCTTTCATTACTGCATCATGGGTAGAAGCACATAACCTTCCAATTACTACTATGTCAACCCCCATTCAAATTGACTCAGCCGATGGTAGAATTCGAGCCGATAGCATTTGTTTGAATGTAAGTGTGGAAATAAGGGGGATAGCGTTCCCCGCTAATCTCATAATAATGGGTACTCAGGGAATAGATGTCATCCTAGGGATGAATTGGCTAGATAAGTATCAGGCAGTTATCAGTTGTGATAAGAGGATAATCAAGTTGGTGTCCCCACTAGGAGAGGAAGTGGTGACCGAGTTAGTCCCGCCTGAGCCGAAGAAAGGAAGTTGTTATCAGATGGCTGTCGATAGCAGCGAAGCAGACCCAATTGAG
Organism: Zea luxurians; assembly: GCA_029449295.1. NCBI lineage: Eukaryota > Viridiplantae > Streptophyta > Magnoliopsida > Poales > Poaceae > Zea > Zea luxurians. Next base: position 15,980,063 of record JAOPSE010000012.1, read on the forward strand.
AGTATCAAGGTTGTGTCTGAGTTCCCAGATGTGTTTCCAAAGGGCCTACCAGGTATGCCACCAGAGCGGAAAGTTGAATTTGTCATAGAGCTTCTTCCTGGCACCGCTCCCATCTTTAAGAGAGCTTACAGAATATCCGGACCAGAGTTGGTTGAACTTAAGAAGCAGATCGATGAGTTGTCAGAGAAAGGTTACATCCGGCCAAGCACCTCGCCTTGGGCCGCCCCTGTCCTATTTGTGGAGAAGAAAGATGGCACCAAAAGGATGTGTATCGATTATCGAGCTTTGAATGAGGTCACCATCAAGATCAAGTACCCCTTGCCCAGAATAGAAGATCTGTTCGACCAGTTGAGAGGAGCCAGCGTGTTCTCCAAGATAGATTTGAGGTCGGGTTATCATCAGCTCAGAATTCGACCTTCAGACATTCTGAAGACGGCATTCATTACCAAGTATGGGTTGTATGAGTTCACAGTGATGTCTTTCGGTCTAACCAATGCACCGGCCTTCTTCATGAACTTGATGAACAGTGTATTCATGGATTATCTTGACAAGTTTGTGGTGGTATTTATTGATGATATTCTAATTTATTCTCAAAGCGAAGAAGAGCATGCAGATCATTTGAGGATGGTATTGCAGAGATTGCGAGAGCACCAGTTGTATGCAAAGTTGAGCAAGTGCGAGTTCTGGATCAGTGAAGTCCTGTTCTTGGGTCACATAATCAACAAAGAAGGATTGGCTGTGGATCCGAAGAAAGTGGCAGACATTCTGAACTGGAAGGCGCCAACAGATGTCCGAGGAATCAAGAGTTTCATTGGGATGGCCGGATATTATCGGCGATTCATTGAAGGGTTTTCGAAGATTGCGAAACCAATGACAGCGTTGTTAGGCAACAAGGTCGAGTTCAAGTGGACCCAGAAATGTCAAGAGGCCTTTGAAGCGCTGAAAGAGAAGTTGACTACAGCGCCTGTCTTAGTCTTGCCTGATGTGCACAAGCCCTTCTCGGTGTATTGCGATGCTTGTTACACTGGTTTGGGATGTGTGTTGATGCAAGAGGAAAGAGTTGTGGCTTACTCGTCCCGACAGCTGAAGGTTCATGAGCAGAATTACCCAATCCATGACCTAGAGTTGGCAGCAGTGGTTCACGCACTGAAGACATGGAGGCACTATCTGTATGGACAGAAATGTGATGTTTACACAGACTACAAGAGTCTGAAGTATATATTCACTCAGTCAGAGCTGAATATGAGGCAAAGAAGATGGTTAGAGTTGATCAAAGACTATGAATTGGAGATTCACTACCATCTAGGCAAAGCGAACGTAGTAGCAGATGCTTTGAGTAGGAAGAGTCAAGTCAATCTGATGGTCGCTCGTCCGATGCCTTATGAGTTGGCCAAAGAGTTTGACAGGTTGAGTCTTGGATTTCTGAATAATTCGCGAGGAGTCGCAATTGAGTTGGAACCTACCCTGGAGCGGGAAATCAAAGAAGCGCAGAAGAATGATGAGAAGATCAGTGAGATCCGACGACTGATTCTAAATGGCAGAGGCAAAGATTTTAGAGAAGATGCAGAAGGTGTGATATGGTTCAAAGACTGCTTGTGTGTTCCCAATGTCCAGTCTATTCGGGAGTTGATCCTCAAGGAAGCCCATGAGACGGCCTATTCGATTCACCCTGGAAGTGAGAAGATGTATCAGGATCTGAAGAAGAAATTCTGGTGGTACGAAATGAAGAGGGAAATCGCAGAGCATGTGGCTATGTGTGATAGTTGTCAAAGGATAAAGGCAGAGCACCAAAGGCCAGCTGGATTGTTGCAACCATTGCAAATTCCTCAGTGGAAATGGGATGAAATCGGTATGGACTTCATAGTCGGATTGCCTCGCACTCGAGCCGGCTACGATTCCATTTGGGTAGTGGTGGACCGCTTGACCAAGTCAGCCCACTTCATACCTGTCAAGACCAACTACAGCAGTGCAGTATTGGCAGAATTGTACATGTCTCGGATTGTTTGTCTACATGGTGTGCCAAAGAAGATAGTGTCAGACAGAGGAACGCAGTTCACCTCTCATTTCTGGCAGCAGTTGCATGAAGCTTTGGACACACATCTGAATTTCAGTTCAGCTTATCATCCGCAGACAGATGGTCAGACCGAAAGAACCAATCAAATCCTTGAAGACATGTTGAGAGCCTGTGCGTTACAAGATTAGTCTGGATGGGACAAGCGATTGCCTTACGCAGAGTTCTCCTATAACAACAGTTACCAGGCTAGCTTGAAGATGTCACCATTTCAGGCGCTTTATGGGAGGAGTTGTAGAACTCCGTTGCAATGGGATCAGCCTGGGGAAAAGCAAGTGTTCGGGCCAGACATTCTGCTTGAAGCTGAAGAGAACATCAAGATGGTTCGAGAGAACCTGAAGATAGCGCAATCAAGGCAGCGAAGCTATGCAGACACAAGAAGAAGAGAGCTGAGTTTTGAAGTTGGAGACTTCGTCTATCTGAAAGTGTCACCGATCAGAGGAGTCAAAAGATTCGGAGTCAAAGGCAAGCTAGCACCCCGCTATATTGGTCCGTACCAGATTCTCGCAAGGCGTGGAGAAGTGGCCTATCAGCTCAGTTTGCCAGAAGGTTTGTCTGCTGTGCATGATGTCTTTCATGTGTCTCAATTGAAGAAATGTCTGCGTGTGCCAGAGGAGCAATTGCTAGTGGAAGGTCTGGAGGTCCAAGAGGACTTGACCTACATTGAGAAGCCAACGCAAATCCTTGAGACCGCAGATAGAGTCACCCGAAGGAAGGCCATCAGAATGTGCAAAGTCAGATGGAATCATCATTCAGAGGAAGAGGCAACCTGGGAGCGTGAAGAAGATCTGATGGCTAAATACCCTGAGCTCTTTGCTACCCAACCCGGAATCTCGAGGGCGAGATTCTTTTAAGGGGGATAGGTTTGTAACACCCTGAATTTGGGGGTAGAATTTTTTTCTTCTTTTCTCTCACCAAATTCGGGTGTTACCCTTTCCTTTTCCCTTTTCTCCTCGCTAAGCCTTGATCTTTTCCAAAGTTATAGCGGGATTCGGCTTGAGATCTTGTGTAAAGCAAAACCCTAAAATACTTTACTTTGTTTGCTGCACCATGCCGAACCATGCATTTGTTTTGATTGATTAAAATTATGAAAGCATTCATCTAGGAAAATAGATTTTAGAAAAAGGGGAAAACCTTTTCTTTTTCCTCCTTCCCCCCTTTTTTCGGCCTAGCCGGCCCCCTCCTGGCGCGGCCCAACTCGCCCCTCCCTCCCCCGCCTTGGGCCAGCTCGGCGGCCCAGCCGCCTCCCCCTGCACGCGTCGCGCCCTGCGCGGGCGGTTGGAGCCGCCGCCGCCCTGCCATGTGGGGCCCGCCCACTAGCCCCCCCCCAAAATCGCCCCCCTCCCTCTCTCTTCCCTAACCCCCCGCGCGCACGATCCCCCTCCTCCCCACCTCACGCGATCGCCTCCGCCCACTCCCCGGCTCGCCCGACGCCGGCGCCCTGCCCCGCCCGTGGTGAGCCCCCGACCCCCTCCCCTTCTTCCTTCCCTCTCCCCCCCTCGCTCCTTCTTCCCGGCGCGGTCCGATCCCGGCCTTGGCGCGAGGCGCGCTCGCCCCGACCCCCCTCCCCTCCTCCCTCGCGCCCGTCTGGCTGGCGCGGCCCGGCGCGGCGTGCCCGCCGCGGCCCTAGCTCGGCCTTGCGCGCGGCCATGGTGGCTCGCCTGCCCGCGGTCGGCCTGGTCCTGGCCTTGCGCGCAGTTGGCGCGGCGGTGCAGCGTGCCCCTGGCTCGGCCGTGGCGGCCAGAGCTCGGCCACGGCGCCCGTCCGTGCCCGCTTGCGGCGGCCCCTGTGGCAGAACCTCCCAAGGTATCGGGCCCACATGCACCTGTCCTTGTCTCAAAGACCTTAGACTGCTATGCATGTGCACCAGATAACTTAACAGGATCCGTCCGAGTGTCCCAAGGACCCCGGATAAACCACGAACAACCAGGATCGCAGGAAAAAGGAAACACAAATCACACACCAACATCTTGCAGCGGAATTTTATTACCAAATTTTACAAGTTACAACAAGTTTTACTTTATGTTTATCGGAGTGATTACAATAGTGATTCAAAGAAATAAACTTTGAAATGTTATAAATTATTTATAAGTTTGAAATATATGCTAGCTCAAGGGACCATCCTCAATAAGAAGTATAGAAGGGTTACTTAGACTTATAAGAAGGCCGAGCCCACCGGCACTTAACACCATCATCAGCAGCACAAAAACTACAACCTAAAAAACAACAGGGAATAAAACCCTTAGTATGGAATTACTCAGCAAGACTTACCCGACTAAAGAAAAGACTCTCAAGGGTATGCTGGCTAAAGGGATTCAAGGTAAAGCTCATCAAGTTTCAAAGACTCTTTTTGCAGAAAAGCTTACTAGAAGTGGGTCCTTAAGCCAAAATTTTTATATCACAAGTTAAGTACTTTTCCTGAATCTAGATTTGCCTAATCTAGAGCATTCAGTTGTCCTACACTAGCTTTCTTTTAGAATCCAACTTTTGTTTCGCTTGTTATCTATGATGAGGGTCGAAGATCCAGTCTTCATATCCGAGAAGTTCGGCGATCCGAATCGATTAATACCCAGCTGGGGATCTCCAACCACACGACATATGCTTCTCTTAACTCTTTTTGCACATGTCTACCATTCCCACGGATCCTCCACCACATGAACAGGTCCGCGCCACCCGAGAGCACACCACCCCTTTTAGGCGGTCCTTTGCCAGGAGGGTACGTGCCACTCTCGCCATCTCTCCACTCCCAGTGCGCAATTGTCTTTTCATGTATGGAATAGCCAGGTTCAGGCTTACCCATGACGAGGTATGTGGCCAGATAAAGGGTCCTAGATCAGCAGGCCAACAATCAGTATGGTCCTTAAACGACTCAGACGGAGACACTACACCGAGACTCCTTTCTTGTGCAAGTCACCCGCCCGGTCTCAACTTTATAATTTAAACCCAAAGTTTGGTACCTGGCAGAGGTACATCTTTTCCGATGTTGAACCCATCACGGTCATGATGGATCCAACATCAAGTTTTATTTTTGAAAACTTCCCACCCACTGAAGCATCACTTTTGTTTTAAAACAAAACATTTTTGTTTACTAAAGCAAGCTAAGCATCATAAAATTCTTTTTAAAACGGGTATCAAGGAAGGGTAATCAATTTTCAAGGAAGGAAATGCATCAATTGTTTAGCACACAACTCCTATCACCTAATGCTTCATTCAAGGTGATAAAACTTTTTAAAACAGAAGGAGGTGGCAAATGCACCGGGGCTTGCCTTTGTTGCAGAGAAGAGGTTCTAGATACTTCTAACATGATGATCAGTTAGATGGCTCCATCCACTTGATGAACAGGTACTGGAGTAGACTCCTCTTCAGCAACCACTTCATCTTAAATCTTCACTCTTTATTTTAGGAGCTCTACATGAAATGACATGATCATGGATGCTTATGCTTATGTAATTAGCAAATAAGGTATTATAAAGCATACATGATTGCACCTACAAGCTATCATCAAGCCGTAGCTATCAAGGAGCTACTCATCCTTAGAACTCATCTAACCATCTAAAACTTGCTAAACAACTTCATTCCTTACTAAGACACTAGGTGTCCTAAATACACAGGGGTAAAACTCTTTTCCTTTATTGAGCAATAAATAATTTGCTAAGCAGATCTTGTCCAAATAGTTCCAACTTTATCCAAGGGTTCATATGTTCAAGATAAGCTTACACAAATTTTCCTATAATTTTTAATGCCCTATTTTTAAACACTCCATCATCCAAAATTAATCGTGGTGACCTATATATCAATATAACCTATCCATACAACATGCTAGCCAACGGGAATAGCGAACTAGCCAACCACGACTAATTCAGACTCGGAAACCATGAAACGGCGGCGATCTCCAGTTCAGCCAAAACAACGGACAACATGTGAGCGATGCCAGAAGCATTGCACCAAATAAAATCTAAATCATTTCTTCTCCAATCCACCACACACAAACACAGGATAAGGGCGATGGCGCTAACCATAGCCGACCACAATCACATTAGAACCCATTTCTCTCGGATTTTTACCCGTATTTACCCATATATTCGAACCATACTTGCCCTAACACACGATAAGCCGATGAAGTGAGAGAAACACGTAGGGCCGCATGGAGAAAGCACGCCGTAGGGCCGCATGGAGAAAGCACGCCGAGCACGACAGCTTGTCGGGCACTAGAATCAGCAAGGCAGGCAGCTAGCGGCTTCACGACGTCACCGCGAGTACGATCGGAGGAAAGCTGCGGGTTGTCGAAGACGATGACGCGAAGGAGCTGTGACTTTGGACATGACAGCTAGCATCGGCTTGGGTGCACGCGCTTGAACAGGGAGCGAGCACAGCAGCTGCCAGGGCGTTGATACAGCTTGGCGACGGAAAAAAGAGAGAGCGAGCGAGTTGGAAGGAGACGATGGGAATATAATCAAGAAGCTCTAAGAACGTTGAAGAAGAGGCTTGCGTGTGGGAGTCGTCCAAGGAACCGTACCATGGATAAGGACGTGAAGGAGGCTGCTAGTGCAAGGGAGACGAGTGTTTTCCAGATAGAAATAATACTAGAGTCTTCTAAGGAGCTGTTATGACTTATCTGCTTGGAAGAATACGGCTAGGATAAGGTTAAAGAGAGAGTGGCGGGGATATAAAGGAAAAGGGTTTTCTCACCTTTTTCAAGTATAGAATAATCTCCTCTTTGATTCATATATTTAAGGCAATAAATACTTCTAGATTTACCCTCAAGATTATGATACTTCAAAGTTGGTCACGATTTACTGGAACTCAGTTTTAGCTACTGAATCACATTTAGTGCAAAGCACAGGGTGTCAGTGAATGTTTGAGGGCATTTAACTCAAGTTTCTGTGCAGTACTAGACCCAACCCTCCTCAAGAGAGTTGTTCACCTTTCTATGGTTTACCAATTCACTATAGACACCTCAGTCCAACACTTTATGGATTGGCCACAAAAGAGCTCTGAAGTTCAGCAAAATGCACTGAAATGCAGTTTTAGCAAACTGCACTAAGTCTGAAAATCCCAATTCAATCAGCTCCACTTGTAACCACTTATTCTCCTAGTTCCATATAGCTTTAAGGTCAAGTCACTTAACCAAGTTTATACTCCTATTGTAGATCTACAGGTTTGCTGCAGTGACCATCTTCTAAAAGTTCATGGAACAAAAGTTGTAAAGGCCCAAAGTTGGCTCAGTAACACTGGTTTGCAATATTAGCAAACTGAACCAAATTCAGACAAGTTCACAACCTGACAGGACCAATTTGGAGCAAACTTTCTTCCAATTTTTAGTAATAATTGGCTGATCTTAGTTAACAAAATTTGGTCACAAAACATACCTCTACAAATTTTCTGTAGCAAACCTAGGTCAAATAATCATGGGTCAAGAGTTATAGTGCTTCAAAGTGGGGTGAAAATACTGAAATTCAGATTCAGCTAGCTGAAACAAAAACTGAAATCAACATTTTTGAGTAACTTTTACTCCATGTTCTGGGTCAGATCAAGCTTAACTCACACAACGAAATTTGTTCAGTGACATATGCTCTTCAACTCTCCCATAGCAACCATGGTCCAAAACTGCCTAGAACAGGCAACACACAGCCCCAAAATGGCACTAAAAACACTGATTTCAGACTTAGGCAACTATTCAAAGTCTGAAAATCCAGAAGTCTGACAGTCCCACTTTGAACACCTTTTTCTCCTAGTTGCATATGGTTTTAGGGCTGCTACATTTCATAAACATTGTTCTCCTATAGTTACTCTACAGGTTTGTTATAACAACTGTTTCCAAAATACTCATGGATTAAAAGTTACAGGGATTCAAAAACAGATAAACAAAACTGTTTTGGGCTGATTCCAACAGACTCAAATACGAACTTTTGCAAATTACTTCAAATTCTCCCACATCACTTAGAGAGCTCCAAATATGAAAATTGTTCACTTTTCCAAGCTCCACAACTTTGATATATGGACTTTTGACAAATTCTCAATGGATTTTAAATTCCACATTTGGGACTAATTTAGAGTTTCGAATGTGACTACTATTTCTCCAAACCGCATCTCAACTTTGATCCATCACTAAAAGCAAAGTTACTCCTTAATCTAAGATCCAACTTTGGTACTCAGAACTCATGGCCAAAAAGGCCCTTGTTTTTGGAGTTGCTTTGTTTATGCACCATTTCACTCTTGGGCTCAATTTAGAGTTTTGAAGCTGATCCCTCTCCTCAAGCGATCCTTCCACTTGATTTACACTTCAAAAGTAAAGTTACTCTAGCTTCTAAGTTTACCTTCAGTACTTAAGACTCCAAGTCAACTGGTCACTCGCCTAAGAGATGATTCTCACCTACTTAGCTCAAGCAAAGCCCTAATACTAAGCCCTACACTCAATACAAAACATCACAATTTTGCAAATTGTTGACATAGTGAATGCATTCTAGGTGTATCAAGCAAGTTAATGCAAATGCTTATGATGACATGTCAGAGTTTTAGTAATCGTAACACCAGGGGTGTTACAGCCCCGGCTCGCTGGTCCCAGCTCGGCGCCCCCCTCCCCTCCCCATCTCGCGCGCGGCCTCCTGCCCTGCCCCCAGCGCGCTCGCCGGCGCGCTCGCGAAGCCCCGCCCCGGCGCGGCTCCCCCCATCCGACCTTGCCCCTGCCCGGCGCGGCCGTGGCGCGCCCGCCCGGCTCGCCGCCCCAGCTCGCGGCGCGGCGTGCCCCCGCCCCAGCAGCGTTACCCTGCCCCTGCGCGCGCGCTCGTGCGGCCCGCGGCTTGGCGCAGCGTGGCCGTGGCAACCCCTCGCGGCCCGCCCTCGGCATGGCCCCTGCGCAGCGTGGCCCCGGCCTGGCGCGGCTTCGGCTCGCGCGGCCGTGGTGCCCCTACGTAGCGCGACGCGTGCGCAGCTCGGCCCCGGCGTGTGTGCGACCCGTTCGCGACGCGTTAGCGCGGCCTTGTGCGCGCATGCTCACGTGGTGCTTTGGCATGGCTCGTCGTGCCCGTCTACCCCCCCTCGTGTATTCTATGCGCGCTAATCACGTCGTTCATGTTAATAAAATAGGAAGCTCAATTTAGAAATTGGTTACGTTAGTTAATTCATATAATTAATCGTCTACCTCGTTTAATGTTGATCAACTAAAAGTAGTTATGATTCTATTAGTGCATGTGACTAATCCTTTTGTTAGAGCTAAGTGGAGCTAGAACACATAACGATTAGTTATGCGTCTACCCGTATTACACCTCGAGTATACCTTTAACCACTGCGAGACCTTCCCTCTTCTCTTTCTAGCCATGGTAAATGCAATATCGTATGTCATACTCTATGCATATTTAATCTATTTGTTCTCTTGTATGGTGTACTGTTTGTTTCCTAATTCAAATGGATAGATGTATGTATGTTTGCACTCGCATAGAGAACAATCCGGTTGAGGAGTCCGAAGAACTCGCAGGAGAAGCCCCTGAGCAGCAGTCGGTTGGTGGAGGCAAGTGTCCCTTGACCTATCTCTGTCCTATACATACTTTAATTCACCTCCCACATTACACATTTATACCTAAGGATTGACTAGCTTTTGTTATCCATGCCCTTGTTTACCTATTTGGGTTGGATTATTATTGCTTAGTCTATTGCTATTTGAAAGTCGCCTAGAGGGGGGGTGAATAGGGCGAAACTGAAATTCTCAAAAATAATCACGACTACAAGCCGGGTTAGCGTTAGAAATATAATTGAGTTCGCGAGAGAGGGCGCAGAACAAATCGCAAGCGAATAATGAAGTGAGACACGCGGATTTGTTTTACCGAGGTTCGGTTCTTTCAAACCTACTCCCCGTTGAGGAGGCCACAAAGGCCGGGTCTCTTTCAACCCTTACCCTCTCTCAAACGGTCCCTCGGACCGAGTGAGCTTTCTCTTCTCAATCACTTGGAACACAAAGTTCCCACAAGGACCACCACAAGATTGGTGTCTCTTGCCTCAATTACAAGTGAGTTTGATCGCAATGAAAGAATCAAGAAAGAAAAAAGCAATCCAAGCGCAAGAGCTCGAAAGAACACAAGCAAATCTCTCTCTCTAATCATTAGGGCGTTGTGTGGAATTTGGAGAGGATTTGATCTCTTTGGTGTGTCTAGAATTGAATGCTAGAGCTCTTGTAAGTAGTTGGGAAGTGGAAAACTTGGATGCAATGAATGGTGGGTGGTTGGGGGTATTTATAGCCCCAACCACCAAACTAGCCGTTTGGTGAGGCTGTCTGTTCGATGGCGCACCGGACAGTCCGGTGCACACCGGACATGTCCGGTGCGACAACCATGTCACCAAAGCCGTTGGGATTCGACCGTTGGAGCTCTGTCTCTGGGCCCGCCTTGATGTCCGGTGGCGCACCGGACATGAACTGTAGATTGTCCGGTGCGCCTGCTCCCGCGTGCCTGACGACTGAGCGCTTCTGGCGCGCATTAAATGCGTCGCAGGTAGCCGTTGGCGCCGAAATAGCCGTTGCCCCGCTGTTACACCGGACAGTCCGGTGTACACCGGACAGTCCGGTGAATTATAGCGGAGAGGCCGAAGTGAATTCCTGAGGCTGGCGAGTTCCGGAGGTCGCTCTTCCTTGGAGCACCGGACATGTCCGGTGTACACCGGACAGTCCGGTCAATTATAGCGGAGTCGCCTCTGGAAATTCCCGAAGGTGACGAGTTTGAATTCGGAGTCCTCTGGTGCACCGGACATGTCCGGTGGCACACCGGACAGTCCGGTGCGCCAGACCAGAGGTGCCTTCGGTTGTCCCTTTGCTCTTTTGTCAAACCCAGTACTTGGTCTTTTTATTGGCTAAGTGTGAACCTTTGGCACCTGTATAACTTATACACTAGAGCAAACTAGTTAGTCCAATATTTGTGTTGGGCAATTCAACCACCAAAATTAATTAGGGACTAGGTGTAAGCCTAATTCCCTTTCAATCTCCCCCTTTTTGGTGATTGATGCCAACACAAACCAAAGCAAATATAAATGTGCATAAATTGAACTAGTTTGCATAATGTAAGTGCAAAGGTTGCTTGGAAATTTAGCCAATATAAATACTTACATGATGTGCATGGATTGTTTCTTTGTTTTTAACATATTGGACCACATTTGCACCACATGTTTTGTTTTTGCAAATTATTTTGTAAATTCTTTTCAAAGTCCTTTTGCAAGATAGTCAAAGGTAAGTAAATAAGATTTTGAGAAGCTTTTCCAAGTTTTGAAATTTTCTCCCTTTGATCCAAATGCTTTTCCTTTGACTAAACAAAACTCCCCCTAAATGAGATCCTCCTCTTAGTGTTCAAGAGGGTTTTGATATATCATTTTTGAAATACTACTTCCTCCCCCTTTAGAACATAATAAGATACTAATTTGAGATTGACCAATTGAAAAACTCCAAAAAATTTTAAAATTAGGTGGTGGTGCGGTCCTTTTGCTTTGGGCTCATACTTTCTCCCCCTTTGGCATGAATCGCCAAAAACGGAATCATTAGAGCCCTTAGAAGTACGTTCTCCCCCTTTGGTCATAAATAAAACATATGAGTAAAGATTATACCAAAGTTGGAGAGATGCTCGGAGTGACGGCGAAGGATGAGTAGTAGAGTGGAGTGGAAGCCTTTGTCTTCGCCGAAGACTCCAATTCCCTTTCAATATACCTATGACTTGGTTTGAAATACACTTGAAAACACATTAGTCATAGCATATATAAAAGAGATATGATCAAAGGTATACTTGTGTGCTATGTGTGCAAATTAGCAAAAGAAGTTCCTAGAATCAAGAATATTGAGCTCATGCCTAAGTTTGGTAAAAGTTTGTTCATCAAGAGGCTTGGTAAAGATATCGGCTAATTGATCTTTAGTGTTAATGTAAGAAATCTCGATATCCCCCTTTTGTTGGTGATCCCGAAGAAAATGATACCGAATGGCTATGTGTTTAGTGCGGCTATGCTCAACGGGATTATCCGCCATGCGGATTGCACTCTCATTATCACATAGAAGAGGAACTTTGGTTAGTTTGTAACCGTAGTCCCGCAGGGTTTGCCTCATCCAAAGCAATTGCGCGCAACAATGGCCTGCGGCAATATACTCGGCTTCGGCGGTAGAAAGAGCAACCGAATTTTGCTTCTTTGAAGCCCAAGACACCAAGGATCTTCCCAAGAACTGGCAAGTCCCCGATGTGCTCTTCCTATTAATCTTACACCCCGCCCAATCGGCATCCGAATAACTAATCAAATCAAATGTGGATCCCCGAGGGTACCAAAGCCCAAACTTAGGAGTATAAGCCAAATATCTCAAGATTCGTTTTACGGCCGTAAGGTGTGATTCCTTAGGGTCGGCTTGGAATCTTGCACACATGCAAACGGAAAGCATAATGTCCGGTCGAGATGCACATAAATAGAGCAATGAACCAATCATCGACCGGTATACCTTTTGATCGACGGATTTACCTCCCGTGTCGAGGTCGAGATGCCCATTGGTTCCCATGGGTGTCTTGATGGGCTTGGCATCCTTCATTCCAAACTTGGTTAGAATGTCTTGAGTGTACTTCGTTTGGCAAATGAAGGTGCCCTCTTGGAGTTGCTTCACTTGAAATCCTAAGAAATACTTCAACTCCCCCATCATAGACATCTCGAATTTTTGTGTCATGATCCTACTAAATTCTTCACAAGTAGATTCGTTAGTAGACCCAAATATGATATCATCAACATAAATTTGGCATACAAACAAATCATTGTCAAAAGTTTTAGTGAACAAAGTAGGATCGGCCTTGCCGACTTTGAAGCCATTTGCAATAAGGAAATCTCTAAGGCATTCATACCATGCTCTTGGGGCTTGTTTGAGCCCATAAAGCGCCTTAGAGAGCCTATAGACATGATTAGGGTACTCACTATCTTCAAAGCCAGGAGGTTGCTCAACGTAGACCTCCTCCTTGATTGGTCCGTTGAGGAAGGCACTCTTCACGTCCATTTGGTAAAGCTTGAAGCCATGGTAAGTAGCATAGGCCAATAATATACGAATTGACTCAAGCCTAGCTACGGGTGCATAGGTTTCACCGAAATCCAAACCTTCGACTTGTGAATACCCCTTGGCCACGAGTCGAGCTTTGTTCCTTGTCACCACACCATGCTCGTCTTGTTTGTTGCGGAAGACCCACTTGGTTCCTACAACATTTTGGTTAGGACGTGGAACTAAATGCCATACCTCGTTCCTTGTGAAATTGTTGAGCTCCTCTTGTATCGCCATCACCCAATCCGAATCTTGAAGTGCTTCCTCTACTCTGTGTGGCTCAATAGAGGAAACAAAAGAGTAATGTTCACAAAAATGTGCAACACGAGATCGAGTGGTTACCCCCTTATGAATGTCGCCGAGGATGGTGTCGACGGGGTGATCTCGTTGTATTGCTTGGTGGACTCTTGGGTGTGGCGGCCTTGGTTGTTCGTCCTCCTTGTCTTCATTATTTGCATCTCCCCCTTGATCATTGCCGTCATCTTGAGGTGGCTCATCTCTTTGATCTTTACCTTCATCAACTTGAGCCTCGTCCTCATTTTGGGTTGGTGGAGATGCTTGCGTTGAGGAGGATGGTTGATCTTGTGCATGTGGAGGCTCTTCGGGTTCCTTAGAACACACATCCCCAATGGACATGTTGCTTAGCGCGATGCACGGAGCCTGTTCTTCACCTATCTCATCAAGATCAACTTGCTCTACTTGAGAGCCGTTAGTCTCATCAAACACAACGTCACAAGAAACTTCAACAAGTCCTAAGGACTTGTTAAAGACTCTATATACCCTTGTGTTTGAGTCATATCCTAGTAAAAAGCCTTCTACAGTCTTAGGAGCAAATTTAGATTTTCTACCTCTTTTAATAAGAATAAAACATTTGCTACCAAAGACTCTAAAATATGAAATGTTGGGCTTTTTACCGGTGAGGAGTTCGTATGATGTCTTCTTGAGGATTCGGTGTAGATATAACCGGTTGATGGCGTAGCAGGCGGTGTTGACCGCCTCGGCCCAAAACCGATCCGGTGTCTTGTACTCATCAAGCATGGTTCTTGCCATGTCTAATAGAGTTCGATTCTTCCTCTCCACTACACCATTTTGTTGTGGAGTGTAGGGAGAAGAGAACTCATGCTTGATGCCCTCCTCCTCAAGGAAGCCTTCAATTTGAGAGTTCTTGAACTCCGTCCCGTTGTCGCTTCTAATTTTCTTGATCCTTAAGCCGAACTCATTTTGAGCTCGTCTCAAGAATCCCTTTAAGGTCTCTTGGGTATGAGATTTTTCCTGCAAAAAGAATAGCCAAGTGAAGCGAGAATAATCATCCACAATAACTAGACAGTACTTACTCCCGCCGATGCTTATGTAAGCAATCGGGCCGAATAAATCCATGTGTAGGAGCTCCAGTGGCCTGTCACTTGTCATGATGTTCTTGTGTGGATGATGAGTGCCAACTTGCTTTCCTGCTTGGCATGCGCTACAAATCCTGTCTTTCTCAAAATGAACATTGGTTAGTCCTAAAATGTGTTCTCCCTTTAGAAGCTTATGAAGATTCTTCATTCCAACATGGGCTAGTCGGTGGTGCCAGAGCCAACCCAAGTTAGTCTTAGCAACCAAGCAAGTGTCGAGTTCAGCTCTATCAAAATCTACCAAGTATAGCTGACCCTCTAACACTCCCTTAAATGCTATTGAATCATCACTTCTTCTAAAGACAGTAACACCTACATCAGTAAATAGACAGTTGTAGCCCATTTGACAAAGTTGCGAAACGGAAAGCAAATTGTAATCTAAAGAATCTACAAGAAAAACATTGGAAATAGTATGGTCAGGTGATATAGCAATTTTACCCAATCCTTTGACCAAACCTTGATTTCCATCCCCGAATGTGATAGCTCGTTGGGGATCTTGGTTTTTCTCATATGAGGAGAACATCTTCTTCTCCCCTGTCATGTGGTTTGTGCACCCGCTGTCGAGTATCCAACTTGAGCCCCCGGATGCATAAACCTACAAAACAATTTTAGTTCTTGACTTTAGGTACCCAAACGGTTTTGGGTCCTTTGGCATTAGAAACAAGAACTTTGGGTACCCAAACACAAGTCTTGGAGCCCTTGTGTTTGCCCCCAACAAACTTGGCAACTATCTTGCCGGATTTGTTAGTTAAAACATAAGATGCATCAAAAGTTTTAAATGAAATAGCATGATCATTTGATGCATTAGGAGTTTTCTTTCTAGGCAACTTGGCACGGGTTGGTTGCCTAGAGCTAGATGTCTCACCCTTATACATAAAAGCATGATTAGGGCCAGAGTGAGACTTCCTAGAATGAATTTTCTTAATTTTGCTCTCGGGATAACTGGCAGGGTACAAAATGTAACCCTCGTTATCTTGAGGCATGAGAGCCTTGCCCTTAACAAAGTTAGACAAGTTTTTAGGAGGGGCATTAAGTTTGACATTGTCTCCCCTTTGGAAGCCAATGCCATCCTTGATGCCAGGGCGTCTCCCATTATAGAGCATACTTCTAGCAAATTTAAACTTTTCATTTTCTAAGTTATGCTCGGCAATTTTAGCATCTAATATTGCTATATGATCATTTTGTTGTTTAATTAAAGCCATATGATCATGAATAGCATTGATATCAATATCTCTACATCTAGTACAAATAGAAGTGTGCTCAACGGTAGATGTAGAGGGTTTGCAAGATTTTAATTCTACAACCTTAGCATGCAACATATCATTCTTAGTTCTAAGGTCGGAAATGGTAGTATTGCAAACATCAAAATCTTTAGCCTTAGCAATTAACTTTTCATTTTCAATTCTAAGGCTATCAAGAGAAATATTCAATTCATCAATCCTAGCAAGCAAATCAACATTATCATCTCTAGGATTGGAAATTGAATCAATACAAACATGGGAATCAACCTTAGCAATTAATTTAGCATTTTCATTTCTAAGGTTGTTAATGGTCTCATGACAAGTGCTTAGCTCACTAGATAATTTTTCACATTTTTCAACTTGTAGAGCATAAGCATTTTTAACCTTAACATGCTTTTTATTTTCCTTGATTAGGAAGTCCTCTTGGGAGTCCAAGAGATCATCCTTCTCATGGATGGCACTAATCAATTCATTTAATTTTTCTTTTTGTTGCATGTTTAGGTCGGCAAAAAGGGTACGCAAATTATTCTCCTCATCACTAGCATTATCATCACTAGAGGATTCATATTTAGTGGAGGATTTAGATTTAACCTTCTTCCTTTTGCCGTCCTTTGCCATGAGGCACTTGTGGCCGACGTTGGGGAAGAGGAGTCCCTTGGTGACGGCGATGTTGGCGGCATCCTCGTCGGAAGAGGACTCGGTGGAGCTCTCGTCGGAGTCCCACTCCCGGCAAACATGGGCATCGCCGCCCTTCTTCTTGTAGTACTTCTTCTTTTCTCTCCTCTTTCCCTTCTTGTCGTCGCCCCTGTCACTGTCACTAGATATAGGACATTTTGCAATAAAATGACCGGGCTTACCACATTTGTAGCACACTTTCTTGGAGCGGGGTTTGTAGTCCTTCCCCCTCCGTTGCTTGAGGATGTGGCGAAAGCTTTTGATGATTAAAGCCATCTCCTCATTGTCGAGCTTGGAGGCGTCAATTGGTTGTCTACTTGGTGTAGACTCCTCCTTCTTCTCCTCCGTCGCCTTAAACGCCACCGGTTGGGCCTCGGACGTGGAGGGCTCATCAAGCTCGTTGATCTTCTTTGAGCCTTTAATCATACATTCAAAGCTCACAAAATTCCCGATTACTTCCTTGGGGGTCATTAGTGTGTATCTAGGATTAACACGAATTAATTGAACTTGAGTGGGGTTAAGAAAAATGAGAGATCTTAGAATAACCTTAACCACCTCGTGGTCGTCCCACTTTTTGCTCCCGAGGTTGCGCACTTGGTTCACCAAGGTTTTGAGCCGGTTGTACATATCTTGTGGCTCCTCCCCTTGGCGAAGACGGAAGCGACCGAGCTCCCCCTCGATCGTTTCCCGCTTGGTGATCTTGGTGAGTTCATCACCCTCGTGCGCGGTCTTGAGTAGGTCCCAAATCTCCTTTGCATTTTTCAACCCTTGCACCTTGTTGTATTCCTCCTTGCTTAGAGAGGCTAGGAGTATGGTTGTAGCTTGGGAGTTGAAGTGCTCGATTTGGGCCACTTCGTCCGTATCATAATCCTCATCCCCTATGGATGGTACCTGTGCTCCAAACTCAACAACATTCCATATACTTTTGTGGAGTGAGGTTAGATGAAATTTCATTAAATCACTCCACCTAGCATAATCTTCGCCATCAAAAGTTGGCGGTTTGCCTAATGGAACGGAAAGTAATGGAGTATGTCTAGGTGTACGAGGATAGTGTAAGGGGATCTTACTAAACTTCTTGCGCTCTTGGCGCTTAGAAGTTACGGACGGCGCATCGGAGTCGGAGGTTGATGTTGATGAAGTGTCGGTCTCGTAGTAGACCACCTTCCTCATCCTCTTGTGCTTGTCTCCTTTCCGATGCGACTTGTGGGAAGAAGATTTTTCCTTCTTCTCTTTGTGGTGTGAGGAAGAAGATCTTTTCTCCTTCCGTTTGGAGGAGTCCTTCTTCTTCTCCTTCCTCTTGGTGCGAGACTCTTTCGATGAAGTGCTCCCTTGGCTTGTAGTGGGCTTGTCGCCGGTCTCCATCTCCCTCTTGGTGTGATCTCCCGACATCACTTCGAGCGGTTAGGCTCTAATGAAGCACCGGGCTCCGATACCAATTGAAAGTCGCCTAGAGGGGGGGGTGAATAGGGCGAAACTGAAATTCTCAAAAATAATCACGACTACAAGCCGGGTTAGCGTTAGAAATATAATTGAGTTCGCGAGAGAGGGCGCAAAACAAATCGCAAGCGAATAATGAAGTGAGACACGCGGATTTGTTTTACCGAGGTTCGGTTCTTTCAAACCTACTCCCCGTTGAGGAGGCCACAAAGGCCGGGTCTCTTTCAACCCTTACCCTCTCTCAAACGGTCCCTCGGACCGAGTGAGCTTTCTCTTCTCAATCACTTGGAACACAAAGTTCCCGCAAGGACCACCACAAGATTGGTGACTGTTGCCTCAATTACAAGTGAGTTTGATCGCAATGAAAGAATCAAGAAAGAAGAAAGCAATCCAAGCGCAAGAGCTCGAAAGAACACAAGCAAATCTCTCTCTCTAATCACTAGGGCGTTGTGTGGAATTTGGAGAGGATTTGATCTCTTTGGTGTGTCTAGAATTGAATGCTAGAGCTCTTGTAAGTAGTTGGGAAGTGGAAAACTTGGATGCAATGAATGGTGGGTGGTTGGGGGTATTTATAGCCCCAACCACCAAACTAGCCGTTTAGTGAGGCTGTCTGTTCGATGGCGCACCGGACAGTCCGGTGCACACCGGACATGTCCGGTGCGACAGCCACGTCACCAAAGCCGTTGGGATTCGACCGTTGGAGCTCTGTCTCTGGGCCCGCCTTGATGTCCGGTGGCGTACCGGACATGAACTGTAGATTGTCCGGTGCGCCTACTCTCGCGTGCCTGACGACTGCGCGCTTCTGGCGCGCATTAAATGCGTCGCAGGTAGCCGTTGGCGCCGAAATAGCCGTTGCCCCGCTATTACACCGGACAGTCCGGTGTACACCGGACAGTCCGGTGAATTATAGCGGAGTGGCCGAAGTGAATTCCCGAGGCTGGCGAGTTCCGGAGGCCGCTCTTCCTTGGAGCACCGGACAGTCCGGTGAATTATAGCGGAGTCGCCTCTGGAAATTCCCGAAGGTGACGAGTTTGAATTCGGAGTCCTCTGGTGCACCGGACATGTCCAGTGGCACACCGGACAGTCCGGTGCACCAGACCAGAGGTGCCTTCGGTTGTCCCTTTGCTCTTTTGTCAAACCCAATACTTGGTCTTTTTATTGGCTAAGTGTGAACCTTTGGCACCTGTATAACTTATACACTAGAGCAAACTAGTTAGTCCAATATTTGTGTTGCGCAATTCAACCACCAAAATTAATTAGGGACTAGGTGTAAGCCTAATTCCCTTTCACTATTGCTCAACTCTAATCAATGAACATGATAAGAATTATCTATGATACGCTGTTTTCCCTCTTATTTATGATATCATACTTGTGGCATTTAAGGGGACTCGAGCGGTTTCTCGAGTGCCTCTCCGTAAGGACCTGTTCGTTGGATGACCGCCCGGGAAAACAGTGCAACCATGAGGGTGGAGTGGGACGCCCTTAGCTGAATAATTAGAGGAACCGGGGTGTAGTTCGCTTAGCCGTTGTGCCGTCAATGGGGCTCGGTGTATGCGGCTCGCTCTGCCAAGGTTGATTTGTCCCTTGGGGAGGAGTGCGGTACATTTAGGAAACCTAACGGGCGGCTACAACCCTAGGGAATCTTTGTAAAGGCTACGTAGTGAAACCCTGCCTATTCACCTTGGTAGTGTTTAAGGGTTTGATTGGCCCGAGGCAAAAGGGAATCACGACTTGTGGGTAAAGTGCGCAACCTCTGCAGATTGTTTTGAAACTGATATATCAGCCGTGCTCGCGGTTATGAGCGGCCAAGGGAGCTCTAGTGATTAGTGGTACTTGATCAGGGATGTTCGGATTACAGGTGGCAATGAGATTGATGGTTTTTGGTATTGACTCTGGTAATGGTAAGTGGTATTCTTTCCATCTGGAAAGAGTACGTTTGGGTTAATAACGTGGGTTAACTCTAAAACTTGGCTTTTTCTACTAGTAATAATAATCTGACCAACTAAAAGCAACTGCTTGACTTATCCCCACATAAAGCCAGTCCACTACAGCCAAACAGGATACTTGCTGAGTATGTTGATGTGTACTCACCCTTGCTCTACACACCAACCCCCCCATCCCCAGGTTGTCAGCATTGCAACCACTGCTCAGGAGAAGATGAAGCCGTGGAAGGAGACTTCCAGGAGTTCCAAGACTACGACGAGTTCTAGGTGTGGGTTAGCGGCAACCCCCAGTTGGCTGCCTGTGAAGGCCGCTTTTATCTACGTTTTGTTTTCGCACTTTGATTATTGTAAAGACTATGTAGATGTCTCAGACATATGATGTAATCGACTACTATTTCCCCTTTTTAATACTATTTGAGCACTGTGTGATGATGTCCATGTTATGTAACCGCTGTGTACGTGAATTGCTGATCCTGGCACGTACATGGTTCGCATTCGGTTTACCTTCTAAAACCGGGTGTGACACGAACGCCTTCCCGTTGAGTTCCAGATGGGGAGTCTTCAGCAACCTCTTCAGCCCGGGACGGTGCTCCACTTCGGGAGTCTCGAGTTCATGTCCCTCGACGACAGCTACGACATGGTACTCCTTCCCTCGCGGCACGACGACAACGACGGTCTTCGACTCGCCCGGCGGCGGTGAGCTCGGCGACAGCATCTCCCCGCGGCAGAAGAGGAGCACTCCGGTCGTCCCCGCCACCATCCTCGCCGGAGGAGGCGGAGACGGGGCAACCATGGCCATGCAGGAGGTGGCACCTCGTCAGCTGTCGCACCAGAGCGAGTCGACGACGCCGGCACTCCCCTGCGGGACATGTCGGGCATTGTCCTCGCACTTGAGACGACGGCGGGTGTCACTTCCCCGCAACGTGTCAACCCCAAGCGGACTGATGACGCCAGCACCCTCGCAAAGGATCTGCTGGGCGTTACCCTCGTACCTGAGATGATGGTGTGCTCCGCCCCCGACGCGACTTCACCACCGTCCATCGACCAAGAGGTACCGTCCGTTTTCCATCCCGTACCCTTTCAATTCAGCTTCGATCCACCTAGCGACCCCGCTACGGTGAGTGCCTTCGTAAAGGCGTAACCAAACCTTCCGGGGTACCATATGTGGTCGACCTGGGACCGACTGACAGCCGTCTCAACCTTTGGGCTGGCGGGTTCTGTGACAGAACCTCCCAAGTAATTAGGCCCACCTACAGTTGTCCTTGTCCTTCGGACCTCAGACAACCCTGTAGGTGCCCCTGAACTACTTGATAAGTTCGGTATCTTTTTCCTTACCTTTCTAGGAACGTTTCACCCGTCTGGCAGACAACATGTTCATCGGAGATGCGGAAATGCGGAAGTGATTACATAAACTTACATTTATTTATAAAGTAGGAGAAAGTCATATAATACAGACCAGAGTATAAGCGAGTGCAGAAAAGTATTATTACAATACCTGGGAGGTAAAGCTCCTCCCAATAAGTTCTTTACATAAAAGTTTTTAAGGAGGACCCGGTCCTCCGGCAGCTTCATTCTTGATTATCTTCACTTTTCACCACCTTGGTACAAAAACAACAAAAGTTTGTTGTCTCCTCACCTAAAAACAACGGGGGAATAAACCCTGAGTATGGGATTACTCAGCAAGTCTTACCCGACTAAGGAAAAGACTCTCAAGGGTATGCTGGTTATATGGGAGTCAAGGTAAGGCTTTTCAATAATCAAAGACTCTGATTGCAGAATTGCTTACTAAAGTGGATCCTTAAAATCCAATTTTATTGTCAGGTTAAGTAAAATTACTTGCAGCTAGAGTTCTTCTACCCTAGTTCAATCACTTGACCTGCACTAGCCAATTTCTTATCAACCCTTCATCTTCACTGGATTGCTACGTGTAAGTCAGTGGCCAAGTCTTCATAACCGCGGAGGTACGGCGATCCGAATCGATTATACTCAGCTGAGGATCTCCGATCACACGACATATGTAGCACTTAACCCTTGCATATGTCAACCCGCCATCGAGTTTCTTAAGACCAGATCAGGTTCACGCAAACCGAGAGCACAGATACACCACCGTCCAGCCTCTTGCCACGGAGGGTACACGCTACTCTCGCCATCGCTCCACGCCCATTTCGTGTTATCTTATTCTGGCCTTAGTCCACCCGAGGCAAAGCTTACCCATGACGAGGCATGTGATCTGTTAAAGGGTCCTCGGTTAGCAGGCTTACATCGAGACGTCCCTTAATCGACTCAGACGGAGACACTACACCGAGACTCTCTTTCTCGTGCAAGTCACCCGCCCGGTCTCAGCTTAATCGTTTAACCCAAAGGTTGGTACCTGGCAGAGGTACATCTTTTCCGATGTTGAATCCATCATGGCGTAATGGATCCACCATCAAGTTTTGTTTTCAAAAACATCCCATCCACTTTTGCCAAATCATCTTTTGTAAAAACAAAACATTTTGTTTTTCTAAAGCAATGCTAAGCATCAAAAATCTTTTGTAAAACGGGTGATCAAGGAAGGTAATTGAATTCAAGGAAGGTAATGCAGGAATTGTTTTAGCAATCAACTCCTTTCACCTAATGCATCAAGCAAGTGAAAAAGATTTTAAAACACAAGGGGGTGGCAAATGCACCGGGGCTTGCCTTTGTTTATGGGTGAGTCAGGCTCCGATCCACAAATATCGAAGTAGAAACAGTTCTCAGCCTGTGTTTCCAAAGGTGGTGGTACTTGCTCTTCAGTGGCTTCCACTTCTTCCTCGTGTTCTAATCATAACCATATATATATAAGAATGAATGCCATGGGATGCTCATGAGGGTGCAAAGATAATATAAACTTGTTATCTAAGTCTTGAGTACAACTTTCCTTCACGGAACTCCGAGAACTTAGGGTTTCCGGAGTTGGTAAAGGAGTTCACAGGGCAGGGGGATGTTTTGGGGTTTGGTGATCAAACAAGGTCCAAATCAACCCAAATTGTACCCAAGGCTTCTAAATAATATGAGGAACTCATATAAAAATTTTGAGCATTTTTGGGATTATCATTTATCTTTTAAAAATCCAGAACTACTACCCTAAATTATTTTAAATACCTTAAAATTCCTAATTTACCCTAAAAATCATGAAACTATTTTTATTAAATTCTAGGGAAAATAAGAAGGCTAGGAAAATTAGTTTCACGATTTTACCATTTTTCTACATTTTTCTACATATTTCTAAAGTTCTTCTGAAAAAGAAAAAGGAAAATATTCAACAGTATTGGGCCAAAATCTAACCCGGCGGCCCGGCAACACAGGGAAACAGGGGAGCGCCCTCGCGCGCCCGTGCGCGTGCTGGCAGTTTTGCAGAAAAGCCCCCGATGATCTAAGGAATGTGCTAAGAATCCTCGGCCACTATTCAACGTCTCGCTGACAGCTTACACAAGGGTCCCTGGAATTCCTTTTCTTCTCCAAATTAGTCCCCGACCGCGGCGCGCTCATTGTTCACGCCTGCCGTGGTTCATACCGGCCATGGCCGGCGATGATTGCTCAAGCCGACAATCGGGGAGGCTTTACCGACCTAAGACGGCCTCGGAACACACACCAATTTGACCCGAACACCCCGAGAACGGCCGGTCCACGTGCACGGCGGAAACCGAGCACGGGAGTACATGTTCCCGCCAAACCATGGTCGATCAGAGCAAACGGACGCCACCGTGAGCTTCGCAAGTATGCAAGGGCACTAGAACAACACAAGGATTGGATAGTGACTTACCAGAGTAAGCTGGCCACGGGCGGGCTGTTTTGGGTGGCGCGGCGGACTGATTTGGGGGAAAATGGCAATTCAACGACTCTGGATGAAATTGGGGGTGGGGATTGAGGCTATAGGATCGTGAGAGGTTGTGCTTTCACTGTGTGCAATCGATTTGAGAGAAGGTGGAGAGGGCAGTGTGAATTCCTGGTTGTACTCGAGCTTACTTGAAGAACAGCGAGCACCTCGCCGTGGACCCAATGGCTATTTATAGCCGTGGCGGTCCGGCGATCACCTCGCGGCCACGGACAACATCACTATTGCATGTCGACCACGTCGGTAGACGGTACAGTGAGGGAGAACTACGGCATGAGCGCCACCGCGGCGGAATTCACTGAGTCACGGCGGCCGCCGGTGAGTAACTCCGGCCGAGCTTAGGAGATGGTGCCACGTACGAGCTACCCTTTTCCCGGTGTTATCCATCCAATACCCTGCACGATTCCAGACGGCGATCAACGACGGCGAGCTGAGCTGGCATTCTGATCCATCCAAAACACTGTACCATGGCACATCTACTTCAGTCGCCTGAACCGGCCACGATCCAACCCAATTATCTCTAGATTCTTGTTAGGAACAGAGTGATCCCTCTTAATAAAATTTGTTCCCTAATCATCAGTCTCCAAACTTACTATAGGATTCTTGGATCAAAACCGAACGTATTTAATGTTATGGCATGCTCAAATCGGTCCCATATCACTGTGACCACTTCTGTCTTCAGGTTCAGTTTCAGTTTCTTGATACAAGCCTGACAGAGCAACTTCAGGCTTATTTATTTCAGAATTCTTCATGGTACTAAGGCATGAGTTCTATAGCAAAGTTATTCTCCTTCCATAGATCTACAATATTGATGTGGTGACCTAGGGCAAAAACCCTAGAATTTGAAAGATACAATGCTCCAAAGTTGAGCCCTCAACACTGAATTTCAGACTTAGAATAGAACCTAATTGAGGTCCATTTTGCATTTAAGTCCAAAACTCAATATTTGGCTTTCAAGTCCACACATTTGTGAACCAAAGGACTTAAGAAACTTATTTGACTTGGTTTTTGCACTTTAGTCCCAAAAGTGGACTAATTTTGCACATAGGTCCCTAGGGTTGGGATTTAGGGTTTTCTAGGGTTCTAATTGAGATTTTTGGTATCCCAGGGGTATAAATGTGACTCAACTTTGTTTTTAGGGACATTTTATGACTCTTTCCCTAAAGCCTTTAGGTTTTCTCATCTTGGGTTAAGTTTTACCCCTTTGAGCCTGATTTAGGGTCAGGTTTCCTATCCAGGGTCCTATTTGCAAAACACCAAAAACAATACACTTGTTTGAAATTGTTACCTAGTGAATGCACTCTAGGTGTGTCAAACATATGCAATGCCAATGTTTATGATGTCATGCTCAAGTTTTAGTTACAGTAACACCAGGGGTGTTACATCCTTCCCCCCATAAAAGAATCTCGTCCCGTGATTTAAAGTCCTAGGGTGAGTAATGGAAAAGGAAATGTGTCACATCTTTATTCCCTTATTTCTGGTACAAGGCAGGGGTGGTGTGGGGGTCACTTCTTTATTACAATACTAAATATACTTTACAAATTACATGAGGCTAGAAAGCCTGGGAAATTCTTATCTAAAAAGTCTTGAGTTTCCCACGCAGCCTCTTCCTCAGAATGTTGGTTCCATTGTATCTTATAGAACTTGAGAGTCTTTCTCCGGGTAACCCTGTCCTTTTGATCTAGAACTCGAATAGGATGTTCCGAGTATGTTAAATCTGGTTCCAGGACAACTTCTGTCACTTCAATGGTTCGATCGGGAACCCGAAGACACTTCTTCAATTGCGATACATGGAACACATTATGTACAACAGACAATGTTTCGGGAAGTTGAAGTCGATACGCCACTGGCCCATATCTTTGAAGGATAGGAAATGGACCAATGTACCTGGGTGCAAGCTTTCCTTTTATCCCGAAACGCGATACTCCCTTCATTGGTGAAACCTTCAAGTAAACATAGTCCCCTTCAAGAAAATACAAGGGCATTCGCCGTTTGTCTGCATAGCTCTTCTGCCGAGCTTGGGCTTTCTTCAGATTATGAATAACTTTCTGAACTTTTCCTCGGCCTCCTTCACTACATCAGGCCTGAAGAAATACCTTTCTCCAGGTTCAGACCAATTTAGCGGAGTTCGACACCGTCGCCCATATAAAGCTTCAAAAGGTGCCATCTTAATACTGTCTTGATAACTATTATTGTATGAAAACTCCGCCAAAGGCAAACATTCATCCCATTTTGGTGAGAAATCCAGGACACAAGCTCGTAACATATCTTCGAGCACTTGATTAATCCTCTCAGTCTGTCCACTGGTTTGTGGATGATATGCCGAACTATGGAGCAACTTAGTACCCAAGGATTTGTGAAGTGCTTCCCAAAACTTGGCTACAAATTGAGGTCCACGATCCGACACAATGGTCTTCGGAACACCATGCAGACTAAGAATACGAGCAATGTACAATTGGGCGTAGACAGTAACTGGGGAATCTGTCTTGACCGGCAGAAAGTGAGCAATCTTTGTAAGCCGATCAATTATAACCTAGATAGAATCATGCCCTTTTGCAGTCCTAGGCAATCCCACGATAAAGTCCATACTTATATCTTCCCATTTCCATGTTGGGATCGGCAAAGATTGTAATGGACCAGCAGTTTTCATGTGTATGGCTTTGACACGTCTGCAAGTGTCACACTTAGCCACATAGTGTGCAATTTCAATTTTCATCTTCGTCCACCAGTAGTACTGCTTTAGATCATGATACATCTTAGTGCTTCCCGGATGAATAGAATAGCGACTAAGATGCGCTTCATCTAAGATTTGCTGGCAGAGTTCTTCATTCTTTGGCACAACTATGCGGTTATTGAACCATACCACACCTTGATCGTCTTCCTTGAAACATTTGGCTGTTCCAGCCCTTATTTTCTCCCGTATGTGCTTCATACCCAAATTATCTTTTTGAGCATCAATTATCCTTTGCAAAATGATTGACTCAAGCTTTAGTTGATTTAGAGTTCCTTGTTGGACCATCCCCAGGTTTAGCTTTTACATCTCTTGACATAAAGTGTTGTCAGAGGTCTTCACCATAAGACAGTGGCAGGAAGCCTTACGGCTCAGTGCATCTGCCACAACATTGGCCTTGCCTGGGTGATAATGAATTTCTAGTTCATAGTCCTTAATAAGCTCAAGCCATCGTCTTTGTCTCATATTTAATTCTGACTGGGTGAAGATATACTTCAAACTTTTATGATCTGTATATATGTGACAGATATTTCCCAGCAGATAGTGACGCCAGATTTTTAGGGCATGAACCACAGCAGCTAGCTCCAGATCATGAGTTGGGTAATGCTCCTCATGTCGGCGCAACTGCCTTGAAGCATATGCAATTACTCGGCCCTCTTGCATTAATACACAGCCGAGTCCACTGCCTGACGCATCACAATATACATCAAAAGGTTTATTGATGTCCGGTTGAGCCAATACCGAAGCAGTGGTTAATAATGTCTTCAATTGCTCAAAAGCTTCATTACACTTAGAAGACCAATTGAATTTAATGTCATTCTTCAATAAACTTGTGATTGGCTTCACAAGCTTAGAAAAATCTGGTATGAATCTGCGATAATATCCAGCTAGTCCAAGAAAACTCCGGACTTAGTGAACAGTGGTTGGGGGTTTCCACTCCAGAATATCCTTGACTTTGCTAGGATCTACCGCAATTCCCTTGGCAGATAACACATGCCCCAAAAATTGAATTTCCTCCAGCCAGAACGCGCACTTGCTGAACTTGGCATACAACTGATGTTCCCTCAGGCGTGTCAATACAATCCGTAGATGTTGAGCATGCTCCTCTTCATTTTTAGAGTATATCAAGATACCGTCGATGAAGACCACCACAAACTTGTCCAACTCGGGCATAAACACCGAGTTCATCAAATAGGTGAAGTGGGCAGGAGCATTTGTTAGCCCGAAAGACATTACCAGATATTCAAATAAACCATACCGCGTAGTAAACGCGGTCTTTGGTATATCCTCGAGCCGAATACGGATTTGGTGATAGCCCGACCTGAGATCAATTTTGGAAAATACCCTCGCCCCAGTCAGTTGATCAAATAAGATGTCGATCCTTGGAAGAGGGTACTTGTTCTTGATGGTGACCTCATTCAGGGGTCGATAATCCACGCACATTCGTAAGGTTTGATCCTTCTTCTTAACAAAAATGGCGGGGCAACCCCATGGAGACGAGCTTGGTCGGATGAATCCCTTATTCAGTAGATCTTGTAATTGAATCTTCAATTCCGCCAACTCATTAGGGGGCATACGGTACGATCTTCGGGAAATGGGAGCCGTACCGGGCTTTAGCTCAATTACAAATTCTACATCTCTTTTAGGGGGCAGTCCAGGCAAATCTTCTGGAAATACATCTAGAAACTCACATACTACCAGAATATCCTTGATCTCCGGTATAATGGCTTCATATATTCTACCAGAAGCTTTGGCTGGATTAGTTACGGGGAGAGACAAAAGAATTTCTTCTTGATTATAGCTCAACCTGACGGTTCTGAGTTCAGTGTTGAGAATTGCCTTGTGTTGGGTTAACCAATTCATACCCAAAATCACATCTATATCCTGGCCTTTCAGAACAATCATGTTAGCAGGAAAGTTCCATCCGACCATTGTTACTGGCACATGATAGGCCACTTCTCTAGTAAAAATGTGTCCCCCAGGTGAATGAATTTTAAATCCTTCTTTTGATTCATGGCATGAAATGTGATGTTGCTCCACAAATGTCTTGCTAATAAATGTATGCGAAGCACCAGAATCAAAAAGAATAATTGCAGGGTGACTGGCCACGAGAAATGTACCTATCATCACCGGTTCACCTTCCGGTGTAGTGGCCACTTGAGTATAGTATACCCGCCCCGTCTTCTTTGTATTCTTCCCCACATTATTTCCCTTGGGCTGAGCTGATTTCCCAGACCCTTTCTGAGCATTTGATTGATTCTGCTTGGGATATGGGCAGTCTTTGATGAAATGTCCAGACTTGCCACAATTAAAACACCCGGTTGAGGAGCTGGGCAAAGCAGGGAATCGAGTGCCCGGGGCACCCGGCTGATTTGGGGTAGTGGGGGCATTGTTGGGGCGAATAATGATTGGCTGTTTGAAAGGGAATGAGGGCGGTCGAGAGAAAGAACGATTTTGGCTAGAAGGCCGGATCACAAACCGTTGACTCTTTGCCTGGCCCTGATTAGACTTCTCACCACCAAATCCCTTATTCTTCCCGGAACCTGCATATTTTGCTTCAATAGATAAGGCTGTGCTGACAGCCTTTCCATACGTGAGATCTATGCAGGCAGCCATTTTTCTCTGTAATCGATCATTTAGCCCTCTCATAAAGCAGTTCTTTTTCTTTAAATCAGTATTCACCTGATCGATGGCATACTGCGATAGGTGATTGAACTTGTTGAGATATTGATTGACAGTATCTCCTCCTTGTTTCAGCTTCATGAACTCTTCTTGCTTTATATGCAGAACACCTTCGGGGTATGTAGTGCTCGCGGAAGGCCACTTTAAATTCTTCCCATGTGACTTGATGGTTGGCAGGTTGAATAGCCACAAAATTCCCCCTCCAGGTACTGGCAGGGCCGCGCAGTTGTTGCGCTGCGAAGAACGGCTTCTGTATCTCAGAACAGCGGAGAAGACCAAATTTTTGCTCAATAACCCGTATCCACTCATTAGCTTCCAACGGGTCCTCAGCCTTAACAAATAGTGGTGGACGGGTTTCAGAGAAATCCAGATATGTGGTTTCACGGGGGCCTTGCTGATAACCCCTTCCACCCTGCTGCTGGAATTGTTGGCCCGCCATTTCTCTAAGGAAGCGGGTATTGTCTGCAGTTGCGTTCACCAAGGCGGCAATCGCCTCGGCCAATGTGGGAGGAACCGGAGGTGGATTTGCGGTAACATCCCTTCCCCCAGAAGTTCCTGTTGCATCATGTCCTCGAGTCCTGGTAGGCATCTGAGGCAAAGAACATTTGAAGTAAACATAATATGC
Organism: Zea luxurians; assembly: GCA_029449295.1. Taxonomy (NCBI): domain Eukaryota; kingdom Viridiplantae; phylum Streptophyta; class Magnoliopsida; order Poales; family Poaceae; genus Zea; species Zea luxurians. The sequence goes on from JAOPSE010000012.1 coordinate 16,009,750, forward strand.
CAGAGAAACCTTCCATTTTACATTACTATAAAAAGTAATGATACAGACTCGATGTTATACAACAGGATACATTACCCATTATACAATAGTTCAACCTATTATACAACACACTACTTCTATTTCTACAAGCTATACTACTACTCCTGCTTCTGGTTGCTCTTGGCAGCTTCATCGTCAGGTGTGGGAGACCATACGTCGACCAACCTCAAAGAAGGAGGGGGCTTAAAAAGGTCTAACTCGCCACCAAGCGCTTCTCCCGCATTATGCGAGGGTCCGGCTTCTGACCTGACAGGATCCACAGGGACATGTGGGTGTAATTGCGAATACAGTACATGAACTTCCTCAGGTAAAGTATTGCAATATACCTGCAAGTTATCAATAGCAGTGCTAAGTTCTTTGACTCGTGCTCGAGCCTTCGCTTCCTTAGCCCAAGCTACTGAACGAGACTGTACTGCCCAATCAAGCGCCAAATCTCGATCAGCAAGTTGATCTTGCAGGGTGCGAATGTAACTTCTTAATTCATTTATTCGGTCACCGTCCGCAACCCATAAATTGGTCCTGCGATGTAACTCTGCTTGAAGTTGATTCACGCGAGCTTCGAGATCACCAATTGGATCGTTGCTCCCGCTACTGCTATCTTGCTCCCGCGGGGCAGGTTGGTGTCGAGGTACACCGATAGGTCCAGTATGCTTTCGTGCTGTCTTCCTTGTACGTGGCGACATTTTCTAAGGGGGAACTTTATTAGTACAATTCTTAGCATGATGCATGAATAATTACAGAATCAACCTTAGTTGATTCAACCTTCTATACATTGCACTCTTCCTATCTGGTCTTTGAAATAAACTCTTCAGAAATACTTAGGTAAGAAGAGAAGAAATTTTCTAGATAAGTCTAAGAAAATCTTTTTGAAGATGCTACATAAGATCTACCAAGAAGGGCTATGCTCTGATACCAGCTGTGACAGAACCTCCCAAGTAATTAGGCCCACCTACAGTTGTCCTTGTCCTTCGGACCTCAGACAACCCTGTAGGTGCCCCTGAACTACTTGATAAGTTCTGTATCTTTTTCCTTACCTTTCCAGGAACGTTTCACCCGTCTGGCAGACAATATGTTCATCGGAGATGTGGAAATGCGGAAGTGATTACATAAACTTACATTTATTTATAAAGTAGGAGAAAGTCATATAATATAGACCAGAGTATAAGCGAGTGCAGAAAAGTATTATTACAATACCTGGGAGGTAAAAGCTCCTCCCAATAAGTTCTTTACATAAAAGTTTTTAAGGAGGACCCGGTCCTCCGGCAGCTTCATTCTTGATTATCTTCACTTTTCACCACCTTGGTACAAAAACAACAAAAGTTTGTTGTCTCCTCACCTAAAAACAACGGGGGAATAAACCCTGAGTATGGGATTACTCAGCAAGTCTTACCCGACTAAGGAAAAGACTCTCAAGGGTATGCTGGTTATATGGGAGTCAAGGTAAGGCTTTTCAATAATCAAAGACTCTGATTGCAGAATTGCTTACTAAAGTGGATCCTTAAAATCCAATTTTATTGTCAGGTTAAGTAAAATTACCTGCAGCTAGAGTTCTTCTACCCTAGTTCAATCACTTGACCTGCACTAGCCAATTTCTTATCAACCCTTCATCTTCACTGGATTGCTACGTGTAAGTCAGTGGCCAAGTCTCCATAACCGCGGAGGTATGGCGATCCGAATCGATTATACTTAGCTGAGGATCTCCGATCACACGACATATGTAGAACTTAACCCTTGCATATGTCAACCCGCCACCGAGTTTCTTAAGACCAGATCAGGTTCACGCAAACCGAGAGCACAGATACACCACCGTCCAGCCTCTTGCCACGGAGGGTACACGCTACTCTAGCCACCGCTCCACGCCCATTTCGTGTTATCTTATTCTGGCCTTAGTCCACCCGAGGCAAAGCTTACCCATGACGAGGCATGTGACCAGTTAAAGGGTCCTCGGTCAGCAGGCTTACATCGAGAAGGCCCTTAATCGACTTAGACGGAGACACTACACCGAGACTCTCTTTCTCGTGCAAGTCACCCGCCCGGTCTCAGCTTAATTGTTTAACCCAAAGGTTGGTACCTGGCAGAGGTACATCTTTTCCGATGTTGAATCCATCACGGCCGTAATGGATCCACCATCAAGTTTTGTTTTCAAAAACATCCCATCCACTTTTGCCAAATCATCTTTTGTAAAAACAAAACATTTTGTTTTTCTAAAGCAATGCTAAGCATCAAAAATCTTTTGTAAAACGGGTGATCAAGGAAGGTAATTGAATTCAAGGAAGGTAATGCAGGAATTGTTTTAGCAATCAACTCCTTTCACCTAATGCATCAAGCAAGTCAAAAAGATTTTAAAACACAAGGGGGGTGGCAAATGCACCGGGGCTTGCCTTTGTTTATGGGTGAGTCAGGCTCCGATCCACAAATATCGAAGTAGAAACAGTTCTCAGCCTGTGTTTCCAAAGGTGGTGGTACTTGCTCTTCAGTGGCTTCCACTTCTTCCTCGTGTTCTAATCATAACCATATATATGTATAAGAATGAATGCCATGGGATGCTCATGAGTGTGTAAAGATAATATAAACTTATTATCTAAGTCTTGAGTACAACTTTCCTTCACGGAACTCCGAGAACTTAGGGTTTCCGGAGTTGGTAAAGGAGTTCACACGGCAGGGGGGGTGTTTTGGGGTTTGGTGATCAAACAAGGTCCAAATCAACCCAAATTCTACCCAAGGCTTCTAAATAATATGAGGAACTCATATTAAAATTTTGAGCATTTTTGGGATTATCATTTATCTTTTAAAAATCCAAAACTACTACCCTAAATTATTTTAAATACCTTAAAATTCCTAATTTACCCTAAAAATCATGAAACTATTTTTATTAAATTCTAGGGAAAATAAGAAGGCTAGGAAAATTAGTTTCATGATTTTACCATTTTTCTACATTTTTCTACATATTTCTAAAGTTCTTCTGAAAAAGAAAAAGGAAAATATTCAACAGTATTGGGCCAAAATCTAACCCGGCGGCCCGGCAACACAGGGAAACAGGGGAGCGCCCTCGCGCGCCCGCGCGCGTGCTGGCAGTTTTGCAGAAAAGCCCTCGATGATCTAAGGAATGTGCTAAGAATCCTCGACCACTATTTAACGTCTCGCTGACAGCTTACACAAGGGTCCCTGGAATTCCTTTTCTTCTCCAAATTAGTCCCCGACTGCGGCGCACTCATTGTTCACGCCTGCCGTGGTTCATACCGGCCATGGCCGGCGATGATTGCTCAAGCCGACAGTCGGGGAGGCTTTACCGACCTAAGACGGCCTCGGAACACACACCAATTTGACCCGAACACCCCGAGAACGGCCGGTCCACGTGCACGGCGGAAACCGAGCACGGGAGTACATGTTCCCGCCAAACCATGGTCGATCAGAGCAAACGGACGCCACCGTGAGCTTCACAAGTATGCAAGGGCACTAGAACAACACAAGGATTGGACAGTGACTTACCAGAGTAAGCTGGCCACGGGCGGGCTGTTTTGGGTGGCGCGGCGGACTGATTTGGGGGAAAATGGCAATTCAACGACTCTGGATGAAATTGGGGGTGGGGATTGAGGCTATAGGATCGTGAGAGGTTGTGATTTCACTGTGTGCAATCGATTTGAGAGAAGGTGGAGAGGGCAGTGTGAATTCCTGGTTGTACTCGAGCTTACTTGAAGAACAGCGAGCACCTCGCCGTGGACCCAATGGCTATTTATAGCTGTGGCGGTCCGGCGATCACCTCGAGGCCACGGACAACATCACTATCACATGTTGACCACGTCGGTAGACGGTACAGTGAGGGAGAACTACGGCATGAGCGCCACCGTGGCGGAATTCACTGAGTCACGGCGGCCGCCGGTGAGTAACTCCGGCCGAGCTCAGGAGATGGTGCCACGTACGAGCTACCCTTTTCTCGGTGTTATCCATCCAATACCCTGCATGATTCTGGATGGCGATCAACGACGGCGAGCTGAGCTAGCGTTTTGATCCATCCAAAACACTGTACCATGGCACATCTACTTCAGTCGCCTGAACCGGCCACGATCCAACCCAATTATCTCTAGATTCTTGTTAGGAACAGAGTGATCCCTCTTAATAAAATTTGTTCCCTAATCATCAGTCTCCAAACTTACTATAGGATTCTTGGATCAAAACCGAACGTATTTAAAGTTATGGCATGCTCAAATCGGTCCCATATCACTGTGACCACTTCTGTCTTCAGGTTCAGTTTCAGTTTCTTGATACAAGCCTGACAGAGCAACTTCAGGCTTATTTATTTCAGAATTCTTCATGGTACTAAGGCATGAGTTCTATAGCAAAGTTATTCTCCTTCCATAGATCTACAATATTGATGTGGTGACCTAGGGCAAAAACCCTAGAATTTGAAAGATACAATGCTCCAAAGTTGAGCCCTCAACACTGAATTTCAGACTTAGAATAGAACCTAATTGAGGTCCATTTTGCATTTAAGTCCAAAACTCAATATTTGGCTTTCAAGTCCACACATTTGTGAACCAAAGGACTTAAGAAACTTATTTGACTTGGTTTTTGCACTTTAGTCCCAAAAGTGGACTAATTTTGCACATAGGTCCCTAGGGTTGGGATTTAGGGTTTTCCAGGGTTCTAATTGAGATTTTTGGTTCCCAGGGGTATAAATGTGACTCAACTTTGTTTTTAGGGACATTTTATGACTCTTTCCCTAAAGCCTTTAGGTTTTCTCATCTTGGGTTAAGTTTTACCCCTTTGAGCCTGATTTAGGGTCACGTTTCCTATCCAGGGTCCTATTTGCAAAACACCAAAAACAATACACTTGTTTGAAATTGTTACCTAGTGAATGCACTCTAGGTGTGTCAAACATATGCAATGCCAATATTTATGATGTCATGCTCAAGTTTTAGTTACAGTAACACCAGGGGTGTTACAGGTTCCGAGGAAGAGGACGACCCCGACTTCGGTTGGGAATTCTCTAGCCTCAATGACCCCGGTGCCATGCGGGACTTCATGACCGCATGTGACCACTGCCTCTCCGGTTGTTCTGACGATGGCCACGGCCTTGACAACAAGGGTTACGGCCCAAGTCACGAATGTTTCCACGTCGATCAGGAAGATCACAACGAAGGCAACCACCTCGGTATGCCGGAGGTTGACGATCCCCCTGGGCTCGCATCTCGCGTTGACATCCCGTTGGAGCTAGCTGTGGTCCCAGTCCCTATGGGGGGTCGGGACATACAGCTCGAGCAAATCCGTGAGATGCAGGCCCGGGTCGACGCAAAAGCAGGCTGGCTTGTGCAGCTCCGACAGAACATCGAGCAGGAGTGGGCAGGCCGAACACTCGCCGGAGGGGCCTGTCATCGGGCCCAAGGCGTCCAGCGCCGCATCTCGACAATGCCAGGGCAGCGCTGCTCCCGGCCGTCAGCGGGTTCAGCCAGGACCTAGCTGCAGCGGCGATGCTACTTCGAGCCATGCCGGAGCCATCCACCACCGAGGGACGGCGTATCGAGGGCGAACTCAAGGATCTCCTGGAAGGCGCCGCAGTTCGACGAGCCGAGAGCTCCGCCTCCTGGAGGTGAGCTGACCCCTTGGAGCATCACATGGTGTCCTCCCGACGCATGCGGGAAGCCTTGGTCCATCTCGAGCGCACGCGGGACGAGGCGCCTGCCGCCCGGGATCGCCTCGGCAACGAGCACCACCATCTCGACCGTCGAGTCCACCTCGATGAGAAGGTGCGCTGAGGCTACCATCCCAGGCGTGTGGGACGCTGCGACAGCGAGGAGGATCGCAGTCCTTCACCCAAACCACCCGGTCCATGAGTCTTCAGCCGGGCCATACAACGAGCGCCGTTCCCTGCCCGTTTCCGAGCCCCGACTACCATCACCAAGTACTCAGGGGAGACGAGGCCGGAGCTGTGGCTCACGAACTACCGACTGGCATGCCAGTTGGGAGGGGCGGATGATGACAACCTCATTATCCGTAATCTACCCCTTTTCCTCTCCGACGCCGCCCGAGCCTGGCTGGAGCATCTGCCTCCTGCGCAGATCTCCGACTAGGACGATCTGGTCAAGGCTTTCGCGGGAAACTTCTAAGGCACGTACGTGCGCCCTGGGAACTCGTGGGATCTCCGAAGCTGCCGCCAGCAGCCAGGGGAGTCCCTCCGAGAGTACATCCGGCGGTTTTCAAAGCAGCGCACCAAGCTGCCCAACGTTACCGACTCGGATGTCATCGGGGCTTTCCTCACCGGCACCACATGCTGAGACCTGGTGAGCAAACTGGGGAGCAAGACTCCCACCCGTGCGAGCGAACTGATGGACGTCGCCACCAAGTTCGCCTCGGGCAGGAGGCGGTCGAAGCCATCTTCCGAAAGGACAAGCAGCCTCAGGGAGAGCCGAAGAAAGATGCCCCCGAGGCGTCCGCCCAGCGGGGCACGAAGAAAAAGGCCAAGAACAAGTCACAAGCGAAGCGCGACGCCGCCGACGTGAATCTCATCGCTGCGGTCGAGCACAGGAACCCTCAGAAACCTCCTGGAGGGGCCGACGCGTTCGACAAGATGCTCAAGGAGCCGTGCCCCTATCACCAGGGTCCCATCAAGCACACCCTCGAAGAATGTGTCATGCTCCGGTGCTACTTCCATAAGACCGGGCCCCCGGCGGAAGATGGCAAGGGCCATGACAACAACGAGAAGGAGGGCGGCAAGGAAGAGGAGTTCCTGGAGGTCCACAATTGCTTCATGATCTACGGCGGGCAGGCGGCGAACGCCTCGGCTTGGCACCACAAGCAGGAGCGCCGGGAGGTCTGCTTGGTGAAGGTGGCAGCGCCAGTCTACCTAGACTGGTCCGACAAGCCTATCACCTTCGACCGAGGCGACCACCCCGACTTCGTGCCAAGCCCAGGAAGGTACCCGCTCGTCGTCGATCCAATCATCGGCAACGTTAGGCTCTCCAAAGTCCTCATGGGCGGAGGCAGCAGCCTTAACATCATCTACGCCGAGACCCTGGAACTCTTGGGGGTTGATCGGTCCGAGGTCCGGGCCGGTGCGGCACCCTTTCACGGGATCGTGCCTGGAAAGCGTATCCTCCCCCTCGGATGGATCGACTTACCCGTCTGCTTCGGGACTCCCTCCAACTTCCGAAAGGAAGCTCTTACCTTCGAGGTCGTCGGGTTCCGAGGAACCTACCATGCGGTGTTGGGAAGGCTGTGTTACGCCAATTTCATGGCCGTCCCCAACTACACCTACCTCAAGCTCAAGATGCCGGGCCCAAACGGGATCATCACCGTCGGATCCACGTACCACCACGCGTACGAATGCGACGTGGAGTGTGTGGAGTACACTGAGGCCCTCGCCGAGTCCGAGGCCCTCATCGCCGACCTGGAACGCCTCTCCCAGGAGGCACCCGACGCGAAGCGGCACACCGGCAACTTCGAACTAGTCGAGGCAGTCAAGTCCGTCTCTCTCGACCCCAGCAACGATGCCAGCAGGAAAGTCCGGATCGGCTCCGAGCTCGACCCCAAACAGAAGCAGTGCATGTCGACTTTCTCCGTGCAAACGCCGAAGTCTTTGCGTGGAGTCCCTCGGACATGCCTGGCATACCGAGGGATGTCGCCGAGCACTCACTGGACATCAGAGCTGGAGCCCGACCCGTGAAGCAAACCCTACACCGTTTTGACGAAGAAAAGCGCAGGGCCATAGGCAAGGAGATCCATAAGCTACTCGCGGCAGGGTTCATCAAAGAGGTATTCCATCCCGAGTGGTTAGCTAACCCTGTTCTTGTAAGGAAGAAGGATGGGAAATGGAGGATGTGTGTAGACTACACTGGTCTAAATAAGGCATGTCCAAAAGTTCCCTACCCTCTACCTCGCATCGATCAAATTGTGGACTCTACTGCTGGGTGCAAAACCCTGTCATTCCTCGATGCCTACTCAGGCTATCACCAAATCAAGATGAAAGAGTCCGACCAGCTCGCAACTTCTTTCGTCACACCTGTTGGCATGTACTGTTACACTACAATGCCATTTGGTTTGAGGAATGCAGACACCACCTACCAGAGGTGCATGAACCACGTGTTCGGAGAACACATGGGCAGAACGGTCAAGGCTTACGTCGATGACATCGTTGTCAAGACGAAGAAAGCTTCCGACCTCCTCTCTGACCTTGAAACGACATTCAAGTGTCTGAGAGCGAAAGGCGTGAAACTCAATCCCGAGAAGTGTGTCTTCGGAGTCCCCCGAGGCATGCTCCTTGGAATCATTGTCTCTGAGCGGGGCATCGAGGCCAACCCAGAGAAAATCGCGGCCATCACCAACATGGGACCGATCAAAGATTTGAAAGGAGTACAGAAGGTCATGGGATGCCTTGCGGCTCTGAGCCGCTTCATCTCACGCCTTGGCAAGAAAGGCTTGCCTCTGTACCGCCTCTTAAGGAAGGCCGAGCGCTTCACTTGGACCCCCGAGGCCGAGGAAGCCCTCAGAAACCTTAAGGCGCTCCTTACAAACACACCCATCCTAGTGCCCCCCGCTGCAGGAGAAGCCCTCTTGATCTACGTAGCCGCAACCACTCAGGTGGTCAGCACCGCGATCGTAGTCGAGAGATGAGAAGAAGGGCATGCACTGCTCGTCCAGAGGCCAGTCTACTTCATCAGCGAAGTGCTTTCCGAGACCAAAGTCTGCTACCCGCAGATCCAGAAGCTGCTCTACGCAGTGGTTCTGACACGACGAAAGTTGCGACACTACTTCGAGTCTCATCCGGTGACTGTGGTGTCATCCTTCCCCTGGGGAGATCATCCAGTGCCGTGAGGCCTCGGGTAGGATAGCAAAGTGGGCGGTGGAGCTCATGGGTGAAACGCTATCATTCGCCCCTCGGAAGGCCATAAAATCTCAGGTCTTGGCAGACTTCCTGGCTGAGTGGACTGACACCCAGTTACCAACAACTCCAATCCAACCCGAGCTCTGGACCATGTACTTCAATGGGTCACTCATGAAAACAGGAGCTGGCGCTGGCTTGCTCTTCGTTTCACCCCTCGGAAAGCATATTCGCTACATCATACGCCTCCATTTTCCGGCATCAAACAACGTGGCCGAGTACGAGGCTCTGGTTAACAGGCTGCACATCGCCGCCGAGCTAGGGGTCCGGTGCCTCGACGCTCGTGGCGACTCGCAGCTTGTCATCGACCAAGTCATGAAGAACTCCCACTGCCGCGACCGGAGGAAGGAAGCCTACTGCGACGAAGTCCGGCGCCTGGAAGACAAGTTCTACGGGCTGGAGCTCAACCACATCGCTTGACGGTACAACAAGACTGCGGATGAGCTAGCGAAGATAGCCTCGGGGCGGACAATGGTTCCCCCGGACGTCTTCTCCAGAGACCTACATCAACCATCCGTCAAGATCGACGACACGCCCGAGCCCGAGGAAGCCTCGGCCTAGCCCGAGGTACCCTCGCCCGAGCCCGAGGAGGCCTCAGCCGAACCCGAGGTACCCTCGGCCATCGAGGAGGAGGCCTTACCCGTCGAGGGGGAACAGAATAGGGTCACGCCAGATCCGAACTGGCAGACCCCGTACCTAGAATATCTCCTCCAAGGAGAGCTTCCCCTCGACAAGGCCAAAGCTCGGCGACTGGCTCGGCGTGCCAAGTCGTTCGTCTTGCTGGGTGATGAAAAGGAGCTCTACCACCGCATCCCCTCGGGCATCTTCCAACGATGCATATCCATCGCCCAAGGACAAGAGCTGTTACAAGAAATACACTCGAGGGCTTGCGGCCACCATGCAGCACCTCGAGCCCTCGTGGAGAATGCCTTCCGACAAGGTTTCTACTGGCCAACCGCGGTGGCCGATGCCACTAGGATTGTTCGCTCCTGCCGGGGGTGTCAATTCTACGCAAAGCAGACACGCCTGCCCGCTCAGGCCCTGTCGACGATACTCATCACTTGGTCGTTTGCTGTGTGGGGTCTAGACCTCGTCGATCCCTTGCAGAAGGCACCTGGGGGCTTCTCGCACCTGCTGGTCGCCATCGACAAATTCTCCAAGTGGATCAAGGTCCGACCCTTGACCAGCATCAGGTCCGAGCAGGCGGTGGTGTTCTTCACCGACATCATCCATCGATTCGGGTCCCAAACTCCATAATCACTGACAATGGCACACAGTTCATCAGAAAAAAGTTCCTGGACTTCTGCGACGACCACCACATCCGTGTGGACTGGGCCGCCATAGCTCACCCCATGACGAATGGGCAGGTGGAGCGTGCCAACGGTATGATTTTGCAGGGACTCAAACCGAGGATCTACAATGACCTTAATAAGTTCGACAAGCGGTGGATGAAAGAGCTACCCTCGGTGGTCTGGAGTCTGAGGACGACGCCGAGTCGTGCCATGGGTTTCTCGCCGTTTTTTCTAGTCTATGGGGCCGAGGCCGTCCTCCCCACGGACTTAGAATACGACTCCCCGAGGACCAGGGCGTACAACGACCGAAGCAACCAGACCAGCCGAGAGGACTCGCTGGACCAGCTCGAAGAGGCTCAAGACGTTGCCTTACTACATTCGGCACGGTACCAGCAGTCGCTGCGACGCTACCACACCCGAAGCGTTCGGCCCCGAGGCTTCCAAGTGGGAGACTTGGTGGTTCGTCTGCGACAGGACGCCCGAGGGCGCCACAAGCTCACTCCTCCCTGGGAAGGGCCCTTCATCATCGCTAAGATTTTGAAGCCCGGAACATACAAGCTGACCAACGACCAAGGTGAGGTCTACAGCAACGCTTGGAACATCCAACAGCTATGTCACTTCTACCCTTAAGATGTTTTAAGTCGTTCATGTACCTCGTTTTCTTTACATACATGAAGTCTAACCGTCAAGGAAGGGTCGGCCTTGCCTCAGCAAAGCCCGACCCTCCCTCGGGGGCTAGAAGGGGGGAACCCCCTCTGCATCAAAATTTTTCTTGGAAAAAATTTTCTACCAAAGCGACCTTTGTGCTTTCGACTTCCGTATCGATAGCGAGATCCTGAAAACGACGAGAGTACACGTAAGCGGCAAGGCCGACCGAGCTGAGGAACTCCTACGCCTCCGGGATACTGATACCTCACTCATCACCTTCCACGAGAAGTAACTCACGCTCAGATAAGTGATCCTGCTACCGAACAAGTCCAAACACTTGGGTAGAAAACGACTCTCGTGCCTTCTCGACTGTATCAATAATGGAATCCTCCAACCAAATGAGAGTGCACATAAGCGGCAAGGCCGACCGAGCCAAGGAACTCCTACGCCTCCGGGATATAGATACCTCACTCATCACCTTCCGCGAGAAGTAACTCTCGCTTGGATAAACGATTTTGCTACTGACAGACAAGTCGTGATGCTCGAAACGAGAGGAAAGAAAACACAGCTTTTTAACACAACGATAAAGTTTTTAGGCCTCGGCGACCGTGAAAAGCATGTGCATGTACAGACAAACTGTTCCTGCAGGTTCAGGCATCGGCAGGGGGATCAGCAGCACCCTCGGCGTTGTTTCCACCCTCGGCGGAACCTGGCCCGGCCTTGAACGACGACCCGGGCAAAGGGACCTCCACCCAAGGGAGGACGCCAGCACCGCGCCAGCGGATGTCTTGGCCAAGCTCCAGCTGCTGCTGCCACATCTTCCTCGGCCTAGGAAGCTTTCGGGCCGATGAAGTCTCTTTTCGAGCCGACTCCGCCTTTGTCCGCGCCAACACCGCTGCCTCCGGCTCCGGCTCATCGCAGAGCAGCCGAGGGTTCTAAGAACTAAGCAAGAGAGGCCTAGAGCGGCAAGGCCGACCGAGCTGAGGGACTCCTACGCCTCCGGGATACGGATACCTCACTCGTCACCTTCCGCGAAAGGCAACTCACGCTCAGTTAAGTGGTTTGGCTAGCCAACAGGCAAGTCCCAGCGCTCGAAATTAGGAAGAAACACAGCTTTATACTCGAATACCCAAATGTTCAGGCCTCGACAGCCGCAAAGAACAAACACATATACTTGGGGTAACTATGCTACACTGGCTTAGACATTGGCAGAACCCTCGGTGGTTCTCCCGACCTACGACAAATGTCTAAGTACTTGAAGCGGTTACATTTTGCTCCGACAAAAACCCAGTATATCCCCTTACAAACGGGACTCTGGTTCTGTTCCCGCGGGTATGAACAACCTCCAGACCAGAGGGCCCGCGGGATAACGAACTCCAAGCGGCTCGCCGGCGACCACCACCTCAGCACCGACAATAGCGACTACTTGCGCGCCAGCGCCACGCCGATGAATGGCGGACGCCCTAGCCTGCACCGGCAGATCCCCACTCAAGTCCTCGCGGACGGGCAGGCCCCGACCTCCGCGTGGAGGCGTCGTGCCAGAGTGAGGATAAGACAATCCAAGAACACGAACGCCGCCTATGCGGCGTACGACGTCTTGGACGATCCCCCGGTGCGCACGGCGCAACGGTTGCCCGTGCAAGGGACGGACGGCCACGCCCGGATCCAGCGGCAGGAGGTAGCGTCGGAGGCCGCGATAGAACCAACTGAGCCAGTGAGCCAAGCACGCTGGAGCTGACGACGCTTGTGACCGACCGGTCCGTGTTACCGAAGTTCGTCCCCTCCGCAAGGCCGGTGAGCGCCTTCTCCCCTGAATGCTGAAGGAAGAGACGACCTGCCAGCCCATGCGGGAGGTAGAACCCCGGCTCAGCTCGCCCTCCGCCACAGCAAGGATGACGAAGATCCTTGAAGCTGAGGGCGGGGCGGAGGCCGCAGCCCGGCTTGCTTCTCCCCACCAATCTGACCATTGGTGAGGGAATGCAGCCAAGCTGCACGACAAAAATCCTTGAAGCCGAGCGATGGCTGAAGGGCGCCGATCTCCACGAGGCCGCGCTCCTCCAACGACAGCAAGAAGAAGGCTACGCTGGTGCACCCCATCCGGGGGCTCGAAAGGTGGAAGGGCGCAATGCATGAGGGGAGAACGAAGGCATGGCCACTGCCTGGGGGATCGATCCCCTTTTATAGGCAGACCTCCTCACTTGCACCCCTTAGCGTCATGGGCAAAGTCTCCACTAACATACTCCAGGGTTGTCCCCCTACGACACGGGGGCTGGGTCCCACACGTCATATAAGCTGATCCGAAGCGCGAAGAAGGCGAACCGCCGCACGCGAGGCATGCAACCGCCCCGCGGTTACAGGCGTTCTCCCATCTTCGCAGAAACCGGTGGTCGAAAGGGTGGACTGCCACACGACAGGTGTGGCGGAACCGCCCGAATTATTCCAACTTAAGTGCCTAAGTCCCGCCTTAGAGGCTAGACCACACTTAAATAGGAATAAACCGTCAGTCCCTCGGATCTAGTCCGATAAAGCCACTTAACCAGGATCGAATACCACTAGCTCACACGAAGGTGAGGCATAGAGAAATACAATAAAACATAATACCACAGATTTAATAAATATCATTAGTGATTACATTATCGGAGTTTCAGAAATAATAACCATAAATTTTAATGCAGCGGAAATAACTAACGGAGAAAACCGAGTAACATGGCGAAGCCTGGCCACGCTACTCCTCCTGGTCCTCTCCTGCGGAAGCAATAACCCACTTGACCGTCTGTCCCGGTGGCAGGGACGAAAGCCAAGTCACACCATCAACCAAACATCCTAAGAAGTACCTGCAAAAATTATGCCACAAGCAAGGCTGAGTATACTAATACTCAGCTAGACTTACCCGGTGTGAGGAGTCTACTCCTCTACCTCTAGACATGCAGTTGTTTGGCTGTGGGATTTGGTTGCCAAAAGCACTAGCTGAGTTTCTAAATCAAGATTTTAACTTTGTCAAAATTAAGTGTGACTCTCTTAAGGCTAAAAATGTACTATCTACTCATACATAGTAGCAAGCATTTTTAGCAATCAATATCTTGTATCATCTCAACACAGTTCCACTTGTTACTCAATGCAGTACAATGGATCAAGCAGTCTCATTAGCTGCGAGAAGCAGACGATTCGAATCAAGTTTTTATCCTTGCAAGGTAAACCTAAACACACGACATGCAGGGGCACTCCGTCCCCACACATATCAACCGTCCCCATCGATTCCCTGGCAACAGAAAGGGGCTCACCGCCTTGGCGTACAATGCCTCACTGACCCCGACTGGCCGTCGTGCAGTGACCGCACTTGTACCCACCATAACCGGAATGGGAGACCTCGTCTCAGGTCGCGTGAGGAGGGCAATCTGCGGGCAGGTTCACTCAGGTACTAGGCTTACCGATTTACCATATTTCTCGGTATGTGTTTAGTACGTTCAAACGCTTGACACAGGTATCCGCACGTTAATCCTTATTCCAATTTCACCTCGTAGACCACGCATCCCCATGGACCCGTGTCCACAGACCATCACCATTCTGTTATCAAAGTGGATACAACCAATTCCTGACCTCGCGCGAGTGCTAGAAAAATCACTCGACTTCTACCGAGATCCTATTTAATAAAGTAGCTACTCGTCTTGGCATACTAGTATTCATCTCAATGGGGTTCCTGAGATCATGCAACTAGGGTTTCAAACAACTCCTACACTTAAGTGCACAAACAATCCTACAATCATTAAGTGTAGTAAAATAGCATAAATAACAGGTTATGCATAAAACCGGGGCTTGCCTTTAATCAAACACTTAAGTAGTGTTTGCTGGGGGAGGTACTCGCTTGGCGAGCATCCACTGGTTAAGTCCATTCTTCAGGTCGTCCACCAACGGCATCTTGTGGTTGGCACCACATCACTGGCTCGATCATCATCTCTCGGTCCTATATGAGGTGCAAGATGCATATGTATGAATATAATGAAATAGCACAAGATACTTTAAGTACACGCTAGCGAATTAAACACTAAGTAGCGAGACATCACAAGCAACCATACACACTAGCGTTAGCTAACTACATATCATCGAGCACACAACATTAACATCACAAAAAGACGACAAACATTTTGTATATTTACGCAACACAAATACGACCTCATAAATACAGGCGTTTATTTAATTTGCTACGGCTTTTCGTTAGTTCTTCCATTTATCACACAAAAGCATCCAACACAAGTTTAACCGATGACATATGCATCAATGTCTATGGAAATTTATAACACAATCAACTAAAGAAGAAACATACAAAACATGACACACGTGCATTATTAAGCTTAGTCATGGCAAGTCTACATTACTTAGGTGTCAACCAAACATTTTTAGCAAATAGGGTGAACTAAACATTCATTTGCTCACTTGCAGAATTTTGGACAGCAATACAGCCGTTACTTGTTTTAATCATAACTTTTCAAATATTAATCCAAAACTAGCAAACTAGGACTTTCTGGAAAGCTTAGAAAGTGCTCTACAACTTTGGTATTATCATCTCAACAAGATTCAACACCTAGCAAGGTTAAAACAGCTAATCCAACAGCTCTGTCCAGATTTGGACAGATTCAGACTTGCAACTTCAAAAATTCACAACTGAAGATTCAGACATCCAAACAAGGTGATCCTAGACTTTCTGGAAAGGTAATAAAATTTTCTACATATCATTTATAAATATTTCAAGGTGATTCAATGTTTAACTAAGGACAAAAGACACTAGGAGGCTTTGCTGTCCAGAATTGGACAGATTCAGTCTTCAGACTTTAAACATCCATAACTTAATCTTCAGATCACCAAAAATAGTGATCCAAGACTTTTTGGAAAGCTTGGCAATTGCACTACATAACTTTTATAATCACTAAGAAGTGATTCTGTGCTTAACTGCATCAAACAACGCAGGTTTCAAAATCTGTTCTGACGGTGGACAGAACACAGCAACCAAGTTGTAAAATTCATAACTCTTAAACCATCAGGCCTTTAGTTATGACATTTTAACACAAGCAAGATAAGAAAAGCATCTACAACTTTCTTATAAGGACCATGAACAGATTGCAACATTAAATTGAGCAAACAATGCAGTTTCTGAAATCTGTACAGAATTTGGACAGATTCAGTTACTGAATTTGTAAAAAGCATAACTCCTAAACGATCAGACTTATGCCTGTCAAATTTTAACACCAGCAAGACAATAAAGTTATCTACCACTTTTCTATAGCACATATCTACAGAAAATACAATTTAGTTCATCAAACATACAGCACAACTAAAACAGTACGTGCAGCCCAAAACAGAAATTAATAAATTTCAGCTCCTATACAATTCAAGAATTGCCATGTTCTAGAGACTTAAATCATTCTAACACCTTGACAATTGTTAGAGTTAAAATAACTAAGTGAGAACTAACATGTAGACTTGCTAATTTTGATACAAGTTATTTTGCGCACTAAAAGTACCATACTCAATTAACAATGCATTATCTATAACAATCAATATCGAAGCGCTTTTCACCAATAGTTTGCATTTTAATTTAGACATCACCTAAGCACTACTACTTTTCATTCGCAACCATAACCATACACATTTAGACCACAACAAGCAATTCATCGCGACTACAAACTTAACCAAAGCTATCTAACAAGTCGGCTAGCCAGAGAAACAATATAGGCCGCTATACTTCACACGCGTCGGCTAGTCTATTATTATCGAAATCTGAGACACAACATGTATATGACAATCACTTAACGAAATCGACTCCCACTTAACATGAGTTGGTTAATCGCAGTATTGGACTTAGCGAACCAGTTTAGACATCACAACTCAAAAACATGGGTTGGAGCAGATTAATCAGCTTTTCCTAATCATTGCTCAACTTAAAGTTGTTACTACACAGGTCACTTAAAATGGCACATTTTTGGGATCTAACATAGAGGCAATTACACATGGCGTAAAACTCCATAAGACTACATTTGCTACTGAAGGACCTGAAGCACTTATGTGCATATCTTAACGGATTGTTCTTCAATTTTAACACGGACCGACTTATGAACGCTACTCGCCTCCAATAATTATTGGACTGCGATAACACTCATATAAGACCTCTAACCGATCAACAAGACATTTATTTATCCAAAGGGGCATGGAATGTGATGATTGACAAAGCGAAGCATCACATTGCCATACAACAAAAATCATGACAACACCGATAGATACTATCCACTAATCGTTTGAAAAATTAAACTTACTTCTCGCTTGCCACTACATCACTCCTTAATCACACAACCATCACGAGCATCCTTCACACGATTATATAATAGCGACCTAAGCGTCGTGTCACAATACATACATCTTTCCTCATTGCGAGTATAACCACATCACGGCATATACCCGCACACCTCAAACAAACATCTCACGCCGCCACTACTATATCACACCACGGCACTCACACACCTACGTGCACTAATTAAATCCTCGCATCCCACGTATTTCCAATTTACCCATCACATTAAACAACACAACATGTTTGCTTACCAAAACGTGAAGGCAACCTTGCTACGGCCTATAACCAAAACATTTTTATACCCACACACATTTCAACACCAATGTACACCACATCGACCAAAATATAATTATACAAACTACAAATCGCACACATCAACAATCGCTTGTTCTTTAACCGCAAATGCGATCCTACTAACGTGTATAGCCGAAACATATTACACACATCCACATATATACATGCATTGCCCGACATCAACCAAAGCATATGTATTATAAACTATAAATCAATCAACCTGAACGAGTCGTGACTAGACGCATGGCTGTCCACATGGCTCGGTATTTCGTCGAACGGGCAAAGCGCGAAGCGCGGCGTCGACACTAGCTGCGATTAGACACACGCAACAGTTCAACATTTTTACCGAGCACACAAATAAAAATATATATATATCTAATAGCAGCAAGGGCAGCGGGGGTTTTCTCACCACGGGTTTCAACGGCGTCGCGGATGGGCTGCGCAAAACAGCGAGCACACGGCGGGCGTCGACGGCGCGCTGTCCATGGGGCTCCACAAAACAGCGAGCCGGCAGCGCGCGAAGTTGGGGCTGCGTAGATCGGCGGTGGAGCTCGCTGCTGGAATTTTATGGGCGCCCTGGACAGTGAGCTGGGCGGCATTGGCCTCTCGCCATGGGTGGAGCTCGGATGGGGGGAAATGCTGCCATGGGAGAGGAGTTTGGTTGTCCTCCATGGCTGTTCAGATCTCAGGCGCAACAGGGATTGTTCTAGGCGCTGAAACATGGAGAGGAGCAAAGGGAGGATGGGGGAAGATTGCAGGGCGTCGTGGGAGGAAGAGGTGGGCGAGCTGCTGCTCGCCGTGGACGACGGCGGCTCGCTGCTGCTGCTGTTTATGGGGAAGAGGGGAGGAGAGGGGCCGGGGCGGCATGGCTCCTACTGCTGTCCATGGAAAATAAAAAGGACGCAGGAACAGCAGGGGAAGGGAGGTCGTCGGCCTGCACTTGTGCTCGTCCAGGGGAAACAGGGAGGGCGCAGGGAGGGTCGAGCCCATGGAGGAGCAGGGCGTCGCGCCCTGGCTGGAGAGCGCCTGCTCCAAGGGAGCTCGGCCATTTGCAGCAGTGGCAGGGGGCGTCCATGGCGGCTGGCCGAGCAAAGGTGTCGGCCATGGGAACTGCTGGCAGCCATGAAGCAGAAAGGGGGCGCTGGGAGGTGGAGCCGTGGTCCTGCGCGCGTGCTGGAGCCGGCCCAAGGAAGGGGAGGAGACGCCATGGATGGACAGGGAGGGAGCCAAGCCTGCTGCCGTGGAGCAAGGAGGAAGAAAGGGAGTGGCGGCTGCATTTTTTTGAGGGGTGGGAGTGCAAAAATGCCTCCACTTGCAAGGAGATGGCTCCTATTTATAGAGAGGCACTAGGGCTAGGGTTTTCTTAGTGGGCTGGGCCAGGTTAGAATGGGCTTGGCCCAAAACATGAAATCGGGTCGCGCTAATTTATTTTCCGGAATAAAAATGTTCCTGCGGATTTCGTCTGTACGCGGAACAGAGTGGAACAGAGTTCGGACGAACGGACGACTACGCGATTAACTTGGTCGAGAGTTTGGTTTGACTTTGCTCGAAAATAATTCCCTACGCGTGATTTGAAAATAAATCGTCCTGAGATTCTATCGGCTTTGGATTTTTAGTCGGATAAGGCGAATCGTGATATTTTAAAATCGTTGCCGATACGGGGTGTTGAGTTCGGTTCGGACATGAGATATTTGGTCGAGTCGGATAAAATTGATTAGAGGACGACAATTTGAGTATTCCGTGTGAGAGTACGAAGTCGGATTAATTTTTGGACATAGATCGAACATCGAGAAATCGGAGTCGGACACAGCTCGACTAGCAGCTGCCGAGCGTTTGATTAAATGAGCTTTAGACGAGATTTATAAATCGAGATTGAGTATCGAGTTTTGCATCCGTGCCAAGAATTAAAAATTTTAACACGCTCCAAACTTGGTTGTTTCTCGCGATCGATTAACTCTGAATTCGGTGAACTTCCATGAGAAAGCCTGATAGACAGAGATAGACATGATCGAGAAATAGAAATTTTCACTGAGCATCCGAGATTAGGATAAATCTTTCGACATAACCCGAAATAGACACCTGGGGTGTCACAGCCTTCCCCCTTAAAAAGAATCTCGTCCCGAGATTCGAATGAGGATCTTTAAGGGTGGAGAAGCATGTAACTCCCAGACTGAAGATAGATGCAAATTCATGAGAGGGTATCTGACAAGATACTGAAGACAGATTTGGTTAGAATATCGCGACATATCAAGACAAAATGCAGCGATCATTCTGAGAATGTCCACAAAAGATAGAGCATCGGTGTAGTCTTATAATGGATCACAACTATTAACCACGATACCAGCGCGTGCCGAGCAGCTCAACCATGTGTGCACCATAGTAGGCTCTCGGTTTCGTCGCGACACCATCAGTCGTTAGTCATGACACCATTACTAAACGTAACCAATGAAAAATTCACTTGGCATAATTAGATGGAGCCCATGAGAGTATGGCTCAGAAAAATAAGATCATGACAGGAGTTGAAACATAGATTTTTGGCAAAAGAGCATCACATGAGAATTTTTCTTCCACTCAGAGAACTATTTTATGATCAACATGGAGATTATCAGATCAGATATTAGCACGAGATTTGATATGAGGACGAACCGACCATGAGATCAAAATAGATTGTTGAGCTTTTAGAGACATGAGAGAACCAAGGACAACAGCGAAATCCATTAATCCACATGGATATGCCATTTAAAGATAAGGTTGGCAAAAACAACGTCATGATGCCTAGAGAAAGAGCATCGGAAAGACTAGAAATGAGAGATTAGATTGATCGACATCCGATACTTGAGAATGGGTTATAGCGGATAACCAGATAATAGGGCAGAATCATAGGGGACCCCGAGATTCGGATGATAAAGCCAACATGATTCACAAGAAAGAGGATTACCAGATCTAGGCAAAAGGAGAGGTAGGCAAACAGGATCAGCTAGGATGATTAACAGAAATACTATGACGTTTTAGGAGCAAGGATTTATGGAAAGAAACAGGGCCTTGATAGGGTTTGCGCAACTAGACACCACCAACAATTTTTTTTGACACTACAAGTGTACAAGGAAGCTTTAGCCGATTTAGGGGTCAAGCTATGGGAATCTACAAGTTGTGTAGGTGTAAATTCAAGTGTAAAACACACAAGGGCTAGAAACATGGGGGTTTACAAGTTGTGTAGGTGTAAATTCAAGTGTAAAACACACAAGGGCTAGAAACACCAAAACAAGCACATGAAATTTTTTTTAAAAGGTTTTACTTGCTAACCACAAGGTTGTTTGGAGTGGGGGGTCCTATTGGCTAGTTATGGGCAAAAAGGTTGAACAACTACAACATTCCCTAGATAGCAAGACAAGAGAAGCACATAACACAACCTAGTCAAGACTATCATGGCACATAGGATAAGACAATATTTTTTTTTGCAGTTCATAGCATTACATCACATTATTCACAAGTTCATATTATTGGAATAGAGGTGAGAGAAGCATGTTGATGCACAAGAAACAATTATGCGACAATCATGATGCATGCTCATTCTAGTCGTCTTCTCAGACCTAACTAATTTTTCGGATGCTTGCTATAGCATCCTTATTAATAGTAGTAATAGCCTTTATGGCCTAAATAACTAGCCACCTAGCTACCCATCTATTTCCTAAGGCTTCACGTCCTAGGTCTATCCTTATCGTCCTGATATCTATCCAACTTTGGTTTCTAAGCAAGTTTTACTTTAGAAAAGGTTGGTAATCATGACTTATTGACTTCTCTGTACTGGTATTCGCTCCGATACCAGCTGTGGCGGAACCGCTCGAATTATTCCAACATAAGTGCCTAAGTCCCGCCTTAGAGGCTAGACCACACTTAAATAGGAATAAACCGTCAGTCCCTCGGATCTAGTCCGATAAAGCCACTTAACCAGGATCGAATACCACTAGCTCACACGAAGGTGAGGCACCGAGAAATACAATAAAACATAATACCACAGATTTAATAAATATCATTAGTGATTACATTATCGGAGTTTCAGAAATAATAACCATAAATTTTAATGCAGCGGAAATAACTAACGGAGAAAACCGAGTAACATGGCGAAGCCTGGCCACGCTACTCCTCCTGGTCCTCTCCTGCGGAAGCAATAACCCACTTGACCGTCTGTCCCGGTGGCAGGGACGAAAGCCAAGTCACACCATCAACTAAACATCCTAAGAAGTACCTGCAAAAATTATGCCACAAGCAAGGCTGAGTATACTAATACTCAGCTAGACTTACCCGGTGTGAGGAGTCTACTCCTCTACCTCTAGACATGCAGCTGTTTAGCTGTGGGATTTGGTTGCCAAAAGCACTAGCTGAGTTTCTAAATCAAGATTTTAACTTTGTCAAAATTAAGTGTGACTCTCTTAAGGCTAAAAATGTACTATCTACTCATACATAGTAGCAAGCATTTTTAGCAATCAATATCTTGTATCATCTCAACACAGTTCCACTTGTTACTCAATGCAGTACAATGGATCAAGCAGTCTCATTAGCTGCGAGAAGCAGACGATTCGAATCGAGTTTTTATCCTTGCAAGGTAAACCTAAACACACGACATGCAGGGGCACTCCGTCCCCACACATATCAACCGTCCCCATCGATTCCCTGGCAACAGAAAGGGGCTCACCGCCTTGGCGTACAATGCCTCACTGACCCCGACTGGCCGTCGTGCAGTGACCGCACTTGTACCCACCATAACCGGAATGGGAGACCTCGTCTCAGGTCGCGTGAGGAGGGCAATCTGCGGGCAGGTTCACTCAGGTACTAGGCTTACCGATTTACCATATTTCTCGGTATGTGTTTAGTACGTTCAAACGCTTGACACAGGTATCCGCACGTTAATCCTTATTCCAATTTCACCTCGTAGACCACGCATCCCCATGGACCCGTGTCCACAGACCATCACCATTCTGTTATCAAAGTGGATACAACCAATTCCTGACCTCGCGCGAGTGCTAGAAAAATCACTCGACTTCTACCGAGATCCTATTTAATAAAGCAGCTACTCGTCTTAGCATACTAGTATTCATCTCAATGGAGTTCCTGAGATCATGCAACTAGGGTTTCAAACAACTCCTACACTTAAGTGCACAAACAATCCTACAATCATTAAGTGTAGTAAAATAGCATAAATAACAGGTTATGCATAAAACCGGGGCTTGCCTTTAATTTAACACTTAAGTAGTGTTTGCTGGGGGAGGTACTCGCTTGGCGAGCATCCACTGGTTAAGTCCATTCTTCAGGTCGTCCACCAACGGCATCTTGTGGTTGGCACCACATCACTGGCTCGATCATCATCTCTCGGTCCTATATGAGGTGCAAGATGCATATGTATGAATATAATAAAATAGCACAAGATACTTTAAGTACACGCTAGCGAATTAAACACTAAGTAGCGAGACATCACAAGCAACCATACACACTAGCGTTAGCTAACTACATATCATCGAGCGCACAACATTAACACCACAAAAAGACGACAAACATTTTGTATATTTACGCAACACAAATACGACCTCATAAGTACAGGCGTTTATTTAATTTGCTACGGCTTTTCGTTAGTTCTTCCATTTATCACACAAAAGCATCCAACACAAGTTTAACCGATGATATAGGCATCAATGTCTATGGAAATTTATAACACAATCAACTAAAGAAGAAACATACAAAACATGACACACGTGCATTATTAAGCTTAGTCATGGCAAGTCTACATTACTTAGGTGTCAACCAAACATTTTTAGCAAATAGGGTGAACTAAACATTCATTTGCTCACTTGCAGAATTTTGGACAGCAATACAGCCGTTACTTGTTTTAATCATAACTTTTCAAATATTAATCCAAAACTAGCAAACTAGGACTTTCTGGAAAGCTTAGAAAGTGATCTACAACTTTGGTATTATCATCTCAACAAGATTCAACACCTAGCAAGGTTAAAACAGCTAATCCAACAGCTCTGTCCAAATTTGGACAGATTCAGACTTGCAACTTCAAAAATTCACAACTGAAGATTCAGACATCCAAACAAGGTGATCCTAGACTTTCTGGAAAGGTAATAAAATTTTCTACATATCATTTATAAACATTTCAAGGTGATTCAATGTTTAACTAAGGACAAAAGACACTAGGAGGCTTTGCTGTCCAGAATTGGACAGATTCAGTCTTCAGACTTTAAACATCCATAACTTAATCTTCAGATCACCAAAAATAGTGATCCAAGACTTTTTGGAAAGCTTGGCAATTGCACTACATAACTTTTATAATCACTAAGAAGTGATTCTGTGCTTAACTGCATCAAACAACGCAGGTTTCAAAATCTGTTCTGACGGTGGACAGAACACAGCAACCAAGTTGTAAAATTCATAACTCTTAAACCGTCAGGCCTTTAGTTATGACATTTTAACACAAGCAAGATAAGAAAAGCATCTACAACTTTCTTATAAGGACCATGAACAGATTGCAACATTAAATTGAGCAAACAATGCAGTTTCTGAAATCTGTACAGAATTTGGACAGATTCAGTTACTGAATTTGTAAAAAGCATAACTCCTAAACGATCAGACTTATGCCTGTCAAATTTTAACACCAGCAAGACAATAAAGTTATCTACCACTTTTCTATAGCACATATCTACAGAAAATACAATTTAGTTCATCAAACATACAGCACAACTAAAACAGTACGTGCAGCCCAAAACAGAAATTAATAAATTTCAGCTCCTATACAATTCAAGAATTGCCATGTTCTAGAGACTTAAATCATTCTAACACCTTGACAATTGTTAGAGTTAAAATAACTAAGTGAGAACTAACATGTAGACTTGCTAATTTTGATACAAGTTATTTTGCGCACTAAAAGTACCATACTCAATTAACAATGCATTATCTATAACAATCAATATCGAAGCGCTTTTCACCAATAGTTTGCATTTTAATTTAGACATCACCTAAGCACTACTACTTTTCATTCGCAACCATAACCATACACATTTAGACCACAACAAGCAATTCATCGCGACTACAAACTTAACCAAAGCTATCTAACAAGTCGGCTAGCCAGAGAAACAATATAGGCCGCTATACTTCACACGCGTCGGCTAGTCTATTATTATCGAAATCTGAGACACAACATGTATATGACAATCACTTAACGAAATCGACTCCCACTTAACATGAGTTGGTTAATCGCAGTATTGGACTTAGCGAACCAGTTTAGACATCACAACTCAAAAACATGGGTTGGAGCAGATTAATCAGCTTTTCCTAATCATTGCTCAACTTAAAGTTGTTACTACACAGGTCACTTAAAATGGCACATTTTTGGGATCTAACATAGAGGCAATTACACATGGCGTAAAACTCCATAAGACTACATTTGCTACTGAAGGACCTGAAGCACTTATGTGCATATCTTAACGGATTGTTCTTCAATTTTAACACGGACCGACTTATGAACGCTACTCGCCTCCAATAATTATTGGACTGCGATAACACTCATATAAGACCTCTAACCGATCAACAAGACATTTATTTATCCAAAGGGGCATGGAATGTGATGATTGACAAAGCGAAGCATCACATTGCCATACAACAAAAATCATGACAACACCGATAGATACTATCCACTAATCGTTTGAAAAATTAAACTTACTTCTCGCTTGCCACTACATCACTCCTTAATCACACAACCATCACGAGCATCCTTCACACGATTATATAATAGCGACCTAAGCGTCGTGTCACAATACATACATCTTTCCTCATTGCGAGTATAACCACATCACGGCATATACCCGCACACCTCAAACAAACATCTCACGCCGCCACTACTATATCACACCACGGCACTCACACACCTACGTGCACTAATTAAATCCTCGCATCCCACGTATTTCCAATTTACCCATCACATTAAACAACACAACATGTTTGCTTACCAAAACGTGAAGGCAACCTTGCTACGGCCTATAACCAAAACATTTTTATACCCACACACATTTCAACACCAATGTACACCACATCGACCAAAATATAATTATACAAACTACAAATCGCACACATCAACAATCGCTTGTTCTTTAACCGCAAATGCGATCCTACTAACGTGTATAGCCGAAACATATTACACACATCCACATATATACATGCATTGCCCGACATCAACCAAAGCATATGTATTATAAACTATAAATCAATCAACCTGAACGAGTCGTGACTAGACGCATGGCTGTCCACATGGCTCGGTATTTCGTCGAACGGGCAAAGCGCGAAGCGCGGCGTCGACACTAGCTGCGATTAGACACACGCAACAGTTCAACATTTTTACCGAGCACACAAATAAAAATATATATATATATCTAATAGCAGCAAGGGCAGCGGGGGTTTTCTCACCACGGGTTTCAACGGCGTCGCGGATGGGCTGCGCAAAACAGCGAGCACACGGCGGGCGTCTTCGGCGCGCTGTCCATGGGGCTCCACAAAACAGCGAGCCGGCAGCGCGCGAAGTTGGGGCTGCGTAGATCGGCGGTGGAGCTCGCTGCTGGAATTTTATGGGCGCCCTGGACAGTGAGCTGGGCGGCATTGGCCTCTCGCCATGGGTGGAGCTCGGATGGGGGGAAATGCTGCCATGGGAGAGGAGTTTGGTTGTCCTCCATGGCTGTTCAGATCTCAGGCGCAGCAGGGATTGTTCTAGGCGCTGAAACATGGAGAGGAGCAAAGGGAGGATGGGGGAAGATTGCAGGGCGTCGTGGGAGGAAGAGGTGGGCGAGCTGCTGCTCGCCGTGGACGACGGCAGCTCGCTGCTGCTGCTGTTTATGGGGAAGAGGGGAGGAGAGGGGCCGGGGCAGCATGGCTCCTACTACTGTCCATGGAAAATAAAAAGGACGCAGGAACAGCAGGGGAAGGGAGGTCGTCGGCCTGCACTTGTGCTCGTCCAGGGGAAACAGGGAGGGCGCAGGGAGGGTCGAGCCCATGGAGGAGCAGGGCGTCGCGCCCTGGCTGGAGAGCGCCTGCTCCAAGGGAGCTCGGCCATTTGCAGCAGTGGCAGGGGGCGTCCATGGCGGCTGGCCGAGCAAAGGTGTCGGCCATGGGAACTGCTGGCAGCCATGAAGCAGAAAGGGGGCGCTGGGAGGTGGAGCCGTGGTCCTGCGCGCGTGCTGGAGCCGGCCCAAGGAAGGGGAGGAGACGCCATGGATGGACAGGGAGGGAGCCAAGCCTGCTGCCGTGGAGCAAGGAGGAAGAAAGGGAGTGGCGGCTGCATTTTTTTGAGGGGTGGGAGTGCAAAAATGCCTCCACTTGCAAGGAGATGGCTCCTATTTATAGAGAGGCACTAGGGCTAGGGTTTTCTTAGTGGGCTGGGCCAGGTTAGAATGGGCTTGGCCCAAAACATGAAATCGGGTCGCGCTAATTTATTTTCCGGAATAAAAATGTTCCTGCGGATTTCGTCTGTACGCGGAACAGAGTGGAACAGAGTTCGGACGAACGGACGACTACGCGATTAACTTGGTCGAGAGTTTGGTTTGACTTTGCTCGAAAATAATTCCCTACGCGTGATTTGAAAATAAATCGTCCTGAGATTCTATCGGCTTTGGATTTTTAGTCGGATAAGGCGAATCGTGATATTTTAAAATCGTTGCCGATACGGGGTGTTGAGTTCGGTTCGGACATGAGATATTTGGTCGAGTCGGATAAAATTGATTAGAGGACGACAATTTGAGTATTCCGTGTGAGAGTACGGAGTCGGATTAATTTTTGGACATAGATCGAACATCGAAAAATCGAAGTCGGACACAGCTCGACTAGCAGCTGCCGAGCGTTTGATTAAATGAGCTTTAGACGAGATTTATAAATCGAGATTGAGTATCGAGTTTTGCATCCGTGCCAAGAATTAAAAGTTTTAACACGCTCCAAACTTGGTTGTTTC
Organism: Zea luxurians; assembly: GCA_029449295.1. Taxonomy (NCBI): domain Eukaryota; kingdom Viridiplantae; phylum Streptophyta; class Magnoliopsida; order Poales; family Poaceae; genus Zea; species Zea luxurians. The sequence continues at coordinate 16,037,226 of JAOPSE010000012.1, forward strand.
TCGCGATCGATTAACTCTGAATTCGGTGAACTTCCATGAGAAAGCCTGATAGACAGAGATAGACATGATCGAGAAATAGAAATTTTCACTGAGCATCCGAGATTAGGATAAATCTTTCGACATAACCCGAAATAGACACCTGGGGTGTCACAACAGGCATCCAACCGCACCGTGACTGTGCGCCCTTTCGGCTTCGACCACATCCGGTGGACCAGCGCAAAGGAAGTGGGCCCGCATGTCATGTAACTGGCGCACCGGTTACGACGTGCAAGAAACTACACCGCCACCTGCGCCAATGCCACGCCTCCTCGGCTGCAGAACCAGTACCGCGACTTGAGGCGGCCCTGCGCGTGACCCAACAGTGCCAATTGAAGGCGACAGCCACGGGACAGTCAGCCGCAGGGATAGGCACGACGGTTGCATGGCCAAAAGTGGGCCGGTAATAATTGCAGCGGCAGACGAGCGGAAGCAGGCGTCAAATCGCCTGCAGGCTCGCGTCCCCTCCTGAAGCGACGGGAGAGCCCTCTCCCACGGCGTGAAGACGATGCACCCGTGTCCCGTTCCTCGAACGGCTCGCACGCGCAACGGGCGCCACGCTGATCGCCCATCCCGTCGCATTAACTCCCCGGCAGAACAAGCGACACCTCTAGCAGGCGAGGCGGGCGTCGCTTCGCCTCCGCCATGACAACCGCGTCAAAAAAGGTGCGCCACCTTATTTAAATTCGTATCCTTCCCCTCCTCTCTCTCTCTCTCTCTCTCTCTTGCTACAGGGACCGGGAAAGGGGATGTTGTGGAAAGGATCCTTCTCGGCGAAGGAAACGGGCCTCGAGCCCTCCTACTAATCAGGGGTTTGAAGGCTGGCCCCTCGGAAGGGTTTCGACAGCCGCCCCAGAGCACTCGGGCTTCAAGCCCATTACTGATCAGGGGTTCGAAGGTTGGCCCCTTGGAAGGGTTCGACAGCCGCCCTAGAGCGCTCGGGCTCCGCGCCCACTACTGATCAGGGGTTCAAAGGCTAGCCCCTCGGAAGGGTTCGACAGTCGCCCCAGAGCATGCAGAGTGAGGGATGACTCTGGGTACGTCGGATACATGGCCGAGGCTCGGGCTACGCTCCCGAGGTACCCTAGGACATTTCCGAGACCGGCGGGAACGATTTGTAACGGAATCCCACCAGAGGGAGGCATCGAGCCCTCGGACCCTATCGAAGGGGTCCGGGTTCGGCGAATCACCCGCAGGTACTTTTGGAGCGCGCCTCTAGGCCACCAGCCGACCCCTAACGAACGGGGCACGGGCGTCCACTCGTATCACCCGTTAGCAGCTCACTGGAAACACCATGTTCGGCGCCCTCCGAGGGCAACATGGCGCTTTCCCCCCTCCTCATTGCGGAAAGGCGACGCAGGGCGTATGATAAAAGTCGGGAAAGTCCTTGATCGTCCTCTCGCTCCGTGCAGAGGCTCGGGGGCTGCTCTCGCACCCGGTTATGGCCAAACTGTTGACACCGTCAACCTACCAGCTTGATAACTTGGAACCTGACCATGCACCCAGGCTACGGTCAGACCGCATGAGGCAACGATCAGATCAGCCGAGGCACCACGAAAGGCATTCAGACCTCAGAGGAGTCAAACCACTCCTCCGAGGCCTCGGGGGCTACACCCGGCGGGTGCGCTCGCGCGCACCCACCAGAATAAAGCAAAAACCGAGAAAGGTTGGTCCCCTCACCGAAAATGCGGCAAAAGCCTCCAAGCGAGTACCAACACTCCCTTCGAGGCTCGGGGGCTACTGTCGGGTACCATAATTAGGGGTACCCCCAACGCTCCTAATCACGGCTGGTAAACACCCTCTGACCAACTGACGGGTGCGGTTCAAGTCAAGGCTTCGTCTACCCAAGGGACGCGACCTCACCCAAGCCCAACCTCGAGCTGGAGCAGTAGTCCCAGACGAGTTCACGCTTTGCCCGAGGGCCTCCTCAGGCAGCGGGCGCCTTCCTCGGCTCTCCCGAAGCCCGGCTCGGGTAGGCTTCGTTGTGAAGCAACCTTGGCTGGACCGCCTCACCAACCGACCGCTTCGCAGGCGCATTTAATGCAAGAGACGCCTAACGCCGTATCCTGACACACGTGCCTCAGTCGGCCAGGCTGAAGTGACCGCAATCACTTCGCCCCTCTCTTTTTCTGTCCGATATGACAGGAAAACAGCGCCGCCCGCCCCGCTCCGACTGCCGTGCCAACCACCCAGGCGAAGCTGACAACAAGTCACAATCAACCACCGAGTTCGGCCTCGGGCGCAACAGGAAGCTCCGCCTCGTCCGACCTCAAGCTCCAGCCTCGGGAGGAGGTCTCCGCCTCGCACGACCCCCGGACTCGGCCTTGACCTCGGTCTCAGGAGGAATCGCGTCCTCGCCTGACCCCGGCCTCGGCCTCAAGAGAAGTCTCCGCCTCGCCCGACCTTGGGCTCGGACCGACCGCGCCAACAAGGGATACATCATTACCCTATCCCTAGCCAGCTCAGGCTACAAGGAACAAGACCGGCGTCCCATCTGGCTTACCCTGGCGACGGGTAATTATGGTGCCCCACGTGCAACCATGACGCCGGTGGCTCTCAGCCCCTTACGGCAGCAAGGAGACGTCAGCAGGATCCTTGCCGCGCTGCCAGCTGTGCTTCTACAGGGCTCAGACACTTCTCCGACGGACACACTATCACGTGTACAGGGCTCAAGCTCTCCCCCGACAGCCACGTTGGCATGTACACAAGGCTTAGGCATCTGTCTGCCGGACATGTTAGCGCATAGCTACACCCCCCATTGTACGACTGGACCCTCTCCTTGCGTCTATAAAAGGGAGGTCCAGGGCCATCCTGGAGGGGGGTTCGCACGGGGAAGGAGTGGATGAACAGGCTCCCTCTCTCTCTTTCTCTCCCTCTCATGACGTGCTTGTAACCCCTACTATGAGCGGCACCCCTGGTGCAGGATAATACAAGGCTTTCCCTGCCTCTTGTGTTCCATCCCGCGCCAACCCATCTAGGTAGGGGCACGCAGCGACAATCTCACTCGTCGGTCCAGGGACCCCCCGGGTCCGAAACGCCGACAATCTCCCATAGATTACTTAAATTGTTCTATTTTTGTGACTATTATTTGTGACTGTTTTGTTTTATTTTCATATGCTAGGTGTTCCTGCAGATGGACTACCACCATTGGGGATAGGGTGTGGCTACGGAAAGCGAGCATCACAGGGTTCACAGGGATCTATTCGTTTAGTTCGTGGACGTGGGCGTGGCCATGCTTCGAGCTCACAATCCTACAACCCTCCACGCTCTACTTCGCTCGATGTGGATCTGAACCTTAACTCCGAGCCCACCGCTGATGATGATGTTGAAGAAATGATTCATAGCACCACGGTATATGCTTGTACAGTTGTTTTTTATTCCATCATGCATTGCATGTAGTTACTATTTAGTATTCTAAATCAACATATATGTTATATGAATGAATAGAAACAAATTTATGACAAAGCTGCTTGGACATTCGACAATAGTAGAATTTTTTGTGAAATATGCATCTAAGAAATCAATGCTGGGAATAGGTCTAATGGTATCATGACTTCCCGAGGTTACAACAACATAGCTGAGAAGTATAAGATAGCAACTAGGCAGTGTCATTCAAAAGTGCAATTGAAGAACAAGTGGGATTTACTTAAAGTCTTGTATGGGTTCTTGTTACAACTGCATAAAGATACTGGACTTGGGTGGAATGCAACCTTGGGAACATATTCTGCATCCGATGAGTATTGAAATAGGTTGACAAAGGTATGCATCATTTTGTTCCTTATTTTCAATGTTTTCTTAATGAGTTTAGTTTAGCTAACCATTCTTTTACATGCATGCAGGGTCATTCAAACTGGAAACAATTAAAGAAAGGCCCACCAGAGCATGAAGAATTGTTACATGAAATGTTTGGTGGCATTGTTGTGGATGGATCTAGTGCATGCACACCTGGTGAAGTGCTTGGAGGGAATGATGAAGAAGATGTTGCTGTTGATGGATGCTATGGTGGAGATGACAGTAATACATTTGCATCACCTGCTACTAGTTCCTATGCTCCAAAAGGAAGCTTCCCCCAAAATCGAGCAACTGCCAGTACTGCTACTAGTCCATTGAAGCCCAAGAACCAAATGGTCAAAGTGATGCAGAATATTCATGCCACTCTAAAAGAAAATTGTAAAATTGCAAACAAAGTCATGCTAGGTGAGCATCTAGATGAAGTAATTAGGGAAGTTCAGTCTATGGCGGTTCAATGTGGGGCAAAGGAAGGATCAGCTGAACACTTCATGGCAACTGAACTTTTTCGGAAAGCTGAGAATCGATCCTCCTTTCAGGCATTTGAGATAGATGAAGGAAGGCTTCTTTGGTTGAAGCGACACTGTGCACGTGCAGGACTCATGTAGAAGAGCTTACTATGCTAGTTATAATTGTGAAAGGGAAATGTGCCCTTGGGCCATTTCTAAGTATTTTGGTGATTGAGTGCCAACACATGTGCTTAATTGTGAATTTATGTACATGGATGAACAAGGTGCAAATCATGAGATAAAGGTATGTTTCTAAGCCTTAGTACATTTGTTTTGTGGACTAACATATTTGTCTAAGTGTTAGAAACAGAAAGAAGAAAAAGAGAAAAGGGGAGAGAAAGACTTGGCTGTGTGCAGCCAAGGCTCAGCTCGGTCTGGAGCACCGGACTGTCCGGTGTGCACCGGACAGTGTCCGGTGCGCCAGGCCTACTCGGCGCGAACTGGCCGCTCTCGGGAATTCGCCGACGGCGTACGGCTAAAATTCACCGGACTGTCCGGTGTGCACCGGACTGTCCGGTGAGCCAATGGTCGGCCAGGGCCAACGGTCGGCCGCGCAATCCGCGCGGGACACGTGGCCGAGCCAACGGTCGGAAGACGGCACCGGACTGTCCGGTGTGCACCGGACTGTCCGGTGCGCCAACGGCTCTCAGATCTCCGCCGGTCTGCAACGGTCGGGAAGCGCTGGATAAGGAAAGAAATCGGTCACCGGACATGTCCGGTGTGCACCGGACTGTCCGGTGCCCCCGACGACAGAAGGCAAGGATGGCCTTCCGGATTTGCTCTCAACGGCTCCTAGCTGCCTTGGGGCTATAAAAGGAGCCCCTAGGCGCATGGAGGAGACACACAAGCAACTCTTGAGCATTCTTGATCATCCACACAAGTTCTTTGCGCATTCGTTTGTGATTCTAAGTGATTCGAGCTCTGTTCTAGTGTGAACTCTGAGATAGTCATTCGAGCTCGAGTCTTGGCCGTGTGTGTGCGCTTTTGTTGTGGATTTGTGTGTGTTGCTTCCCTCCCTTACTCTGTGCTTTCTTTGTGATCATATACTTGTAAGGGCAAGAGACTCCAATTTGTGGAGATTCCTTGCAAACGGGATAGTGAAAGGAAAAGCAAAACACCGTGGTATTCAAGTGGGTCTTTGGACCGCTTGAGAGGGGTTGATTGCAACCCTCGTCCGTTGGGACGCCACAACGTGGAAGTAGGCAAGCATTGGCTTGGCCGAACCAGGGGATAAACCACCGTGTCACCTCTGTCTTGATCTCTTGTGGTATTGTGTTTTGTTGAGACTTCACCTTAGCCACTTGGCAATAATCGTGCTAACACATAACAAGTTTTTGTGGCTTAAGTTTTTACAGGATCACCTATTCACCCCCCCTCTAGGTGCTCTCAATTGGTATCAGAGCCGTTCTATTCACAAAGGGACTAACCGCCCGAATAGATGGATCCTAAGGGGAAGGGTATTGTGATCAACGACAAAGAAAAGGAGACCTTCGTCAACGAGCCGAAGGACGACAAGCCTACCGACTCCGGCTCGGGCCATAGACGAAAGGAAGGGAAGAAGAAGAAGACGAGGCGTATCAAGGAGATCATCTACTACGACGATAGTGATGAATCCACTTCTTCCCAAAAGGACGACGACAACGACTACAGGAAGACGGTCAATTCGAACTTTTCTTTTGATTATTCGCGTATTCCGCATAGCTCAAATACTCATTTGCTTCCCATTCCACTTGGCAAACCTCCTCACTTTGATGGAGAGGATTACGGATTTTGGAGCCACAAAATGCGTACTCACCTGTTTTCTCTCCATCCAAGCATTTGGGAGATTGTGGAAAGTGGAATGAAATTTGATAGCTCGGATAGCCCTATGTTTATTAATGAACAGATTCATAAAAATGCACAAGCTACTACTGTGTTGCTAGCCTCTTTGTGCAGGGACGAGTATCACAAGGTGAGCGGCTTGGACAATGCCAAGCAGATCTGGGACACCCTCAAGATTTCTCATGAGGGGAACGACGTCACCTTGCTCACCAAGATGGAGTTGGTGGAGGGAGAGCTTGAACGGTTCGCCATGATAAGGGGCGAGGAGCCGACACAAACATACAACCGGCTCAAGACCCTCATCAACAAGATAAGGAGCTACGGGAGCACGCGATGGACGGACCACGACGTCGTCCGCCTAATGCTCAGGTCCTTTACCGTACTTGATCCTCATCTCGTGAACAATATTCGTGAGAATCCCAGGTACACGATGATGACGCCCGAGGAAGTACTTGGAAAATTCGTGAGCGGGCGGATGATGATCAAGGAGGCAAGATACGTCGATGACGCGTTGAACGGACCACTCCACGAGCCTCAACCCATTGCTCTAAAAGCAACGAGGAGCAAGGAGTCGCTACCTAGCAAGGTGGCGCAAGTCGAGGCGGCCGGGCTCAATGATGAAGAGATGGCTCTCATCATCAAGAGATTCAAGACGGTGCTTAAAGGTCACAAGGGACAACCAAGCAAGACCAGAGCCAAGGGGAAGCGCTCATGCTTCAAATGCGGTAAGCTTGGTCATTTCATTGCTAACTGTCCCGATAATGAAAGTGACCAGGAAAAGGGGAACAAAAGAGAGAAGAAGAAGCAATACAAGAAGGCAAAGGGCGAGGCGCATCTAGGAAAGGAGTGGGACTCGGATTGCTCCTCCTCCGACTCCGACAACGAAGGACTCGCCGCCACTGCCTTCAACAAATCGGCTCTCTTCCCCAACGAGCGTCTCACTTGCCTTATGGCAAGGGAGAAGAAGGTGAGTACTCAAGACTCCACTTATACTTCTTCTAGTGATAGTGAGTCTAGTGACGATGATGACATAGATTATTCTTGCTTGTTCAAAGGCTTAGATAGATCTAAGATAGATAAAATCAATGAATTGATTGATGCTTTGAATGAAAAGGATAGGCTTTTAGAGAAGCAAGAGGATTTATTGTATGATGAACATGATAAGTTTATAGAGGCACAAAAATCATATGCTTTAGAAGTGAAAAGAAATGAAGTGCTTTCTAGTGAAATATCTTCTTGTCATGAAACCATTGCTACTTTACAAAGTGTTAACCATGATTTAAATGCTAAATTAGAAGTAACAAATAAATCTAAGTCTTGTGTTAAAAATGTTACAATTTGCACTAGGTGTAAAGATTTTGATGTTAACACTTGTAGCAAACACTTAGTTTCAATTTCAAAACTAAAAGATGAAGTGGCTAGTCTTAATGCTCAACTTAAGACTAGCAAGAGTGAAGTTGAAAAGATAAAATTTGCAAGGGATGCCTATACAATTGGAAGACATCCCTCAATTAAGGATGGGCTTGGCTTCAAGAGGGAAGCCAAGAACTTAACAAGCCATAAGGCTCCCATCTTCGTCAAGGAGAAGGGGAAGGCCCCGATGGCTAGTAATGCTAAAAAGAATCATGCTTTTATGTATTATGATAGGAGACATGCTAGAAATGCTTATAATCATTTTGATTCACATGTTTATGATTCTCATGCAATGTTTGCTTCTAGTTCTTCTTATAATCATGGTAGAGATATGTGTAGGAGAAATGTTGTACATATGCCTAGGAGAGATATTGCTCATGTACCTAGAAAGAATGTTATTCATGCTCCTAGGAAAGTAGTGAATGAACCTTCTACCATTTATTATGCTTGTAATGCTCCCTTTGCTATTTGTAGAAAGGGTAAGAAGGTAGTTGCTAGGAAATTAGGGGCTAGATGCAAGGGAGATAAATCTTGCATTTGGGTCCCTAAAGATATTTGTGCTAACCTTGCAGGACCCAACATGAGTTGGGTACCTAAGACCCAAGCCTAAATTTGCCTTGCAGGTTTATGCATCCGGGGGTTCAAGCTGGATTATCGACAGCGGATGCACAAACCATATGACGGGGGAGAAGAAGATGTTCACCTCCTACGTCAAGAATAAGGATTCCCAAGATTCAATTATATTCGGTGATGGGAATCAAGGCAAGGTAAAAGGGTTAGGTAAAATTGCAATTTCTAATGAGCATTCTATCTCAAATGTATTCTTAGTGGAGAGTCTTGGATATAATTTGCTATCTGTTAGTCAATTATGTCAAATGGGATATAATTGTTTATTTACAAATGTAGATGTGTCTGTCTTTAGAAGATGTGATGGTTCACTAGCTTTTAAGGGTGTACTAGACGGCAAGCTTTATTTAGTTGATTTTGCAAAAGAAGAGGCCGGTCTAGATGCATGCTTAATGGCTAAGACTTGCATGGGCTGGCTGTGGCATCGCCGCTTAGCACATGTGGGGATGAAGAATCTCCACAAGCTTCTAAAGGGAGAACACGTGATAGGTCTAACCAATGTTTATTTCGAAAAAGATAGACCTTGTGCAGCTTGTCAGGCAGGTAAACAAGTTGGAGGAGCACATCACAGCAAGAATGTGATGACCACGTCAAGACCTCTGGAGCTGCTGCATATGGACCTCTTCGGACCCGTCGCCTATCTAAGCATAGGAGGAAGTAAGTATGGTTTAGTTATTGTTGATGACTTTTCCCGCTTCACTTGGGTGTTCTTTTTGCAGGATAAGTCTGAAACCCAAGGGACCCTCAAGCGCTTCCTCAGGAGAGCTCAAAATGAGTTTGAGCTCAAGGTGAAGAAGATTAGGAGCGACAACGGGTCCGAGTTCAAGAACCTTCAAGTGGAGGAGTTTCTTGAGGAGGAAGGGATCAAGCACGAGTTCTCCGCTCCCTACACACCACAACAAAATGGTGTGGTAGAGAGGAAGAACAGGACGCTAATCGATATGGCGAGGACGATGCTTGGAGAGTTCAAGACCCCCGAGTGCTTTTGGTCGGAAGCCGTGAACACGGCTTGCCACGCCATCAACAGGGTCTATCTTCACCGCCTCCTCAAGAAGACGTCATATGAGCTACTAACCGGTAACAAACCCAATGTATCCTACTTTCGTGTTTTTGGGAGCAAGTGCTACATTCTAGTAAAGAAAGGTAGAAATTCTAAGTTTGCTCCCAAAGCTGTAGAAGGGTTTTTATTAGGTTATGATTCAAATACAAAGGCGTATAGGGTCTTCAACAAATCTTCGGGTTTGGTTGAAGTCTCTAGCGACGTTGTATTTGATGAGACTAATGGCTCTCCAAGAGAGCAAGTTGTTGATTGTGATGATGTAGATGAAGAAGATGTTCCGACGGCCGCTATACGAACCATGGCAATTGGAGACGTTCGGCCACAGGAACAGGATGAACGTAATCAACCTTCTTCCTCAACGACGGTGCATTCCCCAACTCAAGACGATGAACAGGTTCATCAAAAGGAGGCGTGTGATCAAGGGGGAGCACAAGACGATCAAGTGATGGAGGAAGAAGCGCAACCGGCACCTCCAACCCAAGTTCGAGCGATGATTCAAAGGGATCATCCCGTCGACCAAATTCTGGGTGACATTAGCAAGGGAGTAACTACTCGGTCTCGATTAGTTAATTTTTGTGAACATTACTCTTTTGTCTCCTCTATTGAGCCTTTCAGGGTAGAGGAGGCCTTGCTAGATCCGGATTGGGTGTTGGCCATGCAGGAGGAACTCAACAACTTCAAGCGCAATGAAGTTTGGACGCTGGTGCCTCGTCCCAAGCAAAATGTTGTGGGAACCAAGTGGGTGTTCCGCAACAAACAGGACGAGCACGGAGTTGTGACAAGGAACAAGGCTCGACTTGTGGCAAAAGGTTATGCCCAAGTCGCAGGTTTGGACTTTGAGGAGACTTTTGCTCCTGTGGCTAGGCTAGAATCCATTCGCATCTTGCTAGCATATGCCGCTCACCATTCTTTCAGGTTGTACCAAATGGATGTGAAGAGCGCGTTCCTCAACGGGCCAATAAAGGAGGAAGTGTACGTGGAGCAACCCCCTGGCTTCGAGGATGAGCGGTACCCCGACCACGTGTGTAAGCTCTCTAAGGCGCTCTATGGACTTAAACAAGCCCCAAGAGCATGGTATGAATGCCTTAGAGATTTCTTACTTGCTAATGCTTTCAAGGTTGGGAAAGCCGATCCAACTCTTTTCACTAAGACTTGTAATGGTGATTTGTTTGTGTGCCAAATTTATGTCGATGACATAATATTTGGTTCTACTAATCAAAAGTCTTGTGAAGAGTTTAGCAGGGTGATGACGCAGAAATTCGAGATGTCGATGATGGGCGAGTTGAACTACTTCCTTGGGTTCCAAGTGAAGCAACTCAAGGACGGCACCTTCATCTCCCAAACGAAGTACACGCAAGATCTGCTGAAGCGGTTTGGGATGAAGGACGCCAAGCCCGCAAAGACTCCGATGGGAACCGACGGACACACCGACCTCAACAAAGGAGGTAAGTCCGTTGATCAAAAAGCATACCGGTCAATGATAGGATCTCTACTTTATTTATGTGCTAGTAGACCGGATATTATGCTTAGCGTATGCATGTGTGCTAGATTTCAATCCGATCCTAAGGAGTGTCACTTGGTGGCGGTGAAGCGAATTCTTAGATATTTAGTCGCTACGCCTTGCTTCGGGATCTGGTATCCAAAGGGGTCTAACTTTGACTTAATTGGGTACTCAGATTCCGACTATGCTGGATGTAAGGTCGATAGGAAGAGTACATCGGGGACGTGCCAATTCTTAGGAAGGTCCCTGGTGTCATGGAACTCTAAGAAACAAACCTCCGTTGCCCTATCCACCGCTGAGGCCGAGTATGTTGCCGCAGGTCAGTGTTGCGCGCAACTACTTTGGATGAGGCAAACCCTCAGGGACTTTGGCTACAATCTGAGTAAAGTCCCACTCCTATGTGACAATGAGAGTGCTATCCGAATAGCGGAAAATCCTGTTGAGCACAGCCGCACAAAGCACATAGACATCCGGCATCACTTTTTGAGAGACCACCAGCAAAAGGGAGATATCGAAGTGTTTTATGTTAGCACCGAGAACCAGCTAGCCGATATCTTTACCAAGCCTTTAGATGAGAATACCTTTTGCAGGCTGCGTAGTGAGCTAAATGTCTTAGATTCGCGGAACTTGGATTGAAATATAGCATACATGTATTTATGCCTTTGATCATGTTCATTCTGCACTTTGTTGCTTATTATGGTGCTCAAGTTGTACAAACACTCCCTGGACCTCACAAGTCCGTTGCAAAGTGATGCACATGTTTAGGGGGAGATGTGTTGCAACTTGACCCTTTGAGACTAACCATATGCTTGAGTTTGTTTGATTTAGTCTCAAAGGAGAATTGAAAGGGAAAAGGTGGACTTGGATCATGCAAGACTTCCACTGCACTCCGATGAGAGGGTAACTTATTCCAAGTCCATCTCTGAACTCTTATTGCCATTTGCTCTTAATTGAAGATTTTGGTGAGGCAATGGGGTTAAAGGGCCACAATTGATCCCGTTTTGGTGCTTGATGCCAAAGGGGGAGAAAATAAAGGCCAAAGCAATAAATGGATCAGCTACCACTTGAGAGATTTTGAAAATAGTAGAATAGAGTTTTTGGTTTGTCAAAACTCTTTTGTTGTCTCTCTTGTCAAAAGTTGGCTTCTTGTGGGGAGAAGTAGTAATTATGGGAAAAAGGGGGAGTTTTTGAAATCCTTGATCAATCTCTTTTTGAATGACTCTCTTTATGCTTAAACATGTGTGTTTAACTTAGAGATAGAGATTTGTGTTTGATTTGCAAAAACAAACCAAGTGGTGGCAAAGGATGATCCATATATGCCAAAATTGATTCAAAATAAATTTAAGTGTTATTTGAATTGAGTTTGCACTTGTTCTAGTGGCTTTATGTTGTGTTGGCATAAATCACCAAAAAGGGGGAGATTGAAAGGGAAATGTGCCCTTGGGCCATTTCTAAGTATTTTGGTGATTGAGTGCCAACACATGTGCTTAATTGTGAATTTATGTACATGGATGAACAAGGTGCAAATCATGAGATAAAGGTATGTTTCTAAGCCTTAGTACATTTGTTTTGTGGACTAACATATTTGTCTAAGTGTTAGAAACAGAAAGAAGAAAAAGAGAAAAGGGGAGAGAAAGACTTGGCTGTGTGCAGCCAAGGCTCAGCTCGGTCTGGAGCACCGGACTGTCCGGTGTGCACCGGACAGTGTCCGGTGCGCCAGGCCTACTCGGCGCGAACTGGCCGCTCTCGGGAATTCGCCGACGGCGTACGGCTAAAATTCACCGGACTGTCCGGTGTGCACCGGACTGTCCGGTGAGCCAATGGTCGGCCAGGGCCAACGGTCGGCCGCGCAATCCGCGCGGGACACGTGGCCGAGCCAACGGTCGGAAGACGGCACCGGACTGTCCGGTGTGCACCGGACTGTCCGGTGCGCCAACGGCTCTCAGATCTCCGCCGGTCTGCAACGGTCGGGAAGCGCTGGATAAGGAAAGAAATCGGTCACCGGACATGTCCGGTGTGCACCGGACTGTCCGGTGCCCCCGACGACAGAAGGCAAGGATGGCCTTCCGGATTTGCTCTCAACGGCTCCTAGCTGCCTTGGGGCTATAAAAGGAGCCCCTAGGCGCATGGAGGAGACACACAAGCAACTCTTGAGCATTCTTGATCATCCACACAAGTTCTTTGCGCATTCGTTTGTGATTCTAAGTGATTCGAGCTCTGTTCTAGTGTGAACTCTGAGATAGTCATTCGAGCTCGAGTCTTGGCCGTGTGTGTGCGCTTTTGTTGTGGATTTGTGTGTGTTGCTTCCCTCCCTTACTCTGTGCTTTCTTTGTGATCATATACTTGTAAGGGCAAGAGACTCCAATTTGTGGAGATTCCTTGCAAACGGGATAGTGAAAGGAAAAGCAAAACACCGTGGTATTCAAGTGGGTCTTTGGACCGCTTGAGAGGGGTTGATTGCAACCCTCGTCCGTTGGGACGCCACAACGTGGAAGTAGGCAAGCATTGGCTTGGCCGAACCACGGGATAAACCACCGTGTCACCTCTGTCTTGATCTCTTGTGGTATTGTGTTTTGTTGAGACTTCACCTTAGCCACTTGGCAATAATCGTGCTAACACATAACAAGTTTTTGTGGCTTAAGTTTTTACAGGATCACCTATTCACCCCCCCCTCTAGGTGCTCTCAAATTGTCATGAACCTTATTATGATCAGCTAAACATTAGCATGCTACTTCTTGCTTAATGAACTTTTGATTTCTTGATTAGTGTTGGGGGCCTTCGTTTTCCGAAGGTCCTCAAAAACATGGTTTAACAATGTTTTCCAAGTGTGACATGTAAACAGGTGCCTTCGGATATTGATCAAAATTGTACACGACGTAAAAAGCATGGTCAGAACGAAGGATGATGCTGCTCCGAAGCTACGGGCGGAATAGCTTTGGCTCAACAGCGGGAAAAGGAACCGACTTAAAGGGGAAGGCCATCCAGTCCTCGATGAGTTGTCCATAATACAGTAGTAAATGTGAAGGACATAAATGTAATTTTACACAGGCTGCGCCCTGTGCCCATAAATAGATGAACAGTACTCCCGTACTGTTCACGTCGACTTGCATTTGCTCGTGCGTCACACTTGGACTTTTGCCTTCTGTCAAGCCGAAGGTATAAATGTAATTCAATATTGTTCATGTTCATTCATAATGATATAAAAAAGAAATGTTAATGATGTCATGTGATCATTTAAGTTATTTCTCATGTTTCATATGCTTCTCCTTTCATTAATATGCACTGTGATGATGAAGGTACGTCCTTCATGACCTTCGTCTGAAGATCATTATATCCTGAGGGAAATAATGCTTCGAAGGACGAAGGGCGTTAACCATTAACCTTTTCTGTGTTGCCTTGTTCTTAATCCATAGCATTTGAGAACAAGTCTCCAACATTGGCGCCCACCTCCGGTGAACCCTTTTTTCGACCACCTTCAGCAAGCACCGACCTTTGTCATGCCGCCGAAGAAAACTTCAGCGCCAGGGGCTGCCGCACTACAGCCACTGGACCCAAATCAAGAGACCCTTTCTCTCCGAGAGGCCAGAAGCCAGAAGAGGAAGGCCACTAGTCCAACACTCCAGGAGGAAGAGTTGGACCAAGAAATCAGAAACATGGAGATAATCCATCAGCAAGTACAAAGGAAGAAGGAGAAGATGGCCCGACTGGCTGATCTTCAAAGGCAGATCGACGAAGCCACTGAAGAATTACGCCATCTTGTTCAAGACGAACAAGATCGAAGGCCCCAACACAGGGAGCTTCATCAAGAAGGTTTATTCAACAAGGATGGATGGTATGATGATTTTAATCATGATACCTTTACCTTTGATGCTGCTTCTCCCTTGGCACCAGAACTGCAAGCTATCCCGTGGCCTTCATCATACAAGCCACCTCAGCTCCCTATGTATGATGGGCATTCAGATCTGAAGCAGTTTTTGATGAGTTATGAAGCAACCATATCTTCATATGGAGGCAATGAAGCTATCATGGCCAAGTCCTTCGTCATGGCAGTTCAGAATGTGGCTCAAACATGGTATTCTTCTCTAAGGCTACGGACTATTACTTCATGGCAGAAGCTCAAGGATATGCTATTGACAAGTTTCCAAGGCTTTCAGATGAAGCCGGTCACAACTCAGGCCCTGTTTCAATGCACGCAAGACCATGAGGAGTATCTTCAGGCATATGTCCGAAGGTTCTTGCGACTAAGAGCACAAGCGCCTACAGTGCCCGATGAAATCGTCATTGAGTCTATGATTAAGGGGCTTCATCCAGGACCTACTGCTCAGTATTTTGCTAGAAAGCCTCCACAGACTCTGGAGAAGCTGCTTCAAAAGATGGATGAATATATCCGAGCTGATAATGACTTCCGCCAAAGAAGGGAGGAGGCTTATAGGTTCTCTGAGATGACCAGGGGCTTTGGAGGAAGAATCCACCCGAGGCATGTCAGGTCAATTCACAACTCCACTCAGAGTGATGACAGAGGAAATCAGTTGTAGAGGTCACAGTATACTTCACAATCTTCGGGGCAGCAACAAAGTTCTTTCCGGCCACCAGCTCCAAGAGGCAGAGGTGCTAGGGGCTTCGAAGGAAAATATGGGGATCAGCCCAGAAAGATCTACTGCCTATTTTGTGGAGAAGACAAGGGCCATACTACAAGAATGTGTCAAATCACTATCCAAAAGCAGAAGGAGATCGCAGAAGCCGAAGCTCGGCAAAACCAACTGAAGCAGGTTCTGCATACTGCTTCGTGTCACTCACCTTGCATACCAGAGTATGTGGGCAACCATCCTGCAGCCTCTGTTGCTTCGGCAAGTCAGCCACAGGCTTCCTGGCCACAGCTTCCACCTCTACCGCCACTATAACCTGCCTATTCACGAGGTCAGTAGCGAGAAGGGAGCCATCAGACCCATCAGCAGCGTGACCTCAGTGAGGAATCCGAAGCTCGCACAGTCAATAGTACTGTGCCAGAATCAAAACACATCTATTGAGACATATCCTACCTCTGAAGCACTTTTATATTCCTTGTCATTTTATTTTTTAATAAGCAACAACCAATGAAAACCTAGTCTTCTTGTTATTTTTAAATAGCTTCGTTCTTGAGAAATATATCTTTTCACAGATTTACGAAGCCCCAAATTACCGAAGCTCAAAAGTCGTTCCTAAGGGAATGCAGAGCTAAGGATCGCATTGTGACTTTTACCGAAGCTATAGAAAGTCATTCCAAAGGAATGCAGTGTAAGTTCGCCGAAGCTACAAAAAGTCGTTCCCAAGGGAGCGCAGTGTAAGTTTTCTGCTCAAAAGTCGTTCCAAAGGGAATGCAGAGCCAAATACCACTGAAATATAAGGCGAAGCGCGAAAAGTCAACGCGAATACCGCCAAAATAGAAGGCAAAGAAGTTCAAAAGATGTTCCTATGGTGCAGAACTTACACCGAAAATAAGCGGTGAAGCCGAAAAATAAACGACAAAGAGATTTTGATCGTTCCTAAGGGGACGCAAAGATTGTGTTTCAGTGGGAGTATGTGTCTTCGGCATTAGCATCATTCTTTGCATCATATCATCACATCATATCGCATAGCATCTCATCATACATCATACCACACCGATGACATCAATTAAAAACAAAGCCGATCTTCGGAGATTGCCTTACAAAAATGAAAAGGTGCTAAGACAAAAGCAAGCTAAGAATCACAGCTTCATCAATCCTGATGTGGAAGAAGGGATCTATTGACTATGAAGCATCAATGTTTTTACGAAGTGTGAATGATTTTACAAAGGATAAAAATTCTTCTTTGCGAAGCATGAAAAGAAGGGAAGGTGTTTTTTCGCTAAAGGCTCAAAAACGGTATGTACATAAAATTTCATGCATCACAAAGAGTTGACTTACAAATAACTTGCATATTACATTGAAAAATATAAACATCAAATATTACAAACTTAGTTCAGCAAATGTTGCATCAACACCCTAGAAATGTTTTTATAGTAACTCTTATTCTTCCTTAAGAACTTTCTCTGCAACTTCGTTAAGCAGTTTGGTAACAACTTCATCGACAATAGCTTCGGCCACATTAATGACATCTATTGCTTTCCTCGTCTCTAGGTCAGCTAATGGGTCAAACGACTCTAGAGGAGGAGGTAGTTTAGCTGCGGGAGAAAACACCAATTAGCTCGAAGTCATGAAAATAAACAACAAAGCTAAAAGCCATTAAGAAATACCTATCCGTCTTTCGAGATCCGCAGCTTTCTCAGCTTTTTTCGTAGCTTCCCGAGCATCATGAGTATCTTTTTCACTCTTCTTCATTATTTCATGAGCCATCTTTCGGCCACCATTTTCTTAGATATCAGTAAAAAATTTTCCGCCTATTAAACTTGCTTCGGCTGACGGATCCTTCGTATCGTCAACAGAGAAGGCACCTTCGGCCTAGGCCAAGGATTTAACATGTTCGCAGCCCGCCTTCTCCAGGACAGCGACAACTCCTCTCACGCCAGAGAAGGCACAGACGTCCCCACGATCACTTAGGATTTCCTCAAAAGCTTCGGCTTCACAACTGATCCACTTAATAATGCCATCAGGGGTTGCCTCGTACGAAATTGTCTTTGTTAGAGTAGGCACCCACGTTGGAGAAGCTAGTCTTCATCTTTTTCACGCACTCCACAGATTTTTCGAAACACCTTTCCTTTGATGCGCAAAGCTCTGCAACTGTCTTTTCAAAATAATTTTTCCAGTACTCACTGGCATCTCGATCAGCTTCAGTGACAGCGCATTTTAGTTTGGCCTCAGCCAATTGTTTCCGAAGATCTTCAATTTCACCCTTCTGGGCCTCAGCTTGAACTTTCGAATTAGCTTCGTCTTCTTTTATTTTGTTTATCAAGGAAATTAATATTTTATCTTTTTCAAGGCCTTCGTTTCTTAGCTCAATCACCTCCGAGTGAAGGTTGTCCAGAGCCATTCTATACCCTTCATCTTTGATATTTTTCTGTGCCCTGAGGGCATTGCTAAGGATCAAGCCCTGCAAGAGGAGTACAAAGTTAAGTATAAATAAATAAAATAATTTGTTTTCAAATATAAGAATTGATTTTCGTACCTTTATGCTATTATATGCTAAACTGTCAGCTAGCTCATCTTTTGACAATACGGAGAGGTCGTCTTCTAGCTTCGGAAATCCAAAGCTTCTTCCTATCTCCCGGCTGACGGATATCTCTTTGTTATCCGGGAGACAGTATAAAAAGTCTTCTTCTCCGCTGCCATTAAACACCAGTGCCCCTTTTGGGTATTTCAGTCTTTGGGCATAATGCTGGGCTTCTCGTTTTTCTTCCGAAGTAAGCGTCTTTCCCGAAGCATGGCGGATGATGTAATCAATGCTCTCTTCCAAAGCTTCGGGAGCAGGAGTAGCAACCTTTTCAGGCAAAATTTGCTCTGAGGTTTTTTCTTCTGTTGCCTTTTCTTTAGTTTCCGAAGGTCTTTTCTCGACAAGCTCTGAAGGCCCAGCTTTGGCACTAGCTCGCTCTACTGCAGCTTCGATTTCAGCCGGTTTTGTTTCAGATTCGGTTTGCAGTTTCAAAACCTCGGTGATTTTCCGTGAAGGAGTAGAGCTTAAAGCCTTTACTGATTCTAACACATCTAGTACATTTGCCATCCTTCTCCTTTTGGGAGTTGCGACAGAGCCTTTTTGTGCCTTCGGTACTGTTACTTCTAATGAAGGGCTTAAAATTTCTAGCGCTTTTGTTTCTACAATATTTGGCTTTTCAGCCTTATCTTTCTCAGTCTTCGACTCAGCCAGATCATCCGAAGCTTCCTTCGGCATTGTAGCCGGCTCTCTAGCCTTTTGCGTAGGGTGAATGGCCTCTCTTGGTTCAGCAGTTGAAGAAGTCTCCCCGCCAAACTCAGGCACCATGGCCGGTTCAATATAGCGTGGCCGGTGGGTAAGGACCTTCAACTTTTTACCCTTCGGAGCAGGCTCGACTGGAGTGGCCGAATGTAACGCCCCGAATTTTTGCAGTTGAATTTTTTTTTCTTTTCTTCACTCGCCAAATTTGGGCGTTACCTTTTCTTTTTCTTTTTCCCCTCGCTAGACCTTGACCTTTTCCAAAGCTAGCGGGATTCGGTTTGGAATTCCCGTGTAAAGAAAAACCCTAAAATTGTTTTATGTTGTTTGATGCACCATGCCGAACTATGCACTCTTTGATTGTTTGAAAGTGCAAATGCATTCATCTAGGAAGATCGGATTTCGAAAATAAGGAGAAAACCTTTTCTTTCTTTTTCTTTTTCTTTCTCTCTCCTCTTTTTCTCTCTCTCCCGCGCCGTGGGCCGTCCTTGGCCGGCCCAGCCGCCCCCCTGCGCGCCCCCTTTGGGCCTAATTGGCCCAACCGCCCCCCCCTCCCCTTTTCTCCCCAACTCCCTCTCTCTCTCCCTCCCATTCTCCCTCTCCCCACCCTAGCCGCCGCCGCCCCCTGCCCTAGCCCCGCCCCTGCAGCTCGGCCGCCCGACCCCGGTGAGCCCCCCCCTCCCCCCTCCTCCCTCCCTCTCCCCTCTCCCCTCCTCTCTCCCTGGCCGCGCCCCGCCGGCCCCAGCCGCGCCCCGCCGCGCCCTGGCCGCGCCTGGCCGCGCCCGGCCGCGCCCCCAGCCGGCCCCCAGCCGGCCCCCAGCCGCGCCCCAGCCGCCTGGCCGCGCCCTGGCCGCCCCAGCCGCGCCCTGGCCGCCCGCCTGGCCGCGCCCCCGCCCCTGCGCGCCCGCCGGCCCAGCCGCCGGTTCAACCGCCCCGGCTCAGCTCCCCCCCCCGCGCTCGGCCGCCCCTGCTCGGCCGGCCCAGCCGCCGGTTCAACCGTCCCCAGGGCCGGTTCAACCGCCCCCCCTCTTTTTTATTTTTTATTTTTTTATATTATTTATTTATTTTGTTTTGCTTTCTGTTATCATAATTATTTTATTTTAGGTAGGCTAATCATTGTTCATGTTATTGAAATAGGAAGCTTAATTTAGAATTTCGTTGCGCTAGTTGATTCATTTAGTTAATTGTTTATCTCGTGCAATGTTGATCAACTTAAAATGACTAGGTTTCCATTAGTGTATATAACAGAATTCTTTTGTTAAGAACCAGTTGTAACTAATCATTAGTGCATAAACTTTAACCCCCTGCGAGACCTTTCCCCGTTTCTTTCTAACCATAACAAATGTGATATCGAATGTCATACTTGATGCATATTCGCTTTACTTGTTCCCTTGTATGGTGTACTGTTCTTTTGTATTAAATATGTGGATGTATGTATGTTTGCGCTCGCATAGAGAACGATCCGGTCGAAGAGCCCGAGGAATTCGCAGGAGAAGCCCCTGAGCAGCAGTCGGTTGGTGGAGGCAAGTGTCCTTTGACCTATTTCTGTCCTATTCATTCTTTAATTCACCTCCCGCATTACACATTTATACCTAAGGATTGACTAGCTTTTGTTATTCATGTCCTTGTTTACCTATTTGGGTCGGATTATTACTGCTTAGTCTGATGCTATTGCTCAACTCTAATCAATGAACATGATGTGATTATCTATGATACGCTGTTTTCCCTTCTTATTTATGATTATATTTGTGACCTTCAAGGGGACTCGAGCGGTTTCTCGAGTGCCTCTCCGTAAGGACCTGTTCAATGGATGACCGCCCGGGAAAACAGTGCAACCATGAGGGTGGAATGGGACGCCCTTAGCTGAATAATTAGAGGAACCGGGGTGTAGTTCGCTTAGCCGTTGTGCCGTCAATGGGGCTCGGTGTATGCGGCTCGCTCTGCCAAGGTTGATTTGTCCCTTGGGGAGGAGTGCGGTACATTTAGGAAACCTAAACGGTGGCTACAGCCCTGGGGAATCTTTGTAAAGGCTACGTAGTGAGACCCTGCCTATTCACCTTGGTAGTGTTTAAGGGTTTGATCAGCCCGAGGCAAGAGGGAATCACGGCTTGTGGGTAAAGTGCGCAACCTCTGCAGAGTGTTATGAAACTGATATATCAGCCGTGCTCGCGGTTATGAGCGGCCAAGGGAGCTCCAGAGATTAGTGATACTTGATCAGAGACATTTTGGTACAGGTGGCAATGAGATTGATGGTTCTGATTATGATTATGGTAATGGTAAGTGGTATTCTTTCCGTTTGGAAAGGATACATTGGGCTAATAACTTGGGTTAATGTTAAAACCTGGCTTTTTACTAGTAAGTAATAACCTGACCAACTAAAAGCAACTGCTTGACTTATCCCCACATAAAGCTAGTCCACTACAGCCAAACAGGATGCTTGCTGAGTATGTTGATGTATACTCACCCTTGCTCTACACACCAAACCCCCCCCCTTCCAGGTTGTCAGCATTGCAACCACTGCTCAGGAGAAGATGAAGCTGTGGAAGGAGACTTCCAGGAGTTTCAAGACTACGACGAGTTCTAGGCGTGGGTTAGCGGCAACCCCCAGTCGGCTGCCTGTGAAGGCCGCGGTTATCTACGTTTCGTTTTTCGCACTTTGATTTATTGTAAGAGCTATATGGACGTCTCAGGCGTATGATGTAATCGACTATTATTTTCCTTTTAATACTATTTGAGCACTGTGTGATGATGTCCATGTTATGTAACTGCTGTGTACGTGAATAACTGATCCTGGCACGTACATGGTTCGCATTCGGTTTACCTTCTAAAAACTGGGTGTGACATAAGTGGTATCAAAGCCGTGTTGACTGTAGGACCGCTAACCTAGAGTAGAATGGTCGTTCTTAGGACTATAGACCTCTGTCCCTGCCTTGACTTTGGTATCCCTTCAAAAGTTGGTCCTACTGACCAAACCTATGTTCTACTATATATTATACCTTGCTGAAAATTTTGTTTTATTCTGATCCTTCATTTATTTATGATTCATTATTGGCTGGTCATACTAATTCTGTTCTCACCCTTTTGCTTGCGATGTCTTTTGTAGATGGCTCGACTTAGACACACTGCACGAAAGTCCGTCATCCCCTTCTTACCCTCCCGCCTTGCTGAGCGTCCGCTTCGCCGTCCCGTGGCCGGACAGTCCAGTCACTTGGAGAGACTGCACCACCGCCTGCATGAGGAGCAGGAACGTCGACGACAGGAGCAGCAGGGCTCTTCTTTCTCGCTCCAGCAGGAGATAGAGTCTGTGAGGAGCTGCTCCCCTGTGCTTCGCCTGGAGGCGCCCCCTGCACCACCACTGGGCGCCCCAGCTTCTGGAGTAGCTGCTGGAGGAGACCCAGACGACGGAGGTGGCGACGATAGCTTGAGCCACGACATCGACTTCCCTGCTGACCATGAGCCAGAAGGATGGGTTGCTCGACCCATCACTCGCGACGCTGCTCGCGGGTGTCACTTCCACGACGCGCTCGACACCCTGCTACGTCGGGCACTTGACCGGCGTACTTGGTCCATCGAGTATCGCTGTGTGGTCTACCAGCATAGTCGCGGGGTCTACCCGGACCGCTGGGAGGCGACCTGTTTGGTGCGCCGTCCGGAGAACAGTCTCCAGGGCGCGGAGGCCTGCTCAGAGCACTATTCTATCTCTGAGCGGGACTCAGCTGAGGCAGCCATGCAGGATGCTGCATGGCGTGCGCTTTCGCACTACTGCTCGGTTCTCGGTGGGGTAGCTGACGGTCTCGACCTGAAGTATTACCCCCGCCGTCCATCTGGCAGCACAGGAGGCGTGATTGTTTCACCTGCTGGTGAGGACAATCCTAGGTTGAGCAGCACAATCAACCTAGCCGCCGTGTTAAACACGGAGCTGGACCATGCATTAGACGAGCTGAGTAGGGCTCGTGCTGAGATCGCCCTGCTGCGGGCTAAGCGCGCGGAACGTCGTCACTTGGATGATGGTTCCCCCGCTCCCGTCGGGACTCAGCACCCGTACCGCTCACCTCGGCGTGGACTCCAGTCTTATGGCAATCCCGACTGCAAGACCAAGATAAATCTAGAACCATAGATCGTTAGAGTTGGATCTTGTAATTAATACAAAATATATACATAGAAGCTTCAGTCTTAGCGTTAGTCTCGGTTTTAGTTAGTCTTAGTTAGACAGGGTAGTTTGCTATATCCTGTGCATTTATGTTTGTCATGATGAACTATGTTTGGTTTGGATCTTTGTAATGACTGTCACCAGAGTGTGGGTATCCCCTGCATTTTGGTTTACCTATTATGTTAATGGAGTTAGTTATATAGTTGGGAAAACCTTTATTCCACTTTCCTCTTTATCTGAGAAGCTGTGTGGTCTGTGTTGGAGATCAGTGAAGATGCTCATCTGTTCAGTGCTGTTGGAGAATTCTATACTCTTTTCTTATGCTGCAAGATTTGCCAGATCAGTTCTGAGGTGTGGTTGCGTTCTGCAGATGTCAGAGAACAGGCGCAGAGGAGGAAGGCGTGCTCAGCAGGAGCAAGCCGCTCCGCAGGATGAGGTGCCTCTGTAGCAGCACCTGCCGCCCCCGCCCCCGATGTCGATCGAGCAGATGTTTCTGATGCAGACTCAGGCAGTTCAGGCCATCGGTCAGACTCTGGCCGCCATTCAGCAGCAGCAGCAGCAGCAATAGCAGCAAGCACCACCCCAGCCTCAGATGCCTCAGATGCCCAGAGACAAGCGTGCTGAATTCATGAGAGGTCATCCACCAACGTTCGCTCACTCTTCTGACCCCATGGATGCTGAAGATTGGCTGCGCACTGTGGAGCGGGAGTTGCATACCGCTCAGTGTGATGACAGGGAGAAAGTCTTGTATGGTCCCCGTCTGTTGAGAGGAGCAGCCCAATCATGGTGGGAGTCTTACCTCGCCACCCATGCCAACCCCGATGCCATCACTTGGGAAGAGTTCAGAGGTAGCTTTCGTCAGTACCATGTGCCTGCAGGTCTGATGACAGTGAAGAAGGAGGAGTTCCTGGCCCTTAAGCAAGGGTCATCATCTGTCAGTGAGTATCGAGACAGGTTTCTGCAGTTGTCTCGCTATGCTCCTAAGGATGTCAACACTGACGCCAAGCGACAGTACCGTTTCTTGAGAGGCTTGGTCGACCCTCTTCAGTACCAACTGATGAATCATACCTTCCCGACATTCCAGCACCTGATTGACAGAGCAATCATGACAGAAAGGAAGCGTAGGGAGATGGAGGATCGTAAGCGCAAGATCAGTGGACCCCAGCCTGGAAGCAGCAGCCGTCCTTGTTTCTCAGGCAATCAACCTCAGCAGTTCAGGCAGAACCAGCGTCCACCTCAGCAGCATCAGCAGCGTCAGCAGTATCAGCAGTTCCAAAGGCAGTATCCTCAGCATCAGTACCAGAACCGTCAGAGCAATCAGTCAGGAGGCCAGTTTCAGAGGCAGAATCAGCAGACACCTCGTCTTCCTGCCCCCGCAACTCAGCAGAACAGTCAGGCAGCACCAGCTCAGGTTGGAAACAGAGCATGTTTCCACTGTGGAGAGCAAGGCCACTGGGTGATGCAATGTCCGAAGAAGGCAGCCCAGCAGCAGTCAGGCCCCAATGCCCCAGCAAAGCAGAATGTGTCCCAGCCTGGAGCAGGCAACCGCTCTCAGCCGCGTTACAATCATGGAAGACTGAACCACTTGGAGGCTGAAGCAGTTCACGAGGCCCCCGGCATGACAGTAGGTATGTTCCCAGTCGATTCCCACATTGCAGAAGTGTTATTTGATACTGGAGCAACGCATTCTTTCATTACTGCATCATGGGTGAAAGCACATAATCTTCCAATTACTACCATGTCAACCCCCATTCAAATTGACTCAGCTGGTGGTAGAATTCGAGCTGATAGCATATGTTTGAATATAAGTGTGGAAATAAGGGGGATAGCGTTTCCCGCTAACCTTATAGTAATGGGTACTCAGGGAATAGATGTCATCCTAGGGATGAATTGGCTAGATAAGTATCAGGCAGTTATCAGTTGTGATAAAAGGACAATCAAGTTGGTGTCCCCACTAGGAGAGGAAGTGGTGACCGAGTTAGTCCCGCCTGAGCCGAAGAAAGGAAGTTGTTATCAGATGGCTGTCGATAGCAGTGAAGCAGACCCGATTGAGAGTATCAAGGTTGTGTCTGAATTCCCAGATGTGTTTCCAAAGGATTTACCGGGTATGCCACCAGAGCGGAAAGTTGAGTTTGCCATAGAGCTTCTTCCTGGAACCGCCCCTATCTTTAAGAGAGCTTACAGAATATCTGGACCAGAGTTGGTTGAGCTTAAGAAGCAGATTGATGAGCTGTCGGAGAAAGGTTACATCCGGCCAAGCACCTCGCCTTGGGCCGCCCCTGTCCTGTTTGTGGAGAAGAAAGATGGCACAAAGAGGATGTGTATCGATTATCGAGCTTTGAATGAAGTCACGATCAAGAACAAGTATCCCTTGCCCAGAATAGAAGATCTGTTTGACCAGTTGAGAGGAGCCAGTGTGTTCTCCAAGATTGATCTGAGGTCAGGTTATCATCAGCTCAGGATCCGACCTTCGGACATTCCGAAGACGGCATTCATTACCAAGTATGGGTTATATGAGTTCACAGTGATGTCTTTTGGTTTGACCAATGCACCAGCGTTCTTCATGAACTTGATGAACAGTGTATTCATGGATTATCTTGATAAGTTTGTGGTGGTATTCATTGATGACATTCTGGTTTATTCTCAAAGCGAAGAAGAACATGCAGATCATTTGAGGATGGTATTGCAGAGATTGCGAGAGCACCAGTTGTATGCAAAGTTGAGCAAGTGTGAGTTCTGGATCAGTGAAGTCCTGTTCTTGGGTCACATAATCAACAAAGAAGGATTGGCTGTGGATCCGAAGAAAGTGGCAGACATTCTGAACTGGAAAGCGCCAACGGATGCTCGAGGAATCAAGAGCTTCATTGGAATGGCCGGATATTATCGGCGATTCATCGAAGGGTTTTCGAAGATTGCGAAACCAATGACAGCGTTGCTAGGCAACAAGGTTGAGTTCAAGTGGACCCAGAAATGTCAAGAGGCCTTCGAAGCGCTGAAAGAGAAGTTGACAACAGCGCCTGTCCTAGTCTTGCCTGATGTGCACAAGCCCTTCTCTGTGTACTATGATGCTTGTTACACAGGTTTGGGATGCGTGTTGATGCAAGAGGGAAGAGTTGTGGCTTACTCGTCCCGACAGTTGAAAGTTCATGAGAAGAACTACCCAATCCATGATCTAGAGTTGGCAGCAGTGGTTCACGCACTGAAGACATGGAGGCACTATCTGTATGGACAGAAATGCGATGTTTACACAGATCACAAGAGTCTGAAGTACATATTCACTCAGTCAGAATTGAATATGAGGCAACGAAGATGGTTAGAGTTGATCAAAGACTATGAGTTGGAGATCCATTACCATCCAGGCAAAGCAAACATAGTGGCAGATGCTTTGAGCAGAAAGAGTCAAGTCAATCTGATGGTCGCTCGTCCGATGCCTTATGAGTTGGCCAAGGAGTTTGACAGGTTGAGTCTCGGATTTCTGAACAATTCGCGAGGAGTCACAGTTGAATTGGAACCTACCTTGGAGCGAGAAATCAAAGGAGCGCAGAAGAATGATGAAAAGATCAGTGAGATTCGGTGACTGATTCTAGATGGCAGAGGCAAAGATTTTCAAGAAGATGCAGAAGGCGTGATATGGTTCAAAGACCGCTTGTGTGTTCCCAATGTCCAGTCTATTCGGGAGTTGATTCTCAAGGAAGCTCATGAGACAGCTTATTCGATTCACCCTGGCAGTGAGAAGATGTATCAGGATCTGAAGAAGAAATTCTGGTGGTACGGAATGAAGAGGGAAATTGCAGAGCACGTGGCTATGTGCGATAGTTGTCGAAGAATTAAGGCAGAGCACCAGAGACCTGCCGGATTGTTGCAACCGTTGCAGATCCCTCAGTGGAAATGGGATGAAATCGGTATGGATTTCATAGTCGGATTGCCTCGCACTCGGGCCGGCTACGATTCCATTTGGGTAGTAGTGGACCGCTTGACCAAGTCAGCCCACTTCATACCTGTCAAGACCACCTACAGCAGTGCCGTATTGGCAGAACTGTATATGTCTCGGATCGTTTGTCTTCATGGTGTGCCAAAGAAGATAGTATCAGACAGAGGAACGCAGTTCACCTCTCATTTCTGGCAGCAGTTGCATGAAGCCTTGGGCACACATCTGAATTTCAGTTCAGCTTATCACCCGCAGACAGATGGCCAGACCGAAAGGACCAATCAAATTCTTGAAGATATGTTGAGAGCCTGTGCGCTGCAAGATCAGTCCGGTTGGGACAAGTGATTGCCTTATGCAGAGTTTTCCTATAACAACAGTTACCAGGCCAGTTTGAAGATGTCACCATTTCAAGCGCTTTATGGAAGGAGTTGCAGAACTCCGTTGCAATGGGATCAGCCTGAAGAGAAGCAAGTGTTTGGGCCAGACATTCTGCTTGAAGCCGAAGAGAACATCAAGATGGTTCGAGAGAATCTGAAGATAGCGCAATCGAGGCAGCGAAGCTATGCAGACACAAGGAGAAGAGAGCTGAGTTTTGAAGTCGGAGACTTTGTCTATCTGAAAGTGTCACCGATCAGAGGAGTCAGAAGGTTCGGAATCAAAGGCAAGCTAGCACCCCGCTACATTGGTCCGTACCAGATCCTCTCAAAGCGTGGAGAAGTGGCCTATCAGCTCAGTCTGCCAGAGAATTTGTCAGCTGTGCATGATGTCTTTCATGTGTCTCAGTTGAAGAAGTGCTTGCGTGTGCCAGAAGAGCAGTTGCCAGTGGAAGGTCTGGAAGTCCAGGAGGACTTGACCTATGTTGAGAAGCCAGCTCAGATCCTTGAGGTTGCAGATAGAGTCACCCGAAGGAAGACCATCAGAATGTGCAAAGTCAGATGGAATCATCACTCTGAGGAAGAAGCAACCTGGGAGCGTGAAGATGATCTAATGGCTAAGTAGCCAGAGCTCTTTGCTAGCCAACCCTGAATCTCGAGGGCGAGATTCTTTTAAGGGGGATAGGTTTGTAACGCCCCGATTTTTTGCAGTTGAATTTTTTTCTTTTCTTCACTCGCCAAATTCGGGCGTTACCTTTTCTTTTTCTTTTTCCCCTCGCTAGACCTTGACCTTTTCCAAAGCTAGCGGGATTCGGTTTGGAATTCCCATGTAAAGAAAAACCCTAAAATTGTTTTATGTTGTTTGATGCACCATGCCGAACTATGCACTCTTTGATTGTTTGAAAGTGCAAATGCATTCATCTAGGAAGATCGGATTTCGAAAATAAGGTGAAAACCTTTTCTTTCTTTTTCTTTTTCTTTCTCTCTCCTCTTTTTCTCTCTCTCCCGCGCCGTGGGCCGTCCTTGGCCGGCCCAGCCGCCCCCCTACGCGCCCCCTTTGGGCCTAATTGGCCCAACCGCCCCCCCCTCCCCTTTTCTCCCCAACTCCCTCTCTCTCTCCCTCCCATTCTCCCTCTCCCCACCCTAGCCGCCGCCGCCCCCTGTCCTAGCCCCGCCCCTGCAGCTCGGCCGCCCGACCCCGGTGAGCACCCCCCTCCCCCCTCCTCCCTCCCTCTCCCCTCTCCCCTCCTCTCTCCCTGGCCGCGCCCCGCCGGCCCCAGCCGCGCCCCGCCGCGCCTGGCCGCGCCCCCAGCCGGCCCCCAGCCGCGCCCCAGCCGCCTGGCCACGCCCTGGCCGCCCCAGCCGCGCCCTGGCCGCCCGCCTGGCCACGCCCCCGCCCCTGCGCGCCCGCCGGCCCAGCCGCCGGTTCAACCGCCCCCCGGGCCGGTTCAACCGCCCCGGCTCAGCTCCCCCCCCCCCCCCGCGCTCGGCCGCCCCTGCTCGGCCGGCCCAGCCGCCGGTTCAACCGTCCCCAGGGCCGGTTCAACCGCCCCCCCCTCTTTTTTTATTTTTTATTTTTTTTATATTATTTATTTATTTTGTTTTGCTTTCTGTTATCATAGTTATTTTATTTTAGGTAGGCTAATCATTGTTCATGTTATTGAAATAGGAAGCTTAATTTAGAATTTCGTTGCGCTAGTTGATTCATTTAGTTAATTGTTTATCTCGTGCAATGTTGATCAACTTAAAATGACTAGGTTTCCATTAGTGTATATAACAGAATTCTTTTGTTAAGAACCAGTTGTAACTAATCATTAGTGCATAAACTTTAACCCCCTGCGAGACCTTTCCCCGTTTCTTTCTAACCATAACAAATGCGATATCGAATGTCATACTTGATGCATATTCGCTTTACTTGTTCCCTTGTATGGTGTACTGTTCTTTTGTATTAAATATGTGGATGTATGTATGTTTGCGCTCGCATAGAGAACGATCCGGTCGAAGAGCCCGAGGAATTCGCAGGAGAAGCCCCTGAGCAGTAGTCGGTTGGTGGAGGCAAGTGTCCTTTGACCTATTTCTGTCCTATTCATTCTTTAATTCACCTCCCGCATTACACATTTATACCTAAGGATTGACTAGCTTTTGTTATTCATGTCCTTGTTTACCTATTTGGGTCGGATTATTACTGCTTAGTCTGATGCTATTGCTCAACTCTAATCAATGAACATGATGTGATTATCTATGATACGCTGTTTTCCCTTCTTATTTATGATTATATTTGTGACCTTCAAGGGGACTCGAGCGGTTTCTCGAGTGCCTCTCCGTAAGGACCTGTTCAATGGATGACCGCCCGGGAAAACAGTGCAACCATGAGGGTGGAATGGGACGCCCTTAGCTGAATAATTAGAGGAACCGGGGTGTAGTTCGCTTAGCCATTGTGCCGTCAATGGGGCTCGGTGTATGCGGCTCGCTCTGCCAAGGTTGATTTGTCCCTTGGGGAGGAGTGCGGTACATTTAGGAAACCTAACGGGTGGCTACAGCCCCGGGGAATCTTTGTAAAGGCTACGTAGTGAGACCCTGCCTATTCACCTTGGTAGTGTTTAAGGGTTTGATCAGCCCGAGGCAAGAGGGAATCACGGCTTGTGGGTAAAGTGCGCAACCTCTGCAGAGTGTTATGAAACTGATATATCAGCCGTGCTCGCGGTTATGAGCGGCCAAGGGAGCTCCAGAGATTAGTGATACTTGATCAGAGACATTTTGGTACAGGTGGCAATGAGATTGATGGTTCTGATTATGATTATGGTAATGGTAAGTGGTATTCTTTCCGTTTGGAAAGGATACATTGGGCTAATAACTTGGGTTAATGTTAAAACCTGGCTTTCTACTAGTAAGTAATAACCTGACCAACTAAAAGCAACTGCTTGACTTATCCCCACATAAAGCTAGTCCACTACAGCCAAACAGGATGCTTGCTGAGTATGTTGATGTGTACTCACCCTTGCTCTACACACCAAACCCCCCCCCCCTTCCAGGTTGTCAGCATTGCAACCACTGCTCAGGAGAAGATGAAGCTGTGGAAGGAGACTTCCAGGAGTTTCAAGACTACGACGAGTTCTAGGCGTGGGTTAGCGGCAACCCCCAGTCGGCTGCCTGTGAAGGCCGCGGTTATCTACGTTTCGTTTTTCGCACTTTGATTTATTGTAAGAGCTATATGGACGTCTCAGACGTATGATGTAATCGACTATTATTTCCCTTTTAATACTATTTGAGCACTGTGTGGATGTCCATGTTATGTAACTACTGTGTACGTGAATAACTGATCCTGGCACGTACATGGTTCGCATTCGGTTTACCTTCTAAAAACCGGGTGTGACACCGAAGCAGCAGTTTTCCTCTTCTTTCCCTGACCTCGTAGTGGATAGCGGTAGTCGGGGTACACAAAACCAATGGCATCAAAAACTCTATTCAATCTCTTTTTTCCCTGACCTCCAAAGGCTGTGGATAGTGCATTGTCTTCCGCCTTGGAATATGATCCAAGCAATTCATCACTGGTAACTTTGATGCATTTTAGCCAGTCATCGTTTGGTTCATTGAATTTATCTCCGTATCTGAATGAGTACTTAAACCGGACCAATTCACCTTCACTAGATTCGGTGATGGTCTCCTTCGGCATTTCCCAGTTCTCTATAAGTGGCCATACTCTGTATGCTATGTGCTCTTGAACCAAATCTCTTGTACCAATAAAGAAGCAGATAGTACCAAATGCCTTCTGACATGCTTCAGCAGCTTCGTCAATTTCAACCTTCGGCCTTCGAAGGCCGAAGCGGGACCATATGGGACACATAATGACCTCCTTAAATCCTCTCTCTCTGCTAAGTCATTCTTCACATAGAACCATTCCTCCATCCAATTTCCCGGCCATCTTTTCCTAAATGTTGGTACTGGATGGCTTGCGTTGGGACGGGCGGTAAATCCGTAACAACCGAAGTTGTTGTGATACTGTTTCTTTCCCGTAGCCTTCGTCTCATACGTAAGTTCATGCATGTTGCAGAAACATTTTGCGCTTGGCTCTATCCCTTGGCTCCTTACTGCCCAGACGAAGACTCCCATCCTCAATATGGCTTCAGGGATCAGTTGATGAAGGAAAATTTGGAAGGTTTTCAACACTTCCACCACGAACCTGCTCAGTGGGAACCGAAGCCCAGATTTAAAAAAGCTTCGAAAGATCACAACTTCATCCTTCTCAGGCGCAGGAGTGGTATTGTTTTCGCCAGCCCTCACAATAGATAAATCCCGAAAGTACCTTCCCCTCATGCTCTCAAGGTGACTTTGCTTGATGGTCGACTTTCCGAAAATTGTATGGCTTGGCCTCCACGGCCGATCTTCAGAATCTTCACCCCCACTCTCTGCATCATAGCTGTCACTGTCACTAGTATCCTCAGACAAGCCCTCTCGCATTTCTTTTGTACTCTTCTCTGTATTTGATTTTGCCATTGATTCTAGAAACCCAGCTATATAAGGATCCACAGCCTTCTTCTGTTCAAAGAGCTTCTCCTCTTTGGTTGGCTTCGTCTCAACAACAACTTTCTTGTCTTGAGACATCTTATCTTTAGAAATAATGAAAACGTGCTCTTCAAGACGAAGCTTAAAGAACTCGAAAAACTAAGCAAACGTTGGTGAGCAAGAGCTTAAAAATTGAGCAAATAAAGCAAGCGACACAAATAGCGTACCAAATGTGGTCAGGGTGAGTTCTTATTTATACGCTCGACGCGCCTCGAGTTGGAGGGTCCCGTCTGTCATTGACTGTTGCTATTCTAGCAAAGGGAAGGCGTTTTTTCGGACCTTCGGCTTAAGGCCTTCGTCCAGGTCGCAGTCTGAATTTGTTATCTTAAACGAATTAATACAGTGAGGGGGTACTGTTGGGGGCCTTCGTCCTCCGAAGGTCCTCAAAAACGTGGTTTAACAATGTTTTCCAAGTGTGACATGTAAACAAGTGCCTTCGGATATAGATCAAAATTGTACACGACGTAAGAAGCATGGTCAGAACGAAGGATGATGCTGCTCCAAAGCTACGGGTGGAATAACTTCGGCTCAACAGCAGGAAATGGAACCGACTTAAAGGGGAAAGGCCATCCAGTCCTCGATGAGTTGTTCATAATACAGTAGTAAACGTGAAGGACATAAATGTAATTTTACACAGGCTGCGCCCTGTGCCTATAAATAGATGAACAGTACTCCCGTACTGTTCACGTCGACTTGCATTTGCTCGTGCGTCACGCTTGGACTTTTGCCTTCTGTCAAGCTGAAGGTATAAATGTAATTCAATATTGTTCACGTTCATTCATAATGATATAAAAAAGAAATGTTAATGATGTCATGTGATCATTTAAGTTATTTCTCATGTTTCATATGCTTCTCCTTTCATTAATATGCACTGTGATGATGAAGGTACGTCCTTCATGACCTTCGTCTGAAGATCATTATATCCTGAGGGAAATAATGCTTCGAAGGAGGAAGGGCGTTAACCATTAACCTTTTCTGTGTTGCCTTGTTCTTAATCCATAGCATTTGAGAACAAGTCTCCAATAATTAGGAAGTCCTTTATGTTGAATTGAACCATATTACAAAAAATGTCATTTATAGTATACAATGGTTCCTTGTAGATGGATGTTTGTTCAAGTGATGATGATGATGATGATATGTCCATGACTGTTGCTCTCAACCGAGTTGAGACTTTGAGGAATTTTGAAGCAGTTGTTGCAGGCATAGGTATGTTCTATACTGAAAATTACTTGAACAAGACCATTAGAAGACAACCTATTATGTGTGGCTTTGATTGGGTTATGAGAACACTAAGCGATCCTACCGAATGCTATGAGATGTTTAGGATGAGTAGACCATTATTTGATAGATTACATGACTTGTTAGTGTCATCTTATGGCTTGGCATCTAGTAGTAAAATGACATCTATTGAAGCCTTGGCAATGTTTCTATGGACTGTTGGTGCACCTCAATCATTTGTTCAAGTGAAGAATCGATTTCAAAGGTCAAAAGAAACCATTAGTAGGAAATTCAATGAAGTGTTGGATTGTGTATATCGAATGGCCAAAGAGATTGTGAAGCCTATAGATCCAAACTTCATAACAACGCATCAAAAGTTGCTAAGTGAACGGTATGCGCCTCATTTTAATAATTGTATAGGGGCAATAGATGGTACTCACATTCCAGTTGTTGTACCCGCATCAAAGGTTGTTCAACATGTGGGTCGTCATGGATATCCAACTCAAAATGTTTTAGCCATATGTGATTTTGATATGAGGTTCACCTTTGTTGTTGTGGGATGGCCTGGATCGGTCCATGATATGAGAGTATTCAATGAAGCTTTACGCAAGTATGGCACTATTTTCCCTCATCCTCCACCTGGTACAATTATTTTAATGCAATTTAATTTTGCGTTGTTCATAATTAAAAATTGAGTGTCTCATATTTGTTTGAAAATTTTTAGGAAAATTTTACCTTGTGGATTCGGGGTATCCAAATCAAAAGGGCTATCTTGCTCCATACAAAGGAGTGAAGTACGATTTACCAGAGTTTAAAGCGGGACCGCGTGCAACTGGGAAAAAGGAGGTATTCAACCAATTGCACTCTTCTCTTCGTAATCACATTGAGCGTTCTTTCGTTGTATGGAAGATGAAGTGGAGAATTTTGTTGGACTTGCCAAGTTATCCGATATTGAAGCAATCAAAAATAATACATGCATGCATGGTTCTACATAATTTCATTTGAGATAGTAAAATAGCCGATGATGAGTTTGATCGTTGTGATCAAGACGAGAACTATATGTCGATTCCTCCAAGTCATCACAATGCTGAAGGCCAATTGGGAGACGAGGAGGGAGACATGAATAACTTTCGAGATCAAATTGCTAATGCACTATTTGATATGAGAATGTAATTTTATATTGAGTACTTTGGTTTGGACAAAACATGTATAAATTATTTGTCTTTTTTTAAATTTCGCATTGAGCAATTATTGGACAAAACATGTATGAGCTATTTGGAAAAAGCATGTATAAACGTGTATAAATTGTTGTGTATAACTGATGTAGTGCCAACGGATGAAACCAGACAAGTAAAACAGCCAAGTGTATTGTTGTATTTGTATGTATATGAATAATAAGCCGAGTCCAAATAATCTAAGCTAACAAACAGCAGCACCTAGCTTATTTAATCCAGAGCAAATAATCTAGAATATATAATCTAGATTATAATTTAGGTTATATAATCTATAAATTGAAACAAACAGGGCCTAAGTATGTTTGAATGGACAAAAGCTAATAGTTAGCTAGCTAATAAGTTGATAGCAAAAAATATTTGGCTAACTATTAGGTGCTAAGACCATCTCCAAGAGACTATATTTTTGGCTCTCTATTTTATTATCTATTTGGCTTGGCAAGTCATTTAGCTAGTCTCTTATAGATGCTCTAACTATTAGTTGGATGTTATTTGGATCTCATGGCTAATAGGTCAATCTAGTCATTCATGTTCTCTCTCTCTTTGAAGCAGTCGTTTGTTCACATTCTTTCTAGCAGTGTTCGGCTATAGAGAGAAGTAGAAGTTGCGGCTGTGTTTTTTTCTTGTGTCATACATTACTCTAGCAAGCAGGCTAGCTGCAGCCTACATCTTGCTCTTTCAAATGTCATAGCAGCAGTTCTTTCACAGTTTGAAATACCCTTTTTCAAAGTGAATCAACCAACAAAATTCACTAAAAAAATTAAAATCATACAAACTTGTCTCGTAGCGGAACAAAATGAACTACTTTGTAAACACAAATAGCATCTCCAACTCGTCACCCTCTCATGATGAACAACACATTTGCAATGTTCTCACAGAAAACATTCATGTCTTGTTGTTTATCATTATCTTCTTCAAACAAAGTGTTGCTCTGAATCGCTATATAGTTCTCATCATTGTCACACATTTTAAAATTGGCATCCGCCATAGCGCTTTCTCTAATGAAGTTAAGGAGGATCATGCACGCAAATATAATTTTTGTTTGCTTTACCATCGGATGCGGTGGTAAGTGTAACAAGTATATATGTTTACCATGAGAAGGAGGAAATTTGCCGCCCTATTTGTGTAGAGCATCATTAAAAACTCTCTTATCATGGACTAATCCTAGCCATCCGACGACCACAAAGGTAAACCTCATATCGAAATCACATATGGCCAATACATTCTGAGTTGTTGAGAGCACCTAGAGGGGGTGAATATGTGATCTGTAAAAAATAGCTCTACAAAACAAACTTGGTCTAAAATGGATTAGTGAGATCAAAAACCAAGTTCGAATGAAGAGTGTGAGAGGAGACGACTTCTTCACTTAATTGCTCTCATAAGACAAGTATTAAACTTAGAGCAACATTGTAAGTGAAGTGAAGTGCTAGAAAGAATAGAATCGTAGTAAAGTAAAGTAAACAAGTGACACGGCGATTTTTATCCCATGGTTCGGTCAAGCATAAAATGCTTGCCTACTCGACGTTGTGCCATCCCAATGGACGAGGGTTGCACTCAACCCCTCTCAAGTGATCCAATGATCGACTTGAGTACCACAGTTCTCTTTCTTATCTCAAGTTTTTCCCATTGTGAGGAATCTCCACAATTTGGAGTCTCTCATGCCTTACACAATTGATCTCAAATAAACCACAAGAGTAAGGGGGAGTAGAGACACACACAAGAGACAAAATCAAAGCAACACACACAAGTCAAGAGAAGAGCACAGGAGACAACGTAGCGGAGTTACAACTCAAACATGTGCTCGAATCTCTGTCTAGCAAAGCAATGGCGCGATCGCAGTGTCTCGGTGTTGTAGGATGTTCAAAGGATGCTTGGTGTAGTGCTCCATGCGCCTAGGGGTTCCTTTTATATCCCTAAGGGACCTAGGAGCCGTTGAAGCTCCATTTGGAAGGCCCTAGTTGCCTTCTACCTGCGGGTGCACCAGATTGTCCGGTTCACATCGAACAGTGAACAATACAACGACTACAAAATCCACGATTGGTTGGTTTCCTGTTCTGGGGTTGAAAGGGAAATGGACTTAATCATTTCCTATAATCGATTTTGGTGGTTGACGTCCAACACAAACCACATGGACTAACTAGTTTGTCTAGATATTATTTATCTCAGGTGCATAAGGTTCAACATAAACCAAGAAAGAAATTCAGTTGGGGACACAATCAAATTTGGAGCAAGACGTGAGAGTGTGCTGCTAAGTGGTGCATAGGCCCGTACACAAGCAAACCAGCCACTCTCAGGAATTCGATGGGCTTGCTCTGCTATAATTCACCGGACTGTCCGGTGTGCACCGCACTGTCCGGTGAGTCAGCAGAGCAATGGCTCCCTATGTGTCAATGGTCGACTGCACAGATGAACAGTGATGAACAGATGTGCATCAATGGAGGGGTGATAAGAAGAAGAAGAAGATGAAGAAGGTGGTCTACTACGAGACCGACTCTTCAACACCCTCCACCTCCGGCAACGAGTCGTCCACTACTTCTAAGCGCCATGAGCGCAAAAAGCATAGTAAGATGCCCCTACGTTATTCCCGTATTTCCAAGTGCACT
Source organism: Zea luxurians (assembly GCA_029449295.1). Classification (NCBI taxonomy): domain Eukaryota; kingdom Viridiplantae; phylum Streptophyta; class Magnoliopsida; order Poales; family Poaceae; genus Zea; species Zea luxurians. Next base: position 16,073,913 of record JAOPSE010000012.1, read on the forward strand.
CCTCTACTTTCCGTTCCCTTAGGCAAACCACCATATTTTGATGGTGAAGATTATTGTATGTGGAGTGATAAAATGAGGCATCATCTAACCTCACTCCATGAAAGCATATGGGACATTGTTGAATTTGGAGTGCATGCACCACAGGTGGGGGACAAGGACTATGACTCGGATGAGGCCGCCCAAATTAGGCATTTCAACTCCCAAGCAACTTCTATACTCCTCGCCTCCTTGTGTCGAGAGGAGTATAATAAGGTGCAAGGGTTGAAGAATGCCAAAGAAATTTGGGACGTCCTCAAAACGGTGCACGAAGGGGACGAGGTGACCAAGATCACCAAGCAGGAAACGATTGAGGGAGAGCTCGGTCGATTCGTCCTCAACAAAGGAGAAGAGCCATAAGCCATGTACAACCGGCTCAAGACCATGGTCAATCAAGTGCGCAACCTCGGGAGCACAAAATGGGATGACCATGAAATGGTCAAGGTTATTCTAAGATCTCTCGTATTTCGTAATCCTACTCAAGTTCAATTAATTCATGGAGATCCTAGATATAAACAGATGTCCCCCAAGGAGGTGATTGGCAAGTTTGTGAGCTTTGAACTTATGATCAAAGACTCCAAACACATTGTCAACTTGGAGCAAGGCACCACCTCCACACCCGAGGTGCAACCCGTTGCATTCAAAGCAACGGAGGAGAAGAAGGAGGAGTCTACACCAAGTAGGCTTCCAATCGACGCCTCCAAGCTCGACAACGAGAAGATGACTCTTATCATTAAGAGCTTTTGTCAAATCCTCAAGCAAAGGAGGGGAAGGATTACAAGCCCCACTCCAAAAGGGTGTGCTACCGGTGTAGTAAGTTCGGTCACTTTATAGCTAAATGTCCATACTCTAGTGAAAGTGACAGGGACGAAGACAAGAAGGGGAAGAAGAAGATGGAAAAGAAGAAGTATTACAAGAAGGGTGGCGAGACACGCATGGTGCGAGAATGGGACTCCGATGAGAGCTCCACCGACTCCTCCTCCGACGAGGACGCTGCCAACATCGCCATCAACAAAGGCCTCCTCTTCCCCAACGTCAGCCACAAGTGTCCCATGGCTAAGGACGGCAAGAAGAAGAAGGTACATCCTAGAAGTACCCCCAAATATACTACATCTGATGATGAGGGTAGTTCTAGTGATAATGAAGATGATTTAGTTTCTTTGTTTGCCAACCTTACCATGGACCAAAAGAAGCAATTAAATGAATTAATTAAAACCGTTAACGAGAAGGATGATCTCTTGGAATGCCAAGAGGACTTGCTCGTTAAGGAAAATAAAAAATTTGTTAAGTTGAAAAATGCTTATGATTTAGAAGTAGAAAAATGTGAAAGATTAACTAAGGAGCTTAGCATATGCAATGATTTAATTTCTTGTCTTAGAATTGAGAATGAAAATTTAGTTTCTAAGATTGAAAAATTGAATGTTTGCAGTGATTCAATTATCTAGCTTAGAGATGAGAATGCTAGACTAAATGCTAAGATAGAGAAATTGAATGTTTGCAAACCCTCTACATCCACTGTTGAGCATGTTACCATTTGCACTAGATGTAGAGATGTAAATGTTGAAGCTATTGATGATCACCTTGCTATGATAAAACAATAAAATGATCACATAGCTAATTTAACTGCTAAAATTGCCGAGCATGAGCTAGAAAATGAAAAGTTTAAATTTGGTAGAAGCATGCTCTATAATGGGAGACGCCCTGGTATTAAGGATGGCATTGGATTCCAACAAGGGAGTCAAAGCAATGTCAAGCTTAATGCCCCAAGAAATTGTCTAATTTTGTTAAGGGTAAGGCTCCCATGGTTCAGGATAGAGAGGGCTATATTCTATATCCTACAAACTATCCTGAGCACAAAATTAGGAAAATTCAAGCTAGAAAATCTCATTCTGTTTCACATCATGCTTTTATGTGTAAAAATGAAGCTTCTAGTTCTAGGCATACCACTCATGTCAAAATGCCTAAGAATAAAATTCCTGATGCATCAAAAGAGCATAATATTTCATTTAAGACTTTTAATGCTTCTTATGTGCTAACTAACAAATCAGGCAAAATAGTTGCCAAATATGTTGGGGGCAAACACAAGAGTCCCAAGACTCGTGTTTGGGTACCCAAGGTGCTTGTTGCTAATGTAAAAGGATCTAAGACTGTTTTGGTACCTAAGAACAAGGCCTAATTTGTTTTGTAGGTTTATACATCTGGTTGAATAAGTTGGATAATTGATAGTGGGTGCACAAACCACATGACAGGGGAGAAAAGGATGTTCTCCTCATATGAGAAAAATGAAGATCCCCAAAGAGCTATTACATTCAGGGATGGAAATCAAGGTTTGGGTAAAATTGCTATATCTCCTGACCATTTTATTTCCAATGTTTTTCTTGTAGATTCTTTAGATTACAATTTGCTTTCTGTTTCACAATTATGCAAAATGAGCTACAACTGTCTATTTACTGATGTAGGTGTTACTATCTTTAGAAGAAGTGATGCTTCAATAGCATTTAAGGGAGTGTTAGATGGTCAGCTATATTTAGTTGATTTTAATGATAACCAAGCTGAACTACACACTTGCTTAATTGCTAAGACTAACATGGGCTGGCTCTGGCATCGCCGACTTGCCCACATTGGGATGAAGAATCTTCACAAGCTTCTAAAGGGAGAGCACATTTTAGGACTAACAAATGTTCATTTTGAGAAAGACAGGATTTGTAGCGCATGTTAAGCAGGGAAGCAAGTTGGAGTCCATCATCCACACAAGAACATCATGACGACTGACAGATCGCTTGAGTTACTCCACATGGACCTATTTGGTCCGATCACTTACATAAGCATCTACAGGAGTAAGTACTGTTTAGTTATTATGGATGATTATTCTCGCTTCACTTAGGTATTCTTTTTGCAGAAAAAATCTCAAACCCAAGAGACCTTAAAGAGATTCTTAAGACGGGCTCAAAATGAGTTTGAATTGAGGATCAAAAAGATTAGAAGCGATAATGGGACGGAGTTCAAGAATTCACAAATTGAAGGATTTCTTGAGGAAGAGGGCATTAAGCATGAGTTCTCTTCTCCCTACACACCTCAACAAAATGGTGTAGTGGAGAGGAAGAATAGAACTCTAGTGGATATGGCAAGAATCATGCTTGACGAGTACAAGGCACCAGACCGGTTTTGGGCGGAGGCGATTAACACCGCCTGCTACTCCATCAACCGGTTATATCTTCACCGAATCCTTAAGAAAACATCATATGAACTCCTCAGTGGTAAAAAGCCCAATGTTTCATATTTTTAGAGTTTTTGGGAGCAAATGCTTTATTCTTATTAAGAGAGGTAGAAGTTCTAAATTGGTTGCTAAAGCTGTAGAAGGCTTTTTACTTGGTTATGACTCAAACACAAGGGCATATAGAGTTTTCAACAAATCCACTAGATTGGTTGAGGTTTCTTGTGACATTGTGTTTTATGAAACTAATGGCTCCCAAGCGGAGCAAGTTGATCTTGATGAACTAGATGATGAAGAGGCTCCGTGTGTCACGCTAAGGAACATGTCCATTGGTGATGTGTGTCCAAAAGAATCCGAAGAGCCTCCACAAGCACAAGATCAACCATCATCTTCCATGCAAGCATCTCCACCAACTCAAGATGAGGATCAGGCTCAAGAAGAAGAGGATGAAGATCAAGACGATGAGCCACCTCAAGAGGAGAACATTGATCAAGGGGGAGATGAAAATGACGATGACAAGGAAGATGATCAAGAGATTTGGGATCAAAGACCGCCACACCCAAGAGTCCACCAAGCAATTCAAAGAGATCACCCCATCAACTCCATTCTTGGTGACATTCACAAGGGGGTAACCACTAGATCTTGAGTTGCTCATTTCTGTGAACATTACTCTTTTGTTTCCTCTATTGAGCCATACATGGTAGAGGATGCACTAAGAGATCTGGATTGGGTGGTGGCAATGCAAGAGGAGCTCAAAAACTTCACTAGGAATGAGGTATGTCATTTAGTTCCACGTCCTAATCAAAATGGTGTAGGTACCAAGTGGGTATTCCACAACAAGCAAGACGAGCATGGTGTGGTGACAAGGAACAAACCCAGACTTGTTGCAAAAGGTTATTCACAAGTCGAAGGTTTGGATTTTGATGAAACCTATGCACCCATAGCTAGGCTTGAGTCAATTCGTATATTACTTGCCTATGCTACTTACCATGGCTTTAAGCTTTATCAAATGGATGTGAAAAGTGCCTTTCTCAATGACCCTATCAAGGAAGAGGTATATGTTGAGCAACCTCCCGGCTTTGAAGATAGTGAGTATCCTAACCATGTTTATAAGCTCTCAAAGGTGCTTTATGGGCTCAAGCAAGCCCCAAGAGCATGGCATGAATGCCTGCGAGACTTTCTTATCACTAATGGCTTCAAAGCCGGAAAAACCGATCCTACTCTCTTCACTAAAACTATTGCAAAAGACTTGTTTATATGCCAAATTTATGTTGATAATATTATATTTGGGTCTACTAACAAGTCATCTTGTGAAGAGTTTAGTAGGATTATGATACAGAAATTTGAGATGTCAATGATGGGGGAGTTGAAATATTTCCTTAGATTTCAAATCAAGCAACTCCAAGAGGGCACCTTCATCAGCCAAACTAAGTACATTCAAGACATACTTAAGAAGTTTGGAATGAAGGATGTCAAACCCATCAAGACTCCGATGGGAACCAATGGGCATCTCGACCTCGACACGGGAGGTAAATCTGTAGATCAAAAGGTATACTGATCGATGATAGGATCTTTACTTTACTTATTTGTTTCACAACTGGATATTATGCTTTCTGTATGCATGTGTGCAAGGTTCCAGGCAAATCCTAAGGAAGTTCACCTTAGGACCGTAAAAAGAATCATGAGATATTTAGTTTACACTCCTAAGTTTGGGCTTTGGTACCCTAAGGGATCTACATTTGATTTAATTGGATATTCTGATGCCGATTATGCAGGGTGCAAAATTGATAGGAAGAGCACATCAGGGACTTGTCAGATTCTAGGGAGATCCTTGGTGTCTTGGGCTTCAAAGAAACAAAACTCAGTAGCTCTTTCTACCGTCGAAGCCAAGTATATTGCTATAGGCCATTGCTATGCACAATTACTTTGGATGAGGCAAACTCTTAGAGACTATGGCTACAAGTTAGCAAAGTCCCTCTCCTATGTGATAATGAGAGTGCAATCAGCATGGCGGATAATCCTGTTGAACACAGCCGCACTAAGCACATAGACATCCAGTATCACTTTCCGAGAGATCACCAACAAAAGGGGGATATCGAAATTGCTTATGTTAATACCCACAACCAATTAGCCAATATCTTTACCCAGCCACTAGATGAAAAGACCTTTAGCAAACTTAGGAATGAGCTAAATATACTTGATTCTCGGAACTTTGATTGAAACATTGCACACATCGCTCATTTATATACCTTTGATCATGTCTCTTTCATTTGGTACAAATGCATATTTCTTATTCTTCTTGTGCCAAGGCTAAGACTATTGTGCTTTCAAGTATATTTCTATACTTAGTCTTAGATTGAAAGGGAAATGGAGTATTCAGCAAAGGCAAGGCTTCCACTCCAACTCTGACGGTATCATTTATCCTTTGTCGTTACTCATGTAACTCTCAATTGGTATGACCTTTCACTCATATTTATTTTATCATTTGGAAGAAAGTATTAGGCCGCACAGGGGGAGAAAGTTTAAAAGGGCTCTCAAAGTTCTTTGTTTTTGGCGATTAATGCCAAAGGGGAGAAAGTATTAAGCCCAAGCAAAAGGACCGCACCACTATTTTAAAACTTTTAGTGCATATTTCAAATTGGTATAAAAATTTTCAATAAAGAAAGTGTTTATTTTAATTGGAATCTTATTTGACTTCATGAGTATGAAAAATATTTCAATTGGCTTTTTAGTTAAGCCTCTACATGAATTTTCAATTGGTATCTCATTTGGCTTCAAAATTTCAAATAAGGATAGAGATATCAATTGGTATAAGTTCATTTGGCATCTATTTCAAAAAGGGAAAATCATTTCAAAAACCCTCTTGAAAGCTAAGGGGAGAATTTCTTCAGGGGGAGCTTTCATTTAATCAAAGGAAAAGCATTTGAAACAGGGGGAGGAATTTCAAATATCAAAAATGCTTCTTGCAATCATATTCTTATATCTTTGACTATTTGCAAAAGATTTGCAAAAACAAACAAGTGGTGTAAATGCGGTCCAAAATGTTAAACAAGAGAAAAGCAATCCATTCATTTTGGACATATGCATAAAGTCTTTCAATTGGTTCAATTACAAAGTAACCTATGCACATTCATCATAAATGCAAACTAGTCACATTTCTACACTTTATATTTGCTTTGGTTTGTGTTGGCATCAATCACCAAAAAGGGGGAGATTGAAAGGGAAATGGACTTAATCATTTCCTATAATCGATTTTGGTGGTTGACGTCCAACACAAACCACATGGACTAACTAGTTTGTCTAGATATTATTTATCTCAGGTGCATAAGGTTCAACATAAACCAAGAAAGAAATTTAGTTGGGGACACAATCAAATTTGGAGCAAGACGTGAGAGTGTGCTGGTAAGTGGCGCACCGGACACTGTCCGGTGCACCAGGCCCGTACACAAGCAAACCAGCCACTCTCCGGAATTCGATGGGCTTGCTCCGCTATAATTCACCGGACTGTCCAGTGAGTCAGCGGAGCAACGGCTCCCTGCGCGTCAATGGTTGACTGCACAGATGAACAGTGATGAACAGTGCCGCGCAGAAGTCAGAGCAGCGAAGTTAGAAGTCACCGGACATGTCCGGTGTGCCACCGGACTGTCTAGTGCAGCAAATGGACAAAGGGTTCCAACGGTCAATAGCTCCAAACCACCACGGGCGCGCTGACGTGGCGCGCACCGGATAGTGAACATTGACTGTCCGGTGCGCCACCGGACTGTCCGGTGTGATCGTCGCCAGCAAAAACAGCCAACGACTAGGAAGTGGTTGGGGGCTATAAATACCCCCAATCACCTCATTCAAAGCAATCCAAGTATTCTAAACTCAACATTCAATACAAGAGCAAAAGACTACACTCCAAGACACATTGCAAAGATCAAATCCTCTCCAATCCTCCAAATCAACTCAATTCCATTAGTGACTTGAGAGAGGGTGTTTTGTGTTATTTTGTTGCTCTTGTTGCTTGGACTGCCTTTCTTCCTTTCTCATTCTTGTTTCCAATTGCTTTGTAAAGCTTGCAAGAGACACCTAAGTGTGTGGTGGTTCTTGCGGGGTCTTAGTGACCCGATTGATTAAGGAGAAGGCTCACTCGGTCTAAGTGACCGTTTGAGAGAGGGAAAGAGTTGAAATAGACCCGACCTTTGTGGCCTCCTCGATGGGGACTAGGTTCTTTGGAACCGAACCTCGGTAAAACAAATCACCGTGTTCACTCGCTTTGATTCTCGCTTGATTTGTTTGCTCCCTTTCCTCTCTCTAAAGTTTCCTTGCTAATATTGATTTGAGTTTGCTCCCAAACGTCATCCGCATCATTTGAGCAACTCGTGGCAAGAAAAACAATCTTCCGCACTCGGATTTAATTCTAACGCTAACTCTGGCCCTAGTGTGTGTTTAAGTTTATAAATTTTAGGTTTCGCCTATCCACCCCCCATCTAGGCGACTTTCAGGGGGGCACCGGACTATCCGGTGGGTGGCACCAGACCGTCCGGTGCACCATGTGACCATTGGCCTCCGACCGACGTGGCCACTAGCCGTTGGCTAGCTGGCACACTGGACTATCCGGCGCTCCGTGCAGATGGTCCGGTTTATTATAGCCAGCGTAGGCTGAAATTCCCAAGAGCAGGCTGTTCGACGAACCATGCACCGGACTGTCCGGTGGGTGGCACCGGACCATCCAGTGCAGTGCAGACCAATCCATCTTCTCCTTTTTTTAATCTAAGTCTCTTTTGCTCCTTTTGGCTTGACTTCATAAAGTCTCTAGCACTTAGACAAGTATGATTAGCACACAAAACAATTGACTAAGTGTCCAGAGCTTACCTTTTCTCTTAGCACCATATAGATTTGCATTTTCCCTCTTCCAAGCTCAATTTGCTTTACATGCCTATGCTCATTTCTCATGTAAGATGATGTTAGTCTTAATGTAATATGTTGGCAGTTAATCACCAAAATAATATAGAAATGGCCCAAGGGCCCATTTCCCTTTCATTTGTATACCCATGATGCACTAGATGTTGCAGCGCCTTTGATGATGGAAAACAACAAGCAAATGTGTCCCATCTATAGCTCCAATACATTTATCGAAATGCAGTGAAAATTGGGGAGCTTGTACTGTTGGGTGCATAGTAGAAAATCTTGGATTTTTTGGTTTAATGGTATCAGCAGACATATTATAAACACAATGTAACACTTCCTCAAATTGTATACTAATCGTCTCTTTTGACCTCTCAAAACAATTGGCAGCTTGTCTAATTGTCTGAGGAGCACCAATGATACACAAAAACATGGCTAAAGCTTCTATGGAGCTCATCTGACATGTTGATTGCAATCCATATGTTGATGTGAACACATCATGAAGGCTTTCAAATACATGCTTACTCATTCTAAACATATTGAAGCACTCTCTAGGATCATTAAGTGTCCTCACTACCAAATCATATACAGTGACTTGAGGTTCCCTATGACTTCTTTTATTAAAGAAGGTATCATCATAGTACATACCAAATACAGGCATGAAGACACCATATTCTTCCATCATCTCAAGTTCAACAAGAGCCACCTTAACTATTACATCTGTCTCATCCTCATCATTTTGGAAAAAAATCAATCTACGTATACAATCATAAGGGATTAGCAAACTTAATCATTCATGGAACATACATATGATTTGGAACACAGAAGATTCATAAAAAGGTTCATGACATTAGTGAAAGGGAAATGTGCCCTTAGGCCATTTCTATTTTGTTTGGTGATTAAATGCTCAACACAATGTTTTGAATTAACATCTTCTTGAATGAGCATAAGCACAGATAGGCACTTTTAGGCTTGAAAATGGGCATACTACAAATCTATATGGTTCCAAGTGAAAAGGTATGCTTCTAGCACTTAGTAAATTGTTTTAGGTATTAATCATATTTGTCTAAGAGTTGGGAACTATATGAAGTCGAGCAAAAAAGAGCAAAGAAAAGTTGGCACGAAAAAGGAGCATCTGGGCTGTTCTGCATAGCACTGGATGGTCCGGTTCCAACCACCGGACAGTCCGGTGACAGTCCGGTCGAGTGGGTTGTTCTCGAGAAAAAGCAGACTCCCTTTGCTATAATTCACCAGACTATCCGCGTGGAGCGCCGGACTGTTCGGTGTGTTAGCCGACCAACGGTTACTTGACACGTCAGTCGAAGCCAACGGTCAAGTGGAGCACCAGACAGTCTGGTGCCCCCCAGAAGCAGAAAGCAACCAATCAGGGATTTGTGACTGTTGCACTGTGTAGTGTCTGATGTGCACCGGACAGTCCGGTGCACCCGCAGACAGAAGGCAACCAGAGCCTTCCAAATGGAGTTCCAACGGCTCCTAGGTCTCTTGGGGCTATAAAAGGACCCCTAGGCGCCATGGAGCAGAGTCACACCCAGATTTAAGGGGCAAACCTGGGTTGCTCTCTTATGTGCGCCAAAGAAGGCCAACAGATACAATGACTGGGTGTATAGAGATAAATGTCACAAACTTTATTATATAGCGGAAATGTCTTACAAAATAACTGACAATAAATAAATTGAACTAATAATATTATTTCCTCGGCGCCATCAAGCTGACTGGGTGACAACTCCTAGACCTCGTCGAACTCTTCATAGTAGTCCTCCTCCGGGTCCACCTGCTCTTCACCTATGGGGGGTTATCGCAAGGGTGAGCTCACAAAAGTTTATTGCTCAACAAGTGTGGGGAATAATGTGCATGAGCTCACTTACGGTGGGGGGCTCATGTGTAGTGTAAGGTTGATCAACAAATAATGGTTAAATCTGAGCATTGCTTTTAATAAGTTGGTCAAATTTTATTAGCAATTACTAAATTTAATTATTTACCATCCCAAAATAGTAAGAGATCACAATTATAATAAAACCCACAGTGTAATACATATGACAAATTAAGTTTACTTCCACAAGTTAATCACGCGAGAGTCCTGAGTCGCTCTTAACCGTGAGCACGGCTGATATACCAGTTTTACACTCTGTAGAGGTTGCACATCTTTACCCACAAGTCATGTTACCCATTTCCCAAGGGATCTAGAAATCCCATTCATCTCTACCGAGGAGACGAGGCAGGGGTAGCACTACGAGGCCTTTCCAAAGTTCCACTAGTTCGAGAAAACCCGCTATGGGTTCAGAAAGAAGGAAGCATAGGAATCCCTCATCCGAAAAGCTAAACAGACAGTCCGAGAACCTCCCTACGCCTCCTCGCTTGCCCCTTTCAGGTAAGGTAGTCTCTCCCTAGCTTTCCTAATTACTTGGCCAAGGGCGTCCCATTCCACCCTTGTGGTAGCATTGTTATCCCAAGTTAAGCTCCATGTTCCAATTAACACCATAATCTTATCATGAACATTAAATAATATAATCACAATAATAAAGCATGATCATAAATCATATTTATCTTAACACCTAAAACCACATAGAGCAATAGCAGATGCTACCCAAAAGTTCAGTGGTAAGCAAGGGGTAAAGTAAATCAAACTAGGGTGACCTATTGGGTCCCATAATTTAAACATAAGCATAGCATGGTGATTAACAAGAACATTATTGGGTAAAGATGAGTGATCAAGGGCACAACTTGCCTTCAGCGAGCACCTGCTTAGTTTCTTCAACCTGTTGAGCTCCTGATTCCTCGATCACTTGCTCGTCTACTCAAAACAATACAAATAAACATTGCATAGGAGAAATTAACATCACACCAAACATAGAAACATAATGCATAATAGTGATATACGCATCGCAACGAGATCCTAGGTACAAAAACCGCTAAGTTATGATTTTCTGAATGTTTAGGTGTTAAACATAAAACAAATTATGTGCTTGATTTTATCACTAAGCTACATAGTAAAATAAGGGTACTAATTGGTAAACAATATAAATATGGAGTCTAATGCTAATGGAATGAATCAATTTTGAGTTAGAACAAAGAAGTTATGGATTTTTTAAGTTCTTTGGACTTATTACCTTATTAAAAATTACTTTATGAGATTAAATACAACTTCTTGGATGACAATTAGTTTTCTCTAGAAGTCTAAGGACCTGCTCGCAAAAACAGAGGACCCAAAATTTATGTTTCTTGAACTAAGATGGATGGTGGGTTAATTGGGTCAATGGACTAGGCTTTCTAACATATTCTCTCGGCCGAAAGGGTACAGAGCTAGCTCGGCCGTTGGATCATTAATAGACAGCCACGATTAGGTCCTAGATATTGTGAACCGGTATCCCACGTCGACCAGACAATCACAGATGGATGGCTCATGAGACCCTGCACGCCAGCACGATCGCCCAGCATCCGATCGGATCGAACAAATAGGATTCAATCACACGAAGGGGGTATTCCCATATCTCATCAGAACCGGTCGTCCGAGAATCTACGGTCGACACTAACCACAACCACTCCGATCCCCACCAGCAATGGCAGCCGCGTGCCTCACGGCAACGAGCCTCCAGTGAACAATCAAAATGGCCACCCCGTGGTTCGCCCTACTCTAAACCAGTGCAATGGAAAATGCGAGTCATGGCAAAGCTATCTAGGTGCTTACCAGAGACGAGGATGGAGTTTGGAGAGCTGGCCACGATGTAGAGCGGGTTGGCGGTGGTGATGTTGCTTCGACGAGCAATTTCGACGGCACCAATGACAACTCTCAAGTGGCATGGCCACGACCACCTTCCCCTAGGTCTAAAGGAGCCCCTGGGCAAAATTCCGAGGGCGTGGTCAACGGCAAGTCAAAGTTCTCCTGCGGTGGCACCCTTCTCTCTTCCCGGTGGTTGTGGTGGCTATCGAAGGCTAGGTTAACATGGGTTTAATGGGATGGGGGAAGAGAGGAGACGATCGCGACCCGGGTTTTTATCTCCCAATGAGGTCGATGTGGACAGTTGAGGCGCCAGCTCCGCCCTAGCTGGTGGAGAACTCGGCGAGGAGTTTGTTACGGGGGTGAAGAAGATCTACAGGGTCCTTTGGGCATACAGGTCAGCGACAACACTGAAAGTCGCCTAGAGGGGGTGGATAGGCGAAACCTGAAATTTATAAACTTAAGCACACACTATAAGCGGGGGTTAGCGTTAGAATTAAAGTCAAGTCCGAGAGAGAGGGAAAAAACAAATCAAATGGTAATAAAGCGAATGAACATGGTGGTTTGTTTTACCGAGGTTCGGTTCCAAAGAACCTAGTCCCCATTGAGGTGGTCGGTCACAAAGACCGGGTCTCTTTCAACCCTTTCCCTCTCTCAAATGGTCACTTAGACCGAGTGAGCCTTCTCCTTAATCAAACGGGTCACTTAGACCCCGCAAGGACCACCACACACTTAGGTGTCTCTTGCTTTGATTACAAGTCACTTTGAGAACAAGAATGAGGAAGGAAGAAAGCGACCCAAGCAACAAGAGCGCAAATAAACACGGACACACACTCTCTCAAGTCACTAAGTGGTTGGAATGAATTTGGGACTTGGAGAGGCTTTGATCTTTTGAATTGTGTCTAGGAGTCAATGCACTAGCTCTTGTATTGAATGAGAACTTTAGAAAACTTGGATGCTTGGAGTTGTGGTGGTTGGGGGGTATTTATAGCCCTCAACCACCAAAGAAGCCGTTGGGGCGGCTGCTGGCGATGGGCGCACCGGACAGTCCGTTGCACCACCGGACATGTCCTGTTCACTATGTGGTGCGCTGCCACGTCACCCAATCGTTAGGGTTCAGAGCAAAGTCGATCGTTGGAGCTTTGTCTTCTTGCGACACCAGACAGTCCGGTGCCCCTCTGACTTCCTGCTCTAACTTCTGCGTTGCACTGTAGCTGCACTGTTTACCTTTGCAGAGTCGACCGTTGCGTGTAGATAGCCATTGCCTGCTGACTCACTGGACAGTCCGGTGAATTATAGCGGAGTGCGCCTTCGTTTTCTCGAGAGTGGCTGGTTCAGTCTTGGACGGTCCTGGTGCACCAGACACTGTTCGGTGGTGCACCGGACACTTTCTGGTGGCACACCGAAAATGAGAGCACCTAGAGGGGGGTGAATAAGTGATCCTATGAAATCGACAGGTATACCTTTTGATCTATAGATTTACCTCCCGTGTCGAGGTCGAGATGCCCATTGGTTCCCATGAGTGTCTTGATGGGTTTGCCATCCTTCATTCCAAACTTCTTGAGTATGTCTTGAATATATTTAGTTTAGCTGATGAAGGTGCCATCATGGAGTTGCTTGATTTGAAATCCTAAGAAATACTTTAACTCCCCCATCATAGACATTTCGAATATTTGTATCATGATCCTGCTAAACTCTTCACAAGTTGATTTGTTAGTACACCCAAATATAATATCATCAACTTAAATTTGGCATACGAACAAATCATTTCCAACAGTTTTAGTAAAGAGAGTAGGATCGACTTTTCCGACTTTGACGCCATTAGTGATAAGAAAATATCGCAGGCATTCATACCATGCTCTTGGAGCTTGGTTGAACCCATAAAGCACATTTGAGAGTTTGTAAACATAGTTAGGGTACTCACTATCTTCAAAGCTGGGAGGTTGCTCAACATAGACCTCTTCCTTGATTGGTCCATTGAGGAAGGCACTTTTCACATCCATTTGATAAAGCTTAAAGCCATGGTAAGTAGCATAGGCAAGTAATATGCGAATTGACTCAAGCCTAGCTATGGGTGCATAAGTTTCATCGAAATCCAAACCTTCGACTTGTGAATAACCCTTGGCAACAAGTCATGCTTTATTCCTTGTCACCACATCATGCTCATCTTGCTTGTTGCAGAATACCCATTTGGTACCTACAACATTTTGATTAGGACGTGGAACCAAATGCCATACCTCATTCCTTGTGAAGTTGTTGAGCTCCTCTTGCATTGCCAACACCCAATCCAGATCTCTTAATGCATCCTCTATCCTGTATGGCTCAATAGAAGACACAAAAGAGTAATGTTCACAGAAATGAGCAACTTGAGATCTAGTGGTTACCCCCTTATGAATATCACCAAGAACGGAGTTGACGGGGTGATCTCGTTGAATTGCTTGGTGGACTCTTGGGTGTGGCGGTCTTTGACCCTGAATTTCTTGCTCATCTTCCTTGTCTTCATTTTCCTCATCTCCCCTTGATCATTGTCCTCCTCTTGAGGTGGCTCATCCTCTTGATCTTCAATCCCATCATTTTGAGCATGTTCCTCATCTTGGGTAGGTGGAGATGCTTGCACGGAAGATGATGGTTGATCTTGTGCTTGTGTAGGCTCTTCGGATTCCATAGGACCCACAACCCTTATGGACATGTTCCTTAGTGTGACGCACGAAGCCTCTTCATCATCTAGCTCATCAAGATCAACTTGCTTCACTTGGGAGCCATTAGTTTCATCAAACACAATGTCACAAGAAACCTCAACTAATCTAGTGGATTTGTTGAAGACTCTATATGCCCTTATGTTTGAGTCATAACCTAGTAAAAAGCCTTCTACAGACTTAGGAGCAAATTTAGATTTTCTACCTCTTTTAACAAGAATAAAGCATTTACTCCCAAAGACTCTAAAATATGAAACATTGGGCTTTTTACCAGTGAGGAGTTCATACGATGTTTTCTCGAGGATTCAGTGAAGGTAGAGCCAGTTGATGGAGTAGCAAGCAGTGTTGATTGCTTCCGCCCAAAACTGGTCCGGTGTCTTGTACTCATCAAGCATGGTGCTTGGCATGTCCAGTAGAGTTCTATTCTTCCTCTCCACTACACCATTTTGTTGGGGTGTGTAGGGACAAGAGAACACATGCTTGATGCCCTCATCCTCAAGAAATCCTTCAATTTGAGAGTTCTTGAACTCCGTCCCATTGTTGCTTCTTATCTTCTTGATCCTTAATCCAAACTCATTTTGAGCCCATCTCAAGAATCCCTTTAAGGTCTCTTGGGTTTGTGATTTTTCCTACAAAAAGAACACCCAAGTGAAGCGAGAATAATCATCCACAATAACTAGACAATACTTATTCCCTTGTATGCTTATGTAAGCGATCGGGCCGAATAGGTCCATGTGGAGCAGCTCGAGTGGCCTGTCCGTTGTCATGATGTTCTTGTGTGGATGATGAGCGTCAACTTGCTTTCCTGCTTGACATGCGCTACAAACCCTGTCTTTCTCGAAATGAATATTTGTTAGTCCTAAAATGTGCTCTCTCTTTAGAAGCTTATGAAGATTCTTCATCCCAACATGGGCTAGTCAGCGATGCTAGAGCCAACCATGTTAGTCTTAGCAATTAAGCAAGTGTCTAGTTCAGCTTGATTAAAATCAACTAAGTACAATTGTCCCTCTAGCACTCCCTTAAATGCTATTGAATCATCACTTCTTCTAAAGACAGTGACACCTATATCTATAAATAGACAGTTGTAGCCCATTTTGCATACTTGAGAAACAGAAAGCAAATTGTAATCTAATGAATCTACAAGAAAAACATTGAAAATAGAATGGTCAGGTGATATAGCAATTTTACCCAAGCCTTTGACCAAACCTTGATTTCCATCCTCGAATGTGATGGCTCGTTGGGGATCTTCGTTTTTCTCGTAGGAGGAGAACATTCTTTTCTCCCTTTTCATGTGGTTTGTGTATCCGCTGTCAATTATCTAACTTGAGCCCCTGGATGCATAAACCTGGAAAACAATTTAGGCCTTGTTCTTAGGTACCCAAACAATCTTGGGTCCTTTGATGTTAGAAACAAGCACCTTGGGTACCCAAACACAAGTTTTGGAGCTCTTGTGTTTGCCCCCAACATATTTGGCAACTACTTTGCCTGATTTGTTAGTTAAAACATATGATGCATCAAAAGTCTTAAAAGAAATGTTATGCTCATTTGATGCAGTAGGAGTTTTCTTTTTAGGCATTTTAACATGAGTGGAATGCCTAGAGCTAGATGCCTCATTCTTATATATAAAAGCATTATGAGAAATAGTGTGAGGTTTTCTAGCATGAATTCTTCTAATTTTGTGCTCAGGATAATTAGCAGGATATAGAATGTAGCCTTCATTATCCTGAACCATGGGAGCCTTGCCCTTAACAAAATTAGACAATCTTTTAGGGGCATTAAGCTTGACATTGCTCCCCTGTTGGAAACCAATGCCATCCTTAATGCCAGGGCGTCTCCCATTATAAAGCATGGTACGAGCAAATTTAAAATTTTCATTTTCAAGCTCATGCTCGGCAATTTTAGCATCTAATTTAGCTGTATGATCATTTTGTTTATTAATCATGGCAAGGTGATCATTTATAGCATCAACATCTCTACATCTAGTGCAAGTAGAAACATGCTCAACAGTAGATGTAGAGGGTTTGCAAGCATTTAATTCCTCTATCTTAGAGTTTAATATAGCATTCTCATCTTTAAGACAAGAAATGGAATCATTGCAAACATTCAATTTTTCAATCTTAGCATTTAGACTAGCATTTTCATTTCTAAGACTGGAAATTGAATCATTACAAACATTTAACTTTTCAACCTTAGAAATTAAACTAGCATTCTCAATTCTAAGGTTTGAAATAGAGTCATGACAAATGCTAAGCTCTTTGGTTAGGTTTTCACATTTCTCTACTTCCTGAGCATAAGCATTCTTCAATTTAACATGTTTTTGTTTTCTTTAATAAGGAAGTCCTCTTGGCTTTCCAAGAGATCATCCTTCTCATGAATAGCTGCTATTAATTCATTTAATTTTTTCTTTTGTTCCATGCTGAGGTTGGCAAAAAGGGTAAGTAAATCATCTTCATTTTCACTAGAGCTACCCTCATCACTAGATGTATATTTGGGGTTGGCTCTAGAGTGTACCTTCTTTTTCTTGCCGTCCTTAGCCATGAAGCATTTGTGGTCGACGTTGTGGAAGAGGAGTCCTTTGTTGACGGCGATGTTGGCGGTGTCCTCGTCGGAGGAAGAGTCGGTGGAGCTCTCGTCGGACTCCCATTCCCGACACACGTGGGCATCGCCGCCCTTCTTGTAATATCTCTACTTATCCTTCTTCTCCCCCTTCTTGTCGTCGCCCCTGTCACTATCACTAGAAATTAGACATTTAGCAATAAAATGATCAGGCTTACCACACTTGTAGCACACCCTCTTGGAGCAGGGTTTGTAGTCCATCCCCCTCCTTTGCTTGAGAATTTGGTGGAAGCTCTTGATGATGAGCGTCATTTCCTTGTTGTCGAGCTTGGAGGCATCGATTGGAAGCCTACTTGGTGTAGACTCCCTCTTCTCTTCTTCCGTCGCCTTGAATGTGACGGGTTGCACCTCGGGTGTGGAGGTGGTGCCTTGCTCCAAGTTGACAATGTGTTTGGAGTCTTTGATCATTAGCTCAAAGCTCACAAACTTTCCAATAACCTCCTCGGGAGACATTAGCTTGTATCTAGGATCCCTATGTATTAATTGAACTTGAGTAGGATTACGAAATACGAGGGATCTAAGAATAACCTCTCATGGTCATCCCATTTGGTGCTCCCGAGGTTGCGCACATGATTGACCAAGGTCTTGAACCGGTTGTACATCGCTTGTGGCCCCTCTCCCTTGTTGAGGACAAATCGACCGAGTTCTCCCTCGATCGTTTCACGCTTGATGATCTTGGTCACCTCGTCCCCTTCGTGTGCCGTCTTGAGAACGTCCCAAATCTCTTTGGCACTCTTTAACCCTTGCACCTTATTGTACTCCTCTCAACACAAGGAGGCGAGGAGTATAGTTGTGGCTTGGGAGTTAAAGTGCCTAATTTGGGCGACCTCATCCGAGTCATAGTCCTTGTCCCCTACCTTTGGTACCTGCGCTCCAAAGTCAACAATTTCCCTAATACTTTCGTGGAGTGAGGTTAGATGATGCCTCATTTTATCACTCCACATACAATAATCTTCACCATCAAAATATGGTGGTTTGCCTAGGGGAACAGAAAGTAATGGAGCGCGCTTTGAAATGTGAGGATATCGTAGGGGCATCTTACTATACTTCTTGCGCTCATGGCGCTTAGAAGTAGTGGACGACGAGTCAGAGCCGAATGTGGAGGGCGATGATGAGTCGGTCTCGTAGTAGACCACTTTCTTCATTTTCTTCTTCTTGTCGCCTCTCCGATGGGACTTGATGGAGGAAGAGGATTCCTCCTTGTGCTTGTTGCCGGACTCCCTTGAGAGAGTCCTCCCTGAGCTTGCGGGCTTGTCACCGGTCATGATTTCCCTCTTGGCGTGATCTCCCGACATCACTTCGAGTTGTTAGACTCTAATGAAGCACCAGGCTCCAATACCAATTGAAAGTCACCTAGAGGGGGGTGGATAGGCGAAACCTGAAATTTATAAACTTAAGCACACACTACAAGTGGGGGTTAGCGTTAGAATTAAACTCAAGTCCGAGAGAGAGGGGAAAACAAATTAAATGGAAATCAAGCGAATGAACACGGTGGTTTTTTTTACCGAGGTTTGGTTTCAAAGAACCTAGTTCCCGTTGAGGTGGTCACAAAGATCGGGTCTCTTTCAACCCTTTCCCTCTCTCAAACGGTCACTTAGACCGAGTGAGCCTTCTCCTTAATCAAACGGGTCACTTAGACCCGAAAGGACCACCACACACTTATGTGTCTCTTGCTTTGATTACAAGTCACTTTGAGAACAAGAATGAGGAAGGAAGGAAGCGATCCAAGCAACAAGAGCGCAAATGAACACGGACACACACTCTCTCAAGTCACTAAGTGGTTGGAATGAATTTGGGACTTGGAGAGGCTTTGATCTTTTGAATTGTGTCTAGGAGTGAATGCATTAGCTCTTGTATTGAATGAGAACTTTAGAAAACTTGGATGCTTGGAGTTGTGGTGGTTGGGGGGTATTTATAGCCCTCAACCACCAAAAAAGCCGTTGGGGAGGCTTTTGGCAATGGGCGCACCGGACAGTCCGGTGCGCCACCGGACAGGTCCTGTTCACTGTGCAGTGCACCGCCATGTCACCCAACTGTTAGGGTTCAGAGTGAAGTCGACTATTGGAGCTTTGTTTTCTTGCGGCACCAGACAGTCCGGTGCCACACCAGACAGTTTGGTGCCCCTTTGACTTCCTGCTCTGACTTCTGCGCTGCACTGTAGCTGCACTGTTCACCTTTGCATAGTCGACCGTTGCGCGTAGATAGCCATTGCCCGCTGACTCACTGGACAGTCCGGTGGCACACCGGACAGTCCGGTGAATTATAGCGGAGTGCGCCTTCATTTTCCCGAGAGTGGCTGGTTCAGTCTTGGACGGTCCTAGTGCACCGGACACTGTCCGGTGGCACACCGGACAGTCTGGTGCGCTATTCTTCAGCACACTTAAGTTGTTTGCTCCAGTTTAACTTGAATCTTTTATTGGTTTGTGTTGAACCTTATGCACCTGTAATACATGAGTTCTAGAGCAAACTAGTTAGTCCATTTGTTTGTGTTGGGCATTCAACTGCCAAAATTAATCGTAGGAAAAGGTTAACCCTATTTCCCTTTCAAACACGACGACGTGGACTGACCAGCGGGGCCCGGATGTCAGCGCTCCTCTATGGTGAGAGCAAAGGTAGCACGCGAGGGCGTTCGACTGGGTTCGGCGGACATCTAGGGCTCGCATGTCGACGCGCTTCAGTCGGTTGGGCAGCAAGACACTAAAGGTCGTCTAGGCCAAAAGTGAGGACTTCGGCCCACTAAGAGGGTTCTTATTGTTTTTTATGTTTGTTTGTTTTTCTTTTCTTTGCACTCTATTTTCAAACTCTAATTTTCAAACTTAAACTTGTCTCACAAATTTGAATACAAATGCAAAAATACAAGAACCTCGACATGAGATGCATGTTTAGACTAATTATAGAATTGTGAGTTGTCATAATTACAAGAGATTTGATATGCAAATAAAAGAAAACACCTAGACTTTTATATTCACCAATACTTATATATATTTATATATATACTCCTAGAATTTTGAGTGTTACAAGTAGCACCCCAAGCACTCTTTGAGAACACTACAGCTCCGGATCTTTGTGACCACGCTATCATTTTGCTAGAGAGAGATTTGAGCGCGTTCTTGAGCTGTAACTTTGTCGTTTTGTTTCGTACGCTCTCTCTTTTCCCTTGTGTGTGTGTTGTTGCTGCGTTGTGTTCTTGTGTGTATTTCTACTCCCATCCTTACTCTGTTTTGATTGTTAACAATTGTGTAAGGCGTGAGAGACTCCAATTTGTGGAGATTACTCAAAACGGGACTTTGATATAAGAAAGATATTTGTGGCGCTCAAGTTTGATCTTTGGATCACTTGAGAGGGGTTGAATGCAACCCTTGACCAAAGGAGGTCACCACAACATGGAGTAGGCATTGGCTGAACCACGGATGACCTATTGATCCCCCCTATAGGTGCTCTTAATTGGTATTAGAGCCGGTCTCTTCATCAAGGGACTAACCGCCTGAAGAGATGGATCCTAAGGGCAAGGTGATTGTGATCGACGACAAGGAGAAGGAGACCTTCAACAAAAATAAGCCAAAAGGAGACAAGCCCATCAACTCAAGCTCAAACAATAAGAAGAAGGACGGGAAGAAGAAGAGGTGCATCAAGAAGATAATCTACTACGACAGCGACACCTCCTCATCTTCACCAAAGGACGATGACGATGATGATTCCTCTTCAAAGAAAAAGACGGTTAATCAAAACTATTCTTTTGATTCTTCTCATATTCCATACAACTCCAATGCTCATTTATTATCTATTCCTCTTGGCAAGCCCCTCACTTTGATGGGGAAGATTATTCTTTTTGGATTCACAAAATGTGTAGTCATTTATTTTCTCTTCATCCTAGCATTTGGGAAGTAGTATAAAATGGAATGCATTTTGATAATAATGATAATGCCATATTTATTAATGAGCAAATTCATAAAAATGCTCAAGCTACTACTGTTCTTTTAGCATCACTATGCAGGGATGAATACAACAAGGTTAGTGGTTTGGACAATGCCAAGCAAATATGGGACACCCTCAAGATCTCTCATGAGGGTAATGATGCTACAATATGTGATCACCAAGATGGAGTTGGTGGAAGGTGAGCTGGGGAGGTTTGCCACGAATAAGGAGATGAGCCAACTGAAACATACAACAGACTCAAGACCATGGTGAATAAAATTCGAAGCCATGGAAGCACAAGATGGATAGATCATGACGTCGTGCATCTCATGTTAAGGTTATTTACTGTTATTGATCCTCATCTTGTTAATCTTATTTGTGAAAACCCAGGTATACCAAAATATTGCTCGAGGAAATCCTTGGCAAGTTTGTAAGTGGGCGCATGATGGTAAAAGAAGCAAGGTACGTCGACGACATTATCAATGGACCTCTTCCTCTCTATGAGCCGCAACCTGTTGCGCTCAAAGCAACGACCAGCAAGGAGACGCTGCCAAACAGGGTGGCGCAAGTGGAGGCGACTGGACTTAATGAGGAGGAAATGGCGCTTGTAATCAAGCGCTTCAAGATCGCATTGAAAGGATGCAAGGACTACCCCAACAAGAACAAATCAAAGGGAAAGCGTTCATGCTTCAAGTGCGGTAAGATTGGTCATTTATTACTCAATGACCCGATAATGAAAATGATCAGGTACAAGACAAGAAAGGGAAGAAGGAGAAAAAAAAGTTCTATAGAAAGACGAAGGGCGAGGCACACATCAGAAAGGAATGGGACTCGACTGCTCTTCATTTGACTCCGACGATGAAGGACTTGCTGCCTCCGCCTTTGACAAATCCTCTCTCTTCCCCAATGAGCATCACACTTGCCTCATGGCAAAAGAGAAGGTATGTACACGCGATACTCCTAAGTATACCTCTTCTAGTGATGAAGAATGTGATGATGATGATGATGATGTAGACTATAGCAATCTTTTCAAGGGATTAGATAGATCTAAGGTAGTTAAAATTAATAAAATAATTGATTCTCTTAATGAAATGGATAGATTGCTAGAAAAACAAGAGGATCTGCTTTATGAGGAACATGATAAAGTAGTAGAAGTAGAAAAATCTCTTGCTTTAGAAATAAACAAGAATGAAATGCTTGCATTTGAATTGTCTTCTTACCATTCCTCTATTACTAGCCTTAAGAGTTTAAATGATGATTTGAATGCTAGAATAGAGAAATTAAGTGTTGCTAGTTCATCCATTGAGCATGTTTCAATTTGTGCTAAATGTAAAGACCATGATTTTAATGCTTGTAGTAATCATGCCTCTTGAAAGTCGCCTAGAGGGGGGTGAATAGGCGTAATCTAAAATTTACAACTTAAAACATAAATTACAAGCCGGGGTTAGCGTTAGAATTAAATCCGAGTCCGAGAGAGAGGGGAAAACAAATCAATCAAGAAATAGAGCGGATGACAAGGTGATTTGTTTTACCGAGGTTCAGTTCTAAAGAACCTAGTCCCCATTGAGGTGGTCACAAAGACCGGGTCTTTTTCAACCCTTTCCCTCTCTCAAACAGTCACCTAGACCGAGTGAGGCTTCTTCCTTAATCTCACGGGTCACTTAGACCCCACAAGGACCACCACACAATTGGTGTCTCTTGCCTCGCTTACAAAGCTCTTGAGAGTAAAAAGTGAGAAAGAAAAAGAAAGCCAAGCCAAGCAAACACTACAAGAAACTGGTTAAAGAACGTGGGTGAAAAACCGTCGAACTTAATGTAATAGGCCGTCGAACTTACCATAAGAACGTGGGTTTACCCACGAACATAGCCGACGGCGATTTTTGGACGAACTTAAAGAAGTGAAACAAGAGCAACAAAGAAACACAAGAACGATCCTCTCACAAGTCCTAAAGCACTAGAATTGAATTGGGGACTTTGATTAGATCGGAGGCTTTGATTTGTGTCTTGGAGTGTTGCACTTTGCTCTTGTATTGAATGAGGAGTGTTGAATGCTTGGATGGTTGGAGTGGTGGTGGTTGAGGGGTATTTATAGCCCTCACCCACCAAAACAACCGTTGGGGCAGGCTGCTGTCGATGAGCGCACCGGACAGTCCGGTGCGCCATCGGACACTGTCCGGTACGCCAGCCACGTCACCCAACCGTTAGGGTTCTGACGCAGTCGACCGTTGGAGCGCTGACTTCTGCTGGCACCAGACAGTCCGGTGCCGCACCGGACAGGACAGGCACTGTTCATTGTCCGGTGCGCCTCTGACCTCTGCTCTGACTTCTGCCGCGAACTATAGCGCTGTCAGGGGCACTATGCAGACGACCATTGCGCCGAAGAGCTGTTGCTCTGCTATCACACCGGACAGTCCGGTGAATTATAGTGGAGAGATGTATGAGAAACCCAAAGGTGAAGAGTTCGGAGTTGTACGGTCCTGGTGCACCGGACACTGTCCGGTGGCACACCGGACAGTCCGGTGCGCCAGACTAGGGCACACTTGGGTTTCTTTGCTCCTTTCTTTTTGAACCCTTTCTTTAGTCTTTTTATTGGTTTGTGTTGAACCTTTATGCACCTATGAAATATAATCTAGAGCAAACTAGTTAGTCCAATATTTGTGTTGGGCATTCAACCACCAAAATTAATTATGGAAAAGGTTTGACCCTATTTCCCTTTCAATCTCCCTCTTTTTGGTGATTGATGCCAACACAAACCAAAGCAAATATATAAAGTGCAGAAATAAACTAGTTTGCATAATATAAGTGCATGGGTTACTTAGAATTAAACCAATTTATAATTTCACTAGATATGCATGGATTGCTTTCTTTTATTTAGCATTTTGGACCACGTTTGCGCCACTTGTTTTGTTTTTGCAATTTCTTTTGGAAAATCTTTTCAAAGTCTTTTTGCAAGTAGTCAAAGATATATGAGCAAGATTGCAATAAGAATTTTCAAGATATGAAATTTTCTCCCCCTGTTTCAAATGCTTTTCCTTTGACTTAAACAAAACTCCCCCTGAATAAAATTCTCCTCTTAGTGTTCAAGAGGGTTTTACCAATTTTTGAAAATACCAATAAGTACCAATTTAAAAAGGATAAAATACATTTAGATATCAATTTGAAAACTACTTTTAAAATTTGGTGGTGGTGCGGTCCTTTTGCTTTGGGCTAATACTTTCTCCCCTTTGGCATTAATTACCAAAAACGGAGACATTTGAGAGCCCTTTATATTTTCTCCCCCATTGGTATAAGTAAATATGAGTGAAAAGATTATACCAATTAGGAGTGTTGTGGAGTGACGACAAAGGATAAATGATACCGGTAGAGTGGAGTGGAAGCCTTGTCTTCGTCGAGTACTCCATTTCCCTTTCAATCTACGACTTAGCATAGCAATATACTTGAAAACACATTAGTCGTAGCAAATGAAAGATATATGATCGAAGGTATATAAATGAGCTATGTGTGCAATGTTTCAATCAAAATTCCGAGAATCAAGTATATTTAGCTCATTCCTAAGTTTGCAAAAAGTTTTCTCATCTAAAGGCTTGGTGAAGATATCGGCTAATTGTTCTTTGGTGTTAACATAAGTATTTCGATATCCCCCCTTTGTTGGTGATCTCTCAGAAAGTGATACCGAATATCTATGTGCTTAGTGCGGCTGTGTTCAACAGGATTCTCCGCCATGTGGATAGCACTCTCATTGTCACATAGGAGAGGGACTTTGCTCAATTTGTGGCCATAGTCCCTGAGGGTTTGCCTCATCCAAAGTAATTGCGCACAACAATGTCCTGCAGCAATATACTCGGCTTCAGCGGTGGAAAGAGCTACTGAGTTTTGTTTCTTTGAAGCCCAAGACACCAGGGATCTCCCCAGAAACTGACAAGTCCCTGATGTGCTCTTCCTATCAATTTTACACCCTGCCCAATCGGCATCGGAATATCCTATCAAATCAAAGGTAGATCCCCTAGGGTACCAAAGCCCAAACTTAGGAGTGTAAACTAAATATCTCATGATTCTCTTCACGGCCCTAAGGTGAACTTCCTTAGGATCGGCTTAGAACCTTGCACACATGCATACGGAAAGCATAATATCCGGTCGAGATGCACATAAATAGAGTAAAGATCCTATCATCGACCGGTATACCTTTTGATCTATGGATTTACCTCCTGTGCCGAGGTCGAGATGTCCATTAGTTCCCATGGGTGTCTTGTTGGGTTTTGCATCCTTCATTCCAAACTTCTTAAGTATGTCTTGAGTGTACTTTGTTTGGCTGATGAAGGTGCCATCTTGGAGTTGCTTGATTTGAAATCCTAGAAAATACTTCAACTCCCCCATCATAGACATCTCGAATTTCTGTATCATGATCCTACTAAACTCTTCACAAGTTGATTTGTTAGTAGACCCAAAAATAATATCATCAACATAAATTTGGCATACAAACAAATCTTTTTCAATAGTTTTAGTGAAGAGGGTAGGATCGGCTTTGCCGACTTTGAAGCCATTAGTGATAAGAAAATCTCGCAGGCATTCCTACCTTGCTCTTGGGGCTTGCTTAAGCCCATAAAGCGCCTTTGAGAGTTTATAGACATGGTTAGGGTACTCACTATCTTCAAACCCAGGAGGTTGCTCAACATAGACCTTGTTGGGGCCTTCGGCTCCCGAAGGTCCTCAAGAAACATAATTTGATAATATTTTCCAAGTGTAATATGTGAACAGGCACCTTCGGAACAGGCACCTTCGGAGTCAGGTTACGAATTTACAAGAGTGTGGTTAAGACGAAGCTTGACTGGAATGAAAAACGATCATGATGAAGGATAAGGCGATCACGAAGCTATGTGCAGAAAGGCTTCGGCACAACAACAGAAAAGAAGAACTGACTTAAAGATGAAAAGGCAAATTGGACCTCAAAGAATTACTGTAGTTATTGATAAATGTAAAGGGCATCTATGTAATTTTACACGGGCTGCGACCCGAGTCTATAAATAGGTGAACAGTACTCACGCTGACTGGGCATATGCTTTTTCGCATCAGCTTTGTACCTTTACTTTTCATCAATTCGAAGGTACACTTGTAATTCATTTTTATAAATTCGATAATGGAAATATATCGATGGTAATACTGGTATTATCACTCGCATATTATGTATATTTGCCTTATTTTGATCACTTGTCAACCTAACGAAGGTCTTTCCTTTTGTAACCTTCGTCTGAGATTCGTTATACCCGAAGGGATATAACGTTTCTAAAGGCGAAGGAGTTTGACATTTAACATTGTTATGTTGTCTTGTTCTTGATTCATAGCATTTGAGAACAAGCCCCCAACATTGGCGCCCACCGCCAAATTATGTTTCTTGAGGACCATCGGGAGCCGAAGGCCCCCAACAGACCTCTTCCTTGATGGGTCCATTGAGAAAGGCACTCTTCACGTCCATTTGATAAAGCTTGAAGCCATGGTAAGTAGCATAGGCAAGTAATATGCGAATTGATTCAAGCCTAGCTAAGGGTGCATAGGTTTCATCGAAATCCAAACCTTCAACTTGTGAATAACTCTTGGCCACAAGTCGGGCTTTGTTCCTTGTCACTATACCATGCTCGTCTTGCTTGTTGCGGAATACCCATTTGGTACCTACAACATTTTGATTAGGACATGGAACTAGATGCCATACCTCATTCCTCGTGAAGTTGTTGAGCTCCTCTTGCATTGCCATCACCCAATCCGAATCTCTTAGTGCATCCTCTATCCTGTAAGGCTCAATAGAGTAAACAAAAGAGTAATGCTCACAAAAATGTGTGACTCGAGATCGAGTAGTTACCCCCTTATGAATGTCACCGAGGATGGAGTTCACGGGGTGATCTCTTTGAATCGCCTGGTGGACTCTTGGGTGTGGCAGTCTTTGACCCTAAATTTCTTGCTCATCTTCCTTGTCTTGATTATCTTCATCTCCCCCTTGATCTTTGACCTCGTCTTGAGGTGGCTCTTCTTCTTGCTCTTCTTCTTTATCATCTTGAGCTTGTTCCTCATCTTGAGTTTGTGGAGATGCTTGTATGGAAGATGATGGTTGATCTTGTGCTTGTGGAGGCTCTTCGAATTCCTTAGGACACACATCCCCAATGGACATGTTCCTTAGTGCGACACACAGAGCCTCTTCATCATCTAGTTCATCAAGATCAACTTGCTCCACTTGGGAGCCAATAGTCTCATCAAACACAATGTCACAAGAAACCTCAACTAATCCAGTGGATTTGTTGAAGACTCTATATGCCCTTGTGTTTGAGTCATAACCAAGTAAAAAGCCTTCTACAGCCTTAGGAGCAAATTTGGATTTTCTACCTCTTTTAAGAAGAATAAAACATTTGCTACCAAAGACTCTAAAATATGAGACATTGGGCTTTTTATCGATGAGGAGTTCATACGATGTTTTCTTGAAGATTCGATGAAGGTAGAGCCGGTTGATGGAGTAGCAGGCGGTGTTAATCGCCTCGGCCCAAAATTGGTCTGGTGTCTTGTATTCGTCAAGCATGGTCCTTGCCATGTCCAGTAGAATTCTATTCTTCCTCTCCACCTGTTGGGGCCATGCTTCGTTGCGCCGAAGGTCTTACACGAAGAAGCAGCTTCGGCTGAAGTTGTCCCTAGGAGATGGCCGAAGGTTCCTTTTCATGGAGCTTCGGCGTTACAAACCGACATAGAGATAGAATGACCTTTTTATCCATAGAGGTCTGAGTCAATGTTGTAAACTTTTGTAAGGGGCATAATTGTAATTCGTCACAGGCTGTGTCCTGTGTCTATAAATAGATGAACAGTACCCCTGTACTGTTCACGCGAACTTGACATTTGCTTTCGCATCACACCTGTACCTTTGCTTTCCTCAGGACCGAAGGTACATTTATAATTTGAAGTCATTTATATTCGTTCATGATAATAAAAATGAAGATGATTCTATGATAATATTTAAATGTTTATTTTATACTTCATGATTTGTATGAACACTTCGTTGCTTATTATTATACTCACGAAGGTACGTCCTTCGTAACCTTCGTCCGAAATTCTTTATATCCTAAAGGGATATAAGGTTTTGGAGGACGAAGGACTTTAACACTTAACATTTTCTATGTTGCCTTGTTCTTAACTCTTAGCATTTGAGAACAAGCCCCCAACATTGGCGCCCACCTCCGGTGAACTCACTTCCACTTTTCTGAGCTGATGGCTTCGTTCAACAATCAAGCTGAAGCTGCTTCGGCTTTGAAGATGGTGCTCCCGATAACAGGCGGTTCTTGCTCAGAGCCGGCTAACAAGAAGCAGAAGAAGGAGGCTCAGAGAAGGGTGCAGCATGTTGGAGTGCAGGGACCCTTCATCAAGTCAAAATGGTCCCACATTCCAATTACTTTCTCTCAGGAAGACCTTCAGCTTAAGGATTATCCTCACAATGATGCCATGGTTATCTCTTGCGTGATCAAAGGATTTCTGGTCCACAATGTCTTAGTTGATACAGGCAGTGCAGCTGATATTATATTTGCTAAAGCCTTCAGACAAATGCAAGAGCCCGAAGACAAGATTCATGATGCTACGCACCCTCTTTGTGGCTTCGGAGGGCGGCAGATTGTAGCACTTGGGAAGATTACCATGCCGGTAACCTTCGGATTTGTTAACCACACAAGGACTGAGCAAATTGTGTTTGATATTGTTGACATGGAGTATCCTTACAATGCTATCATTGGTCGCGGTACTCTTAATGCCTTCGAAGTAATTCTTCACCCAGCTTATCTCTGCATGAAGATACCTTCGGACCAAGGGCCTATTGCTATTCATGGAAGCCAGGAAGCTACTAGAAGGGCCGAAGGAAGCTGGACTGACTCCAAAGCAATCCATAACATAGATGGAGCTGAAGCTTGTGAACAGTACAAATTCAGAAGGGAGAAAGCAGCTTCAGCAGATCAGCCGAAGCCCATGCTATTGTGTGAGGACATAGCAGAGCAGAAGGTGCTGTTGGGCTCGCAATTATCTGAAGACCAGGAGAAAACCTTGATAAGGTTTTTATTCAACAACAAAGATGTTTTTGCATGGTCAGCTAATGATCTCTGTGGAGTAAATCGGGATGTTATTGAACATTCGCTCAATGTTGACCCATCCTTCAGACCCCAAAAGCAGAGGCTTCGGAAGATGTCGGATGACAAGGCCGAAGGGGCTCGCAATGAAGTAAAAAGACTCCTCAGTGCAGGAGTTATCAGAGAAGTAAAGTATCCAGAGTGGCTAGCTAACACTGTTATGGTGAAGAAGGCCAATGGCAAGTGGAGAATGTGTATCGATTTCACAGATCTCAACAAGGCTTGACCGAAGGATGAATTCCCGCTGCCAAGGATAGACTCTTTAGTCGATGCAGCAGCTTCTTCAGAGCTCATGAGTCTCCTGGACTGCTACTCAGGCTATCATCAAATCTGGATGAAGAAGGAAGATGAGCCGAAGACTAGCTTCATAACCCCAAGTGGCACATATTGCTATCTTCGGATGCCTGAGGGGCTCAAAAATGCTGGAGGAAGTTTCAGCAGAATGACAGCGAAGGTCCTCCAGTCTCAGATAGGCAGAAATGTGTTGACTTATGTCGATGACATCATTGTAAAAAGCACGAAGCAGGAAAATCATATTGCTGATCTGCAGGAGACCTTCGCCAGTTTCAGACAAGCTGGTCTGAAGCTGAATCCAGAAAAATGTGTCTTCGGAGTAAAGAAGGGGAAATTTCTTGGATGCTTGGTTTCAACAAAGGGAATCGAAGCTAATCCAAATAAAATCGAAGCTATACTTCGAATGGAGCCACTAACCACAAGAAAGGGGGCCCAAAGATTGACAGGAAGGCTGGCATCTCTCAACAGATTTATATCCAGATCAGCAGAAAGAAATTTACCATTCTTCGAGGTGCTGAAGTCAGCTGAAGTCTTTCAATGGGGCCCAAGTCAACAAAAAGCCTTCGAAGAGCTGAAGCAATACTTGATAGATCTAACAACATTAACTCCACCAACGCCAGGGGCTCCTTTGTTGTTATATGTGGCAGCTTCGCACTCGGCGGTAAGTGCGGCACTTGTCCAGGAGAAGCTTGATGGACAAGTCAAGAAGCAGGTTCCAGTATATTTTGTATCTGAAGTCCTTAGTGTATCAAAGAAAAATTATACGGAGTTGGAGAAGGTATTATATGCCGTCTTAATGGCATCCAGGAAGCTTCGGCATTATTTTCAGGCATACAATATTATTGTTCCTTCTTCGCAGCCGTTGAAGGATATCATGAGAAATAGAGAAGCTACTGGACGGATTGGAAAATGGGCTGCAGAGCTCAATGAATTTTACATTGATTATGTGCATAGATCCTCGATCCAGTCTCAAGCATTGGCAGATTTCATTGCCGATTGGACGCCAGGGGCTCAGGATGAAGAAGCAAATAAAGATGCCGAAGTGTGGACAGTATTTTGTGATGGCTCTTGGGGAACCTTCGGAGCAGGTGCAGCTGCTGTGTTGGTCTCACCATCCAAGGTTAAAACTTGTTATGCAGCAAGACTTGACTTCAGCTGTACAAACAATATTACTGAGTACGAAGCCCTGCTCCTGGGCCTTCGGAAATTAAAGGCAATGGGAATCAGAAGGGCGATTCTTAAAACTGATTCCCAGGTTGTTTCGGGTCATATTGACAAAAGTTGCAAGGCTAAAGATCCGAAGCTTGAAAAATATCTAGACACGGTCCGAAGGATCGAAGCCTCCTTCGAAGGATTTTCTGTCAAGAATATCCCTCGAGGACAAAATGAGCACGCTGATTTGCTAGCCAAGTCTGCAGCACAGGGGCTGCCGTTACCTTCGGATGTGTTCTTCGAAACAATAAAGGCACCTTCAGTGGAGCTCCTTGAAAGAGCAGTCCTCAACATATCTCCTGTTTACAGCGAAGATTGGAGAACTGAAATCATCTCTTACCTTCAGGGTAACTTCCTATCAGATGACGAAGCTTATAATAAAAGGATAGAGGCAAGAGCTCGTCCGTATGTCATGATAGAAGGGGAGTTATACAAGCATGGAGTTTGCGCTCCGCTGCTCAAGTGTCTATCTAGAACCGAAGGTATAGAGTTGATGAAAGAAATACATGCAGGCCTGTGTGGGTCCCACATTGGATCTAGGCCGTTACTTGGAAAAGTCTTCCGCCAAGGGTTTTATTGGCCGAAGGCAGCTTCGGATGCAGCGGAGTTAGTTCAAAAGTGCGAAGGTTGTCAGAAATGTGCAAGAGATCAAAAGCAACCTTCGTCTTTGACACAGCTGATACAACCCATCTGGCCATTGCAAAGGTGGGGCCTTGACTTGTTAGGTCCATTACCACCGGCTCAAGGGAATCTAAAATATGTTATAGTAGCTGTGGAGTATTTTTCTAAATGGATTGAGGCGAAGCCATTAGCCACAATAACTTCGGCTACTGTCCAAAAGTTTTTCTGGCAGAATATTGTCTGTCGCTTCGGGGTACCGAAGGCCATCACTGTAGATAATGGAACGCAGTTCGACTCTGAAGCTTTCAGAAATTTTTGTGATCAAATCGGTACGAAGATCCACTTTGCATCAGTCAGGCATCCGGAGTCAAATGGGCTCGTTGAAAGAGCCAACGGCATTATAATGACAGGAATAATGAAGTTAATCTTCAATCAACCCAGGGGAAAGTGGCCGGATTTGTTAACCAAAGTGGTGTGGAGCCACAATACAACAACATCAAGGTCTACAGGCTTTACCCCATTCAAGTTATTATTCGGTGACGAAGCAATAACTCCGGAAGAAGCTAAAGCTGGATCAATAAGAGTAGTAGCTTCGGCAGAATCAGGTCCTGAAGATGCTTGTCTTGTGGAAAAAGATGCTTTAGAAGGGATCAGGCTTCAAGCTGTGGAGAATATCAATAAATACCAAGCTGAAACAGTCAAATGGCGAGATAGAAAGGTCCGGCTAAAAAATATTGAGCCGGGACACTTGGTGCTTCGGAGAGTAGCCAACCCAGATACAGTGGGCAAGCTACAGTTGAAATGGGAAGGACCTTTCTTAGTAGTATCTTCGTCAAGGCCTGGTTCGTACAGATTGAAGGACATGGATGGCAACGAAGTTCCAAGATCTTGGAATGCGGATGAGCTTCGGCGATATTATGTATAACTTGATGTAATTTTTTATGTTTTTTCTTTTCTTTTTCATGGCACCCTTTTCCTTTCTAAAGGGGGAGAAAGGTTTTTAATGGGGCCATCATGTGTAATTTCCTTTTTAGTCTTATAAGAGCAAAATCCCCCAAAAAATGTAAATGTAAAAACTGAGAACGCACCATCGAGTGCCGAAACTGAAAAAGCGAAGAAGCTCCAAAGACGTCCCTAAGGGGATGCAGAGCTCACAGCGAAAAGTCAACGCTGATACCGCCGAAAGTAAAAGGCGAAGAAGCTCCAAAGACGTTCCTAAGGGAATGCAGAGCTTACAGCGAAAAGTCAACGCTGATACCGCCTAAGTAAAAGGCGAAGAAGCTCCAAAGTCGTTCCTAAGGGAATGCAGAGCTGATGTGTGGTTGTTTCTAAGGAAATAATGGCTGAGAGTGTGGCTTCGGACATATGTTTTGGACATTCATTCGCACATTACATTACATCATAGCATTTGCATTCATAAGCATTCATTCATAGCATTTGTGTTCCTAAGTGGTTGTTTCGGCAAAAAGAAGAAGCGGTCTTTTATGCTTCGTTGTGTACAAAAAAGAAAAGCTTCGGCAAAAAGAAGAAGCGGTCTTTTATGCTTCGTTGTGTACGAAAAGAAGGGAAGGTGTTTTTTCGCCTTCGGCTCAAAATACTAATTTTGTCCACATCAAAGCGCCTCAATAGAAGGGTAAGAATATATTACAAGGTATGTACAAAGTTCATTGAGAACAGTTTAATTGTATTTACAAAAATTGTTACAAAAGTCTCCTGAGTTTTTTCTATAGTATACTCCTACTGATCTTCACTGAGTTTCAGCTTCGGCGATATATCTTAAGCATCATCTTCAGCTTCGTCATCCGACATGAATCAAGGTATCGCGAGTAAAAATCAAGTGCGAAGGAGAAGGTAAGTACGAAGTATCATTTCTTACTGGTTCAAGATGACTTCGAGCTTTGTCTCCAGCTTTCTCTCGCCCGCCTTTTGTCCATATCATTTTTATAAATCTGTTTGATATGCTTCGGGCGAGGTCAGGAATATCGTCTAAAATTGATGGAGACAGAGTGAAATTCGGCCTGTTGACGATTTTTCCGTGATCACAGCCGGCCTTCAGGAACGCTGCAGCTGTGCCCCGGGAAGCTACCCAGGCACAGAAGTCACCGTGCCCGGCTATAACTTCGTCCAGCTCATCAATTTCAGTTTGAATATGTTCGAAGGCTCCTGGCAAATTTTCAGCTGCAGGATTGAACTTTCCACTGCTGGCTCCAACTGAGTGAAAGATCTTCTTTAATTGTTGGATATAGTTGTTACTAAATTTCAAGCACTTGTCTTGAAGGCTTGTTAATGATTTCTTCAAGTCTGAGTTGGTCTGGACTTCGGCTTCAAGTTTCGAATTAAGCTCTAGCTTCTCCTGTTCAAATTGTTTTGATTGGCCGATAAGCTTCGAATTCAATTCTGATACTTTAGCTTCAGTCTCTGCCAGCAAGCCTTCGGTTGATTGGAGCTCGAAATCTTTCTTTTCAATAATAGCTGATTGTTCTTTTATCTTGCTCTCTAAATTTTCAATTATAGCTTCGTGTTTTTATCTTCTAAATCTTGCTGCATCTTCAAAGCTTTGCTTAGTAGCATGCTCTGCAAATAAACAACCTTCGTCAGGAATATTTCCATTGTTAAAAAACAATAGGAGTCAGAGAGAAAGTTGTTTACCTTGAAATTGGAATAAAATAAGCTGCCGACGATATGTTGTCGTCGGTAGCGGCTGATATCTGTTTCTAGCTTCGGAAAACCGATACTCTTTGATAGAGTACCGATGACCTTAGCTCTAGTTTGGTCTCGGATGCAGCCTAGTTTTTCATCGTCCACACCTCCGAATAGAAGAGCTCCTGGCCTATATCCGCAAGATTTGGCATAGTCTTTAAGCTCTTCTATTTCGTCCTTCGACAGTTTTTGCCCAACTAAATTTTGAAATATGTAGGCTTCGTCTTCCGAAGTATCTTCGGCTATTTCTTTCCCTTTTCCAGGCTCTGTGGCCGTGGTTTCTTCAGCAGCAGTGGCAGCTTCTTCTGCGGCCATGTCTAGTAAAATTTTGTCAATGTCTTCAATGGTAGTTTCTAAGTTCAAATCTTCGGCTGAAGCGGCTTCGGTAGCCGCAACCTCCGAAGGTGCGACTTCGACATTCGTTGTGCCCTCAACAGTTGGCGTTTTCTGAATTGACGCCCTCGGTGGCGTCTTGTCAATAACTTCGGTCACTGCTATAATTCTTTGCCTCTTTGCTTTGGTTATCTTCGTTTTTTCCGGCTCTTCCACCTTTCGAAAAAGCTTCGTCAGTTGAGGCCCTAATGGACTTAGCTTCGTGGGCACGGGTTCAGTCATTACCTTTAAGATTTCCTCCACGTCGCTGGTAGAAGGTGGTGCGGGGGTCCCCTCTTCATCGGATAATTTTCGCTTTGGAGTTGATATTTTTCTCTTCTTGGGAATTTTCTTCTCTTTTGCTGGTTTTTCTTCATCCTTGTTCAAAGTTTCGGCCACTCTTTTCCTCTTTTGGCCCTCAGCACCCTTGTTCAGCCGCTCATAGTCAGGGTACTCGAAGCCCAGGGCATCAAGCACTCGGTTCAGCCTTCGCTTCGGACGGGTGCCGAAGGCCGCGGTCATCAGTTGATCTTCTTTTTTGGAATAATTCCCAAGAATTTCATTGCACATCACCTCAACTGTGTCCAGCCACTCTTGGCAAGGCTTTTTAAAGTATTTCTTGAATTTGAAGTGATAAGGAAGCCGGACAAGTTCCCCCTTCTTCTTCTCCCCCTCTAGCTTTGGCATTTCCCATTCTTTCAGAGTAGGGAAGACTCTGAACGCCAAGAATTCTTGAACCAGATCCCTGGTACCGATATGCTCTGAAATAATTTCAAACTCACCTAGTGCAGCCCAGGTAGGACCCTCTAATTTCATGTGGCACCGCGGCCTTGTCTCTCCGAAGATTAATTCAAGTGGGCTTTGTACCAACTTCTCTTCATCTTCGTCAACCTTTACATAAAACCACTCAGATTTCCAGCCTGCTGGCCATTTGCTTCGGTAGCTGATAACAGGAGACTTTGTTGTCTTCCGGTAGGCAAAATTGTAACAACCAAAGTTATCATGTAATCCATCTTTTCTGGCCTTCGTTTGGTAATGTAACTCATGAACTCGACAAAAACTGTCGGCAAATGGTTCCACAGCCTGGCTTCGGAGGGCCCAGATATAAACATTAAGCCTAACGATAGCGTTAGGAGTCAATTGATGAAAGTAAATACCAAACTTTTTCAATACATCTGCAATAATTCCATGAAGAGGGAATCTCAGCCCAGCCTTTAAAAAACTCTTGAAAATGACAATCTCGTCCTTCTCTGGCTTCGGGGTAGTTTCTTCTCCCCCGAAGCGAAGTAGCTTCTTCTGATTTTCACTGAAATAACCTGCTTTCACCATCTTGGAAAGGTCAGCCTTTGAAACAGTCGACTTTCCGAAATCTAGGTGGCTGGGCTTGCTGGGCATGGCAATGCGATAGTCATCTTCGGGATCAGTTTCTTCAATGTTCTCCTCTTCTCCTTCGGCAGTTGTCAGGTCTGCTTCAGCGGCGGGCATTTCTTCCGCAGTCACCAGTCCGGAACGTTGCATTGCTTCGGAGATGGGCACAGTCTCCGAACCTTCAGCTTCGTCTCCTTCACGTTCAACTCTGGCAGTAGATCGTACTCTGGCCATTTGATTCTGAGTTTGGGGAAGTTAAACACTTTTTTCTTTTTCCTTTTCTCCCGAAGCCTTTCTTTCTGACGAAGCAGGCTTCGAGATGGACCTTCGTTCGATTCTGGGAATCAAGCTTCGGCTATAGTTAAAAATTTTGGCAGCAAAACAGTGCAAATAGCAATGAATGCTGTGGTAACTTCACACCTACTCGTCTGTTTATATAGTGCTGCAGGTAAGAAGGCGAAGCGGCAGGATTTTTACACCAGGCGGGCAGTCACTTGTACTCGCTGCGCAGTGGACCGCAAAGATCAAACAGTAACTCTGCAAGGTGGGTCCGACACGAGCTCGGAAATTGAATCGTTTCTCGGCAACGAGCTCAGGGAAGGTGTTTTTTAGACCTTCGGCTTCCCGAAGCTTAAGAGGCTTTTTTCACGGATCAAGCTCGTTACGAAAAACGATCTAGCGCCGCGAAAGGGGCTACTGTTGGGGCCATGCTTCGTTGCGCTGAAGGTCTTACACGAAGAAGCAGCTTCGGGTGAAGTTGTCCCCAGGAGATGGCCGA
The DNA here is from genome assembly GCA_029449295.1 of Zea luxurians. NCBI lineage: Eukaryota > Viridiplantae > Streptophyta > Magnoliopsida > Poales > Poaceae > Zea > Zea luxurians. Next base: position 16,110,502 of record JAOPSE010000012.1, read on the forward strand.
AGGTTCCTTTTCATGGAGCTTCGGTGTTACAAACCGACATAGAGATAGAATGACCTTTTTATCCATAGAGGTCTGAGTCAATGTTGTAAACTTTTGTAAGGGGCATAATTGTAATTCGTCACAGGCTGTGTCCTGTGTCTATAAATAGATGAACAGTACCCCTGTACTGTTCACGCGAACTTGACATTTGCTTTCGCATCACACCTGTACCTTTGCTTTCCTCAGGACCGAAGGTACATTTATAATTTGAAGTCATTTATATTCGTTCATGATAATAAAAATGAAGATGATTCTATGATAATATTTAAATGTTTATTTTATACTTCATGATTTGTATGAACACTTCGTTGCTTATTATTATACTCACGAAGGTACGTCCTTCGTAACCTTCGTCCGAAATTCTTTATATCCTGAAGGGATATAAGGTTTTGGAGGACGAAGGACTTTAACACTTAACATTTTCTATGTTGCCTTGTTCTTAACTCTTAGCATTTGAGAACAAGCCCCCAACACCACCACACCATTTTGTTGAGGTGTGTAGGGAGAAGAGAACTCATGCTTGATGCCCTCCTTCTCAAGAAAGCCTTCAATTTGAGAGTTCTTGAACTCTGTCCCATTGTTGCTTCTTATCTTTTTGATCCTTAAGCCGAACTCATTTTGAGCCCATCTCAAGAATCCCTTTAAGGTCTCTTGGGTCTGTGTTTTTTCCTGCAAAAAGAACACCCAAGTGAAGCGAGAATAGTCATCCACAATAACTAGACAGTACTTACTCCCGTCGATGCTTATGTAAGCTATCAAGCCGAATAGATCCATGTGGAGTAGCTCTAGTGGCCTGTCCGTTGTCATGATGTTCTTGTGTGGATGATGGGCACCAACTTGCTTTCCTGCTTGACATGCGCTACAAACCCTGTCTTTCTCAAAATGAACATTGGTTAGTCCTAAATTGTGCTCTCCCTTTAGAAGCTTGTGAAGATTCTTCATTCCAACATGGGCTAGTCGGCGATGCCAGAGCCAACCCATATTAGTCTTAGCAATTAAGCAAGTGTCAAGTTCAGCTCTATTAAAATCAACTAAGTATAGTTGACCCTCTAACACTCCCTTAAATGCTACTGAAACATCACTTCTTCTAAAGACAGTAACACCAATATCACTAAAAAGACAGTTATAGCCCATTTTACATAATTGAGACACAGAAAGCAAATTGTAATCTAAAGAGTCTACAAGAAAAACATTAGAAATAGAATGGTCAGGTGATATAGCAATTTTACCAAGTTCTTTGACCAAACCTTGATTTCCATCCCCGATGTAGTAGCTCGTTGGGGATCTTTGTTTTTCTCATAGGAGGAGAACATTCTTTTCTCCCCTATTATGTGGTTTGTGCATCCACTATCAATTATCCATCTTGAGCCCCCAGATGCATAAACCTGCAAAATAATTTAGGCCTTGTTCTTAGGTACCCAAACGGTCTTGGGTCCTTTCACATTAGAAACAAGCACCTTGGGTACCCAAACACAAGTCTTTGAACCCTTGTGTTTGCCCCTAGCATATTTGGCAACTACTTTGCCTGATTTGTTAGTTAGAATATAAGATGCATCAAAAGTCTTAAATGAAATAATAGGCTCATCTGATGCAGTAGGAGATTTCTTTTTAGGCAATTTAACATGAGTAGAATTCCTAGAGCTAGATGCCTCATTCTTATACATAAAAGCATGATGTGAAACAGTATGAGGTTTTCTAGCATGAATTCTCCTAATTTTGTGCTCAGGATAATTAGCAGGATATAAAATATAGCTCTCATTATCCTGAACCATGGGAGCCTTACCCTTAACAAAATTAGACAATTTCTTAGGGGCATTAAGCTTGACATTGCTTCCCTATTGGAAACCAATGCCATGCTTAATGCCAGGGCATCTCCCATTATAGAGCATGCTTCTAGCAAATTTAATTTTTTTATTTTAAATTTCATGCTCATTAATTTTAGCAGTTAATTGAACTATATGATCATTTTGTTGTTTAATTAAAGCAAGGTGATCATTTATAGCATCAACATTAACATCTCTACATCTAGTGCAGATAGAAACATGATCAATAGTAGATGTAGAGGGTTTGCAAACATTTAATTCATCAATCTTAGCATGTAAAATAGCATTCTCATTTCTAAGATTGGAAATGGAATCATTGCAAACATTCAAATCTTTAGCCTTAGAAATTAATTTATCATTATTAGTTCTAAGGCTAGAAATTGATTCATTCAATTTATCAATCTTAGCAATTAAACTAGCATTTTTAGTTCTAAGGTTGGAAACAGTGTCATGGCAAATGCTAAGCTCTTTAGTCAAGTTTTCACAATTTTCTATCTCCTAAGCATAAGCATTTTTTTACTTTAACATGCCTTTTATTTTTCCTTAATAAGGAATTCCTCTTGGCTATCCAAAAGTTCATCCTTCTCATGAATAGCTCCTATCAATTCATTTAATTTTTCTTTTTGTTGTATGTTAAGGTTGGCAAAAAGAGTGAGCAGATCATCCTCATCTTCACTAGAGCTACCATCATCACTAGATGTTGTATATTTAGTGGTGGCTCTAGATTTTACCTTCTTCTTTTTGTCGTCCTTTGCCATGAAGCACTTGTGGCCGACGTTGGGGAAGAGGAGGCCCTTGTTGACGACGATGTTGGCGGCATCCTCGTCGGAGGAGGAGTCGGTGGTGCTCTCGTCGGAGTTCCATTCCCGACACACATGGGCATCGCCGCCCTTCTTCTTGTAGTACCTCTTCTTTTCCTTCTTCCCCTTCTTTCGTCACCCCTGTCACTATCACTAGACATTGGATATTTAGCAATAAAATGATCGGGCTTATCACATTTGTACCACACCCTCTTGGAGCGGGGTTTGTAGTCCTTCCCCCTCCTTTGCTTGAGGATTTGGCGAAAGCTCTTGATGATGAGTGCCATTTCCTCGTTGTCGAGCTTGGAGGCGTCGATTGGAATTCTACTTGGTGTAGATTCCTTCTTCTCTTCTTCCGTCTCCTTGAATGCGATGGGTTGCACCTCGGGTGTGGAGGTGGCGTCTTGCTCCAAGTTCACAATGTGTTTGGAGCCTTTTGACCATTAGTTCAAAGCTCACAAACTTTCCTATCACCTCCTCGGGAGACATTAGCTTATATCTAGGATCACCACGTATTAATTGAACTTGAGTAGGATTACAAAATATGAGTGATCTAAGAATAACCTTGACTATTTCATGGTCATCCCATTTTGTGCTCCCGAGGTTGCGCACTTGATTCACCAAGGTCTTGAGCTGGTTGTACATGGCTTGTGGCTCCTCTCCTTGGTTGAGGACAAATCGACCGAGCTCCCCCTCGATCGTCTCCCGCTTGGTGATCTTGGTCACCTCGTCCCCTTCGTGTGCCGTCTTGAGGATGTCCCAAATTTCTTTGGCCATCTTTAACCCTTGCACCTTATTATACTCCTCTCGACACAAGGAGGCGAGGAGTATAGTTGTGGCTTGGGAGTTAAAGTGTCGAATTTGGTCGGCCTCGTCCGAGTCGTAGTCCTTGTCCCCTACCTTCGGGAGCTGCACTCCATACTCAACAATGTCCCAAATACTTTTGTGGAGTGAGGTTAGATGATGCCTCATTTTATCATTCCACATAGAATAATCTTCGCCATCAAAACATGGTGGCTTGCCTAATGGAACGGAAAGTAATGGAGTGCGCTTAGAAATGCGAGGATAGCGGAGGGTCATCTTACTATACTTCTTGCGCTCATGGCGCTCAGAAGTAGTGGACGACAAGTCGGAGCCAGATATGGAAGGTGATGATGAGTCGGTCTCGTAGTAGACCACTTTCTTCATCTTCTTCTTGTCGCCTCTCTGATGAGACTTGATGGAGGAAGAGGATTCCTCCTTGTGCTTGTGGCCGGACTCCCTCGAGTGGGTTCTCCCTGGGATTGCGAGCTTGTCGCCAGTCACGATCTCCCTCTTGGCGTGATCTCCCGACATCACTTCGAGTGGTTAGACTCTAATGAAGTACCGGGATTTGATACCAATTGAAAGTCGCCTAGAGGGGGGTGAATATGCGTAATCTCAAATTCACAACTTAAAACACAAACTATAAGCCGGGGTTAGCGTTAGAATTAAATCCGAGTCCGGGAGAGAGGGGAAAACAAATCAATCAAGAAATAGAGCGGATGACACGGTGATTTGTTTTACTGAGGTTCAGTTCTAAAGAACCTAGTCCTCGTTGAGGTGGTCACAAAGACCGGGTCTTTTTCAACCCTTTCCCTCTCTCAAACGGTCACCTAGACTGAGTGAGGCTTCTTCCTTAATCTCACAGGTCACTTAGACCTTGCATGGACCACCACGCAATTGGTGTCTCTTGCCTCGCTTACAAAGCTCCTGAGAGTAAGAAGTGAAAAAGAAAAAGAAAGCCAAGCCATGCAAACAAGAGCAACAAAGAAACACAAGAACGATCCTCTCACAAGTCCTAAAGCACTAGAATTGAATTGGGGACTTTGATTGGATCGAAGGCTTTGATTTGTGTCTTGGAGTGTTGCACTTTGCTCTTGTATTGAATGAGGAGTGTTGAATGCTTGGATGGTTGGAGTGGTAGTGGTATTTATAGCCCTCACCCACCAAAACAACCGTTGGGGCAGGCTGTTGTCGATGAGCACACCAGACAGTCCGGTGCGCCAGCCACATCACCCAACCGTTAGGGTTCTAACACAGTCGATCATTGGAGTGCTGACTTCTGGTGGCACCGGACAGTCTGGTACCGCACCGGATAGGCACTGTTCATTGTCCGGTGCGTCTCTGACCTCTGCTCTGACTTCTGCCACGAACTGTAGCGCTGTTAGGGGCACTGTGTAGTCGACCGTTGCGCCGAAGAGCCGTTGCTCCGCTGTCACACCAGACAGTCCGGTGGCACAGCGGACAGTCCGGTGAATTATAGCGGAGAGACGTCTAAGAAACCCGAAGGTGAAGAGTTTGGAGTTGTACAATCCTGGTGCACCGGACACTGTCTGGTGGCACACCGAAAAGTCCGGTGCACCAGACCAGGGCACACTTGGGTTTTTTTTGCTCCTTTATTTTTGAACCCTTTCTTTAGTCTTTTTATTGGTTTATGTTGAACCTTTATGCACCTGTGGAATATAATCTAGAGCAAACTAGTTAGTCCAATATTTGTGTTGGGCATTCAACCACCAAAATTAATTATGGAAAAGGTTTGACCCTATTTCCCTTTCACCTCTACTATTGCAAAGTTGAATGATGAAATTGTTCAATTAAATGTTCAACTTAAAACTTGCAAAAATGAAGTAGAGAAAGTTAAATTTACTAGGGATGCCTTCACTATTGGTAGACATCCCTCCATTAAGGATGGACTTGGTTTCCAATAGGGAACCAAGAACACTAAGAGCTAAAAGGTCCTCAACTTCACAAAGGAGAAGGGGAAGGCAACTATGGCTAGTAGCTTGCATTCTGTTCATGAAAAGAAAAATCATGCTTATTTGTATTGTCATGTCAAGAATGCTTCTCATAATGCTCATCATGATACATGCAATGATAGTTATACTCCTCGCACTATGTTTGCTTCATCTAGTGATTCTAATAGGAGTAGAACTAGGTGTCATGTTGTTTCTCATGCGCCTAAGGATAAGAATGCATCTCATGTACCTTCCATTCTATTTCGCACTTTTGATGCATCCTATGTAATTCATTGTAAGAGTGATAGAATTGTTGCTACAAATATGGGACCAAAATGCAAGAAAGGTAAGATTTGCATTTGGGTTCCAAAAACTTATGTAACTAACATGACAGGACCCAACACAAGTTGGGGACCTAAATTCCAAGCTAAATACCTTACAGGTTTATGCATCCGGGGGCTCAAGTTGGATCATTGATAGTGAATGCACAAACCATCATGATAGGGGAGAAGAAATGTTCACCTCCTACGTCAAGAATAAAGATTCCCATAACACGAACATCTTTGGAGATGGGAACCAAGGCAAGGTAAAGCAAATAGGTAAAATAGCGATTACTACTGAGCATTCCATTTCTAATGTCTTTTTGGTAGGATCGCTTGGATATAATTTGCTTTCTATTAGTCAGCTATGCCACATGGGTTATAGTTGTTTATTTACAAATGTTGATGTAACTATCTTGAGAAGAAGTGATGGTTCATTAGCATTTAAAGGTGCATCTGATGGCAAGCTTTATTTAGTAGATTTTACTAAAGAAAATGCCGATCTAGATGCATGTTTACTTGCTAAGACCAACATGGGATGGCTTTAGCATCGCCATCTAGCACATGTTGGGATGAAGAACCTTTATAAGCTTCTAAAGGGAGAACATGTGTTAGGACTAACCGATGTCTGTTTTGAGAAAGACAGAGCATGTCAAGTAGGGAAACATGTGGGAACAAGTCATCCAAGCAAGAATGCGATGATGACATCAAGACCATTGGAACTTCTCCATATGTTTCTCTTCGGGCCCGTTGCTTATCTTAGCATCGGTGGAAGTAAATATGGTCTAGTAATTGTTGATGACTATTCCCACTTCACTTGGGTATTCTTTTTACAGGATAAATCTGAAACCCAAGAAACTCTCAAGCGCTTTCTAAGACGGGCTCAAAATGAGTTTGAGCTGAAAGTGAAGATTAGGAGTGACAACAGATCTGAGTTCAAAAATCTTCAAGTAGAGGAATATCTTGAGGAGGAAGGCATCAAGCATGAGTTCTCCGCTCCCTACACGCCATAACAAAATGGTGTAGTGGAGAGAAAGAACATGACACTCATTGATATAACAAGGACAATGCTGGGAGAAAACAAGATGCCAGAATGGTTTTGATCGGAAGCCATAATGTCACACCCGGTTTTGGAAGGCAAACCGAATGCGAACCATGTACGTGCCAGGATCAGAAATTCACATACACAGCGATTACATAATTGGACATCATCACACAATGCTCGAAATAAATAGCGAAAAGGTAATTTATTACATCGAGATGTCCAAGACATCCACAAAGTCTAATACATAACCATCATTCAACATAATTATCAAAGTGCGGAAAATACGAAACGTAGAAGCTAAGCCTACACAGGCAGCTGACTGGGGATTTGCCACTAAGAAAGAACTAGAACTCGTCGTAATCCTGAAGCTCCTCAAAGTCCTCCATGTTGCCAGCTTCACCTCCTGAGCACTGAGAATAGTGGGGACAACCTAGGGTGGGGTGGTGTGTAAAGCAAGGATGAGTACATATCAACGTACTCAGCAAATGTCCCGTTTGGCTAAAGTGGACTAGCTGTATGTGGAGCTGAGGTTAAGCAGTTGCTTTTAGGTTAGTCAAGTATTTATTATTATTAGTAGAGCCAACTTTTAGTAATAAACCCAGTTATTACCCAAAGGTACTTCCTCAAACGAGGGAATACCGGAGATCAGATTTTATAACCAACATTCTTAATCATCATCATAAAAATATCCAAAGTTCTTCTAATCAAAGAGGATCCCAAGGCTGCTCTTAACAGTGAGCTTAGCTGAAATACTAGTTTTTAACACTCTGCAGAGGTTGTACACTTTACCCACAAGTCGTGATTCCCATTCTGCCCGGAGATCATGACTCGCCATTCACTACACGACGGTTGATCTTTAGCGACCCTTATTTGGGACCGACGGTTGGTCGCTAAAAGTTATAAATCGACGGTTGGTCGCTAAATGCGTTTATAGCGACGGTCTGTGGGTCGCTAAAAGTCTAGAAATTTAACAACTTATGGTCGGTCGCTATAGAGGTAAGTGTGTGACTGATGGTGGGTCGCTATAGGGATACGTGATTTTTATGTTTCTTATTTACTCACCAAAGCCCATCTAAAGGCCTACTAAACAAACAAACCAAACCCTATTTCAGGCGTGCAGCCGCCGTCACTTCTCGCATGGCCGCCCCCTCCCTCAGCCGTGGTGGGTGCCGCCGCCACCTCACCCTTGGTGCTCGCCGAGCTCGCCCTCAGCCCTGTCGTGCCCCTGCGCTCGGTCCTCATTGGTTCCGGGAGAGGTCGGTGTCGTGCGTGGAGAGGGGCAGCACGTTCAGCGGCGGTGGACGTCCGGAGCTACAGCGCCTCCTACGCGAGGCCCCAGCCGCGGCCGCCGACGTCCAGGGTGCAGCGCGCCAGGAGCGTGAGCGCGTGGACACGCCCGGCGCCGCCGCCCGTGCAGTCGCAGTGCCTCCCCACCGCCCTCTGCGCCCGACCGGCGACGTCCCGTTCCAGATCCAGGTATGCATCCTTCCCTCCACCGCAAACGGCGTCTCTTCCCTCCATTCCTTCCCCGTTGGCAGGCGCCCGCATCCCCTCCCTACGCTTGACGCCTCTAGCATGGAGTGGATATCCGAACGGGGTTCTATGTTCCCTTCCAGTCATCTTCGCCTTTTGGCTGGTTCGGATAGGTATTGGATGGTTTTGCTTGTTCGTTACGTTTCGGCCTGCGGGATCCCCTCTTTGATGTGAGCGCTGGTTGCTGGAATCCAAACCTTCGCGTACCTCTCCAATCAGTCGTTCAATGTTTACTACAAGTATTCTATAGAGAAAGACATCCTAAATAGTTGATGTTTTTGGTTCAGGTTGAGACATCAGAGAGTGCTATAGGAGTTATAACAGAAAATAAATTAGATGATGTGATTGCTCAAGATCCCAATGGCTTAGAAGGCATGCAAATTGTGTTTGAGAGCAAGAAGGATCCATTACAAAGGCGACATGAACTGTTGATAAAAAGTGAGCTTGCCGAGGTGATGCCCGTTTCTATTTTATAAAAGTGGCCCATATCACTCTTTTAAGAGCGTGCTAATTCTTGCAACATGGGTAGATATAGTTTAATCACAGAAACTCTATTTCCAGGCTGCTGATCTCAATGCACAATGTTTTGTGTGAACAGCCATGGATATAGAAAGGAAGCAAATTAAGTGGGAGATAAATCTGTGGAGTAGTAGGTCACGTGCAGGATTTCTTGTGTACCCACCCTTTTTGTCTGCGTAGTGACTATTATGTATCCTTTGAAATAAGATAGGTTATTGCCCTTCTGTTTCTGATGTTACCATTGATTCTGATTATATTTCTGTGCCTTGGCCCATCTTTTTGTGGTTGTACTTATCTTGATGGAATTCTATTTTCTATGTACTTGAAATATGAAATATGTTGTGGATGGATATTGATATATTGGAGGTTATATTCACACCTGTTTGCAATCTAGCTCTGAGCTTAGGGCACATATAATGCAAGATGCTTAAAGCATTAGTGCTTAAAGAGAGAATACTACATTAAGCATGCCCTTATAAAAGTTAGTCCCAACAATGCAAACAGATTCTTAAATAAGCTCAACTAACTTGCTAGTAGTACACTTCAAGCACCTGGAGTAAACAAAAACATAGTATCCTCCTTATAAGCATCTCATGCAGTTAAACGATTGGATTGTCCTCCTAATATATATTTTTAATTCGCCTAATTTTATTTTAGCGATTTTTTTCTAGGGATTTGCCCCGGCGTGTTTCTGCCGACAATCGTTATTAATGCTTTCGTGGATAGATGTTTTCTTGAAACTAATCAGAATTATCGATTTGGATCAATATGAACGGAATATATGGTGCGTAGTACTATGTATTTTCAGTATGGTTGACAAATTATTCTGGAGATGAGCTTCTGGCCTGGATCTTTGATCCATTAGGGGAATAAGAGCTAATTTTGATTTGGATATTTTTGTTTCAGCCTTCAACATCCAGAAAAAAAACTCTGCGATTCCAATGCGACAGGGACCATGGTAGTGCCGCATTAAGGAGTCGTTTTCGCTGTGCATTGCACACTGTCGTTCTGCACTTACACTTCGGCAATCCACTGTCAACAAAGACTGTGCTACAGTCAACGATAGTTGACTTTTTTATCCCCAAAATCCAAAAGCTGCAGCCAACGATATAAATAGTAGTGCATTTTAATACTCTAATTTCTTTCAGGATAGGAGCTGTGGTAATTTTGTTAATACACATTTTTGGCCTTTCGTGCTGTCGTGGTTGAAAATGCTAACTTTAGTGCTTACTGCCCAATTATTTTATATTGTTAAATGGACTTTTGGCCTGTACTTGTAACAAAGGTAACCTAGCAGGGTTTCACTACGTAGCCTTTACAAAGACTCCCCTGGTGCATAGCTGCTCATTAGGTTTCGCCAGTCGTACAAACGCAGTACACCTCCCCAAGGTAGGCGACTAACAAAAACCAAATCGAATGAACCTCTGCACCCCAACCTTGGCAGAGCGAGCACTACTCCCTGGCCTCCATTGACGGCTCTTTGGCAAAGCCAACTATACCCCCAGGTTCATCTAATTAATCAGCTAAGGGTGTCCCATTCCACCCTCATGGTTGTACTGTTATCCCGGGTGGTCACTCCACGAACAGGTCCTTACAGAGAGGTACTCAGGAAAAAGGCCTGAGCCCCCTAAGATATCACAAGATCATCCACATAAACAGGATAACAGTATCGTATCATAAAGGTTCACATCATGTTCATTGATTAAGTTAAGGCAATAGCAACATGCTAACCATGGTAACCCAAAAGGTAAACAAGGATAAAGTAAATAGAAAGCTAGTCAATCCTTAGGTTTAAGAAATGTAATTGCGGGACAGTGAATTATAAAGTATCTAGGACATAATAGGTCAGAGGACACTTGCCTTCACTAGGTTGTTGCTCAGGAGGTCTCCAACAACACACTTAGAAACCACGAATTGCTCGTTGTCTAAATAAAGCGAGCATGCATTCAATACATTTAAAAAGTACAAATGAACATCACACCAAACATGTACAAACATTGGAACACATCTTAAAAAGACATAATACTACATTGGGGATAATGAATTCAAGGTATAGAATGAACTATGGCGTATTTTAACTTTATTTGAAAAAAGATTATTATTTCCCTAAGTGTTATTTACAAGTACATAATCATAGATCAATTTATTTTGTTGTGACCTATAATTTGGAACAGAGATGAACTCATGCAACACCTCACAAGTTTAAAAAGGTTTGAATCCCTAAGGTTCTCCTTTATTTATTTATTAAATAAATAAAACATACACCTACATTAGTTCATATTCAATCATAAAAATTAGAATGTGCAGACAGTAAGTGAAACCATTTTATTTAAATCGAGAATAATTCTATGAGCATTTTGCAATTTGAATCACTAAATTTGGAGTTCATATGCAAAAGTTATGAAATAACCAAGTTTGGGAATTCAAAATATGAAATTAGGTCTAATTCTGGGAATATTTAAACGTCTAGGGCTAAATCTGCAAGACTACAGGGGTCTGCACGCAAAAACCAGGGACGACCGGTTTATTCCCAGTAAACCAAGGGTCTCTTTAAGAAAATTACCGCGCGAAGGGGTATCAGGTTAATCTAACCGTCAGATCTAAAACCAACGGCTAAGATTAGGTCTGCGGCCGAGGGCGCGCGCGCGCAGGCGGGCGAGCGCTGATAGGCTGGCCAGGGAGTGTCAGCGACAGAGGGGGAAAGCGCGCTGACCGAGCGGGCACAGCGCCAGGGGACTTGGGTGCTGACAGGCGGTTGCAGGGATTCGAGGGGGTCTGAGCGGGGTTTGAGGGCGGTCCGAAGGGGTCCGAGCGGGTCCGAGCTGTTCGATCAAGATCGGGCGGGGAAAATCAGACCGGGAATGATGAGCGGCTGTGAATGGCACTAATAGGCGGGCCAGGGCGTGTTAGGCACGCATGCGCGAAGCGGTATCCCGCGGTCCAGGCCGTTCGATCTGAATCGGACGGTGGGGAAATCAGACCGAGGGAAAACAGATGGCTGCAGGCGGCGCTGCTCCTCTCCGAGGTGGTGAGGTCGCCTGAGTTGAGGCAGGCGCGAGCTAGGGTGGCTCCGGTGTCGCCGGAGTTGGGTAGAGGGGAAGAGGGCGCCACGGCGAACTCGATGGCGGGGCAGAGGCCATGAATCCACGGGCAAAGAGGGGAGAGCGGTGGTGAGGTGGCCTCGGGCGGGCCGGAGAAACTCTGGTGAGCCATTCCAGCCACGGGGGGACTTAAGGTGCGCTAAGGCCTGGGCTAGCTTCAGCAGAGACAAGGGTGACATAGAGACCTACTCCGGTGAACTAAACCGGTCCAAATCGGTTGGCCACCGCACGAGCACGGTCGACCGCCGCAGCCGAACACTGGCGAGGGTGAAATTGACCGAGCACAGGGCACAATAAGGGAAATTGGGCATGGAGACGGGTGTCTCACCTCGGGACGGAGCTCGGGGAGGCTTGGCGCGGACTCCGGCAAGCTGGATGGCCGGGGACGCGGGCACGGGTCTCCGGCGGCGGCTGGCGGCGAGGGTAGAGCGCGAGAGAGGGTGAGGCTGCGTGAAATGAGGTGAGGGGTGTGGGCGGGGCACAGGCGGGGCTATAAGAAGGGAGTTGGGCGCGAGGGTGGGCGTCGTGGCCGAGAAACCTGGCGACGTGCGCGAGTGCGCATGCGCCGGTCCACGGCGACACACGGAGAGGGCGAAGCTGACAGGGCTGGCCCACGGCGTAGAGAGAGAAAAGAGGGACGCTCGGGGTAACTGCTCGACGATTGGCGATCCGGGTCTACGAGACAGAGAGAGAAAGGGAGCGCGCGGGCGAAGGAAAACTGGCGCCGACAGATCGGCCCCAGCGGGCAGAGAGCGAGAGAGAGAGAGAGAGAGAGAGCGGGAGAGGGGAACTGATAGTCGCCTAGAGGGGGGGTGAATAGGGCGAAACTGAAATTTACAAATATAATCACAACTACAAGCCGGGTTAGCGTTAGAAATTAAATGAGTCCGCGAGAGAGGGCGCAAAACAAATCGCAAGCAAATGAAGAGAGAGACACGCGGATTTGTTTTACCGAGGTTCGGTTCTCGCAAACCTACTCCCCGTTGAGGAGGCCACAAAGGCCGGGTCTCTTTCAACCCTTCCCTCTCTCAAACGGTCCCACGGACCGAGTGAGCTTTTCTTCTTCTCAATCAAACGGGAACAAAACTTCCCCGCAAGGGCCACCACACAATTGGTGCCTCTTGCCTTGGTTACAATTGAGTGTTGATCACAAGAGCAAGTGAGAAAGAAAGAAAGCGATCCAAGCGCAAGAGCTCAAAAGAACACGGCAAATCTCTCTCGCTAGTCACTAAAGGCTTGAGTGGAATTGGAGAGGATTTGATCTCTTTGGTGTGTCTAGAATTGAATGCCTAGCTCTTGTAAGTAGTTGGAAGTTGGAAAACTTGGATGCAATGAATGGTGGGGTGGTTGGGGTATTTATAGCCCCAACCACCAAACTTGACCGTTGGCTGGAGGCGTCTGTTCGATGGCGCACCGGACAGTCTGGTGCACACAGGACAGTCCGGTGCCCCTGCCATGTCATCAATGCCGTTGGATTCTGACCGTTGGAGCTTCTGACTTCTGGGCCCTCCTGGGTGTCCGGTGCACACCGGACATGTACTGTTTGATGTCCGGTGCACCGGTATGGGCGATCCTGACGACTGCGCGCGCTGCGCGCGCATTAAATGCACCGCAGGGAGCCGTTGGCGCCGAAAAGAGCCGTTGCCCCGCTGGTACACCGGACAGTCCGGTGCACACCGGACAGTCCGGTGAATTTTAGCGGAGCGGCTGCCGCGCGAACCCGAGGCTGGCGAGTTCCGGAGACCGCGCTTCTTTGGAGCACCGGACATGTCCGGTGCACACCGGACAGTCCGGTGAATTATAGCGCGCCGGCTTCCGAGAATTCCCGAGGGCGAAGAGTTTGAGTTGGAGTCCTCTGGGCGCACCGGACAGTCCGGTGCCTCCAGCCAGAGGTGCCTTCGGTTGCCTCGTTGCTCCTTTGTTGAATCCAAAACTTGGTCTTTTTATTGGCTAAGTGTGAACCTTTTGCACCTGTATAACTTGAGTACTAGAGCAAACTAGTTAGTCCAATATTTGTGTTGGGCAATTCAACCACCAAAATTATTTAGGAACTAGGTGTAAGCCTAATTCCCTTTCAATCTCCCCCTTTTTGGTGATTGATGCCAACACAAACCAAAGCAAATATAGAAGTACATATTTGAACTAGTTTGTATAAGGTAAGTGCAAAGGTTGCTTGGAATTGAGCCAATATATACTTATATGATGCGCATGGATTGTTTTCTTTGTTTTTGACATATTGGACCACATTTGCACCAAGAGTTTTGTTTTTGCAAATTCTTTTGTAAATTCTTTTCAAAGTCATTTTGCAAGATAGTCAAAGGTAAATGAATAAGATTTTGCAAAGCATTTTAAGTTTTGAAAGTTTCTTCCTTTGTTCCAAAATGCTTTCCCTTTGACTAAACAAAACTCCCCCTCAAATAAAGTCTCCTCTTAGTGTTCAAGAGGGTTTTGATTTATCCCTTTTGAAATACTACTTCCTCTCCCTTTAGAACATAATAAGATACCAATTTTGAAATTGACCAATTTGAAAATCTCCAAAATTTTAAAATTTTAAGTGGTGGTGCGGTCCTTTTGCTTTGGGCTCATATTTTCTCCCCCTTTGGCATGAATCGCCAAAAACGGAATCATTAGAGCCCAATGAAGTATTTTCTCCCCCTTTGGTCATGAAATGAATGAGTGAAGATTATACCAAAGTTGGAGATATGATGCGGAACGACGGCGAAGAATAAGTAGTAGAGTGGAGTGGAAGCCTTGTCTTCGCCGAAGACTCCAATTCCCTTTCAATATACCTATGACTTGGTTTGGAATACACTTGAAAACACATTAGTCATAGCATATATAAAAGAGACATGATCAAAGGTATATTAATGAGCTATGTGTGCAAGACTAGCAAAAGAAATTCCTGGAATCAAGAATATTGAGCTCATGCCTAAGTCTGGTAAAAGATTGTTCATCAAGTGGCTTGGTAAAGATATCGGCTAATTGATCTTTAGTGTTAATGTAAGAAATCTCGATATCCCCCTTTTGTTGGTGATCCCGAAGAAAATGATACCGAATGGCTATATGCTTAGTGCGGCTATGCTCAACGGGATTGTCGGCCATTTTGATTGCACTCTCATTGTCACATAGCAACGGGACTTTGGTTAATTTGTAACCGTAGTCCCGCAGGGTTTGCCTCATCCAAAGCAATTGCGCGCAACAATGGCCTGCGGCAATATACTCGGCTTCGGCGGTAGAAAGAGCGACCGAATTTTGCTTCTTTGAAGCCCATGACACCAAGGATCTTCCCAAGAACTGGTAAGTCCCCGATGTGCTCTTCCTATTAATCTTACACCCCGCCCAATCGGCATCCGAATAACCAATCAAATCAAAAGTGGATCCCCGAGGGTACCAAAGCCCAAACTTTGGAGTATAAGCCAAATATCTCAAGATTCGTTTTACGGCCGTAAGGTGTGATTCCTTAGGGTCGGCTTGGAATCTTGCACACATGCAAACAGAAAGCATAATGTCCGGTCGAGATGCACATAAATAAAGCAATGAACCAATCATCGACCGGTATACCTTTTGATCCACGGACTTACCTCCCGTGTCGAGGTCGAGATGCCCATTTGTTCCCATGGGTGTCTTGATGGGCTTGGCATCCTTCATTCCAAACTTGGTTAGGATATCTTGAGTATACTTCGTTTGGCTAAGGAAGGTGCCCTCTGGGAGTTGCTTGACTTGAAATCCTAAGAAATATTTCAACTCCCCCATCATTGACATCTCGAATTTCTGTGTCATGATCCTACTAAATTCTTCACATGTAGATTTGTTAGTAGACCCAAATATAATATCATCAACATAAATTTGGCATACGAACAAATCATTGTCAAGAGTTTTAGTGAATAAGGTAGGATCGGCCTTGCCGACTTTGAAGCCATTTGCAATAAGGAAATCTCTAAGGCATTCATACCATGCTCTTGGGGCTTGCTTGAGCCCATAAAGCGCCTTAGAGAGCCTATAAACATGGTTAGGGTACTCACTGTCTTCAAAGCCGGGAGGTTGCTCAACATAGACCTCCTCCTTGATCGGTCCATTGAGGAAGGCACTCTTCACGTCCATTTGATAAAGCTTGAAGCCATGGTAAGTAGCATAGGCTAATAATATGCGAATTGACTCAAGCCTAGCTACGGGTGCATAGGTTTCACCAAAATCCAAACCTTCGACTTGTGAATACCCCTTGGCCACGAGTCGAGCTTTGTTCCTAGTCACCACACCATGCTCGTCTTGCTTGTTGCGGAAGACCCACTTGGTTCCTACAACATTTTGGTTAGGACATGGAACAAAGTGCCATACCTCGTTCCTCGTGAAATTGTTGAGCTCCTCTTGCATCGCCATCACCCAATCCGAATCTTGAAGTGCTTCCTCTACCCTGTGTGGCTCAATAGAGGAAACAAAAGAGTAATGTTCACAAAAATGAGCAACACGAGATCGAGTAGTTACCCCCTTATGAATATCGCCGAGGATGGTGTCGACGGGGTGATCTCGTTGTATTGCTTGGTGGACTCTTGGGTGTGGCGGCCTTGGTTGTTCATCCTCCTTGTCTTCATCACTTGTATCTCCCCCTTGATCGTTGCCGTCATTTTGAGGTGGCTCATTTTCTTGATCTTTTTGTTCAACATCTTGAGCCTCATCCTCAATTTGAGTCGGTGGAGATGCTTGCATGGAGGAGGATGGTTGATCTTGTGCATGTGGAGGCTCTTCGGATTCCTTAGGACACACATCCCCAATGGACATGTTCCTTAGCGCTATGCATGGAGCCTGTTCTTCACCTATCTCATCAAGATCAACTTGCTCTACTTGAGAACCGTTAGTTTCATCAAACACAATGTCACAAGAAACTTCAACAAGTCCTGAGGACTTGTTAAAGACTCTATATGCCCTTGTGTTTGAGTCATATCCTAGTAAAAAGCCTTCTACAGTTTTAGGAGCAAATTTAGATTTTCTACCTCTTTTAACAAGTATAAAACATTTGCTACCAAAAACTCTAAAATATGAAATATTGGGCTTTTTACCGGTTAGGAGTTCATAAGATGTCTTCTTGAGGATTCGGTGAAGATATAACCGGTTGATGGCGTAGCAGGCGGTGTTGACCGCCTCGGCCCAAAACCGATCCGGTGTCTTGTACTCATCAAGCATGGTTCTTGCCATGTCCAATAGAGTTCGATTCTTCCTCTCCACTACACCATTTTGTTGTGGAGTGTAGGGAGAAGAGAACTCATGCTTGATGCCCTCCTCCTCAAGAAAGCCTTCAATTTGAGAGTTCTTGAACTCCGTTCCGTTGTCGCTTCTAATTTTCTTGATCCTTAAGCCGAACTCATTTTGAGCTCGTCTCAAGAATCCCTTTAAAGTCTCTTGGGTATGAGATTTGTCCTGCAAAAAGAACACCCAAGTGAAGCGAGAAAAATCATCCACAATTACAAGACAATACTTACTACCGCCGATGCTTATGTAAGCAATCGGGCCGAATAAATCCATGTGTAGGAGCTCCAGTGGCCTGTCGGTAGTCATGACGTTTTTGTGTGGATGATGGATGCCAACTTGCTTCCCGGCTTGGCATGCGCTACAAATCCTGTCTTTCTCAAAATGAACATTGGTTAGTCCCAAAATGTGTTCTCCCTTTAGAAGCTTATGAAGATTCTTCATTCCAACATGGGCTAGTCGGCGGTGCCAGAGCCAACCCAAGTTAGTCTTAGCAATTAAGCAAGTGTCGAGTTCAGCTCTATCAAAATCTACCAAGTATAGCTGACCCTCTAACACTCCCTTAAATGCTATTGAATCATCACTTCTTCTAAAGACAGTAACACCTGTATCAGTAAAAAGACAGTTGTAGCCCATTTGACATAATTGGGATACGGAAAGCAAATTGTAATCTAAAGAATCTACAAGAAAAACATTGGAAATAGTATGGTCAGGTGATATAGCAATTTTACCCAAACCTTTGACCAAACCTTGATTTCCATCCCCGAATGTGATAGCTCGTTGGGGATCTTGGTTTTTCTCATATGAGGAGAACATCTTTTTCTCCCCTGTCATGTGATTTGTGCACCCGCTGTCGAGTATCCAACTTGAGCCCCCGGATGCATAAACCTACAAAACAATTTTAGTTCTTGATTTTAGGTACCCAAACGGTTTTGGGTCCTTTAGCATTAGAAACAAGAACTTTGGGTACCCAAACACAAGTCTTGGAGCCCTTGTGTTTGCCCCCAATAATTTTGGCAACTACCTTGCCGGATTTGTTAGTTAAAACATATGATGCATCAAAAGTTTTGAATGAAATGGCATGATCATTTGATGCATTAGTAGTTTTCTTTCTAGGCAACTTGGCACGTGTTGGTTGCCTAGACCTAGATGTCTCACCCTTATACATGAAAGCATGATTAGGGCCAGAGTGAGACTTCCTAGAATGAATTTTCCTAATCTTGCTCTCAGGATAGCCGGCAGGGTACAAAATGTAACCCTCGTTATCCTGAGGCATGGGAGCCTTGCCCTTAACAAAGTTAGATAAGTTCTTTGGAGGGGCATTAATTTTGACATTGTCTCCCTTTTGGAAGCCAATGCCGTCCTTAATGCCAGGGCGTCTCCCATTATAGAGCATGCTTCTAGCAAGTTTAAATTTTTCATTTTCTAAGTCATGCTCTCTAATCTTAGCATTAAGTTGTGCTATGTGATCATTTTGTTTCTTAATTAAGGCTAGGTGATCATGAATAGCATCAACATTAATATCTCTACATCTAGTACAAATGGAAATATGCTCAGTAGATGTAGATGGTTTGCAAGTTTTTAATTCTACAACCTTAGCATGCAACATATCATTTTTAGTTCTAAGGTCGGAAATAGTAGCATTGCAAACATCAAAATCCTTAGCCTTAGCAATTAGTTTCTCATTCTCATTTCTAAGGCTAGCAATGGAAACATTCAACTCATCAATCCTAGCAAGCAAATCAACATTATCATTTCTAGGATCAATGCAAACATGAGAATCAACCTTAGCAATTAATTTAACATTTTCATGTCTAAGGTTGGCAATAGTGTCATGGCATGTGCTTAGCTCACTAGATAATTTGTTACATTTTTCTACTTCTAGAGCATAAGCATTTTTAACCTTAACATGTTTCTTATTTTCCTTGATTAGGAAGTCCTCTTGGGAGTCCAAGAGATCGTCCTTTTCATGGATGGCACTAATTAGCTCATTTAATTTTTCCTTTTGTTCCATGTTAAGGTTGGCAAAAAGAATACGCAAATTATCCTCCTCATTTTTATCATCATCCTCATCACTAGATGTTTCATATTTAGTGGAGGACCTTGATTTTACCTTCTTTTTGCCATCCTTGGCCATGAGACACTTGTGGCCGACGTTGGGGAAGAGGAGGCCCTTGGTGACGGCGATGTTGGCGGCGTCCTCGTCGTCGGAGGAGTCGCTTGAGCTTTCGTCGGAGTCCCACTCCCGACAAACATGGGCATCGCCGCCCTTCTTCTTGTAGTACTTCTTTTCTCTCCTCTTTCCCTTCTTGTCGTCGCCCCTGTCACTGTCACTAGACATAGGACATTTTGCAATAAAATGACCGGGCTTACCACACTTGTAGCAAACCTTCTTGGAACGGGATTTGTAATCCTTCCCCTTCCGTTGCTTGAGGATTTGCCGAAAGCTCTTGATGATTAGGGCCATCTCCTCGTTGTCGAGCTTGGAGGCGTCAATTGGTTGTCTACTTGGTGTAGACTCCTCCTTCTTCTCCTCCGTTGCCTTGAAGGCCACCGGTTGCGCCTCGGATGTGGAAGGCTCGTCAAGCTCGTTGATCTTCTTCGAGCCCTTAATCATGCATTCAAAGCTTACAAAATTCCCGATAACTTCCTCGGGGGTCATTAGTGGATATCTAGGATTACCACGAATTAATTGTACTTGAGTGGGGTTAAGGAAAATAAGTGCTCTTAGAATAACCTTAACCACCTCGTGGTCATCCCACTTTGCGCTCCCGAGGTTGCGCACTTGGTTCACCAAGGTTTTGAGTCGGTTGTACATGTCTTGTGGCTCCTCCCCTTGGCGAAGACGGAAGCGACCGAGCTCCCCCTCGATCGTTTCCCGCTTGGTGATCTTGGTGAGTTCATCACCCTCGTGCGCCGTCTTGAGTAGGTCCCAAATCTCTTTTGCGTTCTTCAACCCTTGCACTTTGTTGTATTCCTCCTTGCTTAGAGAGGCAAGGAGAATAGTTGCGGCTTGGGAGTTGAAGTGCTCGATTTGGGCCACTTCGTCCGTGTCATAGTCCTCATCCCCTACAGATGGTACCTGTACACCATACTCAACAACATCCCATATACTTTTGTGGAGAGAGGTTAGATGAAATCGCATTAAATTACTCCACATAGCATAATCTTCACCATTAAAAGTTGGTGGTTTGCCTAATGGGACGGAAAGTAAAGGTGTATGTTTAGGAATGCGAGGGTAGCGTAGGGGAATCTTACTATACTTCTTACGCTCTTGGCGTTTAGAAGTGACGGATGCCGCGTCGGAGCCGGAGGTAGATGTTGATGAAGTGTCGGTCTCGTAGTAGACCACCTTCCTCATCCTTTTGTGCTTGTCCCCACTCCGATGCGGCTTGTGAGAAGAAGATTTTTCCTTCTTCTCCTTGTGATGAGAAGAGGAAGATCTTTTCTCCTTCCGCTTGGAGGAGTTCTTCTTCTTCTCCCTTCTCTTGGTGCGGGATTCTTCCGATGAAGTGCTCCCTTGGCTTGTAGTGGGCTTGTTATCGCCGGTCTCCATCTCCCTCTTGGTGTGATCTCCCGACATCACTTCGAGCGGTTAGGCTCTAATGAAGCACCGGGCTCTGATACCAATTGATAGTCGCCTAGAGGGGGGGTGAATAGGGCGAAACTGAAATTTACAAATATAATCACAACTACAAGCCGGGTTAGCGTTAGAAATTAAATGAGTCCGCGAGAGAGGGCGCAAAACAAATCGCAAGCAAATGAAGAGAGAGACACGCGGATTTGTTTTACCGAGGTTCGGTTCTCGCAAACCTACTCCCCGTTGAGGAGGCCACAAAGGCCGGGTCTCTTTCAACCCTTCCCTCTCTCAAACGGTCCCACGGACCGAGTGAGCTTTTCTTCTTCTCAATCAAACGGGAACAAAACTTCCCCGCAAGGGCCACCACACAATTGGTGCCTCTTGCCTTGGTTACAATTGAGTGTTGATCACAAGAGCAAGTGAGAAAGAAAGAAAGCGATCCAAGCGCAAGAGCTCAAAAGAACACGGCAAATCTCTCTCGCTAGTCACTAAAGGCTTGAGTGGAATTGGAGAGGATTTGATCTCTTTGGTGTGTCTAGAATTGAATGCCTAGCTCTTGTAAGTAGTTGGAAGTTGGAAAACTTGGATGCAATGAATGGTGGGGTGGTTGGGGTATTTATAGCCCCAACCACCAAACTTGACCGTTGGCTGGAGGCGTCTGTTCGATGGCGCACCGGACAGTCTGGTGCACACAGGACAGTCCGGTGCCCCTGCCATGTCATCAATGCCGTTGGATTCTGACCGTTGGAGCTTCTGACTTCTGGGCCCTCCTGGGTGTCCGGTGCACACCGGACATATACTGTTTGATGTCCGGTGCACCGGTATGGGCGATCCTGACGACTGCGCGCGCTGCGCGCGCATTAAATGCACCGCAGGGAGCCGTTGGCGCCGAAAAGAGCCGTTGCCCCGCTGGTACACCGGACAGTCCGGTGCACACCGGACAGTCCGGTGCACACCGGACAGTCCGGTGCACACCGGACAGTCCGGTGAATTTTAGCGGAGCGGCTGCCGCGCGAACCCGAGGCTGGCGAGTTCCGGAGACCGCGCTTCTTTGGAGCACCGGACATGTCCGGTGCACACCGGACAGTCCGGTGAATTATAGCGCGCCGGCTTCCGAGAATTCCCGAGGGCGAAGAGTTTGAGTTGGAGTCCTCTGGGCGCACCGGACACTGTCCGGTGCACACCGGACAGTCCGGTGCCTCCAGCCAGAGGTGCCTTCGGTTGCCTCGTTGCTCCTTTGTTGAATCCAAAACTTGGTCTTTTTATTGGCTAAGTGTGAACCTTTTGCACCTGTATAACTTGAGTACTAGAGCAAACTAGTTAGTCCAATATTTGTGTTGGGCAATTCAACCACCAAAATTATTTAGGAACTAGGTGTAAGCCTAATTCCCTTTCAGGAACTGCCGCTGACAGGCGGGGTCCGCCTGTCAGGCGGCACGGGCGCGCGGGCGCGCGGCCTGGCTGGGCTTAGTGGGCCGACTAGGCTGCTTTCTCTTTTTATTTTTCTCTGGATTTTCTAATTCCTTTTCTATTTCTTTTTCTATAGGGTTTTCAAATTCAAACTAGGTTTCAAATTCAAATAAATTCAAACATGTGCAACACTCCAAAGAATATTTTAAGCTCAGCATGATGCAACATGTCATGACCCAAAATGTTTTAGCAAAATAAATAATTAAATCCCTCTAACTTAAGCTAATTCTACTTAAAAGGGAGAAAGGGAGAGAGAATCTAGAGAGAGAGAAAACCTAGAGTGAGAAAAGGAAGAGTAACACCTGTTTTTGAGTGATAATTAGAAAGAAATTTTATACCCCCAAAATCAGGGTGTTACACATAAATATGGCTTACCATGCCATAAATCGTCTCTATCTTCATCGCCTCCTCAAGAAGACGGCATATGAGCTACTCGCCGACAACAAACCCAATGTTTCCTACTTTTATGTATTTGGGAGCAAATGCTACATCATGGTCAAGAAAGGTAGGCATTCAAAGTTTGCTCCCAAAGCCGTTGAAGGGTTTCTACTTGGTTATGACTCAAATACAAAGGCATATAGAATCTTCAACAAATCCTCGAGTTTAGTTGAAGTCACTAGTGACGTTGTATTTGATGAGACTAATGGCTCTCCAAGAGAGCAAATTGATCTTGATGACATAGATGAATGCGAGGTTCCGACGGCCGCAATGTGGACTATGGCGATAGGCGATGTGTGATCACAGGAACAACAAGTGCAAGATCAACCTTCTTCCTCAATAATGATGCAACTCCTAACTCAAGATGAGGAACAGGTACATCAAGACAATGGCATGGATAAAGGGGGAGCACAAGAACAAGAATGAAGAGAGGAGGAAGGAGTACAACATGCTCCTCCAACCCAAGTCCATACCAACATTCAAAGGGATCATCCGGTGGATCAAATCCTTGGTGATATTAGCAAGGGAGTTACTACATGTTCACGTATTGCAACTTGTTGTGAGCACTACTCTTTTGTTTCTTCTATGGAGCCTTTCAGATAGAAGAAGCGTTGCAGGATCCGGACTAGGTGTTGGCTATGCAAGAGGAGCTCAACAACTTGAGTTTTCTATCAACTACTACCTTCGTTCATAAATATATGACACCGTTGACTTTTTTGAAAACTTTGATCACTTGTTTTATTTAAAAATGTAAAATTTTAAGCCAAACACAAACCATCTTAAATGATAAAACAAATCACAAAAAAATAAATGGTAACTTATTATTTTTTTGAATAAGACAAGTGATCAAAGTTTTTTAAAAAATTAACGGTGTCATATATGAATGGAGCGAGTACATTTTATCATCTCATCTATACGTCTATGTCTTGAACTATCAATATTGTATTTAAATTATTTACATTGTGTTAAAGTTTCCAATATAATATTTTGAAACTAAGACTGGTTACGTTATTTAGTGTATACATACCGAATCACATTATAATTTTTATAATGGATAACGAGCTAACAAATGGTTTTGTCAAATTGAATATGATTTTTTCGTTGGTCATTCACTTTGGTATAATTTATTATGGGGCATACCAAATTACCAAACTGCATACGTATTTTTTTCTGAAGTTTGCTCTTTGGTAGCAATGATTCACACCGTGGTCAGCAAGGACTTTTCTTGTCCTGCATCATCCACTTCATATTTATCCTAAATTCAAATTTCAGAAGCACATATAAAATTCATATAATTTTAAGCAAGAACAAAACATAAAGCATGATTCAATAAAAACTGAAACTGGTCTGATATTCCCCTAAAAATATGTATAATTTTTATAATATGAAATGATATTTAATATTTCTAGATGCATTTTAGTTTCACAAAATATTTGGACACTTTTAAAAAATTATTCATATAATTATTTGATAAAGTTTAATTGAGCTCTGAACTATTGTTTAAACCTTATTACCTCACTCGTGGTTGACATAGCTACGTAGAACGATAAACTTGGCGACAAGTCAACTAAAACCATTTAAAAATATATCAGGAGCTAAATGGAACAGTTTTAAAAGTAAGATGAGTCTACACTCTACAGATTTGAGATTTGTACACGCAGGCTGGTCCGTTTGGTAGAGGTTGGACCTTAATTGGCCCTAAAAGTGTGACTGCAAGCTAGATCAGGCCCACGGCCCACCTTCCAGACGCTCCCCCGGAAACTCCGCCCACTCGCACAAACCAAGACAAAGTTGCGATGCTCCATGCTCCACGTCACGACGCCGCATCTAACCCTCCGGCGACTCATCGCCGGCGAGTCGGTCCGCCACGCCATAGCCTCGTCCTGAAGCGCACTTAATCCTACGTCTCGTTCCTCTCTCGCCCCCGGTACCCTCCATAGGCATGGGAATGGGGTCTGCGAGAGGGGGCGCAGGGGGCTGGCTCCCCGGCGAGCGGTGGCGGCGGGTCATCTTCGTCGCTCTGGCGGCCGTCTCCTTCCTCATCTCACTCATACTCCTCTTCCTATCCGCGCCGCGTCTCCGCCTCCCGAGTGTCGTCCTGCCTTACACCACCGCTTCCGCTTCCGCCGTCCGCCGCGGGCCCGGCGAGCCGCCCTGCCTGGCGTACCTGCTGACCGGCGCGCGCGGCGACGGGCGCCGCCTCCTCAGGCTCCTCCTCGCGGTATACCATCCGCGTAACCGGTACGTGCTCCACCTCTCCGCCGACGCGCCAGACGACGAGCGCCTGAGCCTCGCCACCGGGGTCGTCGCCGCGGCGCCCGCCGTGGGAGCATTCGAGAACGTGGTTATTGTTGGCAATCCCACCGCCGGGACGCCCGTGGGGTCCTCCGGACTCGCCGGCACGCTCCGTGCTGCGGCCGTGCTGCTCCGGCTCCACGCTGACTGGGACTGGTTCCTCACCCTCAATGCCGCTGACTACCCCCTCGTCACACAGGATGGTAGGGCAACACTGGCATCTATGCATCTCTAGATAAGGAAAAAAAATCTCCTTGGTTCAATCTAGTAGGTTACAAAAGAACGGCACTTGGTAGTCTTCTTCCTTTATTATATGGAAATTACAAGTAGTCTTCTAGCTATGACATTGAATGGAAATGTAAGTTCTCTTTGTTTGTCCTGACTGATAGCAAATAACAAATACTCAGAACATGGAAGAGCTGCACAACCAGTCATGAGTCAACCATGCACATTTCATACGATTCCAATTGCCTATTAGTCACACTGTCAGTCTTACTTTGCATTGATAGTTGTACTGTCAGGAATAATAGATTGAGGCTCCCCTTATTTATTGATCAGTAATGCACATGCCAAAACTTGTGCTGTTGCTATACTTATATCTGTTAAAGTGTGCACCCATTCACCCAAACATATAGGTCTGTTGTAGAGCCTGTGCCAAATGATGTTCATGATTACAAATTTTCTGTTATACATCACTCTTGAATGCTAGAATATATCATGCTTATTCTGGTTCTCCAAATAACTTTTATCTTCTACAGAAATCTGCTTCGGTGCTTCATTAATTGTTCCAGCAAGTCATCATTGTTTGATTATCCTCATTAATTGAAGGAGATCATTATAAATCTTTATGCTTTTCCCTGATGCAGACCTGATTCATGTCCTTTCTTCTGTCCCAAGGGATCTTAACTTCATTGACCACACCGGTGACGTTGGATCAAAAGAGTATGGGGAATATAAATTTGCAAATAATTTTAGCTGTTGGCAGCATTGTTACTGATCAAAATTTCTTTGCAGACCTGAGAAAGTTCAACAAATTATAGTCGATGCTGGAATTTACTTGTCAGGGAGGACCAACTTCTTTCGAGGAACACAGAAACGAGCAGCTCCTGAGGCTTTTAAGTTCTTTACAGGCATTTCTTGCTCTCTGCTTGCTTTGTTTCCATTGGTCTTAATAATTTCCTCACCAATTTATCTCCTCCTTAATAGGTTCTCCATGGGTCATATTAAACCGGCAATTTATAGAGTACTGCATTCTTGCTTGGGAGAATCTCCCTAGGATTCTTCTCATGTATTTCAACAATGTAATACGACCTCAGGAAGGATATTTCCAGACAGTCATCTGCAACTCACTGGACTTCCGGAATTTCACTGTGAACAATGACTTGAGGTTCATGGTGCAAGATGATTCCGCTCAGAAAAAGTCCCTTTTCACGAGCAGGGAACATTATGGTCACATGGTGGATAGTGGGGCACCTTTCGCAAGGCCGTTTCAGGAGAATGATCCTCTGCTGGACCAGATTGACGGCAATATACTCAAGCGTTGGAGCCATGGACCAGTTCCTGGTGCTTGGTGCACAGGAAGGAAGAGGTGGTTCAGTGATCCATGTTCCCAGTGGGGCGATGTGAATGTTTTGAGACCAGGTCCTCAAGCAGTGATGTTGCACCAATATGTAAATCGGACCTTAGAAGAAGCAAAGTCTAGCAGCAATTCATGCAGGCGGTAGCAGCATTGGCGTCAAGAACCTCATGTCCCATGGTTGAAAGCTTTGAGCCTTTTCCGCTTATCCACTAAGGGTTCTCCACTCTGCTGAATAAATAGCTGCCACATGTCTAAGCTGAAACAAGCACTCGTCGCACCTGGAACAAAGCCATGGAGGGATGCTCTTTTCTGATATTTTCATGATGACTATCATAGTCACGGATCAGGAGTTTCACTTTGGTCTGTGATTAATCTGTGCAATCCCCATATTTGGCTCATATAGCACTTCCAGGCTGATAATAGGCTGAAGCTTATATAACTACTGTTGTTTATATGTTGCGGTCATTTGTTGGACAGCTTATATTCATGCTAGTAGATCAAGTAACGAATCCCTTATGCTCCCCTGTTGTGAGGACTGTAGACTGTAGAACAAGGGATTTTGTTACTTGTTAGTCTTACTGAATTCATGTTGTGCTTTGGACTTACATAATATGCTTAGTCCTGTATTGTACCTAAAATGAGACTCCAGTCATCTCAGTTTACCTTTGAGGGGTGTGGAAGCATATTATTTTTTGCAGTTTCAAAGCAATACTATGGTCTTTAAGAATACCACAGTAATTTTTACAGGATGATGTTCGATAGGTACCTAAAAAACTATGCATTTGAAACTGTGGCATTACCTATAATATAGTTTTTCTTTGGGACAATTGCGCCAGTGCCCTGTTTTAGGGTGTAACTTCAGATTTACCTTTGTTTTTTAACTTCAATTCTTTGCCCCTATTTTTTTAAAACGAAACTGCTGTATACTTTTACTATGTTAGTTATACTTAAAGTTGTTAAGTCTTGATAAAAAAAGACAATTATACCCTTTCACTATTTAAATAACAATTTGACATTTCAAATTATAATAACATATATGACAACAAACCCGAATTATTTTCACAAAAACTCAAATTATTTTGATATTAATTCAAATTATTTTGCAATAATTTGAATTATTTAAAATAAAAATAATTTGGCAGTAATTTAACTATATTTTTGAACATATTAACAACATAACACCGACATCATATTAAGCATAATAAATGGATATTATATGTTTAATATAATAGGTGCAAACACAAAGTCTGAAAACAAGGGCAAACACACCAAGTCTAAAAAATATAGGCAAATCTGTAGTTAAACTCTAAAGCAGGGACACTAGCGCAATTATCCCTTGTCTTTTTTTATCAAGGTTTAACACCTTTAAATACAACTAATGGAGAAGGGATACACAATAGTTTCATTTTGAAAAAATGGGAGCAAATACGCAAAGTTTAAAAATAGGGGCAACAGTGTAGTTACGCTCCTCAAAATAGGGGCACTGGCGTAATTGTCCCTAGTTTTTTTTACATTGTAAACTTTTACATTATAAACTTTGGTTTGGATCAAAGTTTTTGTTGGTATTTTACGTGCGCGCGCTTGCACCCATCTTTTCTCCTGTACATCGGCCTTGTTGTGCACTATTTTCTCCTCTTTCCTTCCTAAACCCTACAACAAGACCTAGATCTGGGTGGAGCCACATGGAGGCAAAGTGGGCCATGACCCCTCTCAATTTTTATACTTACTGTTAAATATAGAAAAACTAAAGTATTCATGGGCCAAAACAGTCTGTCGGTGTCCTGGGCCTCCAAACTTTAGGCTTGGTGATTCCCGAATGCATCGCTAGAGCTGCACTTGACGCTTGAACGCTAGGTCCGCTCCCTCCTCGGCGATGCTCGCTTGATGACACTCACTCTAGCACCACCTTCTCGGTGTGGCTACAATTGTGGCTCCGCAGCTCCGACCTCGACCCTACCACTCGACGAGCCGATGACACCGCTCGACGACTGATGATGAAAGGCTCGACCCCGCCTAGGCCGCCCCTTCCTGGCGCCCCCACTCTTCAAAGTTCAAACCATGTTTGTCGGTGTTTCGAAACCCGGGGGGTCCCTGGACCGACGAGTGAATTGTCACCGCGTGCCCCAGCCCAGATGGGTCGACGCGAGGCGGAACGCGAAGGGGGGAAAGGAAGCAGCCGGAGGGAGGCAGGCGTGAGAGAGTGGATCCCGCGACCTTCGTGTTAGCCCCGCGCCTGAGTCGGGTGCGCTTGCAGTAGGGGGATACAAGCGTCCACGCGGGAGTGGGAGCGAGCGGCCTTGCGCGAGCGCCGTCCCGTCCTTCTCCGCGCGGGCCAACCTTCTGTAAGAGGGCCCTGGTCCTCCCTTTTATAGGCGTAAGGAGAGGATCCAGGTGTACAATGGGGAGTGTAGCAATGTGCTAACGTGTCTAGCGGTGGAGAGCTAGCGCCCTAAGTACATGCCATCGTGGCAGCCGGAGAGGTCTTGGCGCCCAGTTCGCGTGGTGTCGTGGCCGTCGGAGGAGTGCTGGAGCCTGGCGGGAGGACAACTGTTGGGGCTGTCGAGTCCTTGCTGACGTCCTCTTGCTTTCGTAAGGGGGCTGAGAGCCGCTGTCGTCACAGGGCATGCGGGGCGCCATCATTACTCGCATGGTGGAGCGAGCCAGATGGGACGCCGGTCTGGTTCCCCGTAGCCTGAGTCAGCTCGGGGTAGGGTAATGATGGCGCTTCCTGTTGACGTGGTCGGTCCGTGCCCTAGGCTGGGCGAGGTGGAGGCTCCTCCGAGGTCGAGGTCAAGGTCGAGCCCCCGGGTCAGGCGAGGCGGAGTTCGTCGTCTTCCGGGGTTGAGCCCATGTTCGAGCCCTGGGGTCGGGCGAGGCGGAGTTCGTCGTCTTCCAAGGTTGAGCCCATGTCCGAGCCCTGGGGTCGGGCGAGACGGAGTTCGCCGTCTTCTGGGGCTGAGCCCGAGTCCGAGCCCTGGGTCAGGCGGAGCGGAGTTCGCCGTCTTCCGGGGTTGAGCCCATGTCCGAGCCCTGGGGTCGGGCGAAGTGGAGTTCGCCGTCTTCCGGGGCTGAGCCCGAGTCCGAGCCCTGGGTCGGGCGGAGCGGAGTTCACCGTCTTCCGGGGCTGAGCCCGAGTCCGAGCCCTGGGTCGGGCGGAGTGGAGTTTGCCGTCTTCTGGGGCTGAGCCCGAGTCCGAGCCCTGGGTCGGGCGGAGCGGAGTTCGCCGTCTTCCGGGGCTGAGCCCGAGTCCGAGCCCTGGGGTCGGGCGAGGCGGAGTTTCCTATGACGCCCGAGGCCGGCCTTGGCTGCTGTCAGCCTCACTCTGTCGGGTGGCTCAGCAGTCGGAGCGGCGCAGGCGGCGCTGTCCTCTTGTCAGACCGGTCAGTAGAGCGGCGAAGTGACTGCGGTCACTTCGGCTCTGTCGACTGGAGGGCGTACGTTAGGATAAAGGTGTCAGGCCACCTTTGCATTAAATGCCCCTGCGATTTGGTCGGTCAGCGTGGCGATGTGGCCAAGGTTGCTTCTCGGTGAAGACTGGGCCTCGGGCGAGCCGATAGTGTGCCCGTTGCTGGAGGGGGGGTCCTCGGGCGAGACGTAGGTTCTCCGGGGTCGGCTTCCCTTGCCCGAGGCTAGGCTCGGGCGAGGCATGATCGTGTCCCTTGAATGGACCGATCCTTGACTTAATCGCACCCATCAGGCCTTTGCAGCTTTGTGCTGATGGGGGTTACCAGCTGAGATTTAGGGGTCTTGAGGGTACCCCTAATTATGGTCCCCGACAGTAGCCCCCGAGCCTCCAAGGGAGTACTAATACTCGCTTGGAGGCTTTTGCCGCACGCGCATCCGCCGGGTGTAGCCCCCGAGGCCTCGGAGGAGTAGTTTTACTCCTTCGAGGTCTTAGTGCGTTTCGCAACACTTCGGCTGGTCTAGTTGTTCCCTCATGCAAGCTGGCCGTAGCCCGAGTGCACGGTCGGGTCCCAAGTTCTCGGGCTGGTATGTTGACGCTGTCAACGGTTTGGCCGGAGCCGGGTTTGCGAGAGTAGCCCCCGAGCCTCTGCACAGGGCGAGAGGACGGTCAAGGACAGACTCGTCTTTTTTACATACGCCCCTGCGTCGCCTTTCCGCAAGGAGGGGGGGGGGAAAGCGCCATGTTGCCCTCGGAGGGCGCCGAACATGGTGTTTCTGGTGAGCTGCTGGCGGGTAATCCGAGTGGACGCCCGTGCCCCATTTGCTAGGGGTCGGCTAGAGGCCCGGAGGCGCGCTCCAAAAGTACCTGCGGGTGATCTGCCGGACCCGGTCCCCTTTGACGGGGTCCGAGGGCTCGATGCCTCCCTTTGATGGGATTCCGTTACAAGATCGCTCCCGCTGGTCTCGGAAATGTCCTAGGGTACCTCGGGAGCGCAGCCCGAGCCTTGGTTATGTATCGAATGTACCCAGGGTCATCCCTCGCTCTGTGTCTGAGGCGAATGTGAACCCTTCGAGGGCCAGCCTACGAACCCCTGATCAGTAATGGGCGCGGAGCCCGAGTGGCCTGAGGCGGCCATTGAACCCTTCGAGGGGCCAGCCATCGAACCTCTGACCAGTAGTGGGCGCAGAACCCAATCGATCTGAGGCGGCCGTTGAACCCCTCCGAGGGGCCAGCCTTCGAACCTCTGATCAGTAGGGAGGCTCGGAGCCTGTTTCCTTCACGGAGAAGGGTCCTTTTCGGGGTATCCCCCTTTCCCGGTCCCTGTTGTAAGAGAGAGAAAGAGGAAAAGGATACGAAGTCGAATGACGTGGCGTACCTTTTTTTTTGACACGGTTATTATGGCGAAGGCGAAGCGTCGCTTGCTTCTCCCGCCTGAGGCGCCGCCTGTCCTGCCGCGGAGTTAATGCGACGGGGCGAGCGGTTCGCGAGGCGGTCGTTGCGCGTGTGCGAGCCGTTCGAGGAACGGATCACGGGCGCACCGTCTTCACGCCGTGAGAGAGGGCTCCCTCGCTGCCCCTGGATGGGACGTAAGCTTGGCTGACGACGTGATCGCTGCTCCTGCCCGCCTGTCACCGCCATTACTGCCGGCCCATTTTTTACCGCATTTGACCGTCGTGCTTGGCTGGCACTGCAGGGTTGCCTCGAGTCGCGGTATTGACTCCGCAGTCGAGGAGGCGCGGTAGTGGCGCGAGTGGTGGTGCAGTTGCTCGCACGTAGCAACCGGCATGCTGGTTGCATGACGCGTGGGCCTGGACCTCTGTGCTGGGCGTGTTGGAGTCGAAGGGGCGTGCCCACTTGGCACGGTTGCATGCCGCCTGCATGGCTGTCCGCCCTTTCACCCGCTGGTCTGGGCGAAAGTGGAGGAGTGCTTGTAACCGCCGGGTGGTTGCATGCACCGCGCGCGTGGCGGTTTGGCTTCTTCTCCCCTGGACCGGCTTGCATGACGTGTGGGACCCAGCCCCCGCGCCGTGGGGGGGAGAATCTTGGAGCGTGTTGGAGAAGACTCAACCCGCAACGGTTGAGGACGCAAGTGGGGAGAGTCGCCTTTAAAAGGGGGGTGACCCCCTTGGAGGGCAACCATGTCTTCGCGCTCCCTTCATGCATCGTGCCTTTCCACCTTCCGAGCCCCCCGGATGGGGGACACCCGCAATCCTTCCGCCTTGTCGTCGGAGGAACGCAACTTCGTGGAAGTTGGTACCTTTCAGCCATCGTTCGGCTTCAAGGATTTTCATCATGCAACCCGGCTGCATCCCCTCACCGGTGGTCACCCAAGACGGTGACCTCCAGCTTTATGGCGGGGAGAAGCGAACCGGGCTGCGGCCTCTGCCCCACCCTCAGCTTCGAGGATCTTCATCATCCTTGCTGGGGTGGAGGATGAGGCGAGTCGGGGGGCTGCCTCCGCGTGGGTCGGTAACCCTTTTCTTCCCCTGGCGTCTGGGGGAGAAAGGCATCTCCCAGCTCCGCGGAGGCTTCCCTCGGCCACGCCGGGGTGGGCGGACCGCTGCTGCTCAGCCAGGATGCAGCATTACGTCCTTCGTCCGGACGATGGTCGCGCCGCGGACGGGGCGGCCACGTCCAGGCCTTCCTTGCGCCGGCGGCCGCATCAGTGGGTCGCCTAGCACGTCGGGCGCCGCGAGGGCGGCGCTCATGTTCTGGGTGGTTCCGGCGAGGGCGAGGATCTGCCGGCGCGCTTTGAGGCGTCCGGTGCCTGCTGGCGCGGTGTTGAGGCGGTGGCAGCCGGAGAAGGCTTCTCTACCGACGAGATTGCCAACTCCGCCCGCACCCCTGGGCCTCCGTCTACCGGCTTGAATGGCTGGTTCTCGTCCTCGGTGAACGAGAGCCCTCCTGCCGTAGCACCCGCCCCGAAGCCGTTGCTGAAGCTGCTTCGTCGCCCGGGGCGGAGGTCGTTGTCGCTGTTGCCGGATCGGGCGGCGCCGAGCCACCCGTCGGCCCTCAATTGCTCCGCGGGTCCCCCAATCTTGTGGGGTTGTTCGTACCCGCGGAGACGGAACCGGAGTTCCGTTTGTAATGGCACCTTGAGTGCCGGTGTTTTGTTCATTGCGGCTGTCGAGGCCTGAACGTGTATGTATTTTCGGCACGGAGCCGTGTTTTTTCTTCATTTCGAGCACTAAGACTCGCCTTGTCGATTATCTGAACCGCTTCACCGAGCGTGAGTTGCCTCGTGCAAAGGTGACGAGTGAGGTATCCATATCCCGGAGGAGTAGGAGTCCCTCGGCTCGGTCGGCCTTGCTGTCCGAGGCCCCTCTTGCTTAGTTAAAGGAACCCCTTGGCCGCCCTTCGATGAGCCGAAGCCGGAGGTAGCGGTGTCAGCACGGACGGAGGCAGAGTTGGCTTCGAAAAGGAGGTGTGGTTGGCCAGAGCCTGGCCGGGTCGTCCACTGGCGGAACCGACGCCGGAGTTGAGCTGCCGAGGCCACAAGCCGAGCTGATGTCTTTGGGGGACAACTGGCCGGGGCCTCGGGGTGGCCGGCCGAGCCGCCTGCTCGGGCTGGATTCTCGAAGAAGACCCTGGCGGCGATGGCCTGGGTGTGGTGCTGATGTCGTCCTTCAGAGTGGAGGCCCTCCGACCGCGTCACCGTCCGAGGCTAGGTCAGACCCCGCCGAAGGTGTAGTTGATGCCGAGGGTGCTGCTGCCCCCTTCGGCTGTCGACGTCTGAGCCTGCAGGATCAGGTTGCCTTGTAGTGTGTGTATGTTTTCTGCGGCCGCCGAGGCCTAAACACACCGTCGTCGTGTTGTAAAGCTGCGTTTCTTTTCCTCTTGTTTCGAGTATCTGGACTCATTTGTCGGTAACAGAATTGTTTGTGCGGGCGAGAGTTGCTTTTCACGGAAGGCGATGAGTGAGGTATCCGTATCCTGGAGGCGTAGGAATCCCTCGGCTCGGTTGGCCTTGCCGCTTACACGCGCTCTTACTCGTCCATAGGGTTCTGTTACCGACGCAGTCGAGAAGGCCCAAAAAATCATTTCGGTAGAGGAGCTCTCGAGCATGAAGACTTGTTCGGTCCACGGAGTCACTTATCCGAGTGCGAGTTACTTATCGCAGAAGGTGATGAGTGAGGTATCTGTATCCCGGAGGCGTAGGAGTCCCTCGGCTCGGTCAGCCTTGGCTGCTTACGTGTACTCCGTCGTTTTCAGGATCCACTTTTGAAGTAGTCGAAGAGCACGAAAGGCATTCTGGCAGAAAAGATTTTTTTTCTTTTTTCGAGGAAAATTTTGACGCAGAGGGGGTTGCCCCCTTCTAGCCCCCGAGGGAGGGTCGGGCTTTGCCGAGGCAAGGCTGACCCTTCCTTGACGACCAGACTTGGTGTGTGAACGAGGTATACGAGCAACTTGAAAGCATCTTAAGGGTAGAAGCGACGTAGCTGTTGGATGTTCCAAGCGTTGCCGTAGACCTCGCCTTGACTGTTGGCCAGCTTGTATGTTCCGGGCTTCAGAACCTTGGCGATGACGAACGACCCTTCCCAGGGAGGCGTGAGTTTGTGCCGCCCTCGGGCGTCTTGTCGCAGCCGAAGCACCAGGTCGCCCACCTGGAGGTCTCGGGACCGAACCCCTCGGGCGTGGTAGCGTCGCAGGGACTGTTGGTACCACGCCGAGTGTAGTAAGGCCATGTCCCGAGCCTCCTCCAGCTGGTCCAGTGAGTCTTCTCGGTTGGCTCGGTTGCTTTGGTCGGTGTAGGCCCTCGCCCTCGGGGAACCGTATTCCAAGTCTGTGGGCAAGATGACTGTCACACCCGGTTTTTAGAAGGTAAACCGAATGCGAACCATGTACGTGCCAGGATCAGTTATTCACGTACACGGCAGTTACATAACATGGACATCATCACACAGTGCTCAAATAGTATTAAAAGGGGAAATAAGTGTAACACCCTAAATTTCAATTTTGTGAAGACAAGGAAAAATTCTCAAAAATCTTAAATCAAAACACCTTTTCTTAAAAATAATCATAATATAAGAAGTTTCCCCTCATGAACATGTTAAAAATACATAATTAAAGATACTTAGATAATCTAAATTGCCTTTGAGTTAAGTTATACAGGAGAATTATGATTAAACTATTTCTTAATACATAGAGGCTACAATATAAATTTGATTTCCCTAGAACTAATAAGGTATGGATTATTCTCTACTATATGATTAAAAGCTTGTCTAAAAGAACTAAAATAAGTAAAGAAATACATAAAATAGGTTTTTGCACATTATGCCAAAGTTCTATATGTGTATCCAAATTAAGTGTTTGAACTTTAAACTTGTGTTGATTTGAAATTCAAATGGAAAGGAAAAATAGAAAATAGAAAAAAAATAAAAGGAGTAGGGAAAATACTACATAAAATGAAATAAAATCAGAATAAAAATTCTTCACACTTATATTAATAAATTATACCTTTCAAACTGAGGACAAGTTATTCACAAAGTTGAACTCAAACTTGAATTCAAATTGGATTTGAATTGGATTTGAAAATAGGGAAAAGAAAATAAGAAATAAAAAGAAAAAGGAACACTATGCCTTCATGGGCCGGCGGCCACATTTCGGCCCAACTCCTCTCCTCCACGCGCAGCCCAGCTCCCTTGTTCCACTGACGGCTGGGCCCCACTGAACAGGGACTCCAGCGCGCGCTCACTGCGTACCCGCTCGCGCCGACACCCCTACCCCACCTGTCAGCCCCCTTGCGCCGCGCCTCGCCCAGCCTTCTCCACGCGCGCGTCCTTTGTCGCTGCACGGCGGGGCCCTTTCGTCAGCCGTGTGCTCGCTCGCGTCGCACCTTGCTCTTCCACTGCCGCGCGGGACCCGCACGTCAGCTCGGTCTTCCTTCTCAACGGCACGCGATTTCCTCTCTGCGCGCGCGCGCTCGGATCCGGTAATCTCGCTTGGGTCGTTGCTCTTGCGACTAGATAAGGTGGGGAAACGAGTCCTCGGCCGCACCCGCCATCTCACCTTCACCTACCTCCCCGTGCCGAGCCCAGACCGACGTCAATCGCGCTCGCGCTCGCCGTGATTAGCTTGGCGCGGAACACACCAAAGCGGACCCGCGCTCTGGCCGTCTCTTTGGCCTCGACTAGGCTTCTGGGGCCTTCGTTGAGGCTCGCTGGTGCTCGGGGTTTACTCGGCTGGCGCGATAGAGAGCTGGGGCGCACGCAATTTCTCACCGTGATCCCGTCACCGGCGTGTTTCCGCCCGTCGCCGCGGACCGACCTTCTCGCCGCGACGATTACCGGTGAGACACCTCCTCCATGTTCTCTTAGCCATCAATTTGGTTTTTCACACGCGATTAGTTGAGATTAGTCGCCGGGGCGGTAGAAATTGGGGAGCGCCGGCGACATGGCCGCCGTGGGCTGGAGCGCTTTCCAGCTCGGCTCTGTTGGGGGGGGGAAGATGGCGATCTGCCGTCGGATGGCCGAGGGACGGTGTGGATGAGTGCGCGCTTGCCGGTTGGATCCGCGACCGTTGATGCGGGATCGTACGCGTGGGATCAGATTCTGAGTTCATGAAATCCTGGACGTAGGATCTCGATCGGGTGGAATCCGTGCGTTAACAGCATGTGGCGCGTCTGGTTTAATCTGCGCCCTCGGTGTCTAATCCAACGGCCAGTAATCGCCC
Organism: Zea luxurians; assembly: GCA_029449295.1. Classification (NCBI taxonomy): domain Eukaryota; kingdom Viridiplantae; phylum Streptophyta; class Magnoliopsida; order Poales; family Poaceae; genus Zea; species Zea luxurians. The sequence continues at coordinate 16,147,119 of JAOPSE010000012.1, forward strand.
GTACCCCCTTCGCGGGTCGTTTTGTTAAAGAGCCCTCGGGCTTTAGTCAAATCAACCCGCCGTCCCCTCGGGTGGGTTTGCTGTGTCTTAGGAGACTTACCCCGAGCCCCCTGCAGTTTCTTGTAATTGAGGCCCGGTCCAGAACATAGTAAAATCAGAGAAAATAGTTATTAAATAGATTTTTAATATGAAAGTAATTGCTAAAACTTAGATAATTCATAGAAAATCCATTTTTAGTCCAAATTGAGTCATTCCAGTTTCTAAAATTTTGTAATATTATTCTCTGTCATTTAGTGTCTTTGTTTTGACATAAACTCTGTCAGAAAATTTATTTATCATTTAATCATATTATAATCACCTTAAATCTTAGGAAATTCATAACTTGAATTCTACAACTCCAAATTTAGTGATTCCAGTTCCTGTGGTTTTATTTTAATGTGTAGATTATTACTGTGTATTTTGTTCTTATGTTTGGGTGCAATGTTAAATTTGCCTATACTATGTACGTTGGTATTGCTACGACTAGCAGTGAGGTCACGAGGATCTGAAGAATCATCCTGGTACCTGGATCTCAAGGCCCAGGCAAGTTGTGCCCTTGATCACTTCTTTTTACCCAGCCATGTTCTAATTAATCATAATGATCTGCATAGGTTAATTTTGATGGGACCCAATAGGTTACCCTAGATTGTTTATCTCATCACCTTGTTTACCCCTGAATCACTTGGGTAGTTTGCTATTGCTTTATATGGTTTTGGGATAATCATTTATTACCTCCATGTTCCAATTCTTGTTGTTATTCTGTTTATGTTCATGTTGATATCATTAATGTTAATTGGAACATGGAGCGACCACCCGGGAAAACAGTGCTACCACAAGGGTAGTATGGGATGCCCTTGGCTGATTAATTAGGAAAGCTAGTGGAAGACTACCTTACCCGAAAGGGGCAAGGGCAGTAGGGGAGAGGTCAGTGCGGGAAGTGCCCTCGGGAGGATTTTGCTGCGATGGCGGTCCTGCAAGGGATTCCTGTACTGGATCTTCCTATAAACTGTAGCGGGTTTTCGGAAGCTAGTGGAACTTTGTAAAGGCCTCGTAGTGCTACCCTGCCTCACTTCCTTGGTAGAGGTGTATGGGATTCATGACCCCTTGGCAGATGGGTAACACGACTTGTGGGTAAAGATGCGCAACCTCTGCAGAGTGTAAAACTGGTATACTAGCCGTGCTCACGGTCATGAGCAGCTCGGACCCTCACATGATTAAATTATGGAACTAAATTCAATTTGTCATATGCATTGCATCGCGGGTGAAGTTGTTATTACTTTTGTTCTATTACTTAATTGGGTTTGGTATTTACTTATACTTAGTAACTGCTAATAAAATTTTGACCAACTTTAAAAGCAATGCTCAGCTCTAACCATCTTCTTTGGTAAGCCTTACACTTCACGTGAGCTCCCACCTTTGGCGAGTTCATGCACAATATTCCCCACAACTTGTTGAGCGATGAACGTATGTGAGCTCACTCTTGCTGTCTCACATACACCACAGGTCAAGACCAGGTACTGCAGAATGATGCTCATGGAGGATGCTGTGATGAGTTCGTGAGAGGTCTAGGTCGTCGTCTCCCAGTCAACTTTGGGTTGCTGGACCGTTGTCTCCTTATAATGTAATTATTTATTTTGTATAGAACTCCTGTTATATATAAAGTTGTGACATTCGATCCTGTGCCACTATACATCATATGTTTGAGACTTGGTCCCAGCATACCTGGTGTTTGTGTTAACCCCGGGTTTTGGACCCCTAGAATCCGGGTGTTACAGAAGTGGTATCAGAGGAATGTTGACTGTAGGACGAAACCTAGATAGAACTGGACAACCAATACTTACTTACCTTTGCTACTCTGATTCTTTTCTACACTTATCTTGATCTTTTCTCATCTATTTCCGCTTTACTCTGATTATTCTTATCTTTTCACTTCTAAAGACAAATGTGGATTTCATACTTTGAAATCCTGTGCCTAAAGTGACTTAAAGAATAGGAGACCTAATCCTAGGAACAAAAAACAAAACTATTTTTGTAAATATTTATATGCTTGAATATTTGTTCTTATGATACTTGTCTGATTTGGATCTTTGTTTGAGTGTGATGAGTTGTGGAGTAATGTCCACAATTGCATCTGCATATACACATAAGTATAAGAATATATATATAAAATAGCTAGACAACCTAGATTATCCCCATTGGAACATATCTAGCTTATCCTAAAAAGATCTCATTCTAACCAATTCATCTTATCTTAAAAGATTCTCCCCTATCTTAATAGATCCATCTCATCTCAAAAGATCCTAACTTATCCTAATTAAAATATAGATCCATCTTATCTTAAAAGATACTCTATTACTTTAGTAGATTCATTTGGTCTTGAAAAGATTTTATCCTTATCCTAATAGATTTAACTGGCCCAGAAGATTCTATCTTATCTTTATGGATCTGTCTTATCCTAATAAGCATACTTACCCACCCTAGTTTAACAACCATGATCTAATGCAAGCTAATTAGATCTCATCTAGTCAAACTGGTCACACCAATCTAACCTAGATCTGATCAAATCTAAAGTGACTTATCAAACATGTTAGATAATACTGATGAAATAGTTTAGACTCTACCCCTATAGAACAGGTCTTAACTTAGTTCACCCTGCACTAAATTAAGAATGACAGATTGACTTGGCCATATGCAACTACCTTAAACATCTGATAGTTGCATAACCTCTCAATTATAAACCAGCAAGAGACTCTATCTTATCATAACATACTAATCTCCAAACACCCTAACATATTCTACCCTGTTGGACCTATCTAAGCCTAAACTAGTCCAATCTAGTCATATCCAATTTAATCTAGATCTTATCCTACCTAATGTGACCTGATCTATTGTGGTCTAATGTTATCTAACTTAATGTGGTCCACTTAAACAGATTAATGACACTAGTAGAAGAGATTAAACCCCACTAGCCATGTATTAACTTATCTTAGCACATTGGATCAATTCAACCATGAGCTAACCCAACCCATAGTGCCATAATGAATAGTATGACCTTTCTATTCCCACCTAACATCAAACAAACTTTTAACCTACATCTTGTAGTCTATCTCACCCATATATATCTCTCATCTTGACAGATTCTATCTTACCCTTGGATATTCACCTTATATGATTGGTTACCCCAATCTGGACATAAATTAAGCCCTACCAAAGAATCTATAGATTATAACCAACTACTAGCTTATCCATTCCGCTTAGTAACTTCCTTTGCAAAACTATTATCACATGCTTCTAACTTTCATGGTCGATACCAGGAAAGGAAAGATTATCACGTAACAACAAACAGAAAATGAATCCTCCAAATCCTCCACCTGTTGACCTCAATCAAGTGGTTGCTACCCAAAGACTGGTAATACAACAGTTAACAGACATGGTGACCGAGATGCAAAATCAGATAAGACAGCAACGCGAGGAAATACGTCAGGCCCGTCAAGAAATAAGGCAAGCACGATTGGAAAGACAACAACAACAACCTCCACCACCACCACCAGCTTCACCAAGCTACATAGATATAAATTATGATGATTTGTAAAGATCTAGATGTTACTTTAGTTAGTAGTTGATAAGATACTATTTTAGTAATAATAATAAGGTCCATTTGACCCTGTGTTTTGCTAATAAGATATGCATCATGCCGAGATTTTGTTTATGCATATGTGTTGAATCAATATGAGCATACAACCCTTTTATTACTAATCTCGAGGACGAGATTATTTTTAAGGGGGGTAGGATTTGTAACACCCTAAATTTCAATTTTGTGAAGACAAGGAAAAATTCTCAAAAATCTTAAATCAAAACACCTTTTCTTAAAAATAATCATAATATAAGAAGTTTCCCCTCATGAACATGTTAAAAATACATAATTAAAGATACTTAGATAATCTAAATTGCCTTTGAGTTAAGTTATACAGGAGAATTATGATTAAACTATTTCTTAATACATAGAGGCTACAATATAAATTTGATTTCCCTAGAACTAATAAGGTATGGATTATTCTCTACTATATGATTAAAAGCTTGTCTAAAAGAACTAAAATAAGTAAAGAAATACATAAAATAGGTTTTTGCACATTATGCCAAAGTTCTATATGTGTATCCAAATTAAGTGTTTGAACTTTAAACTTGTGTTGATTTGAAATTCAAATGGAAAGGAAAAATAGAAAATAGAAAAAAAATAAAAGGAGTAGGGAAAATACTACATAAAATGAAATAAAATCAGAATAAAAATTCTTCACACTTATATTAATAAATTATACCTTTCAAACTGAGGACAAGTTATTCACAAAGTTGAACTCAAACTTGAATTCAAATTGGATTTGAATTGGATTTGAAAATAGGGAAAAGAAAATAAGAAATAAAAAGAAAAAGGAACACTATGCCTTCATGGGCCGGCGGCCACATTTCGGCCCAACTCCTCTCCTCCACGCGCAGCCCAGCTCCCTTGTTCCACTGACGGCTGGGCCCCACTGAACAGGGACTCCAGCGCGCGCTCACTGCGTACCCGCTCGCGCCGACACCCCTACCCCACCTGTCAGCCCCCTTGCGCCGCGCCTCGCCCAGCCTTCTCCACGCGCGCGTCCTTTGTCGCTGCACGGCGGGGCCCTTTCGTCAGCCGTGTGCTCGCTCGCGTCGCACCTTGCTCTTCCACTGCCGCGCGGGACCCGCACGTCAGCTCGGTCTTCCTTCTCAACGGCACGCGATTTCCTCTCTGCGCGCGCGCGCTCGGATCCGGTAATCTCGCTTGGGTCGTTGCTCTTGCGACTAGATAAGGTGGGGAAACGAGTCCTCGGCCGCACCCGCCATCTCACCTTCACCTACCTCCCCGTGCCGAGCCCAGACCGACGTCAATCGCGCTCGCGCTCGCCGTGATTAGCTTGGCGCGGAACACACCAAAGCGGACCCGCGCTCTGGCCGTCTCTTTGGCCTCGACTAGGCTTCTGGGGCCTTCGTTGAGGCTCGCTGGTGCTCGGGGTTTACTCGGCTGGCGCGATAGAGAGCTGGGGCGCACGCAATTTCTCACCGTGATCCCGTCACCGGCGTGTTTCCGCCCGTCGCCGCGGACCGACCTTCTCGCCGCGACGATTACCGGTGAGACACCTCCTCCATGTTCTCTTAGCCATCAATTTGGTTTTTCACACGCGATTAGTTGAGATTAGTCGCCGGGGCGGTAGAAATTGGGGAGCGCCGGCGACATGGCCGCCGTGGGCTGGAGCGCTTTCCAGCTCGGCTCTGTTGGGGGGGGAAGATGGCGATCTGCCGTCGGATGGCCGAGGGACGGTGTGGATGAGTGCGCGCTTGCCGGTTGGATCCGCGACCGTTGATGCGGGATCGTACGCGTGGGATCAGATTCTGAGTTCATGAAATCCTGGACGTAGGATCTCGATCGGGTGGAATCCGTGCGTTAACAGCATGTGGCGCGTCTGGTTTAATCTGCGCCCTCGGTGTCTAATCCAACGGCCAGTAATCGCCCGTACCCCCTTCGCGGGTCGTTTTGTTAAAGAGCCCTCGGGCTTTAGTCAAATCAACCCGCCGTCCCCTCGGGTGGGTTTGCTGTGTCTTAGGAGACTTACCCCGAGCCCCCTGCAGTTTCTTGTAATTGAGGCCCGGTCCAGAACATAGTAAAATCAGAGAAAATAGTTATTAAATAGATTTTTAATATGAAAGTAATTGCTAAAACTTAGATAATTCATAGAAAATCCATTTTTAGTCCAAATTGAGTCATTCCAGTTTCTAAAATTTTGTAATATTATTCTCTGTCATTTAGTGTCTTTGTTTTGACATAAACTCTGTCAGAAAATTTATTTATCATTTAATCATATTATAATCACCTTAAATCTTAGGAAATTCATAACTTGAATTCTACAACTCCAAATTTAGTGATTCCAGTTCCTGTGGTTTTATTTTAATGTGTAGATTATTACTGTGTATTTTGTTCTTATGTTTGGGTGCAATGTTAAATTTGCCTATACTATGTACGTTGGTATTGCTACGACTAGCAGTGAGGTCACGAGGATCTGAAGAATCATCCTGGTACCTGGATCTCAAGGCCCAGGCAAGTTGTGCCCTTGATCACTTCTTTTTACCCAGCCATGTTCTAATTAATCATAATGATCTGCATAGGTTAATTTTGATGGGACCCAATAGGTTACCCTAGATTGTTTATCTCATCACCTTGTTTACCCCTGAATCACTTGGGTAGTTTGCTATTGCTTTATATGGTTTTGGGATAATCATTTATTACCTCCATGTTCCAATTCTTGTTGTTATTCTGTTTATGTTCATGTTGATATCATTAATGTTAATTGGAACATGGAGCGACCACCCGGGAAAACAGTGCTACCACAAGGGTAGTATGGGATGCCCTTGGCTGATTAATTAGGAAAGCTAGTGGAAGACTACCTTACCCGAAAGGGGCAAGGGCAGTAGGGGAGAGGTCAGTGCGGGAAGTGCCCTCGGGAGGATTTTGCTGCGATGGCGGTCCTGCAAGGGATTCCTGTACTGGATCTTCCTATAAACTGTAGCGGGTTTTCGGAAGCTAGTGGAACTTTGTAAAGGCCTCGTAGTGCTACCCTGCCTCACTTCCTTGGTAGAGGTGTATGGGATTCATGACCCCTTGGCAGATGGGTAACACGACTTGTGGGTAAAGATGCGCAACCTCTGCAGAGTGTAAAACTGGTATACTAGCCGTGCTCACGGTCATGAGCAGCTCGGACCCTCACATGATTAAATTATGGAACTAAATTCAATTTGTCATATGCATTGCATCGCGGGTGAAGTTGTTATTACTTTTGTTCTATTACTTAATTGGGTTTGGTATTTACTTATACTTAGTAACTGCTAATAAAATTTTGACCAACTTTAAAAGCAATGCTCAGCTCTAACCATCTTCTTTGGTAAGCCTTACACTTCACGTGAGCTCCCACCTTTGGCGAGTTCATGCACAATATTCCCCACAACTTGTTGAGCGATGAACGTATGTGAGCTCACTCTTGCTGTCTCACATACACCACAGGTCAAGACCAGGTACTGCAGAATGATGCTCATGGAGGATGCTGTGATGAGTTCGTGAGAGGTCTAGGTCGTCGTCTCCCAGTCAACTTTGGGTTGCTGGACCGTTGTCTCCTTATAATGTAATTATTTATTTTGTATAGAACTCCTGTTATATATAAAGTTGTGACATTCGATCCTGTGCCACTATACATCATATGTTTGAGACTTGGTCCCAGCATACCTGGTGTTTGTGTTAACCCCGGGTTTTGGACCCCTAGAATCCGGGTGTTACAATAAGAGTCGATTACATCATACGTCTGAGACGTCCATATAGTTCTTACAATAAATCAAAGTGCGGAAAAGAAACGTAGATAACACGGCCTTCACAGGCAGCCGACTGGGGGTTGCCGCTAACCCACACCTAGAACTCGTCGTAGTCTTGAAACTCCTGGAAGTCTCCTTCCACAGCTTCATCTTCTCCTGAGCAGTGGTTGCAATGCTGACAACCTGGAGGGGGGTTTGGTGTGTAGAGCAAGGGTGAGTACACATCAACATACTCAGCAAGTATCCTGTTTGGCTGTAGTGGACTAGCTTTATGTGGGGATAAGTCAAGCAGTTGCTTTTAGTTGGTCAGGTTATTACTTACTAGTAGAAAGCCAGGTTTTAACATTAACCCAAGTTATTAGCCCAATGTATCCTTTCCAAACGGAAAGAATACCACTTACCAGCACCATAATCATAATCAGAACCATCAATCTCATTGCCACCTGTACCAAAATATCTCTGATCAAGTATCACTAATCTCTGGAGCTCCCTTGGCCGCTCATAACCGCGAGCACGGCTGATATATCAGTTTCATAACACTCTGCAGAGGTTGCGCACTTTACCCACAAGCCGTGATTCCCTCTTGCCTCGGGCCGATCAAACCCTTAAACACTACCAAGGTGAATAGGCAGGGTCTCACTACGTAGCCTTTACAAAGATTCCCCGGGGCTGTAGCCACCCGTTAGGTTTCCTAAATGTACCGCACTCCTCCCCAAGGGACAAATCAACCTTGGCAGAGCGAGCCGCATACACCGAGCCCCATTGACGGCACGACGGCTAAGCGATCTACACCCCGGTTCCTCCAATTATTCAGCTAAGGGCGTCCCATTCCACCCTCATGGTTGCACTGTTTTCCCGGGCGGTCATCCATTGAACAGGTCCTTACGGAGAGGCACTCGAGAAACCGCTCGAGTCCCCTTAAATGCCACAAGTATGATCATAAATAAGAAGGGAAAACAGCGTATCATAGATAATCACATCATGTTCATTGATTAGAGTTGAGCAATAGCATCAAACTAAGCAGTAATAATCCGACCCAAATAGGTAAACAAGGACATGGATAACAAAAGCTAGTCAATCCTTAGGTATAAATGTGTAATGCGGGAGGTGAATTAAAGAATGAATAGGACAAAGATAGGTCAAAGGACACTTGCCTCCACCAACCGACTGCTGCTCAGGGGCTTCTCCTGCGAATTCCTCGGGCTCTTCGACCGGATCGTTCTCTATGCGATTGCAAACATACATCCATCCATCCACATATTTAATACAAAAGAACAGTACACCATACAAGAGAACAAGTAAAGTGAATATGCATCAAGTATGATATTTGACATCGCATTTGTTATGGTTAGAAAGAAATGGGAAAGGGTCTCGCAGGGGGTTAAATCTTATGCACTAATGATTAGTTACAATTGGTTCTTAACAAAAGAATTCTGTTATATGCACTAATGGAAACCTAATCATTTTTAGTTGATCAACATTGAATGAGATAAACAATTAACTACGTGAATCAATAGCATAACGGAATTTTAAATTAACCTTCCTATTTTCCATAGCATGAACAATGATTAGTCTACTTAAAATACAGTAATTATGATCACAGAAAGTAAATAAAATAAAATAAAAAAATAAAAAAAACAGAGGGGGGGGGGGCGGTTGAACCGGCCCTAGGGGCGGTTGAACCGGGGCGGTCGGGTGGCTGGGCTGGGGCGGGGGCCGGCCGAGCCGGCCGGTTGAACCGGCGGCCAGGCGGCTGAACCGGCCCCGCGCGGGGGGCGCGGCCAGGCGGGCGGCCGGGGCCGGCTGGGCACGGCCGAGGGCGGCCAAGGGGAGAGGAGGGGAGGGGGAAGGAGAGAGGAGGGAGAAGGGGGAGGGGGAGGGGAGCTCACCGGCGGGGGGGGGGGGGGGGTGGTGGTGGCCGACGGCGAGGGCGGCCAGGGACGGCGGCGGCCTAGGGTAGGGGCGGCTTAGGGCAGGGGCGGCGGTGGGAAGAGAGAGGGAGAGAATGAGGGAGAGGGAGAGGGGATTTTGGGAAAAAAGAAAAAAGAGGGGGGGGGGATGGGGGCGGCTGGGCCATCTTTGGGCCCAAGAGGGGGCGCCAGGGGCGGCTGGGCCGGCCGGGGTCGGCCCAGGGCGCGGGAGAGAGAGAGAAAGAGAGAGAAAGAGAGAGAAAGATTGTTTCCTGTTTTCGAAATCCGATCTTTCCACATGAATGCAATTGCACTTTCAAAGCAATCAAAAATGCAAGGTTCGGCATGGTGCATCAAATCATAAAGTATTTCAGAGTTTTTCTTTACACGGGAAATCCGAACCGAATCCCGCTAAAACTTTGGAAAAGATCAAGGTTTAGCGAGGGAAACAGAAAAAGAAAAGGTAACGCCCGAATTTTGGCGAGTTAAGAAAAGAAAAAATTCAACTGCAAAATTCGGGGCGTTACAAACCTATCCCCCTTAAAAGAATCTCGCCCTCGAGATTCAGGGCTGGCTAGCAAAGAGCTCTGGGTACTTGGCCATCAAATCATCTTCACGCTCCCAGGTTGCTTCTTCCTCAGAGTGGTGACTCCATCTGACTTTGCACATTCTGATGGTCTTCCTTCGGGTGACTCTGTCTGCAACCTCAAGAATCTGAGCTGGCTTCTCAACATAGGTCAAGTCCTCCTGGACTTCCAGACCTTCCACTGGCAACTGCTCTTCTGGCACACGCAAGCACTTCTTCAACTGAGACACATGAAAAACGTCATGCACAGCTGACAAATTCTCTGGCAGACTGAGCTGATAAGCCACTTCTCCACGCTTTGAGAGGATTTGGTACGGACCAATGTAGCGGGGTGCTAGCTTGCCTTTGATTCCGAACCTTCTGACTCCTCTGATCGGTGACACTTTCAGATAGACAAAGTCTCCGATTTCAAAACTCAGCTCTCTTCTTCTTGTGTCTGCATAGCTTCGCTGCCTCGATTGCGCTATCTTCAGATTCTCTCGGACCATCTTGATGTTCTCTTCGGCTTCAAGCAGAATGTCTGGCCCAAACACTTGCTTCTCTCCAGGCTGATCCCATTGCAACGGAGTTCTGCAACTCCTTCCATAAAGCGCTTGAAATGGTGACATCTTCAAACTGGCCTGGTAACTGTTGTTATAGGAAAACTCTGCATAAGGCAATCTCTTGTCCCATCCGGACTGATCTTGCAACGCACAGGCTCTCAACATGCCTTCGAGAATTTGATTGGTTCTTTCGGTCTGGCCATCTGTCTGCGGATGATAAGCTGAACTGAAATTCAGATGCGTGCCCAAGGCTTCATGCAACTGCTGCCAGAAATGAGAGGTGAACTGCGTTCCTCTGTCTGACACTATCTTCTTTGGCACACCATGAAGACAAACGATCCGAGACATATACAACTCTGCCAGTACTGCACTGCTGTAGCTGGTCTTGACAGGTATGAAGTGGGCTGACTTGGTCAAGCGGTCCACTACTACCCAAATGGAATCGTAGCCGGCTCGAGTGCGAGGCAATCCGACTATGAAATCCATACCAATTTCATCCCATTTCCACTGAGGGATCTGCAACGGTTGCAACAATCCAGCAGGTCTCTGGTGCTCTGCCTTAATTCTTCGACAACTATCGCACATAGCCACATGCTCTGCGATTTCCCTCTTCATTCCGTACCACCAGAATTTCTTCTTCAGATCCTGATACATCTTCTCACTGCTAGGGTGAATCGAATAAGCTGTCTCATGAGCTTCCTTGAGAATCAACTCCCGAATGGACTGGACATTGGGAACACACAGGCGGTCTTTGAACCATACCACGCCTTCTGCATCTTCTCGAAAATCTTTGCCTCTGCCATCTAGAATCAGTCGCCGAATCTCACTGATCTTCTCATCATTCTTCTGCGCTTCTTTGATTTCACGCTCCAAGGTAGGTTCCAACTCAACTGTGACTCCTCGCGAATTGTTCAGAAATCCGAGACTCAACCTGTCAAACTCTTTGGCCAACTCATAAGGCATCGGACGAGCGACCATTAGATTGACTTGACTCTTTCTGCTCAAAGCATCTGCCACTACGTTTGCTTTGCCTGGATGGTAATGGATCTCCAACTCATAGTCTTTGATCAACTCTAACCATCTTCGTTGCCTCATGTTCAATTCTGACTGAGTGAATATGTACTTCAGACTCTTGTGATCTGTGTAAACATCGCATTTCTGTCCATACAGATAGTGCCTCCATGTCTTCAGTGCGTGAACCACTGCTGCCAACTCTAGATCATGGATTGGGTAATTCTTCTCATGAACCTTCAGCTGTCGGGACGAGTAAGCCACAACTCTTCCCTCTTGCATCAACACGCATCCCAAACCTGTGTAACAAGCATCACAGTACACAGAGAAGGGCTTGTGCACATCAGGCAAGACTAGGACAGGCGCTGTTGTCAACTTCTCTTTCAGCGCTTCAAAGGCCTCTTGGCATTTCTGGGTCCACTTGAACTCCACCTTGTTGCCTAGCAACGCTGTCATTGGTTTCGCAATCTTCGAAAACCCTTCAATGAATCGCCGATAATATCCGGCCATTCCAATGAAGCTCTTGATTCCTCGAGCATCCGTTGGCGCTTTCCAGTTCAGAATGTCTGCCACTTTCTTCGGATCCACAGCCAATCCTTCTTTGTTGATTATGTGACCCAGGAACAGGACTTCACTGATCCAGAACTCACACTTGCTCAACTTTGCATACAACTGGTGCTCTCGCAATCTCTGCAATACCATCCTCAAATGACCTGCATGCTCTTCTTCGCTTTGAGAATAAATCAGAATGTCATCAATGAATACCACCACAAACTTATCAAGATAATCCATGAATACACTGTTCATCAAGTTCATAAAGAAGGCTGGTGCATTGGTCAAACCAAAAGACATCACTGTGAACTCATACAACCCATACTTGGTAATGAATGCCGTCTTCGGAATGTCCGAAGGTCGGATCCTGAGCTGATGATAACCTGACCTCAGATCAATCTTGGAGAACACACTGGCTCCTCTCAACTGGTCGAACAGATCTTCTATTCTGGGCAAGGGATACTTATTCTTGATCGTGACTTCATTCAAAGCTCGATAATCGATACACATCCTCTTGGTGCCATCTTTCTTCTCCACAAACAGGACAGGGGCGGCCCAAGGCGAGGTGCTTGGCCGGATGTAACCTTTCTCTGACAGCTCATCAATCTGCTTCTTAAGCTCAACCAACTCTGGTCCAGATATCCTGTAAGCTCTCTTAAAGATAGGGGCGGTTCCAGGAAGAAGCTCTATGGCAAACTCAACTTTCCGCTCTGGTGGCATACCCGGTAAGTCCTTTAGAAACACATCTGGGAATTCAGACACAACCTTGATACTCTCAATTGGGTCTGCTTCACTGCTATCGACAGCCATCTGATAACAACTTCCTTTCTTCGGCTCAGGCGGGACTAACTCGGTCACCACTTCCTCTCCTAGTGGGGACACCAACTCGATTGTCCTTTTATCACAACTGATAACTGCCTGATACTTATCTAGCCAATTCATCCCTAGGATGACATCTATTCCCTGAGTACCCATTACTATAAGGTTAGCGGGAAACGCTATCCCCCTTATTTCCACACTTACATTCAAACATATGCTATCAGCTCGAATTCTACCACCAGCTGAGTCAATTTGAATAGGGGTTGACATGGTAGTAATTGGAAGATTATGTGCTTCTACCCATGATGCAGTAATGAAAGAATGCGTTGCTCCAGTATCAAATAACACTTCTGCAATATGGGAATCGACTGGGAACATACCTACTGTCATGCCGGGGGTCTCCTGAACTGCTTCAGCCTCCAAGTGGTTCAGTCTCCCATGATTATAGCGCTGCTGAGGGCGGTTGCCTGCTCCAGACTGAGACGCATTCTGCTTCGCTGGGGCATTGGGGCCTGACTGCTGCTGGGCTGCCTTCTTCGGACATTGCATCACCCAGTGGCCTTGCTCTCCACAGTGGAAACATGCTCTGTTTCCAACCTGAGCTGGTGCTGCCTGATTGCTCTGCTGATTTGCTGGGGCAGGAAGACGAGGTGTCTGCTGATTCTGCCTCTGAAACTGACCTCCTGACTGATTGCTCTGACGGTTCTGATACTGATGCTGAGGGTACTGCCTTTGGAACTGCTGATACTGCTGACGCTGCTGATGCTGCTGAGGTGGACGCTGATTCTGTCTGAACTGATGAGGTTGATTGCCTGAAAAACGAGGGCGGCTGCTGCTTCCAGGCTGGGGTCCACTGATCTTGCGCTTACGATCTTCCATCTCCTTACGCTTCCTTTCTGTCATGATTGCTCTGTCAATCAGGTGCTGGAATGTCGGGAAGGTGTGATTCATCAGTTGGTACTGCAGAGGGTCAACCAAGCCTCTCAAGAAACGGTACTGTCGCTTGGCGTCAGTGTTGACATCTTCGGGTGCGTAGCGAGACAACTGCAGAAACCTGTCTCGATACTCACTGACAGACGATGACCCTTGCTTAAGGGCCAGGAACTCCTCCTTCTTCACTGTCATCAGACCTGCGGGCACATGGTACTGACGAAAGCTACCTCTGAACTCTTCCCAGGTGATGGCATCGGGGTTGGCATGGGTGGCGAGGTAAGACTCCCACCATGATTGGGCTGCTCCTCTCAACAGACGGGGACCATACAAGACTTTCTCCCTGTCGTCACACTGAGCGGTATGCAACTCCCGCTCCACAGTGCGCAGCCAATCTTCAGCATCCATGGGGTCAGAAGAGTGAGCGAACGTTGGGGGATGACCTCTCATGAATTCAGCACGCTTGTCTCTAGGCATCTGAGGCATCTGAGGCTGGGGTGGTGCTTGCTGCTGCTGCTGCTGAATGGCGGCCAGAGTCTGACCGATGGCCTGAACTGCCTGAGTCTGCATCAGAAACATCTGCTCAATCGACATCGGGGGCGGGGGGTGGCAGCTGCTGCTGCTGGGGCGCCTCATCTTGCTGACCGGCTTGCTCCTGCTGAGCACGCCTTCCTCCTCTGCGCCTGTTCTCTGACATCTGCAGAACGCAACCACACATCAGAACTGATCTGGCAAATCTTGCAGCATAAGAAAAGAGCATAGAATTCTCCAACAGCACTGAACAGATGAGCATCTTCACTGATCTCCAACACAGACCACACAGCTTCTCAGATAAAGAGGAAAGTAGAATAAAGGGTTTCCCAACTATATAACTAACTCTATTAACATAATATGTAAGCCAAAATGCAGGGGATACCCACACTCTGGTGACAATCATTACAAAGATCCAAACCAAACATAGTTCATCATGACAAACATAAATGCACAGGATATAGCAAACTACCCTGTCTAACTAAGACCAACTAAGACCGAGACTAACGCTAAGACTGAAGCTTCTATGTATATATATTTTGTATTAATTACAAGATCCAACTCTAACGATCTATGGTTCTAGATTTATCTTGGTCTTGCAGTCGGGATTGCCATAAGACTGGCGTCCACGCCGAGGTGAGCGGTACGGGTGCTGAGTCCCAACGGGAGCGGGGGAACCATCATCCAAGTGACGGCGCTCCGCGCGCTCAGCCCGCAGCAAGGCGATCTCAGCACGAGCCCTACTCAGCTCGTCTAATGCATGGTCCAGCTCCGTGTTTAGCACGGCGGCTAGGTTGACTGTGCTGCTCAACCTAGGATTGTCCTCACCAGCAGGTGAAACAATCACGCCTCCTGTGCTGCCAGATGGACGGCGAGGGTAATACTTCAGGTCGAGGCCGTCAGCTACCCCACCGAGAACCGAGCAGTAGTGCGAAAGCGCACGCCGTGCAGCATCCTGCATGGCTGCCTCAGCTGAGTCCCGCTCAGAGATAGAATAGTGCTCTAAGCAAGCCTCCGCGCCCTGGAGACTGTTCTCCGGACGGCGCACCAAACAGGTCGCCTCCCAGCGGTCCGGGTAGACCCCGCGACTATGCTGGTAGACCACACAGCGATACTCGATGGACCAAGTACGCCGGTCAAGTGCCCGACGTAGCAGGGTGTCGAGCGCGTCGTGGAAGTGACACCCGCGAGCAGCGTCACGAGTGATGGGTCGAGCAACCCATCCTTCCGGCTCATGGCTAGAGAGGTCGAGGTCGTGGCTCGAGCTGTCGTCGCCATCTCCGTCGTCTGGGTCTCCTCCAACAGCTACTCCAGAAGCTGGGGCGCCCAGTGGTGGTGCAGGGGGCGCCTCCAGGGGAAGCACAGGAGAGCAGCTCCTCACAGACTCTATCTCCTGCTGGAGCGAGAAGGAAGAGCCCTGCTGCTCCTGTCGTCGACGTTCCTGCTCCTCATGCAGGCGGTGGTGCAGTCTCTCCAAGTGGCTGGACTGTCCGGCCACGGGACGGCGAAGCGGACGCTCAGCAAGGCGGGAGGGTAAGAATGGGATGACGGACTTTCGTGCAGTGTGTCTAAGTCGAGCCATCTACAAAAGACATCGCAAGCAAAAGGGTGAGAACAGAATTAATATGACCAGCAAGTAATGAATCATAAATGAATGAAGGATCAGAATAAAACAAAATTTTCAGCAAGGTATAATATATAGTAGAACATAAGTTTGGTCAGTAGGACCAACTTTTGAAGGGATATCAAAGTCAAGGCAGGGACAGAGGTCTATAATCCTTAGAACGACCATTCTACTCTAGGTTAGCGGTCCTACAGTCAGCACGGCTTTGATACCACTTATGTCACACCCGGTTTTTAGAAGGTAAACCGAATGCGAACCATGTACGTGCCAGGATCAGTTATTCACGTACACGGCAGTTACATAACATGGACATCATCACACAGTGCTCAAATAGTATTAAAAGGGGAAATAAGAGTCGATTACATCATACGTCTGAGACGTCCATATAGTTCTTACAATAAATCAAAGTGCGGAAAAGAAACGTAGATAACACGGCCTTCACAGGCAGCCGACTGGGGGTTGCCGCTAACCCACACCTAGAACTCGTCGTAGTCTTGGAACTCCTGGAAGTCTCCTTCCACAGCTTCATCTTCTCCTGAGCAGTGGTTGCAATGCTGACAACCTGGAGGGGGGTTTGGTGTGTAGAGCAAGGGTGAGTACACATCAACATACTCAGCAAGTATCCTGTTTGGCTGTAGTGGACTAGCTTTATGTGGGGATAAGTCAAGCAGTTGCTTTTAGTTGGTCAGGTTATTACTTACTAGTAGAAAGCCAGGTTTTAACATTAACCCAAGTTATTAGCCCAATGTATCCTTTCCAAACGGAAAGAATACCACTTACCAGCACCATAATCATAATCAGAACCATCAATCTCATTGCCACCTGTACCAAAATATCTCTGATCAAGTATCACTAATCTCTGGAGCTCCCTTGGCCGCTCATAACCGCGAGCACGGCTGATATATCAGTTTCATAACACTCTGCAGAGGTTGCGCACTTTACCCACAAGCCGTGATTCCCTCTTGCCTCGGGCCGATCAAACCCTTAAACACTACCAAGGTGAATAGGCAGGGTCTCACTACGTAGCCTTTACAAAGATTCCCCGGGGCTGTAGCCACCCGTTAGGTTTCCTAAATGTACCGCACTCCTCCCCAAGGGACAAATCAACCTTGGCAGAGCGAGCCGCATACACCGAGCCCCATTGACGGCACGACGGCTAAGCGATCTACACCCCGGTTCCTCCAATTATTCAGCTAAGGGCGTCCCATTCCACCCTCATGGTTGCACTGTTTTCCCGGGCGGTCATCCATTGAACAGGTCCTTACGGAGAGGCACTCGAGAAACCGCTCGAGTCCCCTTAAATGCCACAAGTATGATCATAAATAAGAAGGGAAAACAGCGTATCATAGATAATCACATCATGTTCATTGATTAGAGTTGAGCAATAGCATCAAACTAAGCAGTAATAATCCGACCCAAATAGGTAAACAAGGACATGGATAACAAAAGCTAGTCAATCCTTAGGTATAAATGTGTAATGCGGGAGGTGAATTAAAGAATGAATAGGACAAAGATAGGTCAAAGGACACTTGCCTCCACCAACCGACTGCTGCTCAGGGGCTTCTCCTGCGAATTCCTCGGGCTCTTCGACCGGATCGTTCTCTATGCGATTGCAAACATACATCCATCCATCCACATATTTAATACAAAAGAACAGTACACCATACAAGAGAACAAGTAAAGTGAATATGCATCAAGTATGATATTTGACATCGCATTTGTTATGGTTAGAAAGAAATGGGAAAGGGTCTCGCAGGGGGTTAAATCTTATGCACTAATGATTAGTTACAATTGGTTCTTAACAAAAGAATTCTGTTATATGCACTAATGGAAACCTAATCATTTTTAGTTGATCAACATTGAATGAGATAAACAATTAACTACGTGAATCAATAGCATAACGGAATTTTAAATTAACCTTCCTATTTTCCATAGCATGAACAATGATTAGTCTACTTAAAATACAGTAATTATGATCACAGAAAGTAAATAAAATAAAATAAAAAATAAAAAAAAACAGAGGGGGGGGGGGGGGGGGCGGTTGAACCGGCCCTAGGGGCGGTTGAACCGGGGCGGTCGGGTGGCTGGGCTGGGGCGGGGGCCGGCCGAGCCGGCCGGTTGAACCGGCGGCCAGGCGGCTGAACCGGCCCCGCGCGGGGGGCGCGGCCAGGGGGCCAGGCGGGCGGCCGGGGCGCGGGCTGGGGGGCGGCAGCGGCCGGCTGGGGCCGGCCAGCGGCCAGGCGGGCGCGGCTGGGGGGGGCGGCCGGGGCGGGCCAGCGGCGGCCGGGGCCGGCTGGGCGCGGCCGAGGGCGGCCAAGGGGAGAGGAGGGGAGGGGGAAGGAGAGAGGAGGGAGAAGGGGGAGGGGGAGGGGAGCTCACCGGCGGGGGGGGGGGGGGGTGGTGGTGGCCGACGGCGAGGGCGGCCAGGGACGGCGGCGGCCTAGGGTAGGGGCGGCTTAGGGCAGGGGCGACGGTGGGAAGAGAGAGGGAGAGAATGAGGGAGAGGGAGAGGGGATTTTGGGAAAAAAGAAAAAAGAGGGGGGGGGGATGGGGGCGGCTGGGCCATCTTTGGGCCCAAGAGGGGGCGCCAGGGGCGGCTGGGCCGGCCGGGGTCGGCCCAGGGCGCGGGAGAGAGAGAGAAAGAGGAGAGAGAAAGAGAGAGAAAGAGAGAGAAAGATTGTTTCCTGTTTTCGAAATCCGATCTTTCCACATGAATGCAATTGCACTTTCAAAGCAATCAAAAATGCAAGGTTCGGCATGGTGCATCAAATCATAAAGTATTTCAGAGTTTTTCTTTACACGGGAAATCCGAACCGAATCCCGCTAAAACTTTGGAAAAGATCAAGGTTTAGCGAGGGAAACAGAAAAAGAAAAGGTAACGCCCGAATTTTGGCGAGTTAAGAAAAGAAAAAATTCAACTGCAAAATTCGGGGCGTTACAATGACCTCGGCCCCATAGACTAGAAAGAACGGTGTGAAGCCCGTGGCTCGGCTCGGCGTTGTTCTCAGACTCCAGACCACCGAGGGGAGTTCCTTCATCCACCGCTTGCCGAACTTGTTGAGGTCGTTGTAGATCCGAGGCTTGAGTCCTTGCAGGATCATGCCGTTAGCCCGCTCCACTTGCCCATTCGTCATGGGGTGAGCCACGGTAGCCTAGTCCACCCGGATGTGGTGATCCTCGCAGAAGTCCAGGAACATTTTGCCGGTGAACTGGGTACCATTGTCGGTGATGATGGAGTTCGGGACCCCAAAGCGATGGATGATGTTGGTGAAGAACGCCACCGCCTGTTCGGACCTGATGCTGTTTAGGGGTCGGACCTCGATCCACTTGGAGAATTTGTCGATGGCGACCAACAGGTGCGTGTAGCCCCCGGGTGCCTTCTGCAAGGGGCCAACGAGGTCCAGACCCCACACAGCAAACGGCCAGGTGATGGGTATGGTCTGCAGAGCCTGAGCGGGCAGGTGGGTCTACCTCGCGTAGAACTGACACCCTTCGCAGGTGCGGACAATTCTAGTAGCGTCGGCCACCGCCGTTGGCCATTAGAATCCTTGTCGGAAGGCGTTTCCAACGAGGGTTCGAGGTGCTGCGTGATGGCCGCAAGCCCCCGAGTGTATCTCTTGCAAGAGCTCCTGGCCTTCGGCGATGGAAATGCATCGCTGGAGGATGCCTGAGGGGCTGCGGTGGTAGAGCTCCTTCCCATCTCCCAGCAAGACGAAAGACTTGGCGCGCCGCGCCAACCGCCGAGCTTCGGCTTGGTCGAGGGGCAGCTCTCCTCGGTGGAGATATTGCAGGTACGGGGTCTGCCAGCTTTGATTTGGCGTGACCTCGCTCTGTTCCCCCTCGATGCGCAGTGCCTCACCCTCGGGGGCTGAGGGTACCTCGGGCCGAGCCGAGGGTACCTCAGACCGTGCCGAGGGTACCTCAGACTGGGCCGAGGGTACCTCGGACTAAGCCGAGGATACCTCGGACTCAGCCGAAGGTGCCTCGGGTGGAGCCGAAGGTGCCTCGGGCTCGGGCGTGTCCTCGGTCTTGACGGAGGGTTGATGCAGGTCTCAGGAGAATACGTCCGGGGGAACTGTTGTTCGTCCCGAGGCTATTTTAGCCAGCTCGTCCGCAGCCTCGTTGTAGAGTCGGGCGATGTGGTTGAGCTCGAGCCCGTAGAACTCGTCTTCCAGGCGCCGAACCTCATCGCAGTAGGCTTCCATCTTCGGGTCGCGGCAGTGGGAGTTCTTCATGACTTGGTCGATGACGAGCTGCGAGTCACCGCGAGCATCGAGGCGTCGGACCCCTAGCTCGATGGCGATTCGCAACCCGTTTACCAGTGCCTTGTACTCTGCCACATTGTTGGACGCTGGGAAGTGGAGGCGTAGCACGTAGCGTAGGTGCTTCCCGAGGGGCGAGACGAAGAGGAGGCCTGCGCCGGCCCCCGTCTTCATCAGCGACCCGTCGAAAAACATGGTCCAGAGCTCCGGTTGGATCGGAGCCGTCGGGAGCTGGGTGTCGGCCCATTCAGCCACGAAGTCCGCCAAGACCTGGGACTTGATGGCCTTCCGAGGGGCAAACGAGATCGTCTCGCCCATGATCTCCACCGCCCACTTCGCAATTCTACCCGAGGCCTCTCGGGACTGGATGATCTCTCCCAGGGGGAAGGATGACACCACAGTCACCGGATGAGACTCGAAGTAGTGTCGCAACTTCCGCCGTGTCAGGATCACCGCGTACAGCAGCTTCTGGATTTGTGGGTAGCGGATCTTGGTCTCAGACAGTACCTCACTGATGAAGTAGACTGGCCTCTGGACGGGCAATGCATGCCCTTCTTCTCGTCTCTCAACCACGATCGCGGCGCTAACCACCTGGGTGGTTGCGGCGACGTAGATCAAGAGGGCTTCTCCGGCAGCGGGGGGCACCAAGATGGACGCGTTCGTGAGGAGCGCCTTCAGGTTCCCGAGGGCTTCCTCGGGCTCGGGAGTCCAAGCGAAGCACTCGGCCTTCCTTAAGAGGCGGTACAGAGGCAGACCTCTTTCGCCGAGGCGCGAGATGAAGCGGCTCAGAGCCGCAAGACATCCCATGACCCTCTGTACGCCTTTCAAGTCCTTGATGGGCCCCATGCTGGTGATGGCTGCAATCTTCTCCGGGTTGGCTTCGATGCCCCGCTCGAAGACGATGAACCCCAAGAGCATGCCTCGGGGGACCCCGAAGACACACTTTTCGGGATTAAGCTTCACGCCTTTCGCCTTGAGACATCGGAATGTCGCTTCAAGGTCGGAAAGGAGGTCAGAGGCCTTCCTCGTCTTGACTACGATGTCATCGACGTAGGCCTCGACCGTTCGGCCGATGTGTTCGCCAAACACATGGTTCATGCATCGCTGGTATGTTGCCCCCGCATTCCTCAAACCAAACGGCATTGTAACATAGCAGTACATGCTGAAGGGTGTGATGAATGAAGTCGCGAGCTGGTCGGACTCTTTCATCCTGATCTGGTGATACCCTGAGTAGGCATCGAGGAAAGACAGGGTTTCGCACCTAGTAGTGGAATCCACGATCTGATCGATGCAAGGCAGAGGGTAGGGAACTTTCGGACATGCTTTGTTTAGACCAGTGTAGTCTACACACATCCGCCATTCCCCCCTTTCTTTCTCACAAGCACAGGGTTGGCAAGCCATTCGGGATGGAATACCTCTTTGATGAACCCTGCCGCCAGTAGCTTGTGGATCTCCTCGCCTATGGCCCTGCGCTTTTCTTCGTCGAATCGACGCAGAGGTTGCTTCACGGGTCGGGCCCCAGCTCGAATATCCAGAGAGTGCTCGGCGACTTCCCTCGGTATGCCGGGCATGTCCGAGGGACTCCACGCGGAAACGTCGGCGTTCGCGCGGAGAAAGTCGACGAGCACTGCTTCCTATTTGGGGTCGAGCTCGGAACCGATCCGGATCTACTTGGAGGCGTCGTTGCAGGGGTCGAGAGGGACGGACTTGGCCGTCTCCGTTGGTTCGAAGTTGCCGGCGTGGCGCTTCACGTTGGGCGCCTCCCTAGAGAGGCTCTCTAGGTCAGCGATGAGGGCCTCGGATTTGGCGAGGGCCTCGGCGTACTCCACGCACTCCACATCGCATTTGCACGCGTGTTGGTATGTGGGCCTGACGGTGATGACCCCGTTGGGGCCCGGCATCTTGAGCTTGAGGTAGGTGTAGTTGGGGACGACCATGAACTTGGCGTAGCATGGCCTCCCCAGCACTGCGTGGTAGGTTCCTCGAAACCCGACCACTTCGAACGTGAGGGTCTCCTTTCGAAAGTTGGAGAGCGTCCTGAAGCAGACGGGTAGGTCGAGTTGTCCGAGGGGTTGAACGCGCTTCCCGGGGACGATCCCGTGGAAAGGCGCAGCGCCCGTCCGGACCGAGGACAGATCGATCCGCAGAAGCCCGAGGGTCTCGGCGTAGATGATGTTGAGGCCGCTGCCTCCGTCCATGAGGACCTTGGTGAGCATGACGTTGCCGATGATGGGGTCGACAACGAGTGGGTATCTCCCCGGGCTCGGCACGTAGTCTGGATGGTCGGCCTGGTCGAAGGTGATGGGCTTGTCGGACCAGTCTAGGTAGACTGGCGCCGCCACCTTTACCGAGCAGACCTCCCGACGCTCTTGCTTGCGGTGCCGAGCCGAGGCGTTCACCACTTGCCCGCCGTAGATCATGAAGCAGTCGCGGACCTCGGGGAACCCTCCTGCCTTGTGATCTTCCTCCTTTGCGTCGTCGAGGGCCTTGCCACCCTCCGCGGGTGGCTCGGCCTTGTGGAAGTGTCGTCGAAGCATGGCACACTCCTCAAGGGTGTGCTTGACGGGCCCTTGATGATAGGGGCACGGCTCCTTGAGCATCTTGTCGAAGAGGTTGGCACCTCCGGGAGGTTTCTGAGGGTTCTTGTACTCGGCGGCGGCGACAAGGTCCGCGTCGGCGGCGTCGCGTTTCACTTGCGACTTCTTCTTGCCCTTCTTCTTGGCGCCGTGCTGAGTTGACGCCTCGGGAGCATCTTCCGGTGGGCGGCCCTGGGGCTGCTTGTCCTTCCGGAAAATGGCCTCAACCGCCTCCTGGCCAGAGGCGAACTTGGTGGCGATGTCCATCAGCTCGCTCGCCCTGGTGGGGGTCTTGCGACCCAACTTGCTCACTAGGTCGCGGCAGGTGGTGCCGGCGAGGAACGCGCCGATGACATCTGAATCGGTGACGTTGGGCAGCTCTGTGCGCTGCTTCGAGAATCGCCGGATGTAGTCCCGGAGAGACTCTCCCGGCTGATGGCGGCAGCTTCGGAGATCCCAGGAGTTCCCAGGGCGCACGTACGTGCCCTGGAAATTGCCGGCGAAGGCTTGGACCAGGTCGTCCCAGTTGGAGATCTGCCCCGGGGGCAGGTGCTCCAGCCAGGCTCGAGCGGTGTCGGAGAGGAACAGGGGAGGTTGCGGATGATGAGGTTATCATCGTCCGTTCCACCCAGTTGGCAGGCCAGCCGATAGTCCGCGAGCCACAGTTCCGGTCTCGTCTCCCCCGAGTACTTTGTGATAGTAGTCGGGGTTCGGAACCGGGTCGGGAACGGTGCCCGTCGTATGGCGCGGCTGAAAGCCTGCGGACCGGGTGGTTTGGGCGAAGGACTCCGATCCTCCCCGCTGTCGTAGCGTCCCCCACGCCTGGGGTGGTAGCCTCGGCGCGCCCTATCGTCGAGGTGGGCCCAACGGCTGTGATGATGGCGCTCGTTGCCGAGGCGACCCGGGGCCACAGGCGCTGTGTTGCGCGTGCGCCCGGAGTGGACCGAGGCTTCCCGCATGAATCGGGAAGTCGCGGCGCGATGTTCTGAGGGGAACCCCTGCCTTCGGGAGGCAGAGCTTTCGGCCCGTCGGACCGCGGCGTCCTCCAGGAGATTCTTGAGCTCTCCCTGGATACGCTGCCCCTCGGTGGTTGATGGCTCCGGCATCGCGTGGAGGAGTATTGCCGCTGCAGCCAGGTTCTGGCCGACTCCACTGGAATCCGGTGGCGGCCTCACCCTGGCGTCGTCGGTGATGCGGTGCTGGATGTCCTGGGGGAGATGACGCGCTTCTCCGGCCGGGGGTTGGACCGCCCATTCCTGCCCGATGTCCCGGCGGATCGGCACAAGCGTTCCTACTCCCTCGTCGAGCCTGGCCTGCCTCTCGCGGATTTGCTCGAGCTGTGGGTCAGGACCCCCGCCGGGACAGGGACCACAGCTAGCTCCCGAAGGATGTCAACACGAGGCACGGGCCTAGGGGGATCACCATTTTCCGGCATACCAAGATGGTTGCCTTCGCCGGGACCCCCTAGATCGACGTGGAAACATTCACGACTTGGGCCGCGGTCCTCGTTGTCGAGGCCGCGGCTGCCGTCGGAACAGTCGGAAAGGCAGTGGTCACATGCGGTCATGAAGTCCCGCATGACACTGGGGTTACCAAGTCCGGAGAAATCCCAACAGAGGTCGGGCTCGCCATCTTCCTCGGACCCCGAGGGCTCGTAGGTCGAGTCAGCCGTCAGTCGGTCCCAAGGTGACCACACACGATACCCAGAGGGTTTGGACTCGCCTCTATGAGAGTGCTCACCGAAGCGGAGTCGCTTGGTGGGTTGAGGCCAAATCCAAAAGACATGAGATGGGAATCGGTCGGTACCTTTCGGTCAATGGGCGGTGACGAGGTCGCGTCTGGGACTGACTGCACCGTTGTCTCAGGTACGAGGGTGACGCCCAGCAAGTCCTTCGCGAGCGTGCTGGCGTCGTGCGTTTGCTTGAGATTGGCGTGTTGCGGGGAGGCGGCGCTCGTCTTCATCTCAGACGCGAGATCGATGCCCGACGTGCCCTCCGTTGGGGCGCCGGCGCCGTCGACTCGCTCGACAGCCAACGAGGTGCCGCTTCCCGCTTGGCCTTGGTTGCCCCGCCTCCTCCTCTGTCAGCGGGGGAGGGGACGGGACAAGCCCGAATGTCGTCCTTCCACCACGTGGGGAAGGCGTCGTCGATTTCCCCGCCGGCGAGCGGGTTGTCGACCGCCATTGTTGCTATTGCGCGGCGGGGGAAGGAGTATCATGTCGTAGCTGCCGTCGAGGGACATGAACTCAAGATTCCCGAAACGGAGCACCGTCCCGGGCTGGAAAGGTTGCTGGAGACTGCCCATCTGGAGCTTGACGGGAAGCTGTTCGTCAACACGCAGCAGGCCCCTACCTGGCGCGCCAACTGTCGGTGTTTCGAAATCCGGGGGGTCCCTGGACCGACGAGTGAATTGTCGCCGCGTGCCCCAGCCCAAATGGGTCGACGCGAGGCGGAACGCGAAGGGGGGAAAGGAAGCAGCCGGAGGGAGGCAGGCGTGAGAGAGTGGATCTCGCGGCCTTCGTGTTAGCCCCGCGACTGAGTCGGGTGCGCTTGCAGTAAGGGGGTACAAGCGTCCACGCGGGAGTGGGAGCGAGCGGCCTTGCGCGAGCGCCGTCCCGTCCTTCTCCGCGCGGGCCAACCTTCTGTAAGAGGGCCCTGGTCCTCCCTTTTATAGGCGTAAGGAGAGGATCCAGGTGTACAATGGGGAGTGTAGCAATGTGCTAACGTGTCTAGCGGTGGAGAGCTAGCGCCCTAAGTACATGCCATCGTGGCAGCCGAAGAGGTCTTGGCGCCCAGTTCGCGTGGTGTCGTGGCCGTCGGAGGAGTGCTGGAGCCTGGCGGGAGGACAGCTGTTGGGGCTGTCGAGTCCTTGCTGACGTCCTCTTGCTTCCGTAAGGGGGCTGAGAACCGCCGTCGTCATAGGGCATGCGGGGCGCCATCATTACTCGCATGGTGGAGCGAGCCAGATGGGACGCCGGTCTGGTTCCCCGTAGCCCGAGTCAGCTCGGGGTAGGGTAATGATGGCGCTTCCTGTTGACGTGGTCGGTCTGTGCCCTAGGCTGGGCGAGGTGGAGGCTCCTCCGAGGTCGAGGTCGAGGTCGAGCCCCCGGGACGGGCGAGGCGGAGTTCGTCGTCTTCCGGGGTTGAGCCCATGTCCGAGCCCTGGGGTCGAGCGAGGCGGAGTTTGTCGTCTTCCGGGGTTGAGCCCATGTCCGAGCCCTGGGGTCGGGCGAGGCGGAGTTCGCCGTCTTCCGGGGCTGAGCCCGAGTCCGAGCCCTAGGTCAGGCGGAGCGGAGTTCGCCGTCTTCCGGGGTTGAGCCCATGTCCGAGCCCTGGGGTCGGGCGAAGCGGAGTTCACCGTCTTCCGGGGCTGAGCCCGAGTCCGAGCCCTGGGTCGGGCGGAGCGGAGTTCGCCGTCTTCCGGGGCTGAGCCCGAGTCCGAGCCCTGGGTCGGGCGGAGCGGAGTTCGCCATCTTCCGGGGCTGAGCCCGAGTCCGAGCCCTGGGTCGGGCGGAGCAGAGTTCGCCGTCTTCCGGGGCTGAGCCCGAGTCCGAGCCCTGGGTCGGGCAGAGCGGAGTTTCCGTCTTCTGGGGCTGAGCCCGAGTCCGAGCCCTGGGTCGGGCGGAGCGGAGTTCGCCGTCTTCTGGGGCTGAGCCCAAGTCCGAGCCCTGGGGTCGGGCGAGGCGGAGTTTCCTATGACGCCCGAGGCCGGCCTTGGCTGCTGTCAGCCTCACTCTCTCGGGTGGCTCAGCAGTCGGAGCGGCGCAGGCGGCGCTGTCCTCTTGTCAGACCGGTCAGTAGAGCGGCGAAGTGACTGCGGTCACTTCGGCTCTGTCGACTGGAGGGCGTACGTCAGGATAAAGGTGTCAGGCCACCTTTGCATTAAATGCCCCTGCGATTTGGTCGGTCAGCGTGGCAATGTGGCCAAGGTTGCTTCTCAGTGAAGACTGGGCCTCAAGCGAGCCGATAGTGTGCCCGTTGCTGGAGGGGGGGTCCTCGGGCGAGACGTAGGTTCTCCGGGGTCGGCTTCCCTTGCCCGAGGCTAGGCTCGGGCGAGGCACGATCATGTCCCTTGAATGGACCGATCCTTGACTTAATCGCACCCATCAGGCCTTTGCAGCTTTGTGCTGATGGGGGTTACCAGCTGAAATTTAGGGGTCTTGAGGGTACCCCTAATTATGGTCCCCGACAATGTTATTGCTGCATTCAACAAGGGAAAAGGTAGTAGTACTTATGGCTTGGGCTTCAATTCGCTGGCTACTGGCTAGTGTTTTTATTCGATTGATAGACTGGCCGATTGTGCATAAGATGAATATTTAGATTAGATTGGAATATTCATTTTTGATTGTGAATTAGAGATTAAATAAGTAGTTGATGATTATTGCTCTTCTTTATTTGGATAACTGAAGAGATTTTTCAGCCGCTTTCGAGGTGTTCCTCTATTGGTGGTCAAAACAATACTAATGTGAACTATACACTTATTGGACAAACAAGAATTCCTATCCCCTATGATTGATCTTGCTAGATTTTTATCCCCATGAATTCTCTTCATATGTCCGCCATCGATCTAGATCAGTCGTCGGCCCCCTCATCATCAATGACGTCGAACTCCTCCACAACAACTATCACCTTAGACTTGATACAGAGCAAAAGGGTATGTGTCCATATTCCCCGTCGCCCATGGCGTTTATTTCTTAGGCCTCCACCATCCATGGTGATTTCTATAGCCCGTGTTGTTGTTGTCCTCTAGGGTGGGCACACCAATGAGACATGTGTATTTACATAAATACCTAAGATTTTAGTAAAAATATATATAATTTAAAATACATATATATATAAAAGAAATCCTATTCAGCAGTCCACCAGTCAATAGAGAGGTAGAGGCACAAATCCCTCTCTCTCGTGAGTCATGGCTTTCCCCAAGCGCTCGCTAGCTTCAGCCTTCAGGGCGTGGTGCCCTAAAAGCTAAAGCACCCACCCCACCGCCATCTGGGCATCAAGCCACGCGTGAGACACTTGTGCCCTTGCCTAGCTTGCCGCCGGCTGCACCCCGTCGTTCGCAAACCCCTCAGCCTCATCTCGCGTCCCGCATCTCGCCATCCTTTGTCCCTAGCCGCTACTTAGTTGGCTCAGTCGCTGTGGCACCATCCCCTTGGCTTGTGAGTCGTGCCTCATCATCCACCACAGCACTGCCTCCGATCCATAGAAACACAACCGGTTCAACAATTCAACTTGACACAATACCGTTTATCTGGCTAGAATTGATAAATGGGAACTTGATTCTTCTCGACATGATTTTGTAATTGCCTAGTTGATAGATCGGTCGATACATCGGGTAGGAATGCCATTATATCTCTTCACAAATAACAATATATATACAATTCATCAAGTGTATGCTACTTCTATTTCCTATAGCGGAGACGACTCCAATGAATTTAGGAAAGCCTTATCTAATGTCTATGGTGTTAGTGATATGCCCAAGAGGCAATCATACACAAATCAGATTAGAGCCCAATTGGGATTAGAAGTTTAATCGGCTGCACCCCATTAACACGCTCTATAAATAAATGGGAAGGGGGCTAGGGTTAGGGTCTCTACCACATGTGCAAACCTTAGCTGTTGCCTTCCTCATACCTAGTCATGAGACCCTCGCTGCACGTGTGGTGTTAGCACACCGGTGCACGGCGTTCCTTCCCAGTACGTGTGGACAACGTGGAGGCGCAGCTGCGATTGCTATGCTGACAGACTGCGGAAGAGAAGACGATCATGATCGGCTACTTCCTCTCCATCGACGCGCGCCTACGTTGGATTCCCGCTCCACCTCATTTTCCACTGCGCTGCACATCTAGTGGTAACGATCCATGATGTTTTACTTGCAAGTTT
Organism: Zea luxurians; assembly: GCA_029449295.1. Classification (NCBI taxonomy): domain Eukaryota; kingdom Viridiplantae; phylum Streptophyta; class Magnoliopsida; order Poales; family Poaceae; genus Zea; species Zea luxurians. The sequence goes on from JAOPSE010000012.1 coordinate 16,175,757, forward strand.
CCTGCGTGACGTGGTAGATGTGTCTAGCACATTTCCTTTTCAGTAGTATTAGAGCCATTTTGCGTAGTTTTTGGTCTGGATCTAGGCTCATGAGATGGATCTATTAGATGCATGGTTTGATTAGATTAATTGGTCGTAAGGGGTTGAAATAGATTGCATTGTATATTACTGATGGGATCAGTTCGTCGTGACTCCGTTGTGTGCGCAACTTGCCCCTACCGGATGGAATCACCATTGGGTCTAATCGCGTACACAGTCAGAAGATCAAGACAACATATCGATAATTTTTAAAGTAGATAGCATCGTATATGACTGAAGGGATCAATTCGTCCTTCTCTGTTGTGTGCGCAACTTGCCCCTACCAGCTGGAATCACCATCGAGGCTAGTTGTGTACGCAATTAGCAGATTGACGTAACAGATCAATGTCATGAGTGTAATCTTCTTTAGATTGAAGGTCTCGCTCATGAGATTTTCAGTGAAATTTCCATAGATACAGTGCATGAAATCCTGTGAGGTACATGTAGAAAACATGTTTGTCTTAAAATGCCGCCCGACTCTGGGAGATAAGCATGCCAGGCCACTTTTTTCCTCATGCTTGACTAAGAATAGTTTAGGTCAATTTTTCTAAGGAAAGAAAAATATGCATATTTCAGATTAAATTCCGAATATAAATCATGACCAACAATAAATAATCTAGGTAAATATTACCTAACAAGTAACCTAACAGAGGCTACCTAGCATACTTATCATAAAAATACAGCACACCTCTACCATAACAGATAAACTGAAGCGTAAGGTCAAATCAGATGATGTGTACTGATCAGACATACTGGTAGACGCCGTGGGTGGAAACAGTAGGGTCGACAATGTTGAAGCAGTAGGGTCAATGATAGCAGCGACAGGGTCGACGAGAAGAACGTGAGCAGTCGCGTGAAGGCGCTTCCCAAAAACCTTATTTGCCCTCTCCCGGTACAGGATCTCGAAGGCGACGGGTTCCAGAGACCTGCTCTCCCGATCGCAGATGTACGTCGGCGCTCGGGATGAAGAGGACTACGATGGTGGTGCAACTGTGAGTAGAGACAAAAACCTAACTCAGGATGGGATGGTTTCTGGCAAGGGCTAGCAAGTGCCTTATATAGAACCACATCCACGAACTGATAAGCTCACGATCCGATCTAATCGTGATCCGATAAGGACTTAGATCCTTATCAAGTTCCACCATTCCCTTGCCATACATGGGCTTTTGTGTTTTTTTCTAGGATTTAATTGAATTTCTCAGTTGGGCCAAGCCCATAAATCCAACAATCCCCCACCAGATCTCAAATGCCCATCTATAGTTTTGCCATTGTTCACTAATGTTTAATACACTTGTGTTTCAGCAGAGACTGTTAAGTTGAACTTCCACCTAGAACTCCAAGCTACACCAACCCACAACTTGGACAATGGACTATGCCTTGAATTGCTAGTTTTATGTGAATTGGTTTCACTCAAAGCTAAAACTAGTACTTGGCTACCAGTAGTCCCCTTCTCGGGTGGAGCATATACGTTGTACTCCAAGGTCTCTTCATGAATTTACTATAGATCACCCAGATATCATAGACTGTGATATTAGACAGTTGAGCTCATATAGGTGTGTTCTTTCAAAAAAATTCTATAGGACAACATTTTTGCTAATAAAAGCCAACAGAACACATTAAGTCTCAAAGCCAACCTACCTTACGGCATTTGATAGTATTGCATCTTCACTTAGAGAGGGTCAAAAGTTACTCTCCTCAGTTCACCAATGGTTTGTTCTTCCTAGGACCGAATTCACGGGATCTCTGATCACATCGATTGGGTTTCACCATGGCACATGATAAAAATCACATACCCATCTCTATCGATGTGATTTCTATCACATTATGTGGTAGCCCCTTTGTAAAGGGATCTACTAGATTTTTATATGTTGAAACATAAGTCACACTTATAACTCCAGAGTTTCTTAACTTTTTGACAACTTCAATCACCTTTTAACATGTCTTAATGACTTCCTATTATCCTTAGAACTTATCACTTTAACAATCATAGTCTGATTGTCACAATCCATAGGAATAGCAGGTATTGGTTCTGTTGGGGACTTGTTCTCAAATGCTTCGGATTAAGAACAAGGCAACATAAAAAGTGTTAGACGTTAAGGCCCTTCGTCCTATGGAACATTATGCCCCTTCGGGAATAATGAGTTCCGGACGAAGGTCACAAGAGACATACCTTCGTGAATTCAACAAGTAATAACGAAGGATTCATATAAAATATGAGATGTAAATCATAGAATCATTTCTATTTTATTAACACAAAGAAATAGAAATGATTACGAATTACAAATGTACCTTCGGTCCTGAGAGAAGGTAAAAAGTACAAACGTGACGCAAATGCCAATGCTCAGTCAGCGTGAACAGTACGGGAGTACTGTTCATCTATTTATAGACGCGGGACGCAGCCCACGTAAAATTACATCCATGTCCATTACATTTGTTAATGGTTTATGAAAATCTGTCGAGGCCCCCGAAGTCTTTTCATCTTTAAGTCGGTTCCCCATTATGTCATCGCGCCGAAGCTTCCCTGCGCATAACTTCGGCTTCCCTCGACCTTCGTCTGGTTCAGGCTTCGTCCTGGTCGTGCTTTATATCCATAATTCTGAATCCGAAAATATCTGTTCACATAATCCACTTGGAAAACATTGTCAAATCATGTTTTTGAGGACCTTCGGAGGACGAAGGCCCCCAACAGTAGCCCCTCGCAATATTAATTTGTAAATGATAAATTTAGATTGCGATATGGACGAAGGCCTTGAGCCGAAGGTCCGAAAAAACACCTTTCCTTTTGCTAGAATAGCAACATTCACTGACAAGCGGGGCCTTCCAATTTCCAACGCCCTAGGCGTATAAATAAGATCACATCACGAACTCATTTGGTACGCACACTTGCCCTTTTGCTTCGGCCCAGTAAATTTTTTAGCGCTTGTTCATTAAGATTTGCTGTTCTTTTTGATTTCGAAGCTTCGGCCTCGGGAACAATTTTTTAGCGTTGCCGAAGATGTCTGAAGGCAAAAAGACCCCTGCTGAGACGAAGCTGAAGATCCCTGCTGAGACGAAGCTGAGTCTCGAGGAGGAGAAGAATCTGGGGTTCCTGATAGCGATGGCCGAGACCAATACAGAGAAAATCACGAAGGAGATTCTCGAAGGTCTGTCCGAAGATACTGATGACAGCGACAGCTATGATGTGGAAAGTGGTGGGGAAGAGGCCGAAGATCGACCGTGGCGACCAAGTCACACAGTTTTTGGGAAAACGACCATCAAGCAGAGTCACATTGATAATATGAGGGGGCGATATTTCCGAGACATATCTATTGTGAGGGCTGATGCCGGGGAAAAGACTTCTCCCACCCCCGAAGAGGATGAAGTTGTGATTTTTCGAAGCTTCCTCAGGGCTGGACTTCGATTCCCCCTGAGCAGTTTTGTTGTTGAGGTACTGAAAACATTCCAAGTCTACCTTCATCAACTCACTCCCGAAGCCATTATAAGAATGGGGATTTTTGTCTGGGCTGTGAGAAGCCAAGGTTTGGAACCGAACGCTAAAAGCTTCTGCAACATTCATGAGTTATTATACGAGACGAAGCCCTGGGGAAAAGAGCAATACCACAACAACTTTGGGTGCTACAGCTTCGGCGCCCGCTCCGGGTCAAGCTGCCCTGTGCCGACCTTTCGGAAGAGATGGCCCGGAGCCTGGATGACTGAATGGTTTTATGTAAAGAATGATCTAACAGCTCAAGAGAATGTGAAGAGTATTATTATGCACCCAATCTGGCAACGCTTCGGTCTCCGAAGGCCGAAGGTCGAAATGGACGAAGCCGCCGAAGAATGCCAAAGAGCCTTCGGAGTGGTTTGCTTGTTTATTGGGACAAGAGACTTGGTCCAAGAACACATTGCCTTCAGGGTATGGCCACTTGCAGAAAAGTGGGAAATGCCGAAGGAAACCATCAAAGAGTCCGACGAAGGCAGACTAGTCAGATTAAAGTACACATTCAAATATGCAGATAAATTTATTGAACCTGATGATGATTGGCTGAAAAGCATTGAAACATTAAGTGATGAATTACTTGGGGCATATTCGAAGGCTGAAAATACCGCACTATCAGCAGCCTTCGGAGGCCGAAAAAAGAAGAGACTCAATCGAGTGTTTGATGCAATTGGGTTCTTCTACCCTGATTATCGTTATCCCATCCGAAGGCAAAAAAGGAAAAACATAACCCCTGAAAAAGAAGAAGCAGGAACTGCTCCTATTGAGCCAGAACCGAAAGGAAAAAGGTTGAAGGTCCTCACACATCGACCACGCCATATTGAACCAGCTTCGGTGCCTGAGTTCACTGGAGAAACTTCTTCGGCCGCCGAAGCTGAACAGCCAACCTTGCTGCCAGAAATTGCAGAGATGGCCGAAGCACCATCGACAGAAAAAATGGAAGAAGCAAAAAATCCGACTAAAGAAAAAGCATCAGAAATTTTGAGTCCTGTAGTAAATGTCGAAGCAGCAAAAATCCAAAAGGGTCCAATGGTGACTCCAAAAAGGAAGAGAATGGTAAATGTACTAGATGTCTTGGAGACAATTAAGTCTTCAAGCACAACTCCAAAAAAGAGTGTTGAAATTGCTGAAGCTTCTTCTGAAGCTCCGACGCAACAAGCTGAAGTTGAAGCTGGGCCTTCAGAGCCCTTCAGGGAGCAAACTTTGGAAACCGAAACAATAAAAATACCAGAACCGATTTTAATTGAAGAGACTGACACTGCCATCCCCGAAGCGCCTGCCAGCATGTGTGATTACATCATACGACATGCTTCGGGGAAAAAACTATCTGAAGAAGAAACTCACGAAGCTAACCATTATGCAAAGGAGCTAAAATATCCAAAGGGGGCAGTAATATTCAATGGGACAAATGAAGATGATTTCTTATACTGCCTTCCTGACAACAAAGAGCTCTCTGTCTGCCGAGAGATGGCCAGGAGTATTGGTTTCCCGAAGCTTGAATCTGGATTAAGCGCCATGACGAAAGAAGATCTCGCAGACAGTCTTGCGTACAACAGCCTGAAGGTACGGGAATTTAACGCTTGAAAAGAAAACTCCCTTATAATTTTTTACGCAACTCATTCCTTTTTTCTTATATGAATTTTTTTTATAGGGCTTGATCCTAAGCAACGCGCTAAGAGCGCAAAAGAGCGCCGAAGATGAAAGTTATGAAATTGCGTTTAATAATTTACGCTCTGAAGTTATCAAACTGAGAAACGAAGCTTTGGAAAAAGATAAAATTCTGCTTACACTGGTAGATAAAGTGAAAAAAGACGAAGCTGATTCAAAGGCCCAAGCCGAAGCTCAAAAACGCGAGATAAAAGATCTTCAGAAGCAGCTGGCTAGAGCTAAAGAGGAGCGCGCGCTTGAGGAAACGAAACGAGAACTTAGTGATTTTATGGTCAGCAAATTGGAATCAAGAATTAAGGAGCTTCGCACATCTCAGGGGAAATGCTATGTTAAATCTATAGAATGCGTGAATAAAATTAAAACCAGCTTTGCTAGCGTCGGGGCCTTTTCCAGCGAAGAGAATTTTTCTCGAGGCAATCCCGAAGATCCGCTGGAATGGATTAGCCACGAAGCAGAGGCCTTCGAAGAGATCCTGAACAGCCGCGGCGACATATGCGCTTTTTCGGGCGCCAGAGGAATTGCTTCTGTCTTGGAGAAGAAAGGTTGCGGGCATGTTAAATTCTTAGCTCAGTCTGAAGCTACCTTATCTTCCGAAGATATTAAGGACCCCTCGGCCGAAGCAAGCGTGGTTGGTGGCAAATTTTTTACTGATATTTGGAACAACGGCGGCCGAGAAATGGCGCAAGAGATCATCCAAAGAAGCGAAAAAGGCATTCATGATGCTAGAAAAGTAGCAGAAGCCACCGAAAGGAGTACGGAGCCCGAAAGACAATTAGGTACCAATTAGTCATTCTTGTTGCATTGTAATTTTCATTTCAAACTCTGCACATAGTTTGCAATAGTGATGAAGAAATGTTCTCTTCCCTCAGAAGCTGCTGGGTCAACTGCCGACCCCCATACAAAAGGAGATGAAGAAATCAAACAAATGGCCGAAGCTATCATAAACAAAGTTGTTGATCAACTTCTAAATGAAGTCGCCGAAGCAGTGTTAAGAGAGGACTAGATGCTATTAGAAGAAACATTTAAATTGTGATCTATGTAATATTTTGTACATTTGGATGTAATATATAAGTTTCTTTCCATTGTTCAATTCTTTACGATGCATGAAACTGTACATACATACCATTTTTGAGCCTTCGGCGAAAAAACACCTTCCCTTCTTTTCATGCTTCGTGAAGAAAACATTCTTCGTTAAAATTATTCTAATAAGACACATCCATGCTTCGTAAAAGCACTCTCCGAAGCTAAACAATTTTGATATTGCTCTGATGAAGCTCATCCATGCTTCGTAAAAACATCCTCCGAAGCTATTTTCCGAAGATCATCATCATATTCCCTCGTGACTTTACACGATTTGCACTTTCTCAAATCATTCTTTCGAAGGTTAATACTGTGTGCCCTTCTTTTGCCGTATGCAACATGATGTATGATGCTTATGCTATGCGAAATGATGTGATGATGCTATGTTATGCAAATGACGTCTGTTCCGAAGATACACACAAAACACATTCGTAAGCTCTGCATTCCCTTAGGAACGTCTTTGGAGCTTCTTCGTCTTTTACTTAGACGACCTCAGCGTTGACTTTTCGCTGTAAGCCTCCCTTAGGAGCTTCTTCGCCCTTTACTTAGGCGGTATCAGCGTTGACTTTTCGCTGTAAGCCTCCCTTAGGAGCTTCTTCGCCCTTTACTTAGGCGGAATCAGCGTTGACTTTTCGCTGTAGGCTCTGCATTCCTTTAGGAACGACTTCTGAGCAGAAAACTTACACTGCGCTCCCTTTGGAACGGCTTTTTGTGACTTCACAAACTTACTCTGCGTTCCTTAGAACGACTTTCTGTTATTCCGAAGGATTTTTAATTCGAAGGTCCTCCTTGATAACGGAAAAAATTTTAAGCTTCAGCAATTTAGGCTTGTGGAGCAAATAGATCTTCCTCGTGGAAAACAACGAAATTATTACATGGAAACTATCAATGTTTTTTGCTTCACAGAAAATAAAACTGAATAGGAAAGACTGCTATCAAAGGTAGGATATGTGTCAATAAATGTGCTTCGACTCTGGCACAGTGCTGTTGACTGTGCGAGCTTCGGACTGCTCTCTGAAGTCCCTCTGATGTGGAGCATATTGACTCCCTTCTGGCTGTTGACCTTGCTGCAATGGAGGTGGGGGCGGAAGCTGTTGCCAGGAAGCTTGAGGTTGACTTGCCGAAGCTACAGAAGCTGCAGGGTGGTTGTCTATGTATTGTGGGACATAAGGCGGATGATACGAAGCAGTATGCATGACCTGCTTCGGCTGAGCTTGCTGAGATGCAGCTTCGGCAATTTCCTTTTGCTTCTGGATTGTAATATGGCACGACCTAGTGGTATGGCCCTTGCCTTCTCCACAGAACAAGCAAAACAGTCTCCTTGGCTGATCTCCGAATCTTCCGCCGAAGCCCCTGGCGCCTCTGCCTCTTGGAGCTGGTGGCCGGAAGGAAGTTTGTTGTTGCCCCGAAGCCTGTGATGAGCATTGCGGTCTGTTCTGACTCCCCTTATCATCATTCTGAGTGTTGTGGATAGAACGGACATGTCTCGGGTAGTATCTTCCTCCGAAGCCCCTGGTCATTTCAGAAAATCTGAAGGCCTCCTCCCTTCTTTGCCGAAAGTCATTGTCTGCACGAATGTACTCATCCATCTTTTGGAGCAATTTCTCCAAGGTCTGAGGAGGCTTTCTAGCAAAGTATTGAGCTGCAGGCCCAGGACGAAGCCCCTTGATCATGGCTTCGATAACAATTTCATTGGGCACCGTTGGTGCCTGCGCCCTCAATCGTAAAAACCTTCGGACATACGCCTGAAGGTACTCTTCGTGATCCTGAATACACTGGAACAGGGCTTGAGCTGTGACCGGCTTCGTCTGAAATCCTTGAAAGCTGGTTAGTAACATATCCTTCAGCTTCTGCCATGAAGTTATTGTTCCTGGCCGAAGGGAGGAATACCAGGTCTGAGCAACATTCCTGACGGCCATGACGAAAGACTTCGCCATGACTGCAGCATTGCCCCCGTACGAAGACACCGTTGCTTCGTAGCTCATCAAGAATTGCTTCGGGTCGGAGTGACCATCAAACATGGGGAGCTGGGGTGGCTTATAGGATGGAGGCCAAGGTGTAGCCTGCAGCTCAGCAGACAGAGGAGAAGCATCATCAAAAACAAAATTTCCCTGATGGAAATTATCATACCAGTCATCTTCGTTGACGAAGCCCTCCTGATGAAGGTCTTTCTGATGAGGCCTTCTGTTCTGCTCATCGTGAGTAAGATGGCGGACTTCCTCAGAGGCTTCGTCTATCTGCCTTTGCAACTCAGCTAGGCGGGCCATCTTCTCCTTCTTCCTTTGTACTTGTTGGTGTAGCATCTCCATATCCCTGATTTCTTGGTCTAGCTCTTCTTCCTGAAGTGTCGGGCTGACAGCCTTTCTCTTCTGGCTTCGGGCCTCCCGAAGAGAGACGGTCTCCTGGTTGTGGTCCAGCGGTTGCAGTGCTGAAGCCCCAGTCGCTGAAGCTTTCTTCGGCGCCATAGCTTCCGAAGGTGTTCAAAAAAACTCGAAGTGGAAGTGAGTTCACCGGAGGTGGGCGCCAATGTTGGGGACTTGTTCTCAAATGCTTCGGATTAAGAACAAGGCAACATAAAAAGTGTTAGACGTTAAGGCCCTTCGTCCTATGGAACATTATGCCCCTTCGGGAATAATGAGTTCCGGACGAAGGTCACAAGAGACATACCTTCGTGAATTCAACAAGTAATAACGAAGGATTCATATAAAATATGAGATGTAAATCATAGAATCATTTCTATTTTATTAACACAAAGAAATAGAAATGATTACGAATTACAAATGTACCTTCGGTCCTGAGAGAAGGTAAAAAGTACAAACGTGACGCAAATGCCAATGCTCAGTCAGCGTGAACAGTACGGGAGTACTGTTCATCTATTTATAGACGCGGGACGCAGCCCACGTAAAATTACATCCATGTCCATTACATTTGTTAATGGTTTATGAAAATCTGTCGAGGCCCCCGAAGTCTTTTCATCTTTAAGTCGGTTCCCCATTATGTCATCGCGCCGAAGCTTCCCTGCGCATAACTTCGGCTTCCCTCGACCTTCGTCTGGTTCAGGCTTCGTCCTGGTCGTGCTTTATATCCATAATTCTGAATCCGAAAATATCTGTTCACATAATCCACTTGGAAAACATTGTCAAATCATGTTTTTGAGGACCTTCGGAGGACGAAGGCCCCCAACAGGTTCCTCAACCACCGGCAAGTCCATGAAGAGTTCACACAACCATTCTGCCTCAACGGTTGTCGTGTCAAGTGCAGTGAGCTCGGCTTTCATGGTTGACCTCGCTAAGATGGTCTGCTTGCTTGACCTCCATGATACCACACCTCCACCATAAAGACATAACCACTGTTGGCATAAAGCTCATCTATGTCACACCCGGTTTTAGAAGGTAAACCGAATGCGAACCATGTACGTGCCAGGATCAGTTATTCACGTACACAGCAGTTACATAACATGGACATCATCACACAGTGCTCAAAATAGTATTAAAATGGGAAATAATAGTCAATTACATCATACGTCTGAGACGTCCATATAGTCCTTACAGTAAATCAAAGTGCGAAAACGAAACATAGATAACCGTGGCCTTCACAGGCAGCCAACTGGGGGTTGCCGCTAACCCACACCTAGAACTCGTCGTAGTCTTGGAACTCCTGGAAGTCTCCTTCCACAGCTTCATCTTCGCCTGAGCCGTGGTTGCAATGCTGACAACCTAGGGGGGGGGGTTTGGTGTGTAGAGCAAGAGTGAGTACACATCAACATACTCAGCAAGTATCCTGTTTGGCTGTAGTGGACTAGCTTTATGTGGGGGTAAGTCAAGCAGTTGCTTTTAGTTGGTCAGTTTATTATTTACTAGTAGAAAGCCAGGTTTTAGCATTAACCCAAGTTATTAACCCAAAGTACCCTTTCCAAACGGAAAGAATACCACTTACCATCACCATAAGCATAATCATAACCATCCTCATTGTCATCTGTAAACCAAAATGTCTCTGATCAAGTACCACTAATCACTGGAGCTCCCTTGGCCGCTCATAACCGCGAGCACGGCTGATATATCAGTTTTCAAACACTCTGCAGAGGTTATGCACTTTACCCACAAGCCGTGATTCCCTCTTGCCTCGGGCCGATCAAACCCTTAAACACTACCAAGGTGAATAGGCAGGGTCTCACTACGTAGCCTTTACAAAGATTTCCCCGGGGCTGTAGCCGCCCGTTAGGTTTCCTAAATGTACCGCACTCCTCCCCAAGGGACAAATCAACCTTGGCAGAGCGAGCCACATACACCGAGCCCCATTGACGGCACAACGGCTAAGCGAACTACACCCCGGTTCCTCTAATTATTCAGCTAAGGGCGTCCCACTCCACCCTCATGGTTGCACTGTTTTCCCAGGCGGTCATCCATAGAACAGGTCCTTACGGAGAGGCACTCGAGAAACCGCTCGAGCCCCCTTGAAGACCACAAGTACAACATCATAATAAGAGAAGGGAAAACAGCGTATCATATATAATCTCATCATGTTCATTGATTAGAGTTTGAGCAATAGCATGAAGCTAAACAATAATAATCCGACCCAAATAGGTAAACAAGGACATGGATAACAAAAGCTAGTCAATCCTTAGGTATAAATGTGTAATGCGGGAGGTGAATTAAAGAATGAATAGGACAGAGATAGGTCAAAGGACACTTGCCTCCACCAACTGACTGCTGCTCAGGGGCTTCTCCTGTGAGTTCTTCGGGCTCTTCGATCGGATCGTTCTCTATGCGATTGCAAGCATACATACATACATCCATTCAAATTAGGAAACAAACAGTACACCACACAAGGGGACAAATAAAGTAAATATGCATCAAGTATGACATTCGGTATCGCATTCGTTAAGGTTAGAAAGAAACGGGGAAAGGTCTCGCAGGGGTTAAAGCTTATGCACGAATGATTAGTTACAATTGGTTCTAACAAAAGAATTTAGTTATATGCACTAATGGAAACCTAGTCATTTTTAGTTGATCAACATTGAACTGGATAAACAATTGATTATATGAATTAACTACCGTAACAGAATTCTAAATTAAGTTTTTCTTATTTCATTAACATGAATGATGATTAGCTTGTCCAAAACAAAATAAATAACAATGATGAAAGAAAATAGAATAAAATAAAATAAAAAAATAAAAAGGGGGGGGGGGGGCGGTTGAACCGGCCAGGGGCAGGGGCGGCTGGGCAGGGCGCGGGCGCGGGGCGGCCGAGCTGGGGCGGCTGGGCCGCGGGCAGGGGCGGCCGAGCGGCGGTGCGGGCGGCCGAGCCGGGCGGGCACAGGGGCGGCCGAGCCGGGCGGCTGGGCACGCGGGCAGGGGCGGTTGGGCCGGGCGGCGGCCTGACCGGGGAGAGGGAGGGGAGGGGAGAGGGAAGGGAGAGGGGAGGGCTCACCGGGGACGAGGACGGGGCGGCCGGGCGGCGGTGCGGCCGAGCTGCAGGGGCGGCCGAGCTGCAGGGGGCGGCGGCTAGGGCAGGGGGCGGCGGCTAGAGAGAAAATGGGAGAAAGGGAGGGAGAGAGAGGGATTTGGGGGAAAGAGGGAGGGGCGGCTGGGCCAGCTGGGCCCAAAGGGGGCGTGCGGGGGGGGCGGCTGGGCCGGCCAGGGGTGGCTGGGTCGGCCGGGGCGGCCCACGGTGCGGGAGAGAGAAAAAGGGAGGAGAGAGAAGGAAGGAAAAAAAAGAAAAAGAAAAAAAAGGTTTTCTCCTTTTCGAAATCCGTTTTTCCTGGATGAATGCACTTACATTTTTAAGCAATCGAAAGAATGCATGGTTCGACATGATGCATCAAACAACATAAAGTATTTTAAGGTTTTACTTTATGCGGGAATTCCAAGCCGAACCCCGCTAAAACTTTGGAAAAGGTCAAGGTTTAGCGAGAGAACGAGAAAAGAAAAGAGTAACGCCTGAATTTGGTGAGAGAAAAGAAGAAAAAATTCTACCCCCAAATTCAGGGCGTTACAAACCTATCCCCCTTAAAAGAATCTCGCCCTCGAGATTCAGGGTTGGCTAGCAAAGAGCTCAGGGTATTTAGCCATCAGATCATCTTCACGCTCCCAGGTTGCTTCTTCCTCAGAGTGGTGATTCCATCTGACTTTGCACATTCTGGTGGTCTTCCTTCGGGTGACTCTGTCTGCAACCTCAAGGATCTGCACTGGCTTCTCAACGTAGGTCAAGTCCTCCTGGACTTCAAGACCTTCCACTGGCAACTGCTCTTCTGGCACACGCAAGCACTTCTTCAACTGAGACACATGAAAGACATCATGCACAGCGGACAAATTCTCTGGCAGACTGAGCTGATAGGCCACTTCTCCACGCCTTGAGAGGATTTGGTACGGACCAATGTAGCGGGGTGCTAGCTTGCCTTTGATTCCGAACCTTCTGACTCCCCTGATCGGTGACACTTTCAGATAGACATAGTCTCCGACTTCAAAACTCAGCTCTCTTCTTCTTGTGTCTGCATAGCTTCGCTGCCTTGATTGCGCTATCTTCAGATTCTCCCGGACCATCTTGATGTTCTTTTCGGCTTCAAGTAGAATGTCTGGCCCAAACACCTGCTTTTCTCCAGGCTGATCCCATTGCAACGGAGTTCTGCAACTCCTTCCATAGAGCGCCTGAAACGGTGACATCTTCAAACTGGCCTGGTAACTGTTGTTATAGGAGAATTCTGCATAAGGCAATCGCTTATCCCATCCGGACTGATCTTGCAGCGCACAGGCTCTCAACATATCTTCGAGAATTTGATTGGTCCTTTCGGTCTGGCCATCTGTCTATGGATGATAAGCTGAACTGAAATTCAGATGTGTACCCAAGGCTTCATGCAACTGCTGCCAGAAATGAGAGGTGAACTGCGTTCCTCTGTCTGACACTATCTTCTTTGGCACACCATGAAGACAAACGATCCGAGACATATACAACTCTGCCAATACGGCACTGCTGTAGTTGGTCTTGACTGGTATGAAGTGGGCTGACTTGGTCAAGCGGTCCACTACTACCCAAATGGAATCGTAGCCGGCTCGAGTGCGAGGCAATCCGACTATGAAATCCATACCGATTTCATCCCATTTCCACTGAGGGATCTGCAACGGTTGCAACAATCCAGCTGGTCTCTGGTGCTCTGCCTTAATTCTTCGGCAACTATCGCACATAGCCACATGCTCTACGATTTCCCTCTTCATTCCGTACCACCAGAATTTCTTTTTCAGATCCTGATACATCTTCTCACTGCCAGGGTGAATCGAATAGGCTGTCTCATGAGCTTCCTTAAGGATCAACTCCCGAATGGATTGGACATTAGGAACGCACAATCGGTCTTTGAACCATATCACACCTTCTGCATCTTTACGAAAATCTTTGCCTTTGCCATCTAGGATCAGTCGCCGAATCTCACTGATCTTTTCATCATTCTTCTGCGTTTCTTTGATTTCCCGCTCCAGGGTAGGTTCCAACTCAACTGTGACTCCTCGCGAATTGTTCAGAAACCCGAGACTCAACCTGTCAAACTCCTTGGCCAACTCATAAGGCATCGGACGAGCGACCATCAGATTGACTTGACTCTTCCTGCTCAAAGCATCTGCCACTACGTTCGCTTTGCCTGGATGGTAATGGATCTCCAACTCATAGTCTTTGATCAGCTTTAACCATCTTCGCTGCCTCATATTCAATTCTGACTGAGTGAATATGTACTTCAGACTCTTGTGGTCTGTGTAAACATCGCATTTCTATCCATACAGATAGTGCCTCCATGTCTTCAGTGCGTGAACCACTGCTGCCAACTCTAGGTCATGGATTGGGTAATTCTTCTCATGAACCTTCAGCTGTCGGGATGAGTAAGCCACAACTCTTCCCTCTTGCATCAATACACATCCCAAACCTGTGTAACAAGCATCACAGTACACAGAGAAGGGCTTGTGCACATCAGGCAAGACTAGGACAGGCGCTATAGTCAACTTCCCTTTCAGCGCTTCGAAGGCCTCTTGACATTTCTGGGTCCACTTGAACTCAACCTTGTTGCCTAGCAACGCTGTCATTGGTTTCGCAATCTTCGAAAACCCTTCAATGAATCGCCGATAATATCCGGCCATTCCAATGAAGCTCTTGATTCCTCGAGCATCTGTTGGCGCTTTCTAGTTCAGAATGTTTGCCACTTTCTTCGGATCCACAACCAATCCTTCTTTGTTGATTATGTGACCCAAGAACAGGACTTCACTGATCCAGAACTCACACTTGCTCAACTTTGCATACAACTGGTGCTCTCGCAATCTCTGCAATACCATCCTCAAATGATCTGCATGTTTTTCTTCGCTTTGAGAATAAACCAGAATGTCATCAATGAATACCACCACGAACTTATCAAGATAATCCATGAATACGCTGTTCATCAAGTTCATGAAAAACGCTGGTGCATTGGTCAAACCAAAAGACATCACTGTGAACTCATATAACCCATACTTGGTAGTGAATGCCGTCTTCGGAATGTCCGAAGGTCGGATCCTGAGCTGATGATAACCTGACCTCAGATCAATCTTGGAGAACACACTGGCTCCTCTCAACTGGTCAAACAGATCTTCTATTCTGGGCAAAGGGTACTTGTTCTTGATCATGACTTCATTCAAAGCTCGATAATCGATACACATCCTTTTGGTGCCATCTTTCTTTTCCACGAACAAGACAGGGGCGGCCCAAGGCGAGGTGCTTGGCCGGATGTAACCTTTCTCTGACAGCTCATCAATCTGCTTCTTAAGCTCAACCAACTCTGGTCCGGATATTCTGTAAGCTCTCTTAAAGATAGGGGCGGTTCCAGGAAGAAGCTCTATGGCAAACTCAACTTTCCGCTCTGGTGGCATACCCGGTAAATCCTTTGGAAACACATCTGGAAATTCAGACACAACCTTGATACTCTCAATTGGGTCTGCTTCACTGCTATCGACAGCCATCTGATAACAACTTCCTTTCTTCAGCTCAGGCGGGACTAACTCGACCACTTCCTCTCCTAGTGGGGACACCAACTTGATTGTCCTTTGATCACAACTGATAACTGCCTGATACTTATCTAGCCAACTCATCCCTAGGATGACATCTATTCCCTGAGTACCCATTACTATAAGGTTAGCGGGAAACGCTATCCCCCTTATTTCCACACTTATATTCAAACAAATGCTATCGGCTCGAATTCTACCACCGGCTGAGTCAATTTGAATGGGGGTTGACATGGTAGTAATTGGAAGATTATGTGCTTCTACCCACGATGCAGTAATGAAAGAATGCGTTGCTCCAGTATCAAATAACACTTCTGCAATATGGGAGTCGACTGGGAACATACCTACTATCATGCCGGGGGTCTCCTGAACTGCTTCAGCCTCCAAGTGGTTCAGTCTCCCATGATTATAGCGCGGTTGAGAGCGGTTGCCTGCTCCAGGCTGAGACACATTCTGCTTTGCTGGGGCATTGGGGCCTGACTGCTGCTAGGCTGCCTTCTTCGGGCATTGCATCACCCAGTGGCCTTGCTCTCCACAGTGGAAACATGCTCTGTTTCCAACCTGAGCTGGTGTTGCCTGACTGTTCTGCTGGTTTGCTAGGGCAGGAAGACGAGGTGTCTGCTGATTCTGCCTCTGAAACTGACCTCCTGACTGATTGCTCTAACGGTTCTGGTACTGGTGCTGAGGATACTGCCTTTGGAACTGCTGCTGCTGAGGTGGACGCTGGTTTTGCCTGAACTTCTGAGGTTGATTGCCTGAGAAACGAGGACGACTGCTGCTTCCAGGCTGGGGTCCACTGATCTTGCGCTTATGATCCTCCATCTCCCTACGCTTCCTTTCTGTCATGATTGCTCTATCAATCAGGTGCTGGAATGTCGGGAAGGTATGATTCATCAGTTGGTACTGAAGAGGGTCAACCAAGCCTCTCAAGAAACGGTACTGTCGCTTGGCGTCGGTGTTGACATCTTCAGGAGCATAGCGAGACAACTGCAGAAACCTGTCTCGATACTCACTGACAGATGATGACCCTTGCTTAAGGGCCAGGAACTCCTCCTTCTTCACTGTCATCAGACCTGCAGGCACATGGTACTGACGAAAGCTACCTCTAAACTCTTCCCAGGTGATGGCATCGGGGTTGGCATGGGTGGCGAGATAAGACTCCCACCATGATTGGGCTGCTCCTCTCAACAAACGGGGACCATACAAGACTTTCTCCCTGTCATCACACTGAGCGGTATGCAACTCCCGCTCCACAGTGCGCAGCCAATCTTCAGCATCCATGGGGTCAGAAGAGTGAGCGAACGTTGGGGGATGACCTCTCATGAATTCAGCACGCTTGTCTCTGGGCATCTGAGGCATCTGAGGCTGGGGTGGTGCTTGCTGCTACTGCTGCTGCTGAATGGCGGCCAGAGTCTGACTGATGGCTTGAACCGCTTGAGTCTGCATCAGAAACATCTGCTCGATCGACATCGGGGGCGGGGGTGGCAGGTGCTGCTGCTGGGGCACCTCATCCTGCGGAGCGGCTCGCTCCTGCTGAGCACGCCTTCCTCCTCTGCGCCTGTTCTCTGACATCTGCAGAATGCAACCACACATCAGAACTGATCTGGCAAATCTTGCAGCATAAGAAAAGAGTATAGAATTCTTCAACAGCACTGAACAGATGAGCATCTTCACTGATCTCCAACACAGACCACACAACTTCTCAGATAAAGAGGAAAGTGGAATAAAAGGTTTCCCAACTATATAACTAACTCCATTAACATAATATGTAAACCAAAATGCAGGGGATACCCACACTCTGGTGACAGTCATTACAAAAATCCAAACCAAACATAGTTCATCATGACAAACATAGATGCACAGGACATAGCAAACTATCCTGTCTAACTAAGACTAACTAAAAGCGGGACTAACGCTAAGACTGTAGCTTCTACGTATATATTTTGTATTAATTACAAGATCCAACTCTAACGATCTATGGTCCTAGATTTATCTTGGTCTTGCAGTCGGGATTGCCATAAGACTGGAGTCCACGCCGAGGTGAGCGGTACGGGTGCTGAGTCCCAACGGGAGCGGGGGAACCATCATCCAGGTGACGACGTTCCGCGCGCTCAGCCCGCAGCAGGGCGATCTCAGCACGAGCCCTACTCAGCTCGTCTAATGCATGGTCCAGCTCTGTGTTTAGCACGGCGGCTAGGTTGACTGTGCTGCTCAACCTAGGATTGTCCTCACCAGCAGGTGAAACAATCACGCCTCCTGTGCTGCCAGATGGACGGCGGGGGTAATACTTCAGGTCGAGACCGTCAGCTACCCCACCGAGAACCGAGCAGTAGTGCGAAAGCGCACGCCGTGCAGCATCCTGCATGGCTGTCTCAGCTGAGTCCCGCTCAGAGATAGAATAGTGCTCTGAGCAAGCCTCCGCGCCCTGGAGACTGTTCTCCGGACGGCGCACCAAACAGGTCGCCTCCCAGCGGTCCAGGTAGACCCCGCGACTATGCTGGTAGACCACACAGCGATACTCGATGGACCAAGTACGCCGGTCAAGTGCCTGACGTAGCAGGGTGTCGAGCGCGTCGTGGAAGTGACACCCGCGAGCAGCGTCGCGAGTGATGGGTCGAGCAACCCATCCTTCCGGCTCATGGTCAGCAGGGAAGTCAGTATCGTGGCTCGGGCTGTCGTCGCCATCTCCGTCGTCTGGGTCTCCTCCAGCAGCTACTCCAGGGGCTGGGGCACCCAGTGGTGGTGCAGGGGGCGCCTCCAGGGGAAGCACAGGAGAGCAGCTCCTCACAGACTCTATCTCCTGCTGGAGCGAGAAAGAAGAGCCTTGCTGCTCCTGTCGTCGACGTTCCTGCTCCTCATGCAGGCGGTGGTGCAGTCTCTCCAAGTGGCTGGACTGTCCGGCCACGGGACGGCGAAGCGGACGCTCAGCAAGGCGGGAGGGTAAGAAGGGGATGACGGACTTTCGTGCAGTGTGTCTAAGACGAGCCATCTACAAAAGACACCGCAAGCAAAAGAGTGAGAACAGAATTAATATGACCAGCAAATAATGAATCATAAATAAATGAAGGATTAGAATAAAACATAATTTTCAGCAAGGTATAATATATAGTAGAACATAGGTTTGGTCAGTATGACCAACTTTTGAAGGGGTACCAAAGTCAAGGCAGTGACAGAGGTCTATAATCCTTAGACGACCATTCTACTCTAGGTTAGCGGTCCTACAGTCAGCACGGCTTTGATACCAGCTTATGTCACACCCGGTTTTAGAAGGTAAACCGAATGCGAACCATGTATGTGCCAGGATCAGTTATTCACGTACACAGCAGTTACATAACATGGACATCATCACACAGTGCTCAAAATAGTATTAAAAGGGGAAATAATAGTCGATTACATCATACGTCTGAGACGTCCATATAGCCCTTACAGTAAATCAAAGTGCGAAAACGAAACGTAGATAACCGCGGCCTTCACAGGCAGCCAACTGGGGGTTGCCGCTAACCCACACCTAGAACTCGTCGTAGTCTTGGAACTCCTGTAAGTCTCCTTCCACAGCTTCATCTTCGCCTGAGCCGTGGTTGCAATGCTGACAACCTGGGGGGGGGGGGGGGGGTTGGTGTGTAGAGCAAGAGTGAGTACACATCAACATACTAAGCAAGTATCCTGTTTGGCTGTAGTGGACTAGCTTTATGTGGGGGTAAGTCAAGCAGTTGCTTTTAGTTGGTCAGTTTATTATTTACTAGTAGAAAGCTAGGTTTTAGCATTAACCCAAGTTATTAACCCAAAGTGCCCTTTCCAAACGGAAAGAATACCACTTACCATCACCATAAGCATAATCATAACCATCTTCATTGTCATCTGTAAATCAAAATGTCTCTGATCAAGTACCACTAATCACTGGAGCTCTCTTGGCCGCTCATAACCGCGAGCACGGCTGATATATCAGTTTTCAAACACTCTGCAGAGGTTGTGCACTTTACCCACAAGCCGTGATTCCCTCTTGCCTCGGGCCGATCAAACCCTTAAACACTACCAAGGTGAATAGGCAGGGTCTCACTACGTAGCCTTTACAAAGATTTCCCCGGGGCTGTAGCCGCCCGTTAGGTTTCCTAAATGTACCGCACTCCTCCCCAAGGGACAAATCAACCTTGGCAGAGCGAGCCGCATACACCGAGCCCCATTGACGGCACAACGGCTAAGCGAACTACACCCCAGTTCCTCTAATTATTCAGCTAAGGGCGTCCCACTCCACCCTCATGGTTGCACTGTTTTCCCGGGCGGTCATCCATAGAACAGGTCCTTACGGAGAGGCACTCGAGAAACCGCTCGAGCCCCCTTGAAGACCACAAGTACAACATCATAATAAGAGAAGGGAAAACAGCGTATCATATATAATCTCATCATGTTCATTGATTAGAGTTTGAGCAATAGCATGAAGCTAAACAATAATAATCCGACCCAAATAGGTAAACAAGGACATGGATAACAAAATCTAGTCAATCCTTAGGTATAAATGTGTAATGCGAGAGGTGAATTAAAGAATGAATAGGACAGAGATAGGTCAAAGGACACTTGCCTCCACCAACCGACTGTTGCTTAGGGGCTTCTCCTGCGAGTTCTTCGGGCTCTTCGACCGGATCGTTCTCTATGCGATTGCAAGCATACATACATACATCCATTCAAATTAGGAAACAAACAGTACACCACACAAGGGGACAAATAAAGTAAATATGCATCAAGTATGACATTCGGTATCGCATTCGTTAAGGTTAGAAAGAAACGGGGAAAGGTCTCGCAGGGGTTAAAGCTTATGCACGAATGATTAGTTACAATTGGTTCTAACAAAAGAATTTAGTTATATGCACTAATGGAAACCTAGTCATTTTTAGTTGATCAACATTGAACTGGATAAACAATTGATTATATGAATTAACTAGCGTAACGGAATTCTAAATTAAGTTTTCTTATTTCATTAACATGAATGATGATTAGCTTGTCCAAAACAAAATAAATAACAATGATGAAAGAAAATAAAATAAAATAAAATAAAATAAAATAATAAAAAAGGGGGGGCGGTTGAACCGGCCGGGGGGGCGGTTGAACCGGCCAGGGGCAGGGGCGGCTGGGCAGGGCGCGGGCGCGGGGCGGTCGAGCTGGGGCGGCTGGGCCGCGGGCAGGGGCGGCCGAGCGGCGGTGCGGGCGGCCGAGCCGGGCGGGCACAGGGGCGGCCGAGCCGGGCGGCTGGGTGCGCGGGCAGGGGCGGTTGGGTCGGGCGGCGGCCTGACCGGGGAGAGGGAGGGGAGGGGAGAGGGAAGGGAGAGGGGAGGGCTCACCGGGGACGGGGACGGGGACGGGGCGGCCGGGCGGCGGTGCGGCCGAGCTGCAGGGGGCGGCGGCTAGGGCAGGGGGCGGCGGCTAGAGAGAAAATGGGAGAAAGGGAGGGAGAGAGAGGGATTTGGGGGAAAGAGGGAGGGGCGGCTGGGCCAGCTGGGCCCAAAGGGGGCGCGCGGGGGGGGGGGCGGCTGGGCCGGCCAGGGGCGGCTGGGTCGGCCGGGGCGGCCCACGGCGCGGGAGAGAGAAAAAGGGAGGAGAGAGAGAAGGAAGGAAAAAAAAAGAAAAAGAAAAAAAGGTTTTCTCCTTTTCGAAATCCGTTTTTCCTGGATGAATGCACTTACATTTTTAAGCAATCGAAAGAATGCATGGTTCGGCATGATGCATCAAACAACATAAAGTATTTTAAGGTTTTGCTTTATGCGGGAATTCCAAGCCAAACCCCGCTAAAACTTTGGAAAAGGTCAAGGTTTAGCGAGAGAATGAGAAAAGAAAAGAGTAACGCCTGAATTTGGTGAGAGAAAAGAAGAAAAAATTCTACCCCCAAATTCAGGGCGTTACAATCTACATCAAATATCCAGTTCGAATCATTATATCCTTCAAGTACTACATGCTAACCAGAATAGTGAATTTCATAGGTCATTATACTGTGCAAATAGCGCATAACCCACTCAAGAGCATGCCAATGATCAGTCTCGGGGTTTGACATGAACCTACTCAATTTGCTGATAGCAAACGAGATATCGGGCCTTGTTGCACTAGCAAGATACACAAGTGAACCAATGATCTGTGAATATCTCAATTGGTCTAAGCCAATTCTCTTGTTCTTTCGCAGTGTAACACTGGGATCGTATGGTGTTGGA
This sequence comes from Zea luxurians, assembly GCA_029449295.1. Classification (NCBI taxonomy): domain Eukaryota; kingdom Viridiplantae; phylum Streptophyta; class Magnoliopsida; order Poales; family Poaceae; genus Zea; species Zea luxurians. The sequence continues at coordinate 16,197,266 of JAOPSE010000012.1, forward strand.
GAAGATTTGCAATCAGAGAAGCCAAATCGCTTCAAAAACCTTTTCAACATAGTGAGATTGCGATAGAGTAATCCCACCTTGTTTAGAATCACATCATCTTCTCCTAGGTCTTTCATATCATAACTCTTTGATAGAAAAAACATGACTTCATTGATCACATCAATGTTTCTGCCAAATATCAATATATCATCAACATATTGGCACAATATAACTCTTTTGTCCCCACCATAATGATAATACACACACATGTCTGCCTCATTAATGGCAAAGCCTACAGACGTTAGAGTCATGTCAAACTTCTCATGCCACAGCTTTGGTGCTTGCTTCAGGCCATACAAAGATTTTAATAACTTGCACACCTTGCTCTCTTGATCCTTTACTACAAATCCATCAGGTTGTTCCATATAGATTTCCTCGTCTAGCTCTCCATTAAGAAAACTCGTCTTCACATCCATCTGATGGATAAGAAGAACATACGAGACAACCAAGGAAAGTAGTACTTGAATAGTAGTCATTCTAGCAATAGGTGAGTAAGTATCAAAAAAGTCTTCACCTTCTTTATGAGTATAGCCTTTAGCCACAAACCTAGCCTTGTACTTCTAAATTGTACCATCAAGCTTGAGCTTCTTTTTAAACACCCACTTACAACCCACAGGTTTGCAGATATAGGGTCCATTGTTGACCTCTTATGTATCATTTGAAAGAATTGAGTCTATCTCATTCTAAACTGCTTCTTTCCAATCACTTCCGTAATGGTAGTAGGAGTGTTGTGCACAAGGTACACAATGAAATCGTCACCAAAGGATTTGTCAACCCTCTATCTCTTGCTCTTTCTAGGAGCATCAATGTCATCCTCCTCAAGGACGATCTCATGGGGTTATTCAAAAATATCAGCTGGTGTATCATGTGGAGTTATCTCAAAGTGTATCTAGAATTGCTATGAATGTCTTTCATTGGAAATATGTGTTCAAAGAAAGTAGCATCACATGATTCCATAATAGTATCTACATACAAATCAAGAACTTAAGATTTAACTAATAAAAATCTATAAGCTATGCTACACGAAGCATATCCAAGAAAGACACAATCCACTATCCTTGGTCCAAGCTTGTGCTTTTTATTAATTGGTACATTGACTTTCACCATGCACACCCAAGTGCACAAGTATGAAAGTGATGGTTTTCTCCCAACCCACTTCTCATAAGGGGTTTTCTCATCTTTCCCATAGGAATTCTATTCAGAACATGAAATGAAGTTAGAACTGCCTCCCTGTATCATGCCTTAGATAAACCGTATGTGTCTAACATGGCATTCACCAAGTCAGTCAATGTACGGTTTTTCGTCTCAGCAATCCCATTTGATTTGGGTGAATAGGGAGGTGTCCACTCATTAATAATGCCATGTTCTGCACAGAAACCATCAAAGACTTTGGGAAAGTATTCACCACCACAATCTGACCTAAGATGTTTGATCTTTATTTCTAGTTGGTTTTCAACTTCAACCTTATAGATTTTAAAGTAGTCTAAAGCCCCATCTTTAGTTTTTAGCAAGTATACATAGCAAAATCTAGATACATCATTAATCAATGTCATGAAGTATCTCTTACTACCTTTTGTTAACACACCATTCATCTCGAAAAGATCAGAATGTATGAGTTCTAGAGGTGCCAGGTGTCTCTCCTCAGCAGCCTTGTGAGGCTTTCGAGGTCGCTTCGACTGCATACAATTATGGCACTTAGAACCTTTGACTGTGGTGATATTCGGAATTAAACTCATGGTGGAAAGCCGAGATATAGATCCAAAATTAATTTGACACAAACGAGAATGCCAAATACTCGCAAGATCAACAACATTAGTGCAAATATGGTTCACAGACTTATTATTGAAATGTAAAGAGAAAAGTGGAACAAGCCTCCACAGTCATAGCCTTTACCAATAAGTTGTCTAGACTTAGACACTACTACTTTATTGGACTCCAAAACTACCATGAACCCATTTCTACATAGAAGGGTACCGCTAACGAGATTCTTATTCATAGAAGGGATATGGTGCATGTTCCTCAGCTGCACGATCTTCCCTGAAGTAAACTTTAGGTCCACTGTGACTGTTGGGGGCCTTCGTCTTCCGAAGGTTCTCAAAAACATGGACTAACAATTGGTCATCAGTATATTTGTAAAGCATTGCAGGAGCTTCGGAATCAAACTACCTTCAGTATAAAATGATGGAAGAGTAACGAAGGTAGCTTCGTCATAACAACAATGGAAAGGTAGTGCAAGGAGAAGGTGTCATCATGAACAGCAAAGGCAAAAGACAATGTTATCCCTATGCCATTTGTAAATCTTGTATGTAATTCTTAAGTGTGTGAGTATAAATTCATATGGAGCTGTACGATTCCCTATAAATAGATGAACAGTGTCCCGCATAAAGTACCTTTTGGCGGATTGGGCGATCACTGTGTAATTCTCTCTGCGACACCTTTATTGTAATTTTCTCTGAAGAGCCAAAGGTACAATTATAAAGTCACTTTATAAAAAGGAGAACATGTTATTGATATATCTTAATTGAGTTCTCATGTTTAAATCCTATTTATACTTCTTGCGTATTCATTTAGTCACATTAATAAACCATAATTTATTCACTTAACAATTAACCTTCGTCCCCAAAGGAATCATCTCGAAGGGATGATTCTTTCGTGACGAATGTTATCTATCTTTTTAATATTGTGTTGCCTTGTTTTTGGTTATGTATAGCAATCGAAAACGAGTGAACAACATTGGCGCCCACCTCCGGTGAACTCAACGACCACCTTCGTCATGCTGCCGAAGAAGACAACGGTGCCAGTGGTTGTTCTTGCTCCCCTGGACACCAATCAAGATGGGATCCTTCTAAGGGAGGCCCGAAGCCAGAAGAGGAAGGCCACTAGCCCAACTCCACAAGATGAAGAGCTAGACCAAGAGATCAGCAACTTGGAAGCTATACATCAACAGGTGGAAAAGAGAAGGGAGAAGATGCTTTGGTTGGCTGAGCTCCAAAAGAAGATTGGCGAAGCAGCCGAGGAAATGAGACATATCACACATGATACTGAGAGCACCTAGAGGGGGGGGGTGAATAGGTGATCCTGTAAAAACTTAAAACTTATAGCCACAAAACTTGGTTAAGTGTTAGAGAGATAATACCAAGTGACTATAAGGCGAGCTCTTGCGAATCACAACAATCACACAAAAAGCAATCACAAGAGACACGCGAGTTATCCCGTGGTTCGACAAGTACAACACTTGTCTACCTCCACATTGTGGCGTCCCAATGGACGAGGGTTTCACTCAACCCCTTTCAAGTGATCCAATGATCAACTTGAATATCATGGTGTTTTTCTTTCTTTCACTATATCCCGTTTGCGAGGAATCTCCACAACTTGGAGCCTCTCGCCCTTACAATTGATGATCACAAAGAAGCACGGATGTAAGGGAGGGAAGAGCAACACACACAAGACTCAAAGCAAGAGCACAAACACGCACACTAGCCACAACTTAAGCTCACAACACAACACGAGAAGTTCTCTACTCAAATAGAGCTCAAGTCACTATGACAAAGAATCAAATGCGCGAGAATGAAGTCTTGGTGCTTAGAGATGATCAAAGAATGCTTGTTATTCTCCTCCATGCGCCTAGGGGTCCCTTTTATAGCCCCAAGGCAGCTAGGAGCCGTTGGAGGCATTCCAGGAAGGCAATTCTTGCCTTCTGTCGGGTGACGCACCGGACAGTCCGGTGCACCACCGGACATCCACTGTTCACTATCCGGTGTGGATCTCCTTCCTAAATTGGCGCAGCCGACTGTTGCAGACTTAGAGCCGTTGGCGCACCGGACACTGTCCGGTGCACACCGGACACTGTCCGGTGCTCCCATCAGACTGTTGGCTCGGCCACGTGTCACGCGCGGATTGCGCGGCCGACCGTTGGCTCATCGGACAGTCCGGTGAATTTTAGTCGTACGCCGCCGACGAATTCCCGAGAGCGGCCAGTTGACCAGACGCCATCCTGGCGCACCGGACACTATCCGGTGCACCACCGGACAGTCTGGTGCACCCAGACTGCGCAGAGTCTTGGCTGTTCTAGCCAAGTCTTTTTCCTTTTTTATTTTCCCTGATTCTAGCACTTAGACAAATATGTTAGGGCACAAAAACCGATGTACTAAGTCTAGAATCATACCTTTGTGTTGATTTGCACTTCATCCACCATTTGGCACTTATTAATACTTAAGGCAATTGTGTTGGACACTCAATCACCAAAATACTTTAGAAATGGCCCAAGGGGACATTTCCCTTTCAATCTCCCCCTTTTTGGTGATTTATGCCAACACATCAAAAAGCAACAAATAGAAGTGCAACATCAATGCAATTAAGAACAAGAATTGTTTTTGATTCAAATTTGGCATATTTGGATCATTCTTTGCCACCACTTGGTTTGTTTTCAAAATCAAACTCAATTTCCTATCTCTAAGTCAAACACACTTGTTTAGGCATAAAGAGAGGTACTTCATGAGAAAATTTGATCAAGAGCCAAAATCTCCCCCTTTTTCCCATAATCCTATATTCTCCCCACAAGAGGCCAAATTTTGCACATAAGAGTATTTTGACAAAACAAAAGTTCTAACTCTACTATTTTCAAAATTCTCAAGTGGTAGCTGATCCATTTGCTTTGGCCTTAATTTCTCCCCCTTTGGCATTAAGCACCAAAACGGGATCATTATTGGCCCTTAAACCCCATTGCCTCACCAAAATCTTCAATTAAGAGTAAAAAGGCAATAAGAGCACGAAGATGAACTTGGAGTAAATTACCCTCTCATCGGAGTGCAGTGGAAGTCTTGCATGGTCCAAGTTCACCTTTTCCCTTTCAATCACCTTTGAGACTAAATTAGGAGAACTCAAGCACACGGTTAGTCTCAAAGGGTCAAGTTGTAGCATTTCTCCCCCTAAATATGTGCACCATTTACACATGGACTTGTGAGGTCCGGGGATTCCTTGCACAACTTGAGCACCATAAATAGCAATAAAATGCATAAAGGAACATGATCAAATGCATAAAACACATGTATGCTCTAGATCAATCCAAGTTACGCGAATCTAAGACATTTAGCTCACTGCGCAACCTGCAAAAGGTCTTCTCATCTAGAGGCTTGGTAAAGATATCGGCTAGCTCGTTCTCGGTGCTAACATAAAACACTTTGATATCTCCCTTTTGCTGGTGGTCTCTCAAAAAGTGATGCCGGATGTCTATGTGCTTTGTGCGGCTGTGTTCAACAGGATTGTCCGCCATGCGGATTGCACTCTCATTGTCACATAGGAGTGAAACTTTGCTCAGATTGTAGCCAAAGTCCTAGAGGGTTTGCCTCATCCAAAGTAGTTGCGCGCAACACTGTCCTGCGGCAACATACTCGGCCTCAGCGGTGGATAGGGCAACAGAAGTTTGTTTCTTAGAACTCCAAGACACCAGGGACCTTCCTAGGAATTGGCACATCCCTGATGTACTCTTCCTGTCGACCTTACATCCAGCATAATCGGAGTCTGAATATCCAATTAAGTCAAAGGTAGACCCCTTTGGATACCAGATCCCGAAGCAAGGCGTAGCAACTAAATATCTAAGAATTCGCTTAACAGCCACTAGGTGACACTCCCTTGAGTCGGATTGAAATCTAGCACACATGCATACGCTAAGCATAATATCCTGTCTACTAGCACATAAATAAAGTAAAGACCCTATCATAGACCGGTATGCCTTTTGATCAACGGACTTACGTCCTTTGTTGAGGTCAACATGTCCGTCGGTTCCCATTGGAGTCTTTGCGGGCTTGGCGTCCTTCATCCCAAACCGCTTGAGCAAGTCTTGCGTATACTTCGTTTGAGAGATGAAGGTGTCGTCCTTGAGTTGCTTCACTTGGAACCCAAGGAAGTAGTTCAACTCGCCCAACATCGACATCTCGAATTTCTGAGTCATCACCCTGCTAAACTCTTCACAAGACTTTTGGTTAGTAGAACCAAATATTATGTCATCGACATAAATTTGGCACACAAATAGATCACAATCACAAGTCTTAGTGAAAAGAGTTGGATCGGCTTTCCCAACCTTGAAAGCATTAGCAATTAAAAAGTCTCTAAGGCATTCATACCATGCTCTTGGGGCTTGCTTAAGTCCATAGAGCGTCTTAGAGAGCTTACACACATGGTCGGGGTACCGTTCATCCTCAAAGCCAGGGGGTTGCTCCACGTACACCTCCTCCTTGATTGGCCTGTTGAGGAAAGCGCTCTTCACATCCATTTGGAACAACCTGAAAGAATGGTGAGTGGCATAGGCTAACAAAATACGAATCGACTCTAGCCTAGCCATAGGAGCAAAAGTCTCCTCAAAGTCCAAACCTGTGACTTGGGCATAACCTTTTGCCACAAGTCGAGCCTTGTTCCTTGTCACCACCCCGTGCTCGTCCTGTTTGTTGCGGAACACCCACTTGGTTCCCACAACGTTTTGCTTGGGACGTGGCACCAGTGTCCAAACTTCATTTCGCTTGAAGTTGTTGAGCTCTTCTTGCATGGCCAACACCCAGTCCGGATCTAGCAAGGCCTCTTCTACCCTGAAAGTCTCAATAGAAGAGACAAAAGAGTAATGCTCACAAAAATTAGCTAATCTAGAGCGAGTGGTTACTCCCTTGCTTATGTCACCCAAAATCTGGTCGACGGGATGATTCCTTTGAATTGTCGCTCGAACTTGAGTTGGAGGGGCCTGTGGTACTTCTTCCTCCTCATCTTGGACATCCTGTGCTCCCCTTGATCACACGCCTCTTCTTGAGGGACCTGTTCATCATCTTGAATTGGGGAATGCACCATCGTTGAGGAAGAAGGTTGATCTTGCTCCTTGTGTTCCTGTGGTCGCACATCTCCAATAGCCATGGTGCGTATTGCGTCCGTTGGAACATCATCCTCATCTACATCATCAAGATCAACTTGCTCTCTCGGAGAGCCATTAGTTTCATCAAATACAACATCGCTAGAGACTTCAACCAAACCCGATGATTTGTCGAAGACTCTATACGCCTTTGTATTTGAGTCATAACCTAACAAAAACCCTTCTACAGCTTTGGGAGCAAATTTTGAATTCCTACCTTTCTTCACTAGAATGTAGCATTTACTCCCAAAAACTCAAAAATATGGGACATTGGGTTTGTTACCGGTTAGGAGTTCATACGACGTCTTCTTGAGGAGGCGATGAAGGTAGACCTGGTTTATGGCGTGGCAAGCTGTGTTCACAGCTTCCGACCAAAACCGCTCGGGCGTCTTGAATTCTCCAAGCATCGTCCTCGCCATGTCTATGAGCGTCCTATTCTTCCTCTCTACCACACCATTTTGCTGTGGTGTGTAGGGAGCGGAGAACTCGTGCTTGATTCCTTCCTCCTCAAGGTACTCCTCCACTTGAAGGTTCTTGAACTCGGACCCGTTGTCGCTTCTAATCTTTTTCACCTTGAGCTCAAATTCGTTTTGACGTTGCCTTAGAAAGTGCTTGAGGGTCCCTTGGGTTTCTGATTTATCCTGCAAAAAGAATACCCAAGTGAAGCGGGAAAAATCATCAACAATAACAAGACCATACTTACTTCCCCCGATGCTGAGGTAGGCGACGGGTCCGAAGAGGTCCATGTGAAGTAGCTCCAAAGGTCTTGATGTGGTCATCACATTCTTGCTATGATGAGAGCTTCCCACCTGTTTACCTGCTTGACAAGCTGCACAAGGTCTATCTTTTTCGAAAGTTACATTTGTTAGACCTAACACATGTTCTCCCTTTAGAAGTTTGTGAAGGTTCTTCATCCCCACATGTGCTAGACGGCGATGCCATAGCCAGCCCATGCTAGTCTTAGTGATTAAGCATGCATCTAGATCAGCCTCCTCCTTCGAAAAATCAACTAAATAGAGTTTGTCGTCTAGTACACCCTTAAAAGCTAATGAACCATCACTCCTTCTAAAGACAGACACATCTACATTTGTAAATAAGAAATTGTAACCCATATTACATAATTGACTAACGGACAACAAGTTATACTCGAGCGATTCAACTAAAAACACATTAGATATGGAATGCTTGGATGAAATAGCTATCTTTCCTAGTCTTTTAACCTTGCCTTGATTCCCGTCACCGAATATGATTGAATCTTGGGAATCTTTGTTCTTGACGTAGGAGGTGAACATCTTCTTCTCCCCCGTCATGTGGTTTGTGCATCCGCTGTCGATAATCCAGCTTGAGCCCCCGAATGCATAAACCTGCAAGGCAAATTAGGCTTGGGTTTTAGGTACCCAACTCTTGTTGGGTCCTACAAGGTTAGTTACAATAGCCTTAGAGACCCAAATGCAAGTTTTATCTCCCTTGCATTTTGCCCCCAATTTCCTAGCAACCACTTTCTTATTTTTACATGAAAGTACAAAATCAGTGTTGTAGGCATGAAAAACAGTACATATTTATTTTGCATTTTCTTAGGTACATGATGAACAACATTGTTTCTAGGCATATTTCTACTATGCATAAAAGAAGAACTTGAACCAATCATGACATGTGAATCATAAGCATTATAACTCCTATTATGATGAGCATTCCTAGAAAGTTTTCTATCATAAATAAATGCATGATTCTTTTGACTACTACTAGCCATAGGAGCCTTCCCTTTTTCCTTGTTGAAAATGGGAGCCCTTTGGCTTGTTAAGTTCTTGGCTTCCCTCTTAAAGCGAAGCCCATCCTTAATTGAGGGGTGTCTACCAACAATGTAGGCATCCCTAGCAAATTTTAGTTTATCAAAATCACTTTTGCAAGTCTTAAGTTGAGCATTAAGACTTGCTACTTCATCATTTAATTTAGAAATAGAAATTAAATGTTCATCACAAGCATCAACATTAAAATTCTTGCATCTTTTGCAAATTACAACATGATCTACACAAGGACTAGATTTATTAACTACCTCTAGCTTAGTATTTAAATCATCATTCAAAATGTTCAAGCTAGAAATAGATTCATTGCAAATAGATAATTCAGAAGATAGTAATTCATTCCTTTTAATCTCTAAGGCAAGAGACTTTTGAATACTAACAAATTTGTCATGTTCCTCATACAAGATGTCCTCTTGCCTCTCTAGCAGTCTATCTTTTTCATTCAATGCATCAATCAGCTCATTAATCTTTTCTACCTTAGCTCTATCTAATTCTTTGAACAAGCTAGTGTAGTCTACTTCATCATCACTAGAGTCCTCATCACTAGAAGTAGAGTACTTGGGAGTTTCTCGAGCGTTTACCTTCTTCTCCTTTGCCATTAGGCAAGTGTGGCGCTCGTTGGGGAAGAGCGACAATTTGTTGAAGGCCGTGGCGGTGAGTCCTTCGTCGTCGGAGTCGGACGAAGAACAATCCGAGTCCCACTCTTTGCCAAGGTGTGCCTCGCCCTTAGCCTTCTTGTAAACCTTCTTGTTCTCTCTCTTCCCATGTCTTTTGTCTCCCGCTTTCTTTTTCGCTTCGTCATCGTCTTTTTGGAAAGAGGAAGACTTGTCGCTGTCGTAGTAGACTATCTTCTTGATACGCCTCTTCTTCTTCCTGTCCTTCTTCTTGTGACTCAAGCCAGAGTCAGTGGGCTTATCGTCTCTTGGCTCGTTGAAGACGGATTCCTTCTCCTTATCGTTGACCACCATCCCCTTTCCCTTAGGATCCATCTCTTCGGGCGATTAGTCCCTTTCGTGAAGAGAACGGCTCCGATACCAATTGAGAGCACCTAGAGGGGGGTGAATAGGTGATCCTGTAAAAACTTAAAACTTATAGCCACAAAACTTGGTTAAGTGTTAGAGAGATAATACCAAGTGACTATAAGGCGAGCTCTTGCGAATCACAACAATCACACAAAAAGCAATCACAAGAGACACGCGAGTTATCCCGTGGTTCAACAAGTACAACACTTGTCTACCTCCACGTTGTGGCGTCCCAATGGACGAGGGTTGCACTCAAGCCCTTTCAAGTGATCCAATGATCAACTTGAATACCATGGTGTTTTTCTTTCTTTCACTATATCCCGTTTGCGAGGAATCTCCACAACTTGGAGCCTCTCGCCCTTACAATTGATGATCACAAAGAAGCACGGATGTAAGGGAGGGAAGAGCAACACACACAAGACTCAAAGCAAGAGCACAAACACGCACACTAGCCACAACTTAAGCTCACAACACAACGCGAGAAGTTCTCTACTCAAATAGAGCTCAAGTCACTATCACAAAGAATCAAATGCGCGAGAATGAAGTCTTGGTGCTTAGAGGTGATCAAAGAATGCTTGTTATTCTCCTCCATGCGCCTAGGGGTCCCTTTTATAGCCCCAAGGCAGCTAGGAGCCGCTGGAGGCATTCCAGGAAGGCAATTCTTGCCTTCTATCGGGTGGCACACTGGACAGTCCGGTGCACCACCGGACATCCACTGTTCACTGTCCGGTGCGGATCTCCTTCCTAAATTGGCGCAGGAGACCGTTGCAGACTTGGAGCCATTGGCGCACCGGACACTGTCCAGTGCACACCGGACAGTCCGGTGCTCCCATCAGACCGTTGGCTCGGCCATGCGTCACGCGCGGATTGCGCGGCCGACCGTTGGCGCGGCCGACCGTTGGCTCATCGGACAGTCCGGTGCACCACCGGACAGTCCGGTGATTTTAGCCGTACGCCGCCGATGAATTCCGAGAGCGGCCAGTTGACCAGACGCCAGCCTGGCGCACCGGACACTGTCCGGTGCACCACCGGACAGTCCGGTGCACCCAGACTGCGCAGAGTCTTGGCTGCTCCAGCCAAGTCTTTTTTCTTTTGTATTTTCTCTGATTCTAGCACTTAGACAAATATGTTAGGGCACAAAAACCAATGTACTAAGTCTAGAATCATACCTTTGTGTTGATTTGCACTTCATCCACCATTTGGCACTTATTAATACTTAAGGCAATTGTGTTGGACACTCAATCACCAAAATACTTTAGAAATGGCCCAAGGGCACATTTCCCTTTCAGATACTGAGCAAGGACATAAACCACAACAAAGAGACCTTCGCCAGGAGGGCCCCAGCCATGATGATATGTGGTATGATGATTTTCACCATGATAACATTGCTTTTGATGATGCTTCTCCTCTAGCCATAGAGTTGCAGGCTGTCCCATGGCCACCTTCGTACAAGCCACCCCAGCTACCCATGTACGATGGCCACTCAGACCCGAAGCAATTTCTGACGAGTTAAGAAGCGACCATATCATCATATGGTGGCAACACGGCTGTCATGGCAAAATCTTTTGTCATGGCAGTGATGAGTGTTGCTCAAACTTGGTATTCCTCTCTCAGGCCAGGAACAATTACATCATGGCAGAAATTGAAAGACATGCTGGTCACTAGCTTTCAAGGATTTCAGATGAAGCCAGTAACTGCTCAAGCTTTGTTCCAATGCACACAGGATCATTAAGAATATTTGCAGGCATATATCCGAAGGTTCTTGCGCCTCAGAGCCTAGGTGCCGATGGTGTCAAATGAAATTGTTATTGAAGTCATGATCAAAGGACTTCGCCCAGGTCCAACGGCACAATATTTTGCCAGGAAGCCTCCTCATACCCTAGAAAAACTTCTCCAAAAAATGGATGAGTACATAAGAGATGATAATGATTTCCGACAAAGAAGGGAGGAAGCCTACAAGTACTCTAAGATGACCAGGGGCTTCAGGGGAAGGCTTCCTCCAAGGCATGTCAAAACAATCCACAATCGTAGTCAAAGCGAAGATAGAAACAATCATAATCAAGGGCAGCAGCACAACTCCCAGTCAACAGGGGCGCAACAGAACTCCTTCAGACCGCCAGCCCCAAGAGGCAGAGGAGGACGAAGCTTCGAAGGGAGATATAGTTCTCAACCAAGAAGACTATTCTGCCTATTCTGTGGAGACGACAAGGGGCATACAACACAAACCTGTCAAGTTACGATTCAAAAGCAGAAAGAAATAGCTGAGACCGAAGCACGCCAGAACCAACCAAAGCAAGTTCTTCACACTACTTCGTGCTACTCCCCATACATTCCAGAGTACGTGGGTAACCAACAGCCATTCTCACAACCTACAGCTTCGGTTGCTTTGGCAAGTCACTCTCCAGCTAGGTGGGTCTTGCCACAACCACCTGCATTGGTTCCAACTTCATCTCATAAACAGCAGCCTTAGGGGCAGTGTCAAGTTCAACAGCAGCGTGATACAAGAGAGGAATCCGAAGCTCGAATTGTTAACAGTACTGTTCCAGAATCCAGGCATATTTACTGAAGCAATAGAGGGGCTGTATCAAGAACTTGTTACACATTTATTGTAATTTTAGTTTCTTTTGCTTTATATTCTTGGCTTAAAAACAATTTGAGAAGGTGTAACCTTCATCACTTTGTAATAAACCTGCGATTACACCATCGAGTGTAACAACAAAGTCGAAGAAGCTCTAAAGTCGTTCCTACTGGGATGCAGAGCTAAAATACCACCTAATAAAGGTGAAGAAACTCCAAAGGCGTTCATAAGGTGATGCAGAGCTAAGCTCCAAAGTCGTTCCTAAGGGGATACAGAGCTAAAATGCCACCTAAAAAGGTGAAGAAGCTCCAAAGTCGTTCCTAAAATGCCACATAGAAAAGGTGAAAAGACTCCAAAGTCGTTCCTAAGGGGATGCAGAGTCTTATTATGATATGTTTTCTATCATCATTTTTACTCAAAACATCTTTTGCATTATATAATCGCATCATTTTGCATCATATCATCGTATCATTTTGCATCATAACATCATGCATCATTTCACATCATCCATAAAGAGAGAAGAAGGGAAATTGCTCCTTCATTCACAAATGCGGCCGAGCTGCGAAGCTAAATACGTGTTTGCTAAGAAATTATGGACTAAAGCAGGACAAAGGAAAAAATGCTATATCTTCAATAATTGTTATCCTTAAACAAGACAAACAAGGGGCCAATGATTTTACTTCGTCAACAGTATTCTTTATGAATTTTCAAGACCTTTGGCAAAAAAGGATTTTCTTTATGAAGCATGAAAAGAAGGGAAGGTATTTTTTTGCCTTTGGCTCAAAAATGGTACGCACGTTAATTTCACGCTACACAAAGAAATATAGTATACGATGTAATTACACACGTCACACAATTGTTTTTATATAAAAGCAACACACGAACTTTAAAATATTTTTACATATCTTATACACACAATTTAATCATCTTTCTTCAAAACTTTCTCCACAGCTTTATTTAGTAGTTTATCAACAACTTCGTTTATTGCTGTGTTTACCACCTTGAATTCATCAAGGATTCCACTTAGAGCTAGATTAGCTTTAGGATCATACGGTTCTGGGGAGAGAAAGTTCGGCTACAAAAAAATGTAGTTTTGTTAAATACGAAGCTGGAACATTTACAAAGCTAGAGCGAGACACAAACATACCTATACGTCTTTCTCACTCTACAGCTTCTTCAACTCTCCTCGCTTCCTCTGAAGCTCGATGGGTCTCTTCTTCATTTTGTCTGATAGCTTTGTCTGCTATCCCCCTTCCGTCGTTCATCCACACTTCAGAGTAAAATTTCCCGCCAAGGGTAGTAGCTTCAGCTGAAGGTTCCTTAATATCATTCGCTGAAACTAAAAATTCTAGCTGAATTATAGCCTTGGCATGTTCACATCCAGCTTTTTCAAGTATCGACACGGCCCCTCGGCCACCAACACAAGCACAGAAATCCCCTTTGCCAGTAAGGATTTCATCAAAAGCTTCAACTTCACCTTCGATCCATTTAATTACACCTTCGGGATCACTGCAGATAAAATTTTGTTCCGTTGAGAATGCACCAACTTTAGCAAAAGTACTCTTCAGCTTGTTAGAACATTACATAGCAACAGAAAAACATTCTTCCTTTGCTTGACGAAGCTCTTCAATATTCTTTTGAACTCTATTTCGCTAAGTCTTGGATATTTCATGTTTCTCTTTTTCAACTTCAATATTCTCGTTAACTTCGTCAAGCTTCTTTTCTAGTCTTAAAAGTTCAGACTTGTGAAGCTCCACTTGAGCAGATAAGGCATATTCCAAGTGTCCCAAGTGGCACTCGGCAAAGATGGATTCTTTACTGAGTGCTGCCTGGACGACACTCGGCAAAGATAACTTATTTGCCGAGTGTCACCAGGGACACTCGGCAAAGCCGCCGTCTCCGTCACCCGGCGCCGTAACGGCCGCTTTTCTTTGCCGAGTGCCCGAGAAAAAGCACTCAACAAAGAAGGCTTTGCCGATGCACTGTTTGCCGAGCCTTCTTTGCCGAGTGTTTTTAAGGCTTTGCCGAGTGCTTTAGGCACTCGGCAAAGCGATTGATTCCGGTAGTGAATAGGCCACTCTAAAATCTAAAGGACAGTTTAAAACAGTCATACAACATCTACTAGCGCACTAACATTCACTAACCTACAAACTTTATGAAACAACACATAAACGTCGTCATGTGCGTCTTTAAGTTGTCTCCTCCTTACCTTCAAATCTTCAGTACATGCTTCAAAAGAGTGATGAATGACCTGTACAGCTTAGAACCCTGAGCTTCTTCTGACTCATCTTCTTTTGACATGAAAGGAAAGCTGAGAACTAGAAAGAGGGCAAGCAGCCTAGCATGGCGGAAGAGAATCACTCACTTAGCCAGAAGGCCTGCCACCATCCACATTCCATCCACACCATGAGGGAGGTCTCCCAAGAAGATGGACCAAATAATGGAGATAGGCAAGCCATTCTTGGCTAAGGGAGATAGGCTCCTCATCTCCATGTAAGGCTCACTCCGGCCCCTCTGCACTTTTGTTGCGTTGTTCGCCCATGTGCTTCAGGCAAGCATTGAGCTCTGGTATTTATAGTGCTAGCTAGGCTGCTGCCCTGTTGCAATTTGCTTCGTATGGCATTGACCTCTCCCTCGGTTTAGAATATATTCTACAGCAAACAGGCGGTCTTTTCAAGAAAGGTAAATCCTAGCTTTAGCCAAATCAGTTTTGAGCGGATAAGTATGGGTGTTGGAGGCTGCGATTTGTCAATGCACACTAGCCACTTGAATATTGTTAATACTTTAATGACAAAAAAGGCTCTTCCAATCGGTACATGATTTTATGTCACCACCAGCAGTACCATGATTATTAGGTTTGTGTTTACTACTTCATCCATATGGTTTGTTTTGGTTCAGTTCTAAGTTAAACTTAACTAATTTCGACCATGTTTGTAGATAATAAATACCATAGATATCATGCATATAGCATCTACAACTTCAAATAGACGCTCATATTTCACGGACAACTTAACAAAACTAATTTGATGTCATGCATGTTCGTGCACTTTTTTATAAACTTAATCGGAAGTAGAAAAGTTTAACTAAGGACAAAAAATGCAAAGTGGGCTATAATTTAGGATGGAGGATAAATCCATTCTAAATTGCCAATGTTTAACTTCCCGAAGTAGTTGCCAATGTTTTTTTAGAAACATGTGATGAATAGTGAAAGGATCCATGGTTTCCATGAAGATAAATCCACAAAACAAAAATATAATATGACGGTCTCAGAAGATCATGACATCATATTATCGAATTTCACCTGATACACAGTTCATACATAGTAAACACCTGCCTTAGAAAGGTACAAATAGAGAGGTTTAACCATAATTATTACATCACTACATTGGTGAAATCACACATATATCCAAACAACACTAGAGTAATGAAGACCATATCTCCACAAGCAAACTCGAGCAGTCGAGCGTAGGGCAAGATCCTCTAATCCTCCTATCCATCCACGATTTAGTCTTACTTGGGATTGTCACCTAATAAACAACTTTTAGTTTGATTTATATTGTCCACAGTTTCTCATCAAATCCTTTGCTTGCTAGGTGGTCATTGGTATGCAAGGGTAAGAAAAAAAAACCACGTAGTCGACTATGGTTTTCCTATGTATATCTCAGTATCAAGATATATATAAGTCCTCAAGGTATCATCCCATCTATCCATCCACCCCATCCCATACCTACATAATCACACCACACTCTTATAATTTACCATCATGCTCTCTAGTCGACAAGGATGACTCCTTATCATCCTTGCCTCAATGGCCTTGGGTCGAATCCATATCTAACCCAAGGGTAGACACTCCCTAGTCAAATTGAAGCGAAAAACATAGGAAAGGCCCACAATCACCATGGACATTGTATAGATCGATCAATTATATAGAGCATTTACACATGCACCCATAAGATCACCATCACTGGCACAACCCTCCTTCCTAGGCTGATATCGAGCTGCCACCTAATCGGTATGATACAACCCTACAACTCAATCCTAAGTCATCCTAGAATACTAAATGCATGTTGAGACTGTGAAAATAGCATCGGGTCCTCAGTGGTCACCACACTGTCTTAGGAATGTTAGTGAATGCACCTTTACCTCCCTACACTATATCACCTACATTCTATACAATAGTGTTATCATTAATTCTAGCTATATCACATGTGTCCCCTTCCTATTCAGAAGTGAGTGGCATGTATGAAGGATTCCCATGAACTGATTCTTCCAATTCAACCCTTAGAAGGAGTGGAAGCTCTACCTCCCATGCTCTTGATGACACCTTCTTCCTACTCATCCTATGAAGAGTATAACCCTCGAGGCTACTGAACTCGCATGTATGTCACACCCAGTTTTAAGGGCAAAACCGAATGCATAGCATGTGTGTCAAGATCTATTTACACACATATGTTGACATCACAAGTGTAATATACCAAAAGAACAATGCATAAAAGCGTGAATAAAGATTATATTAACATATTACACTTCAAACAGACATAATGTATTAACCTTTATTCATCAAAGTACAACGAAACATGGACATCCTTCTACGGGAAGATGGCTGGGGGTATCACTAGATTAGCATCCATCAAGTTCACCATCATAATCTTCATCTGCAAACTTCTGATCAAAATTAAGCAAGGGGTGAGCTAAGTTATGGTGGGGGCTAAAGTTCAATGCGGTTAGCATTTTAGTTGGTCAACATTTTATTATTAACACCTGATTACTAAATATAAGTATATACCAAACCCATATTAAGCATAAGCAATATTCATCAACACATATATATATATATATATATATATATCATTAGCATAAGCTCAATCCACTTGAGCAAAATAGAGCACGATTTATTTCCATCTTCAAGTTCAATTATCATGTGAGGGTGCAGGCTACTCTTAACCATGAGCACGACTAATATATCAGTTTTACACTCTATATAGGTGGTACAACTTTACCCACAATCCATGTATCCCCTCTAGCCTAGGTTTGCAAGTCCCGTATTCACTTCCGAGGTGAATGACTAAGGATCCACTATGAGGCTTTCACAAAATACACTTAATACGAAACAAACCCACTAAGGTTTCGAGTCAGGATGGTGACAACCCCAGGCGCACCCTATTAGAGATGCACCAAACTCCCCCTCTTGCCCATATTTCAGGTAAGGTTGCTAAGGACTAAACACAATAAGATAATTACTAAAGCCAGAGCCATGATAGCACTCGTGGTTGCACTGTTTTCCTAGGTGGTCACTCCATGTTCCAATTAACACAATTTGATCTTGCTTAATCATCAGATTAACAACAATAATGTAAACTTACCATTTGGAACATTAATATCATAAGCAGGGGTACCAGCATAAATTTAAAGTTGTAGCAATAGCATAGCTACTTGATTATATCATAACCCAGGTTAAACAAGGAATAAGGTTGGAAAGGTTAGGTGTATCTGAATAGGTAACCCATCAAAATTATGCACATATTAAATGTAACACCCCAAGTGTTACCATGGCTAAGGGCCACCTTGGCACTAGAAGCTGTGATCACATAAGATAAAGGCTTAGGGCAGCACATAAGAACCTTGGGGCTCATGTTATGATTAAGTTGCACATGACATGAGAAACTTTACCCTAAATCCTTGTACATTTACTATCTTGGATAATAGGGGGAGAAGAACCCTAGATTTCTTCAAAGCCATGCCTTCCAAAACCCTATGTAAGGGGGGGGAAAGAGAGTGATTAAGTGGGTAAAACATGTGTAACTTTTACCCAAACCTTAAGTGATTTGTAACCAGCATTTAGGGGAAGGAAATATTGCAAAAAGGCCCCTGGAGAAACCCCATTTCAAATCTCCAAGAGGAGAGAGAGCTAGAGCTCTCTAGTTTTCTCTAAGTCACATTTTAACCCTACTTCAAAGACCAGCCGTGTTCACTTTGAAAATGGCGCCAAAACCACTTGGGTTCTATACCAAAAATGTGCTATACCACTTAAGGCACCCCCTGGAAAAATTTGAAACCGAGACTCGGACATTTGACAAGCTTTGACATCGGTTTTGTCGCGGAGTGTGCAGTGAGACAAACCAAACTTGGCGCCGGTCTATCTCCTAACCTAGGGCGTATCCTCCCTTGGAACTCACATGAAATAGGTAGCTCTAGGTGCAGGGAAGAGATCCTTCACAGTCGACATGGCGAGATTCGTACGCTTGGTCGCTCAGCAGAGCGAAGAACACGGGCAGAAGCCAAGCGCCACGTGTTCGACGCGCTCTGAGCACGCCAGAGCACGCCCGCGCGCGCCCCGCGCCGCGCCCGAGCCAAGCCGGCGCCTCGGCCGCGTCCGCGCCTATAAAACCCACCCCAGTGCTCGGTTACCTTCCCCAGTGCCTCCTAAGTACCTCACCGGACTCGCCCAGGCCAGCCCTCGCCTCCGGCGACCTCCCCGCGGCCCGCCAGTGCCGGCCGAAGACCACCGTCGTGGCCAACCCCTCTCCAGCCTCCCTCCGTTCAATCCAAGCCTTCGGTTAGCTTCCTGGTGAAGCCGTGAGCCTTGCTCAAGCTTGAACCGAGAGCCTGCGTCACCGGAGTGGCCGAATCGCGCTCGCCGGACTTCAAGAACCCGCCGGCGCGCGTGGACCGGGTAATCCACTCGGCCATTCTTCGATTCCTTGCGCACACAGTCGCTACGCGACCCCGTGAAGCTCACCGTGCCGTCGGATTGAACCAGCTCGCCGTGATTTGGCCGGTATACTCGCCGCCGACGAGGACACCCGCCTGCGCTCGTGGACCAGGCGATTCCGGCCACCTCCGGCGACGACCCGCACCTCGACGTGACCGCCAGAGCCTCCCCGAGCCGACCCCACCCTTCGCCGGACCTCCCTCGTCGCCGGTAAGCCGCGCCGTCCTTTCTTTTTCTACGGCCACTGTTTGGATTGGGGGAGGGACCGCGGGTGAGAGGGAGAGAAACCCCGGGGGTTAAGTGCAAAGCCAAAGACTCAGGTGAATAGTAACCCGAGGGTAGATCTGCGAGAGTTGAATCAAATTAACCTTAGGGGTCTCGGTGCAAACTGGTTTTTCCAGAAAACCTTAAGTAAATCTGTTTTTAAATGGGACATCAACTTTGAAAATGCATAACTTTTGTTTAAATCATCCAAATTTAGTCAAACCAATTTTGCCAGACTCTAAATAATGTAACCTGTCTAAGAAAAATATAAAACCCCATATGAACTAGAGAAGGATACAAGGTTCTGATTTATTTTCAGTTTTGGCCAAAAGCTTAATAATAGCAAGCAAAATAGTTGTACTATTTAACTAGGGTTAGAAAAATTTGGAGAAGTTTATATTCACTCACTAACTCAGTTAAAAATGTTAAACCTTTCTGTCTATTACTTTAAGATAATCTTAACCCCTTCTTCTATAATATGCTCAAGTTTAAGAAAAATAGAAAGGGTGATATACATGATGAACCAGAGGGCACACCTATTTTTGTTAAGATACTTAGTCAATGTAGTTCACTGGAAAAATATGTCATACCCTGTTGTAGTGTAAAATAAACAAGATACCTTTTTAATGAAGAGAATAGGAATAACTTAGAAAAACCCTACAAAAATATCCCTAAGGTGAAACCTCCCCAAACCTTAGGATAACTAATGTGTTGGTAATAAAAACTTAAGAAAAATCTGAAATCTGTTGTTTGATATTTTTCAAATGACAAGTTAGTTCTAATCACTCTTGTGCACCAAAGTTTAGAAAATTCACCATTAATTAACCACCTTGTAGCTCTCTGCCATTTTTGGTACAAGAGCTTTTTATCACTATTAGAGGCCAGCAAAAATAACCATTAGGTCAGAAACCACTTTAATAAAGGACTTGTAATGTAAAGTGGCCCCACTTACCTAACCATTGTTATTTTTGTTTAAAGATTAGCTTTTATACTTTAAGCCTCAAATTTTCAAAACAAGCTAGTATAGCCAGTGACCACCCACTGTAATTTTTACAGAATTTTTGGAAATTTTTAAACCACTATCATAGTTCAAAACCCCTACTAGAAACCCTAGGTGGAAATTAAGAAGGGAAATTGGATGATGGAACTTAATGTCCTCTTAAGATCTTTATAATTGACCACTGAAATTTATAGAGGCAATACAAATCCAATATGTATTTTAGAGAGAAAACCTAAAACTAACAAGTAATAAGTCTATGACTACCACTAGAAGACCCTCGTAACCAAGAAGCCCTAAGTTAAATTCTTAACTTGAATTCTGTAGCTTAATGTTCTTAAGTTTTGCATAATCATGACATACATGTTCATTGCATTTCGATAGACTGTAATCTTGCTGACGGAGAGTACGTCCTCGTGCCGGAGCAAGGAGCTGCCCAGGAGGTTGCCCCAGACCCAGCACCAGAGCCTGCACCAGAGGACCTGCCTGCCACTGCTTTGGAAGGCAAGCCCCGGTTTTATGCATAACCTGTTAATTATGCTATTTTACTTCACTTAATGATTGTAGGATTGATTGTGCACTTAGGTGTAGGAATTGTTTGAAACCCTAGTTGCATGATCTCAGGAATCCTATTGAGATGAATACCAGTATGCTAAGTCGAGTAGCTGCTTTATTAAGTAGGATCTCGGTAGAAGTCGAGTGATTTTTCTAGCACTCGCGCGAAATCAGGAATTGGTTGTATCCACTTTTCTATCATACTGATGTTGGTTGTGGACAACAATCCATGGGGATTGGTTGTTCACGGGATAAAAAGTTGATTAAGGATTAAGGTGTGGTACCGTGAGTCAAGCGTTTGAACGTACTAAACACATACCGAGAAATATGGTAAATCGGTAAGCCTAGTACCTGAGTGAACCTGGCAGTGGACATACCTCCTCACGCGACCTGAGACGTAGTCTCCCATTCCGGTTATGGTGGGTACAAGTGCGGTCACTGCACGACGGCCAGTCGGGGTCAGTGAGGCATTGTACGCCAAGGCGGTGAGCCCTGATCTGCTGACGGGGAATCGATGGGGACGGTTGATGTGTGTGGGGACGGAGTGCCCCTGCATGTCGTGTGTTTAGGTTTACCTTGCAAGGATAAAAACTCGATTCGAATCGTCTGCTTCTCGCAGCCAATGAGACTGCTTGATCCATGCTGCTACATTGAGTAACAAGTGGAACTGGTTGAGATGATACAAACCGTTGATTGCTAACAATGCTTGCTACTATGTATGAATAGATAGTACACTTTTAGCCTTAAGAGAGTCACACTTAATCTTGACTAAGTTAAAATCTTGATTTAGAAACTCAGCTAGTGCTTTTGGCAAACAAACCCCACAGCCAAACAGCTGCATGTCTAGAGGTAGAGGAGTATAGACTCCTCACACCGGGTAAGTCTAGCTGAGTATTAGTATACTCAGCCTTGCTTGTGGCATAATTTTTTACAGGTTCTCTGGAGGACATGGTTGCTGGAGTGACTTGGCCATCCACCCTGCCACCGGGTTGGACTGTCGAGTGGGACCCTGCCTCGGCTGAGGAGGAGCATGAGGAGTGATGGGACAGGCTTCCCCATCCTCCCAGTTATTTATCGTTAGTTTATTTTCCGCTGCACTCCAAAAACAATGATGGTTACCTTTGCGAAAAACTCCGATGATGACAATGGTGATGTAATAATTTAATACTCTTTCATGTATGGTTTTATGCTTTATTGTATTTGCTCTGTGACTCACCATCGAGTGAGACTGTGGTACTTGATCCTGTCAGTGGCCGTGTCGGACTAGATCCGAGGAGTTGACGGGTTATTCCCATTTAAGTGTGGTCTAGCCTCTAAGGCAGGGCTTGGGCACTTAAGTTGGAATAATTCGGACAGTTCCGCCACAGCTGGTATCGGAGCTTGTACCACCACAGAGGAATCAATAAACCATGAATACCATCCCCTTTCCAAAAGTAAAACCTGATAGAAACAATGTTGGATAGATAGTAGGGCGAGCAGGATAGACCTAGGACGTGAAGCCTTAGGACTATAGAAGGGTAGCTAGGTGGCTAAGTGACTAGGCCCTATAGGCCACTTTTAAGGGATGGGAGTCCTTCCCTATTCCTTTTTATCTTTTGGAAGAGGTCGTACAGGACGTGCATGCATGCATTCTTCATTAAGTAAATAATTGACCAAATAAAAAGGACTTAAAAGTGAGATAGCAGCCAACTAGGTCCTCAATACCTTTTTCTTTTAACCAGAAGCAGGTTGAGTTTTGTTTTCCTTGTTCTTTTCACTTCTTTTTCTTTACTTACGCTTAACCATGCACAGATGACTTCCCACGGATCCTCTGAGGATGGAGATGCGCTGACCCACACTGACGGACTTGCACGAGAGGGTTTTCCCCGCATCTTGTGGGAGGTGCTTCAGGGGGCAGGATATTCGACACCCCCTCAGTACGCGGTGCAGCTATTCGAGAAGCACCGAGTACCTCGCTGTAGGGTGAGGATGACCGTGGAGCCTCATCCCTTGCAGCCAGGCTGGCGTTCACTGGACTCCGAGTCCTATGGATACCGGGCTGAGGACACTGTTGAGGCTATCGCTCTGCATGGACTGACCACCTTCTGTGGGTTTCACCCCTTGGAGTTGGCTACCCACCCCATTGGGTTGTTCCCTGCGGAAAAGGAGGACGACCCGATGTGGAAGGACCGGGTGGAGCATGCCAAGGACATCTGGGCTCTCTACCCAGGCCACACGGCACACTTGTCGGTACGGTGCATGAACGCTCTGTATCGTCTGCAAGTGATGCGTGGGGAGGCCATGTCCCACCTGATGGCATTACTGGAGGACACCAAGATCACCCTGGATAACCGGGAGGAGCTCGTGGTGGATTTATCTCAGGAGCTGGTGGAGAAGGATTTACAGGTGGAGCAGCTGACTGACGAGGCTCATGAGTTGGAAGAGCTGGTGGGTACCAGGGAGAATACCATAGAGGTCCTCGAGGATCAGCTCCTCAACACTCAGCAGCAGTTAGCAGAGGCTAATGCGCATCTGGACATGCATCACCAAGAGATCCATGATGCGGAGGCTGACGAGGACGTCGATATCGAGGGAGGAGACGAATCTGCCTCCAGTGTAGACACCGCTGGCTCAGGGAGACCACCTTCCCCCGAGTCTAGCGTCGCCTCGTTCGCTCAGTAGAGGCCAGACTAATGCTAGAAATTGATGATAGTTGGACTCCTCGCCGCTAGCTTAGCTTTTGCACCCTTAGGGTACTAGGCTAGGTAGAGTTGAGTCTTTTGATTCCTTGATGTAACCAGTAGTAAAAACTCTTTTGGATGTTTAGGGATGACTGATGGTAATTTAAATTCGGATGGAAGGATCACGTTTTCATTTGTTTTATTTGGAATCTATCAATTACTTTGACTCCCCTACCATGTTCGAACCTTAAGCTTGGAGATGTGTTATTAAGCAACCACGTGACTTTTTCAGATGGCTGGGAGGCAGCGTCGTGGCCAGAATGAGCGCGTTCCTCCACCGCCACCGCCTCCCACTCTGCAGGAGCTCATGGCCCAGCAGAATGAGATTCTGAGGCAGCTTGCTCAGCGACAGCCACCACCTCAGCAGTATGGTGGAGACCATCAGCGTCACCCCGCCGCTGTTACTTACCAGGAGTTTCTCAGCACCCAGCCACCACTGTTTACCAGGTCGGAGGACCCACTTGATGCAGATGTATGGTTGAGGGTGGTAGAATCCAAATTCCCACTGCTCCATGGAATTTGCTCGGAGGTCACCAAGGTCAGGTTCGCCACACAGCAGCTTCGCGGACCCGCAAGGACTTGGTGGGACCATTTTCTGGCTATGCAGCCGGATGGCAGAGAGGTGGAGTGGAGGGAGTTCAAGGCCGCTTTCAGAGGGCATCATATTCCCGCTGGCATCATGGACCGGAAGCTCAACGAGTTTCTGGCACTTACTCAGGGCAGCAGGACAGTGTTACAATATGCCCAGGCCTTCAACGATCTGTGTCAGTATGCCGGATACCATGCAGATACGGATGAGAAGAAGCGAGACAGATTCAGGAGAGGGCTCAACACCAAGCTCCGTGACCGTCTCAACACCGTCCGGGCCAACAGTTACAATGAGTTGGTCAACATGGCCATCTCCCAGGAAGACTGCATCTTGGCTCGGCAGGCGGAGAAGAAGAGGAAGACCCCTGTGGCCGGACCCTCGTCCCAGCCCCAGCGCTTCAGGATTGTGTCTGACTCCCAGAGCAGGGGACCCCAGCAGCAGCAGGGAAGGTGGGTGATCAGGCCACCACAGCAGCAGCAGCAGCAACAGCAGCAGGCACCTAACCGTGCCCAATTCCCAGTTCAGAGGAACAACCAGCAGCAACAGTACCGCCAGGCTAATGATAACCGGTGTTTCACTTGTGGCAGTACTGGGCACTATGCCAAGAATTGCCCCAAGAATCAGCAGAGGCAGGGGCAGAATGTCAACCAGAACCAGGGGAAGAGGCAGAAAGTGCAAGTGAGGCAGGGCAAGCTGAACTTTACTACCATGGCTGACATACCAGAGGGAGCACCCGTCATGACTGGTATCTTTACAGTTTTAAATTTTCCTGCTACTATTCTTTTTGATTCTGGTGCATCGCATAGTTTTGTCAGTGCCAAATTTAGTGTCAAGTGCCAGTTGCCTTTTTGCCACACCCACGGGGCTATTACCATTTCAACCCCAGGAGGCAGGATTGCCACAAATCAAATCAGCAGGCATGTGCCCATAAAGTTTGGTAGTTTGATAGTTAAAACTGACCTTCTTATTTTGGGACTGGATAGTGTGGATATCATCTTGGGAACTGATTGGTTGGCCAAACATCAGGCAATATTGGATATTGCAGCCAGAGCCGTTGAAATTCATTCTCCTGCTTATGGCGAGACTGTTTTGTATTTACCCAACCAGGGTGATGCCCAGTCTTGTGCCTTTGTTATGGCAGAGTCTCCAGTAAGGCAGATCCCAGTGGTCTGCGACTACCCCGATGTTTTCCCGGATGAATTGCCAGGGATGCCACCTGACCGAGACATTGAGTTTGCCATTGAATTGCAACCCGGGACTGCTCCTATCTCCAAGAGACCTTATAGGATGCCTCCCGCAGAGTTGGCAGAACTGAAGAAACAATTGCAAGAGTTGCTAGACAAGGGATTCATTCGTCCAAGCACTTCACCATGGGGATGTCCCGCCTTGTTCGTGAAGAAGAAGGATGAGAGCTTGAGGATGTGTGTTGATTACCGCCCTCTCAATGCGGTGACTATCAAGAACAAGTACCCGTTACCCCGCATTGATGTTCTGTTTGATCAATTGGTGGGAGCCAAGGTATTCTCCAAGATAGACCTTCGCTCGGGCTACCATCAGATCAAGATCCGCGCCAGTGACATTCCCAAGACGGCTTTCTCTACCAGATATGGACTCTATGAGTTTCTGGTGATGTCTTTTGGGCTAACCAATGCCCCGGCTTATTTCATGTACTTGATGAACTCAGTATTTATGCCAGAGCTGGACAAGTTTGTGGTTGTCTTCATTGATGACATTCTGGTTTATTCCAAGAATGAAGATGAACACACGGAGCATCTGCATAGTGTGCTTCAGAGACTTCGCGACCATCAGTTATATGCTAAGTTGTCCAAGTGTGAGTTCTGGCTGAAAGAAATAAAATTCTTGGGTCACACAATTTCTCAGGATGGGATATCAGTTGATCCTGAGAAGGTGCAAGAAGTGATGGACTGGAAACCCCCGACTACAGTAAAGCAGATTAGGAGTTTTCTGGGATTGGCAGGATATTACCGACGATTCATTCCGGATTTCTCTAGAATTGCCAAGCCAATGACTGAACTATTGAAGAAGGGAGCCAAATTTGAGTGGAGCCAAAAGTGTGAAGATGCTTTTCATACCCTGAGGCAACACTTGACAACAGCCCCAGTGCTAGCTCAACCTGACAACACCAAGCCATTTGAGGTTTATTGTGATGCTTCTGGTACGGGATTGGGTTGTGTGTTGATGCAAGAGAACAGAGTGATTGCTTATGCTTCCCGAGCCCTCAGACCTCATGAACAGAATCACCCGACACATGACTTGGAGTTGGCAGCAGTAGTTCATGCTCTCAAGATATGGAGACACTACTTGATGGGAGCCCACTGTAACATTTACACTGATCACAAGAGCCTCAAGTACATTTTCACTCAGGCAGATCTGAATATGAGGCAGAGGAGATGGTTGGAATTGATCAAGGACTATGATTTGGAGGTACATTACCATCCTGGCAAGGCAAATGTTGTGGCAGATGCTTTGAGCCGAAAGGCCCAATGTAATTGCATGAACATGGATGCAAGAATCACCACCTTGTGTGATGAATTGTGTAAACTGAACCTGGAAGTTGTTCCTTCCGGTGAATTGGGATATATTGCAGTAGAGCCCACACTGCAAGAACAAATAGCTCAAGCACAGTTTGGGGATAAGGGTGTTCAGATCATCAAGGATATGATCAAGCAAAAGGCCGAGAAATATAAGTGTTTCCGTCAGGACAGCAAGGGAGTTTTATGGTTTGAAGACCGGTTGGTGGTTCCCAAGAATCCAGAGCTCAGAAGGAAGATATTAGATGAAGCTCACCTTTCTAAGTTCTCCATGCACCCTGGTAGCAACAAGATGTACCATGATCTCAGACCTCTTTATTGGTGGACCAGGATGAAGAGGGAAATTGCCAAATACGTTTCAGAATGTGACACTTGTCAGAGGGTAAAAGCTAGTCATCTGAAAGCAGCAGGCCCTTTGCAACCCCTTCCCATACCATCTTGGAAATGGGAGGATATTTGCATGGATTTCATAGTGGGATTGCCCAATACCTCCCGGCACCATGATTCCATATGGGTTATTGTGGACAGATTGACCAAGACGGCTCATTTCTTACCAGTGCACACTACCCACCGGACGGAGAAGTATGCGGAAATTTACATCGACCAGATAGTTCGTCTGCATGGGATACCAAGGACCATAGTCTCTGACCGAGGAGCACCTTTTGTGGCACGATTTTGGGAGCAATTACAGGAATCACTTGGGACCCATGTAATCCGAAGCTCAGCATATCACCCTCAAACAGATGGTCAGACAGAAAGGGTGAATCAGATTTTGGAAGACATGTTGAGAGCATGTGCACTACACTATGGAAAGGACTGGGACAAGTGTCTGTCCTTGGCAGAATTTTCTTACAATAACAGCTATCAGTCTAGTCTGAAAATGGCACCTTTCGAGGCTTTGTATGGAAGAAGATGCAGAACCCCGCTAAATTGGTCTCAAGCAGGAGAAAGGGAAATATTTGGGCCAGATCTGGTAATTGAAGCAGAGGAAAAGGTTAGAGTTATCAGGAAGAACTTGGAAGCTGCTCAGGCCAGGCAAAGGAGTTATCATGACCAGAGACGGAAGCCACTACAGTTTGCGGTGGGAGATCATGTCTATCTTAAGGTATCACCAACTAAGGGTATCCAAAGATTTGGGATCAAGGGCAAGTTGGCCCCTCGCTATATTGGGCCTTATAAGATCAAGAAAAGTTGTGGACCCGTAGCCTACCAATTGGAATTACCATCCCATATGTCCGCAGTCCACAATGTGTTCCATGTATCTCAGCTGCGGAAATGTGTTCGTCTACCCACTGAAGTGCTACCAGAACCAGACATTGAGATAGAATCAGACCTGTCCTACCAAGAGTACCCCGTCAAGGTATTGGATCAGAAGGAAAGATCAACTCGGGCAAGGTCGATCAGAATGTATAAGGTTCAGTGGAGTCATCATTCAACAGAAGAAGCTACATGGGAGACGGAGGATTTTCTACGCTCTCGCTTCCCCGACTTTCTACCCAAAGGAGCCGGTACGTAACCCCAAAACCCCACCCCCCACCTGCCCTTTGAATACAATTATCAGAAAAACTTAGATAACAAGGATAGTCTAAGTTATGGATACAACTTAAGAAGGGCTTCCTTCTGAAGTTGCAAAGAGGATGACATTCGAAGAGCAGTTAACAAGAGAAACTTGGGTAAAGGAGAGACACCACCATCACCCCCTCAAGCACCCCTCCAAGGAACTCTACCTAAATCTCGGGACGAGATTCCTTTAAGGGGGGAGGGTTGTAACACCCCAAGTGTTACCATGGCTAAGGGCCACCTTGGCACTAGAAGCTGTGATCACATAAGATAAAGGCTTAGGGCAGCACATAAGAACCTTGGGGCTCATGTTATGATTAAGTTGCACATGACATGAGAAACTTTACCCTAAATCCTTGTACATTTACTATCTTGGATAATAGGGGGAGAAGAACCCTAGATTTCTTCAAAGCCATGCCTTCCAAAACCCTATGTAAGGGGGGGGAAAGAGAGTGATTAAGTGGGTAAAACATGTGTAACTTTTACCCAAACCTTAAGTGATTTGTAACCAGCATTTAGGGGAAGGAAATATTGCAAAAAGGCCCCTGGAGAAACCCCATTTCAAATCTCCAAGAGGAGAGAGAGCTAGAGCTCTCTAGTTTTCTCTAAGTCACATTTTAACCCTACTTCAAAGACCAGCCGTGTTCACTTTGAAAATGGCGCCAAAACCACTTGGGTTCTATACCAAAAATGTGCTATACCACTTAAGGCACCCCCTGGAAAAATTTGAAACCGAGACTCGGACATTTGACAAGCTTTGACATCGGTTTTGTCGCGGAGTGTGCAGTGAGACAAACCAAACTTGGCGCCGGTCTATCTCCTAACCTAGGGCGTATCCTCCCTTGGAACTCACATGAAATAGGTAGCTCTAGGTGCAGGGAAGAGATCCTTCACAGTCGACATGGCGAGATTCGTACGCTTGGTCGCTCAGCAGAGCGAAGAACACGGGCAGAAGCCAAGCGCCACGTGTTCGACGCGCTCTGAGCACGCCAGAGCACGCCCGCGCGCGCCCCGCGCCGCGCCCGAGCCAAGCCGGCGCCTCGGCCGCGTCCGCGCCTATAAAACCCACCCCAGTGCTCGGTTACCTTCCCCAGTGCCTCCTAAGTACCTCACCGGACTCGCCCAGGCCAGCCCTCGCCTCCGGCGACCTCCCCGCGGCCCGCCAGTGCCGGCCGAAGACCACCGTCGTGGCCAACCCCTCTCCAGCCTCCCTCCGTTCAATCCAAGCCTTCGGTTAGCTTCCTGGTGAAGCCGTGAGCCTTGCTCAAGCTTGAACCGAGAGCCTGCGTCACCGGAGTGGCCGAATCGCGCTCGCCGGACTTCAAGAACCCGCCGGCGCGCGTGGACCGGGTAATCCACTCGGCCATTCTTCGATTCCTTGCGCACACAGTCGCTACGCGACCCCGTGAAGCTCACCGTGCCGTCGGATTGAACCAGCTCGCCGTGATTTGGCCGGTATACTCGCCGCCGACGAGGACACCCGCCTGCGCTCGTGGACCAGGCGATTCCGGCCACCTCCGGCGACGACCCGCACCTCGACGTGACCGCCAGAGCCTCCCCGAGCCGACCCCACCCTTCGCCGGACCTCCCTCGTCGCCGGTAAGCCGCGCCGTCCTTTCTTTTTCTACGGCCACTGTTTGGATTGGGGGAGGGACCGCGGGTGAGAGGGAGAGAAACCCCGGGGGTTAAGTGCAAAGCCAAAGACTCAGGTGAATAGTAACCCGAGGGTAGATCTGCGAGAGTTGAATCAAATTAACCTTAGGGGTCTCGGTGCAAACTGGTTTTTCCAGAAAACCTTAAGTAAATCTGTTTTTAAATGGGACATCAACTTTGAAAATGCATAACTTTTGTTTAAATCATCCAAATTTAGTCAAACCAATTTTGCCAGACTCTAAATAATGTAACCTATCTAAGAAAAATATAAAACCCCATATGAACTAGAGAAGGATACAAGGTTCTGATTTATTTTCAGTTTTGGCCAAAAGCTTAATAATAGCAAGCAAAATAGTTGTACTATTTAACTAGGGTTAGAAAAATTTGGAGAAGTTTATATTCACTCACTAACTCAGTTAAAAATGTTAAACCTTTCTGTCTATTACTTTAAGATAATCTTAACCCCTTCTTCTATAATATGCTCAAGTTTAAGAAAAATAGAAAGGGTGATATACATGATGAACCAGAGGGCACACCTATTTTTGTTAAGATACTTAGTCAATGTAGTTCACTGGAAAAATATGTCATACCCTGTTGTAGTGTAAAATAAACAAGATACCTTTTTAATGAAGAGAATAGGAATAACTTAGAAAAACCCTACAAAAATATCCCTAAGGTGAAACCTCCCCAAACCTTAGGATAACTAATGTGTTGGTAATAAAAACTTAAGAAAAATCTGAAATCTGTTGTTTGATATTTTTCAAATGACAAGTTAGTTCTAATCACTCTTGTGCACCAAAGTTTAGAAAATTCACCATTAATTAACCACCTTGTAGCTCTCTGCCATTTTTGGTACAAGAGCTTTTTATCACTATTAGAGGCCAGCAAAAATAACCATTAGGTCAGAAACCACTTTAATAAAGGACTTGTAATGTAAAGTGGCCCCACTTACCTAACCATTGTTATTTTTGTTTAAAGATTAGCTTTTATACTTTAAGCCTCAAATTTTCAAAACAAGCTAGTATAGCCAGTGACCACCCACTGTAATTTTTACAGAATTTTTGGAAATTTTTAAACCACTATCATAGTTCAAAACCCCTACTAGAAACCCTAGGTGGAAATTAAGAAGGGAAATTGGATGATGGAACTTAATGTCCTCTTAAGATCTTTATAATTGACCACTGAAATTTATAGAGGCAATACAAATCCAATATGTATTTTAGAGAGAAAACCTAAAACTAACAAGTAATAAGTCTATGACTACCACTAGAAGACCCTCGTAACCAAGAAGCCCTAAGTTAAATTCTTAACTTGAATTCTGTAGCTTAATGTTCTTAAGTTTTGCATAATCATGACATACATGTTCATTGCATTTCGATAGACTGTAATCTTGCTGACGGAGAGTACGTCCTCGTGCCGGAGCAAGGAGCTGCCCAGGAGGTTGCCCCAGACCCAGCACCAGAGCCTGCACCAGAGGACCTGCCTGCCACTGCTTTGGAAGGCAAGCCCCGGTTTTATGCATAACCTGTTAATTATGCTATTTTACTTCACTTAATGATTGTAGGATTGATTGTGCACTTAGGTGTAGGAATTGTTTGAAACCCTAGTTGCATGATCTCAGGAATCCTATTGAGATGAATACCAGTATGCTAAGTCGAGTAGCTGCTTTATTAAGTAGGATCTCGGTAGAAGTCGAGTGATTTTTCTAGCACTCGCGCGAAATCAGGAATTGGTTGTATCCACTTTTCTATCATACTGATGTTGGTTGTGGACAACAATCCATGGGGATTGGTTGTTCACGGGATAAAAAGTTGATTAAGGATTAAGGTGTGGTACCGTGAGTCAAGCGTTTGAACGTACTAAACACATACCGAGAAATATGGTAAATCGGTAAGCCTAGTACCTGAGTGAACCTGGCAGTGGACATACCTCCTCACGCGACCTGAGACGTAGTCTCCCATTCCGGTTATGGTGGGTACAAGTGCGGTCACTGCACGACGGCCAGTCGGGGTCAGTGAGGCATTGTACGCCAAGGCGGTGAGCCCTGATCTGCTGACGGGGAATCGATGGGGACGGTTGATGTGTGTGGGGACGGAGTGCCCCTGCATGTCGTGTGTTTAGGTTTACCTTGCAAGGATAAAAACTCGATTCGAATCGTCTGCTTCTCGCAGCCAATGAGACTGCTTGATCCATGCTGCTACATTGAGTAACAAGTGGAACTGGTTGAGATGATACAAACCGTTGATTGCTAACAATGCTTGCTACTATGTATGAATAGATAGTACACTTTTAGCCTTAAGAGAGTCACACTTAATCTTGACTAAGTTAAAATCTTGATTTAGAAACTCAGCTAGTGCTTTTGGCAAACAAACCCCACAGCCAAACAGCTGCATGTCTAGAGGTAGAGGAGTATAGACTCCTCACACCGGGTAAGTCTAGCTGAGTATTAGTATACTCAGCCTTGCTTGTGGCATAATTTTTTACAGGTTCTCTGGAGGACATGGTTGCTGGAGTGACTTGGCCATCCACCCTGCCACCGGGTTGGACTGTCGAGTGGGACCCTGCCTCGGCTGAGGAGGAGCATGAGGAGTGATGGGACAGGCTTCCCCATCCTCCCAGTTATTTATCGTTAGTTTATTTTCCGCTGCACTCCAAAAACAATGATGGTTACCTTTGCGAAAAACTCCGATGATGACAATGGTGATGTAATAATTTAATACTCTTTCATGTATGGTTTTATGCTTTATTGTATTTGCTCTGTGACTCACCATCGAGTGAGACTGTGGTACTTGATCCTGTCAGTGGCCGTGTCGGACTAGATCCGAGGAGTTGACGGGTTATTCCCATTTAAGTGTGGTCTAGCCTCTAAGGCAGGGCTTGGGCACTTAAGTTGGAATAATTCGGACAGTTCCGCCACATTAAAAGTAAACTTTATTATATGTGTTGTTTAGGATAAAAAAGAGTATGCAGGGGGAAGTCCACTTGACTTGCTTATAGAAAACTCGAGATTCTTCCATGGAATAGATATTGATTCTCAATTACTAGATCAATCTCTAAATATAACACAAACAAACAAGGAAAAACAAACACCACTTAATAACACACAACATTCACCATAGACCAAGCTAAAAGAATCCATAACGAAAATAGCATTTGCTTTTCAAAACATCACAAGCAATGGTTATAACAAGAAGGCGCTCTTTTGAAAAAGCTTTGGTTCATATTTTATAAAACAAGACCTAATTTTGAATATATCTTAATTATAAATATACAAATATTAGGTTCACCATTTTAATTGTTTATGAAAGTCATATGTGGTATGCCTAATACAATAAAACCCATTATAACATTGTTTAACATTTTTAACTTTTTAGAAAAGATATATGATATATCTAAGGTTAATGAGTTATGATACACATTGTAAATTTATGAAGCATATAAACATATAATAAAACATTTATTGATGAAAAGTTAATATATCAACTTAGATAGATTTTATGTGGAAAGGTAACTAAACAATAATTATCTTTGCTTTTATTTAAGAAAACACAACCTATATTTTTATTAAGAAATCTATATTCAAAACAATATATATGTAAACTACTACTTTAATTACCAAAAAGCATGAATTACTAATTAATCCATTTTAACATTTTTAGAAAAATTATATATAACTTTTAAATATTGTAAGGTATACAATATACATTTACTTATAAAAACTTGAATATAAGGCTAAATAAAGTTTTATGGGAAATACAATTAGACAAATATTTATCTTTATTTTTATTAAGAAACATATGGCATACAACTTCTTTTAAATTTCTATTTAAGAAATTTGTACTTAAACAACTATATTAAAGTATCAAAACATGATATCTATTGAAAAGACCTGTTAGGGACTTGTTCTCAAGTGCTATGAATTAAGAACAAGGCAACACAAAAAAATATTAAACTTTAATGCCCTTCGTCCTTGGAAGCATTATTTCCCCTAGGATATAATGATCTTCGGACGAAGGTCATGAAGGACATACCTTCGTCATCATGATGAATGTTAATAAAAGGAGAAGCATTTGAAATGTAAGAGATAACATGAGCAATCATATAACATTATCAATTCATCCTCATTTTATTATCATGGAAAAATAGAAATAATATTGAATTACAAATGTACCTTCAACTTGACAGAAGATGAAAGTACAAGCGTGACGCACGAGCAAGTATAAGTCCGCGTGAACAGTACGGGGGTACTGTTCATCTATTTATAGGCACAGGACGCAGCCTGTGAGAAATTACAGTTGTGCCCTTTACATTTACTATTAACTTGTAGATAAATCTATGAGGACTAGATGGCCTTTCCCCTTTAAGTCGGTTCCTTTTTCCGTGATTGAGCCTAAGCTCCCCTGCGCGCAGCTTCGGAGCAACGGCAACCTTCGCCACGATCATGCTCTTCTCATCGTATATGCTTTTGACCTGAGTCCGAAGGTACCTGTCCATAAGCCATGCTTGGAAGACATTGTTAAATTACGTTTTTGAGGACCTTCGGAGGACGAAGGACCCCAATAGTAGCCCCTCGCAGTATTAATTTGTTTAGGATAATGAATTCAGAGTGCGACATGGACGAAGGCCTTAAGCCGAAGGTTCGAAAAAACACCTTCTCTTTGATAGAATAGCAACAGTCAATGACAGACAGGACCCTCCAATTTGGAGCGTACTGAGCGTATAAATAAGAACTCGCACCAACCACATTTGGTACGCTGCTTGTGCCATTTGGTTTGTTTTCTCTAATTTTATAGCTCTTGCTCACTAAAGCTTGCTAGTTTCTCAAGCTTCCTAAGCTTCGGTTTGAAAGACACTTTTTCGTCATTTCCAAAGGAAAAATATCTCAAGACAAGAAGGTTGTTGCTGAAACGAAGTTGACTGAAGAGGAGAAGCTCTTTGAAGAGAAGAAGGCTGCAAATCCTTATATAGCTGGGTTTATCGAGTCAATGGCCAAATCAAATACAGAGAAGATTACTAAGGAGATACTGGAAGGTCTGTCTGAAGATACCGGTGACAGTGATGATTATGATGCTGAAAGCGGGGGAGAAGATTCTGAGGATCGGCCATGGAGGCCAAGTCATACAATTTTTGGGAAATCTACAATTAAACAGGGTTATCTTGACAATATGAGAGGAAGGTACTTTCGAGATATGTCTATTGTGAGAGTTGGTGGAGACAACAATGTCCCTGCCCCTAAGGAAGACAAAGTTGTGATTTACCGAAGTTTCTTCAAAGCTGGGCTTCGGTTTCCATTGAGCAGGTTTGTGGTCGAAGTGTTGAAAATTTATCAGATTTACTTTCATCAGATAACCCCCGAAGCTATTATTAGGATGGGGATTTTTATCTGGGCTGTGAGAAGCCAGGAACTGGAGCCAAGCGCGAAATGCTTTTGCAGCATGCATGAACTTGCATATGAGACGAAGGCCATGGGCAAGGAACAATATCATAACAACTTTGGCTGTTATGGATTTACCGCCCACCCCAACGCAAGCTACCCGGTGCCAACATACTGGAAAAGGTGGCCCAGGGCCTGGATGGAGGATTGGTTTTACGTGAAGAATGACTTGAAGGCAAGAGAAGATACTAAGGAAGTTATTATGCGCCCCAATTGGTCCCGCTTCGGCCTTCGAAGGTCGAAGGTTCAAATTGACGAAGCCGCTGAAGCATGTCAAAAGGCATTTGGTACTATCTGTTTCTTTATTGGTACGAGAGATTTGGTTCAAGAGCACATAGCATACAGAGTATGGCCGCTTGTAGAGAACTGGGAAATGCCGAAGGAGACCCTCACCGAATCTAGTGAAGGTGAACTGGTCCGGCTGAAGTACACATTCAGATACAGGGATAAATTTGATGAACCAAATGATGACTGGCTAAAATGCATCGAAGTTACCAGTGATGAACTGCTTGGATCATATTCCAAGGCGGAAGACAATGCATTATCCACAGCCTTCGGAGGCTGGGGAAAAAAGAGATTGAATAGAGTTTTTGATGCCATTGGTTTCATCTACCTCGACTACCGCTATCCGCTGCGTGGTCAGGGAAAGAAGAGGAAAGCTGCTGCTTCGGCCACTCCAAACGAGCCTGCGCCGAAGGGAAAAAAGTTGAAGGTTCTTACCCATCGGCCATGCTATATTGAACCGGCCGTGGTACCCGAGTTTAGCGGGGAAGCGTCTTCAGCTGCTGAACCAAAAGAACCCGTTCCTCCTACGCAGAAGGTTGAAGAGTCGGCTATAATGCCGAAGGCACCTTCGGCTGATCTAGCTGAAATGAAGGTTGACAAAGATAGGGCTAAAAAGACAAAAACTGAAGAAGTAACAAAGATGCCAGAGATTTTAAGTCCTTCAACAGAAGCAACAGCACTGAAGGCAGAAAAGAGTTCTACCAACACTCCTAAGAGAAGGAGGATGGTAAACGTGTTAGATATTTTAGAAATAACTGACTCCATAAGTTCGGCTCCCACTGGGAAAGTTGCTGAAGCTGACAAAACGCAGCCCAAAGCTGATGCTAAGCAAATAGAAGTTGAGACTACAATAACCCAGGCTGAAAGCGAGGTAGGGCCCACAATGCCTGCTAAGCGAAGCCTGCGGAATTTGAAGAAAAGGCAACAGAAGAAAAGGCCACATGGCAAATTTCGTTTGAAAAAGCTACCACTCCTACTCCCGAAGCTTTAAAAGAGAGCATTGATTACATCATCCGCCATGCTTCGGGAAAGGGACTTTCTCAGGAAGAAGAACAAGAAGCTCAACATTATGCCCAAAAATTGAAATACCCGAAGGGGGCATTAGTGTTCAATGGCAGTGGGGAAGAAGATTTCTTGTACTGTCTCCCGGATAACAAAGAGATATCTGTATGCCGGGAGATGGGTAGAAGCTTCGGATTTCCAAAGCTAGAAGATGGCCTTTCAATACTATCAAAGTATGAATTGGCTGACAGCTTAGCATATAATAGCATAAAGGTATAAAAGTCAATTTTGTATTTGAAAACGAATTACTTCATTTGTTTATACTTAATGTTGTCCTCCTCTTGCAGGGCTTGATCCTTAGCAATGCCCTTAGAGCACAGAAAAACATTGAAGATGAAGGGTATACAATGGCTCTGAACAACCTTTGTTCGAAGGTGATTGAACTAAGTAACGAAGGTCTTGAAAAAGACAAGATATTAATTTCATTGGTAAACAAAGTAAAAGAAGACGATACTAGTTCCAAAGCTCAAGCTGAGGTCCAAAAGAATGAAATCGAAGACCTTCAGAAACAATTAGCAGAGGCCAAAGAAAAATGTGCTGTCGCTGAAGCTAATCGAGATGCCAGCGAATATTGGAAAAATTATTTAGAAAAAATAGTTGAAGAGCTTCGCGCATCCAAGGAAAGATGTTTTGAAAAATCTTTGGGCTGCGTGGAGAAAATAAAGACTAGCTTCGCCAATGTGGGCGCCTATTCAAACGAAGATAACTTTATACGAGGCGACCCTGAGGGTGTTATCGAGTGGATCAGCGGTGAAGCCGAAGCTTTTGAGGAAATTTTAAGTGATCGTGGGGATGTCTGCGCATTCTCTGGTGCGAGAGGAGTTTCAGCCGTCTTGGAGAAGGCGGGTTGCAATCATGTTAAAACCTTGGCCCAGGCCGAAGCTGCCTTCTTCGTAGATGACACAAAGGACCCCTCGGTCGAAGCAAGTTTAATAGGCGGAAAATTTTTACTGATATCTGGGAAAATGGCGGCCGAGAAATGGCTCACAAAATAATGAAGAAAAGTGAAAAAGATATTCATGATGCTCGAGAAGCGACTAAAAAAGCTGAAGAAGCTACCGAACGCGAGAGAAGAATAGGTATCATTTAATGGCTTCTAGCTTCGTTGTTTATTTTCGTGACTTCGAACTAATTGATATTTTCTACCGCAGCTGAATTACCTCCTCCACCGGAGCCGTTCGACCCACTGGCCGACCCAGAAACAAAGAGAGCAATAGAAATCATCAATATGGCCGAAGCTATTGTTGACGAAGTTGTTAATAAATTGCTTAACGAAGTTGCAGAAAAAGTTCTGAAGGAAGAATAGTAGTTATTGTAAAAACATTTTTAGGCTATTAATGTAACATTTGCTGAACTAAGTCTGTAATATTTGATGTGTATAGTTTAGAATCTAATATTTAAATTGTTTGTAATTCAGTTCTTTGCGATGCATGAAACTTTATGTACATACCGTTTTTGAGCCTTCGGCGAAAAAACACCTTCCCTTCTTTTCATGCTTCGTAAAGAAGAATGTTTATGCTTCGTGAGAATATCCATACTTCGTAAAGAACATCCAAGCTCCGTAAAAACATCAATGCTTCGTAAACAATAGATCTCTTCTTCCACATCAGAGCTGATGAAGCTGTAATTCTCAGCTTACTTTGTGCCTTAGCACCATTTCATTTTTGTAAAGCATTCTCCAAAGATCGACTTCGTTTCCAATTCGAGTCATTGGTGTGATATGATGTATGATGTGATGCTATGCGATATGATGTGATGATATGATGCAAAGAATGATGCTGATGCCGAAGACACACACCCACACTGAAACACACAATCTTTGTGTCCCCTTGAGAACGATCAAAATCTCTTTGCCGCTTATTTTTCGGCTTCACCGCTTATTTTTCGGTGTAAGTTCTGCATTCCCTTAGGAACATCTTTTGAACTTCTTCGCCTTCTATTTCGGCGGTATTTTTCGCGTTGACTTTTCACGCTTCGCCTTATATTTCGGCGATATTTGGCTCTGCATTCCCTTTGGAACGACTTTTGAGCAGAAAACTTACACTGCGCTCCCTTAGGAACGACTTTTTGTAGCTTCGGTCAACTTACGATGCGCTCCTTAGGAATGACTTTTTGTGGCTTCGGTGAAACTTGCACTACAATTTTTAGCTCTGCATTCCCTTAAGAACGTCTTTTGAGCTTTAACAATTTTTGAGCTTCATAAGTCTGGGAAGAAGATATATTTCATTCTGACAGGATCGAAGCTATTACAAGAAATTAAAAATAGGTTTACATTGACTGTTCCTTATTGAAAGCAAAATGACAATGAACGTAAAAATGTTTCAGAGGTAGGATATCTCTCAATAGATGTGCTTTGATTCTGGCACAGTACTGTTGACTGTGCGAGCTTCGGATTCCTCCCTGAATTCTCATTGCTGTTGAGAGTGCCGGTGCCCTTCTGGCTGCTGGCTTTGGGAATAGGTCGGTTGTAGTGGTGGCGGAGGCGGGAGTTGTGGCCAGGAAGTCTGTGAATGGCTAGCCGAAGCGACAGAAGCTGCATGATGATTGTTCACATACTCTGGTATGTAAGGAGAGTGACACGAAGCAGTGTGCAAGACCTGCTTCGGCTGATTCTGCCGAGCTTCGGCTTCTTCTATCTCTTTTTGTTTTTGAATGGTGACATGGCACATTCTTGTAGTATGGCCCTTGTCCTCACCATAGAATAAGCAGTAGATCTTTCTAGGCTGATCCCCAAATCTTCCTCCGAAGCCCCTAGCGCCTCTGCCCCTTGGAGCTGGTGGCCTGAAGGAGCTTTGTTGTTGCCCCAAAGATTGTGAGGTATATTGTGACCTCTGAGACTGACTTCCTTTGTCATCATTTTGAGTGGAGTTATGGATTGACCTGACGTGTCTCAGATGGATTCTTCCTCTGAAGCCCCTGGTCATTTCGGAGAATCTGTAAGCTTCCTCCCTTCTTTGGCGGAAGTCGTTGTCAGCTCGGATGTACTCATCCATCTTCTGAAGCAGCTTCTCTAGTGTTTGCGGGGGCTTCCTGGCGAAGTACTGAGCCGTAGGTCCTGGCCGAAGGCCCTTAATCATGGCCTCAATGACAATCTCATTGGGCACTGTAGGCGCTTGTGCCCTTAGTCGCAAGAACCTTCGTACATATGCCTGAAGGTATTCTTCGTGGTCTTGCGTGCATTGGAACAGAGCCTGAGCTGTGACCGGCTTCGTTTGAAAGCCTTGGAAGCTGGTAACCAACATGTCCTTAAGCTTCTGCCATGACGTGATGGTCCCTGGCCGAAGAGAAGAATACCATGTTTGGGCTACATTCCGGACTGCCATGACGAAGGACTTCGCCATGACTGTAGTGTTGCCCCCATATGAGGATATAGTTGCTTCGTAGCTCATCAGAAACTGCTTTGGATCTAAGTGTCCATCATACATGGGGAGCTGAGGTGGCTTGTATGATGGGGTAGCATGTAGTTCTGCTGCCAAGGGAGAAGCATCATCAAAAGTAAAGGCATCATGATTAAGATCATCATACCATGCATCCTCGTTGAATAGGGCTGCTTGACGAAGCTCCTGTGTTGGGGCCTTCGATCTTGTTCATCTTGAACAAGATGACGCACTTTTTCAGTGGCTTCGTCGATCTTCCTTTGAAGATCAGCCAATCGCGCCATCTTCTCCTTTTTCCTTTGTACTTGCTAATGGATGATCTCCATATCCCTGATCTCTTGGTCCAACTCCTCCTCCTAGAGTGTTGGACTGGTGGCTTTCCTCTTCTGGCTTCGAGCCTCTCGAAGAGAAAGGGTTTCTTGGTTTGGGTCCAGCGGCTGTAGTGCAGCGGTCCCTGGTGCTGAAGCTTTCTTCGGAGGCATGACGAAGGTCAGTGCTTGCCGAAGGTGGTCGAAAAGGGTTCACCGGAGGTGGGTGCCAATGTTGGGGACTTGTTCTCAAGTGCTATGAATTAAGAACAAGGCAACACAAAAAATATTAAACTTTAATGCCCTTCGTCCTTCGAAGCATTATTTCCCCTAGGATATAATAATCTTCGGACGAAGGTCATGAAGGACATACCTTCGTCATCATGATGAATGTTAATAAAAGGAGAAGCATATGAAATGTAAGAGATAACATGAGCAATCATATAACATTATCAATTCATCCTCATTTTATTATCATGGAAAAATAGAAATAATATTGAATTACAAATGTACCTTCAACTTGACAGAAGATGAAAGTACAAGCGTGACGCACGAGCAAGTATAAGTCCGCGTGAACAGTACGAGGGTACTATTCATCTATTTATAGGCACAGGACGCAGCCTGTGAGAAATTACAGTTGTGCCCTTTACATTTACTATTAACTTGTAGATACATCTATAAGGACTAGATGG
This sequence comes from Zea luxurians, assembly GCA_029449295.1. Taxonomy (NCBI): domain Eukaryota; kingdom Viridiplantae; phylum Streptophyta; class Magnoliopsida; order Poales; family Poaceae; genus Zea; species Zea luxurians. Next base: position 16,238,359 of record JAOPSE010000012.1, read on the forward strand.
CCTTTTCCCCTTTAAGTCGGTTTCTTTTTCCACGATTGAGCCGAAGCTCCCCTGCGCGTAGCTTCGGAGCAACGGCAACCTTCGTCATGATCATGCTCTTCTCATCGTATATGCTTTTGACCTGAGTCTGAAGGTATCTGTCCATAAGCCATGCTTGGAAGACATTGTTAAATTATGTTTTGAGGACCTTCGGAGGACGAATGACCCCAACAAGACCATTTTAATATTTCTTGTATAACAACCGTAATTCAAATTAAACCATGAAAATACGTGAACTGTTGGAAACACTAAATAAAATGTTTATCGCATAATTATGAATCTAACAAAACCATTTCTATATTATCTGAGTTCCAAATATACATTTTATAAAAAACTGTAACAAGAACCTACACATAATTAAAGGTAGACTAGGAGGGTAGTTGGTAAATTTGCATTTTTGTGTACAGATAGCATTATAAATAACTATCTCTTATTTTTTGGTTAAAAACTTAAAAGCTATAATTCTTATTATTTCTTGTTTAGAAAACAACGCATAGATCCATACTAAACATCTTCTTCTACCTCGATTTCGGCACGCAGTGGAGCAGGGAACGACAACCACAAGGCTTCGAGCACAGAGAAGGGACACCACAGCGGACTTCGGCAGTAGGGAGGTCGAGGGGAGCTCCGACCAGCATCCCGATGAGCAGCGGCACATTGTAGCACGTCGATCTCGCGGGGCGCAAGACATGGTCGGTGTAGGGGAAGTCGGTTTTGTGGCTTTGAAGCTAGGAGCTCCGACAAATTTGGCACAGCGGGGTCGGCAGTCGGTCGTGGAGGCAGAGAACGTTGTTGGCGAGATACAGACGATGATGTAGCTCAGCAACAGAGAAGAGGAGCTTTGGACAGGGGCTCCAACGGCAGACTTGAGGCCAGCGAGACAGTGGGAGGTAGATGCACGACGACGAACTCCTACATCGATGGCGAGCGATACTGGCAGATCACAGGCAAGCGAGAGCTCGGTGATGAGCAGCATGGAGGGGAGAGGAGAGGCGTAGGCACGAGCGTGAACATTGTCACATCCAAATTTAAGGGGCAAACCCGGATACGTCTCATATGTGCGGCAAAGAAGATCAACACATACAATGACTCGGTGTATAGAGATGAATGTCACAAACTTAATTACATAACAAAAATATCTTACAAAATAACTGATAATAAATAAATTGAACTAATATTATTAGTCCTTGGCGCCATCAAGCTGACTGGGAGACGACACCTAGGCCTCGTCGAACTCGTCATAGTAGTCCTCTTCCTATGGCATCTGCTCTTTACCTATGGAGGGGGTTTATCACAAGAATAAGCTCACAAAAGTTCATCGCTCAACAAGTGTGGAGAATAATGTGCATGAGCTCACTTATGGTGGGGGCTCATGTGTAGTGTAAGACTGATCAACAAATAATGGTTAAGGCTGAGCATTGCTTTTAATAAGTTGATCAAATTTTATTAGCAATTACTAAGTATAAGTGTATACCATCCTAATAAAATAAGAGATCACAATTATAATAAATCACACATTGTGATGCATATGACAAATTAAGTTTAATTCCATAAATTAATCATACGAGAGTTCTGAGTCGCTCTTGACCGCGAGCACGGCTGATATACCAGTTTTACACTCTGCAGACGTTGCACATCTTTACCCACAAGCCGTGTTACCTATTTGCGAAGGGGCCTAGAAATCCCTTTCATCTCCACCGAGGACACGAGGCAGGGTAGCACTACGAGGCCTTTCTGAAAGTCGCCTAGAGGGGGGGTGAATAGGCAAAACCTGAAAATTATATACTTTGAACATGCACTTCATCCGGGGTTAAGGTTAGAAATAAATAATGGTGAATTCGGAGTGTGGAAGATAGTTCTTCTTGCTATGAGTTGCTCAATCAATGCAGATAACTTTGGGAGCAAGCTCAAAACGATGTGAGCAAGAGAACTTTAGAGAGGGAAGAAACAAATCAACTAGTGAAGATTAACACACGTGGACACAGTGATTTGTTTCCCGAGGTTCGGTTCTAAAGAACCTACTCCCCGTTGAGGAGGCCACAAAGGCCAGGTCTATTTCAACCCTTTCCCTCTCTCAATCAGTCTCTTAGACCGGTCGAGTGCTTTTTCTCAATCTCACGGGTCACTAAGATCCCGCAAGGATCACCACACAATTAGGTGTCTCTTGCAAACTTTATAAAACACTTAGAGAGTTTAGAGAGAGATGAAGAAAACATGATTAAGAAAACCAAGCAACAAGAGCAACAAATGAAACACGAATCACACTCTCTCAAGTCACTAATAACTAATGATCATTTGTCTTAATTGTGGAACTTGGAGAGATTGGAAGCTTTGAATGTGTCTTGGAATGGATTGCTAGCTCGTGTATTGAATGTGTATGAGTGGAGTGCTTGGATGAAGTGAATGGAGGTGGTTGGGGTTGTATTTATAGCCTCAACCACTTCCTAGCCGTTGCACCTTTTCTGTCGACCGTCTCCAGACGGTCCGCCCCTACACATCAACGGCTAAAATCACAACGGTCAGCAGTAACGGCTATATCAACGGCTATAGTGCATTTAATGCGTCGTCAGATGTCAGATAAAATAGTCACGGACGGTCCGGCCGTGCACCCCGGACGGTCCGCGAGGATGCTAAAAATACATTTTACCGAACCCGTCACCTTCGGGTTTTTCAACGACCTGACGGTCCACGCTTGGTCCCGAACGATGCTCGCTTCTCCTTCAAACGGTCCATAGTATTAACTTGTGTTTTTGCAGTGTTCCTGTTCGAGGCTCACCCTGGTGTCGCGGACGATCCGCCGCAAGGGCCCGGACGATCCACGCATAGGTGTTTTTCCAAAAAGCTTCTCCTGTCCGGAACAATCTACGGTATTCCGGATAGTCGACTTAGAATAGTTATAGATGAACTTATCCACCTGACAAATGATCAACTGGGCAAACTAGTTAGTCCATAAAGTTTGTGATGGTCGTCAAACACCAAAATCGATTATAGGAAATGTTGAGGTCATTTCCCTTTCAATCTCCCCCCTTTTGGTGATTGATGCCAACACAAACCAAAGCAAATACAAAGTGTAGAAATGTAAATAGTTTGCATTTTGATAGATGTACATAAGTTACTTTGAAATGAAAGCGTTTCTAAGCATATATGTTTGATTTGATATTTTTAACATTTCGGGCCACATTTGCACCAATCAACTAGTTTTTGCAAATCCTTTGAAAAAGTCTTTGAAATTCTTTTGCAAATAGCCAATGGTATAAGAATATGATTTATAAAAGCATTTTCAAGTTTTTGAAAATTCTCCCCCTATTTCAAATGTTTTTCCTTTGGCTAAATATAAGCTCCCCTGAAGCAGTTCTCCCCTTAGCTATCAAGAGGGTTTTGTAATTTTATAAATCTCTCCCCCTTTTTGAAACAGTTTTTAGAAAACAGGGTGATGGTGCGATCCTTTTGATTTGCGCCTAATAATTTCTACTCCTTTGGCATTAAGCGCCAAAAAGGAAGAAACTTGAGAGGCCTAATCTTTTTCTCCCCCTTTGTAAAAGGATATGAGTGAAAGTTTATGAGTAGGGCAAAGGATAAATGATACCGATAGAGTCGTAGTGGATGCGTAGTGGAAGCCTTGCCTTTGCCGAATACTCCATTTCACTTTCAATCTAAGACTAATCACTGAGATACTCATGGAAGCACATTAGTCTTAGCCTTGGCACAAGAAGAGTAAGAAATATGCATTTGTACCAAATGAAAGGGACATGATCAAAGGTATATAAATGAACAATGTGTACAAGATTTCAATCAAAGTCCCGAGAATCGAGGACATTGAGTTCATTCCTAAGCTTGCTAAATGTCTTTTCATCTAGGGGCTTGGTAAAGATATCGGCTAATTGGTTGTGGGTGCTAAAATAAGCTATTTCGATATCCCCTTTTTGTTGGTGATCTCTCAAACAGTGATATCAGATGTCTATGTGCTTAGTGCGGCTGTGTTCAACGGGATTATCCGCCATGCAGATAGCACTCTCATTATCACATAGGAGAGGGACTTTGCTCAACTTGTAGCCATAGTCCCTAAGGGTTTGCCTCATCCAAAGTAATTGTGCACAACAATGTCCTGCAGCAATATACTCGGTTTCGGCGATGGATAGAGCTACTGAGTTTTGTTTCTTTGAAGCCCAGGACACCAGTGATCTTCCTAGAAACTAACAAGTCCCTGATGTGCTCTTCCTATCAATTTTACATCCGGCATAATCAGCATCGGAATACCCAATTAAATCAAAGGTAGTGTAAACTAAATATCTCATGATTCTTTTCATGGACCTAAGGTGAACTTCCTTAGGATTTGCCTAGAACCTTGCACACATGCATACGGAAAGCATAATATTTGGTCGTGAAGCACATAAATAGAGTAAGGATCCTATCATCGACCAATATACCTTTTGATCTACAGATTTACCTTCTGTGTCGAGGTCGAGATGCCCATTGGTTCCCATGGGTGTCTTGATGGGTTTGGCATTTTCATTCCAAACTTCTTGAGTATATCTTGAATGTACTTAGTTTGGCAGATGAAGGTGCCCTCTTGGAGTTGCTTGATTTGAAATACAAGGAAATACTTCAACTCCCCCATCATAGACATCTCGAATTTCTGTATCATAATCCTACTAAAATCTTCACAAGATGACTTGTTAGTAGACCCAAAGATAATATCATCAACATAAATTTGGCATATAAATAAGCCTTTAGCAATAGTTTTAGTGAAGAGAGTAGGGTCAGCTTTTGCAACTTTGAAGCCATTAGTGATAAGAAAGTCTCGCAGGCATTCATACCATGCTCTTGTGGCTTGCTTGAGCCCATAAAGCGCCTTTGAGAGCTTATAAACATGTGTAGGATACTCACTATCTTCAAAGCTAGGAGGTTGCTCAACATATACTTCTTCCTTGATCGGGCCATTGAGGAAGGCACTCTTCACGTCAATTTGATATAGCTTAAAGCCATGGTAAGTAGCATAGGCAAGTAATATATGAATTGACTCAAGCCTAGCTACGGGTGCATAGGTTTCATCAAAATCAAAACCTTTGACTTGTGAATAACCTTTAGCAACAAGTCGGGCTTTGTTCCTAGTCACCACACCATGCTCATCTTGTTTGTTGCGGAATACCCACTTGGTACCTACAATATTTTGGTTAGGATGTGGAACTAAATTCCATACCTCATTCCTTGTGAAGTTGTTGAGCTCCTCTTGCAATGCCACCACCTAGTCTGGATCTCTAAGTGCATCCTCTATCCTATATGGCTCAATAGAACACACAAAGAGTAATGTTCACAAAAATGTGCAACTCGAGATCTAGTGGTTAACCTCTTGTGGATGTCACCAAGTATGGAGTTGACAGGGTGATCTCTTTGAATTGCTTGATGGACTCTTGGGTGCGGTGGTCTTTGATCCTGAATCTCTTGATCATCTTCCTTGTCTTGATCATCTTCATCTCCCCCTCGATCAATGTCCTCCTCTTGAGGTGGCTCATCGTCTTGGTCTTCATCCTCTTCTTCTTGAGCCATTTCCTCATCTTGAGTTGGTGGAGATGCTTGTATGGAAGATGATGGCTGATCTTGTGCTTATGAGGGCTCTTTGGGTTCTTTTGGACACACATCCCCAATGGAAATGTTCCTTAGCGCGACACATGGAGTCTCTTCATCATCTAATTCATCAAGATCAACTTGCTCCACTTGGGAGCCATTAGTCTCATCAAACGCAATGTCACAAGAAACTTCAACTAATCCAGTGGACTTGTTGAAGACTCTATATGCCCTTGTGTTTGAGTCATAACCAAGTAAAAAGCCTTCTACTGCTTTAGGAGCAAATTTAGAATTTCTACCTCTTTTGATAAGAATAAAGCATTTGCTCCCAAAAACTCTAAAGAAATAAACATTGGGCTTTTTACCGGTGAGGAGTTCATATGATGTCTTCTTGAGGATTCGGTGAAGGTAGAGGCGGTTGATGGAGTAGCAAGCGGTGTTAATCGCTTCCGCCCAAAACCGATCCAGTGTCTTGTACTCATCAAGCATGATCCTTGGCATGTCCAATAGAGTTCTATTCTTCCTCTCCACTACACCATTTTGTTGAGGTGTGTAGAGAGAAGAGAACTCATGCTTGATGCCCTCCTCCTCAAGAAATCCTTCAATTTGAGAGTTCTTGAACTCCGTTCCATTATCGCTTCTAATCTTTTTGATTCTCAATCTGAACTCATTTTGAGCCCGTCTCAAGAATCTCTTCAATGTCTCTTGGGTTTGAGATTTTTCTTGCAAAAAAATACCCAAGTGAAGCGAGAATAATCATCCACAACAACAAGACAATACTTACTCCCGTCGATGCTTATGTAAGCGATCGGGCCGAATAGATCCATGTGGAGTAGCTTAAGCGACCTCTCGGTCGTCATGATGTTCTTGTGTGGATGATGAACTCCAACCTGCTCCCCTACTTGACTTGCGCTACAAATCCTGTCTTCAAAATGAACATTTGTTAGTCCTAAAATGTGCTCCTCTTCAGATTCTTATGAAGATTCTTCATTCCAACATGAGCAAGTCGGCGATGTAAGAGCGAGCCCATGTTAGTCTTAGCAATTAAGCAAGTGTCTAGTTCAGCAGAAATCAACTAAATATAGCTGACCATCTAACACTCCCTTAAAAGCTATTGAATCATCACTTCTTCTAAAGACAGTGACACCAATATGAGTAAAAAGATAGTTGTAGGCCATTTTACATAATTGAGAAACAGAAAGCAAATTGTAATCTAAAGAATCTACAAGAAAAACATTGGAAATGGAATGGTCAGGGGATATAGCAATTTTACCCAAGCCTTTGACCAAACCTTGATTTCCATCCCCGAATGTGATTGTTCTTTGGGGATCATCATTTTTCTCATATGAGGAGAACATCCTTTTCTCCCATGTCATGTGGTTTGTGCACCCGCTATCGATTATCCAATTTGACCTGCCGGATGCATAAACCTACAAAACAAATTTAGGCCTTGTTCTTAGGTACCCAAACGGTCTTGGGTCCTTTAACATTAAAAACAAGAACCTTGGGTACCCAAACACATGTCTTTAGACTCTTGTGTTTGCCCCCAACGTATTTGGCAACTACCTTTCCTGATTTGTTAGTGACCACAAAAGATGCATCAAGAGTCTTGAATGAAATGCTACGTTGATTTGATGCATTGATAGTTTTTTTAGGCATTTTGATATGAGTTGAATGCCTAGAGCTAGAAGCCTCATTACTATACATGTAAGCATGATGAGGAACAGTATGAGATTTTCTAGCATGAATTGTCCTAATTTTGTGCTCAGGATAGTTCTCAGAATATAAAATGTAACCCTCTCTATCCTAAACCATGGGAGCCTTACCCTTAAAAAATTAGATAGTCTGTTCTTGGGGGCATTAAGTTTGTTGTTGCTTTGGCTCCCTTGTTGGAAGACAATGCCATCCTTAATGCTTGGGCATCTCCCATTATAAAGCATTCTACAAGCAAATTTAAATTTTTCATTTTCTAACTCATGCTCAACAATTTTAGCATTTAATTTGGCTGTGATCATTTTGTTCTTTAATCATGGCAAGGTGATCATCCATAGCATCAATGTTAACATCTAGTGCAAATAGTGACATGCTCAACAGTAGATGTAGAAACATTGCAAACATTCGATTCTTCTATCTTAGCATTTAAATTATCATTCTCAATTCCAAGATAGGAAATTGAATCATTGCAAATATCAAGCTCTTTAGATAAATTTCCACATTTTTCTACTTCAAGAGCATAAGCATTTTTCAACTTAACAAATTTTTTATTTTCCTTAACGAGGAAGTCCTCTTGGCATTCCAAGAGATCATCCTTCTCGTTAATAGTGTCTACTAATTCATTTATCTTTTTCTTTTGATCTTTAGTAAGGTTTGCAAAAAGAGAAGTTAAATCATCTTCATTATCACTAGATGTACCCTCATCATCGTAAGTAGTGTATTTGAGGGTATCTCTAGAATGTACCTTCTTCTTTTTGCCATCCTTAGCCATTAGGCATTTGTTGCCGACGTTGGGGAAGAGAAGGCCTTTGTTGACGGCGATGTTGGCGATGTCCTCGTCGGAGGAGGAGTCTGTGGAGCTCTCGTCGGAGTCTCATTCCCGCCCCATGTGCGCCTCGCCACCCTTCTTCTTGTAGTATCTTTTCTTCTCCATCTTCTTCTTCCCTTTCTTGTCGTCGTCCCTGTCACTGTCACTTGTATATGGACATTTTGCAATAAAGTGACCGGACTTACCACACCTATAGCACACCCTCTTGGAACGGGGTTTGTAATTCTTCCCCTTCCTTTGTTTGAGGATTTGTCGAAATCTCTTGATGATAAGAGCCATCTCCTCGTTGTTGAGCTTGGAGGCGTCGATTGGGAGTCTACTTGGTGTAGACTCTTCCTTCTTTTCTTTTGTTGCTTTGAATGCATTGGGTTGTACCTCGGGTGTGGAGGTGGTGCCTTGCTCCAAGTTGACAATGTGTTTGGAGTCTTTGATCATAAGTTCAAAGCTCACAAACTTGCAAATGACCTCCTCGCGAGACATCTGTTTGTATCTAGGGTCTCCACGGATTAGTTGCTCTTGAGTGGGATTACAAAAAAACAAGAGATCTAAGAATAACCTTGACCATTTCATGGTCATCCCACTTGGTGCTCCTGAGGATGCGCACTTGGTTGACCATTGTCTTGAGATGGCTGTACATTGCTGAAAGGGAAATGTGCCCTTGGGCCATTTCTAAGTATTTTGGTGATTGAGTGCCAACACATGTGCTTAATTGTGAATTTATGTACATGGATGAACAAGGTGCAAATCATGAAGTAAAGGTATGTTTTTAAGCCTTAGTACATTGGTTTTGTGTACTAATATATTTGTCTAAGTGTTAGAAACAGAAAGAAGAAGAAGAGAGAAGAGGAGAAAAGACTTGGCTGTGTGCTGCCAAGACCCAGCTCGGTCTGGAGCACCGGACTGTCCGGTGTGCACCGGACAGTGTCCGGTGCGCCAGGCTGACTCGGCTCGAACTGGCCGCTCTCGGGAAATTGGCCGACGGCGTACGGCTAAAATTCACCGGACTGTCCGGTGTACACCGGACTGTCCGGTGAGCCAACAGTCGGCCGGGCCAACGGTCGGCCGCGCAATCTGCGCGGGACACGTGGCGGAGCCAACGGTCGGAAGACGGCACCGGACTGTCCGGTGTGCACCGGACATGTCCGGTGCGCCAACGGCTCTCAGATCTCCAACGGTCTGCAACGGTCGGAAGCGCCAGTTAAGGAAAGAAATCGGGCACCGGACAGTGTCCGGTGTGCACCGGACTGTCCGGTGCTCCCGACGACAGAAGGCAAGGATGGCCTTCCGGATTTGCTATCAACGGCTCCTAGCTGCCTTGGGGCTATAAAAGGAGCCCCTAGGCGCATGGAGGAGACACACAAGCAACCTTTGAGCATTCTTGATCATCCACACTCAGTCTTTGCGCATTTGTTTGTCACTCTAAGTGTTTCGAGCTCCGTTCTAGTGAGAACTTTGTGATACTCTTGTGAGCTCGATTCTTGGCCGTGTGTGTGCGCGTTTCGCTGTGGATTTGTGTGTGTTGCTTCCCTCCCTTACTCTGTGTTTCTTTGTGATCATATACTTGTAAGGGCAAGAGACTCCAATTTGTGGAGATTCCTTGCAAACGGGATAGTGAAAGGCAAAACAAAACACCGTGGTATTCAAGTGGGTCTTTGGACCGCTTGAGAGGGGTTGATTGCAACCCTCGTCCGTTGGGACGCCACAACGTGGAGTAGGCAAGCGTTGGTCTTGGCCGAACCACGGGATAAACCACTGTGTCACCTCTGTGCTTGATCTCTTGTGGTATTGTGTTTTGTTAAGACTTCTCTTTAGCCACTTGGCAATAATTGTGCTAACACTTAACAAGTTTTTGTGGCTTAAGTTTTAAGTTCTCACAGGATCACCTATTCACCCCCCCCCTCTAGGTGCTCTCAATTGGTATCAGAGCCGTTCTCTTCACAAAGGGACTAACCGCCCGAAGAGATGGATCCTAAGGGGAAGGGTATAGTGATCAACGACAAAGAAAAGGAACCCTTCGTCAACGAGCCGAAGGACGACAAGCCTACCGACTCCGGCTCGGGCCATAGACGGAAGGAAGGGAAGAAGAAGAAGACAAGGCGCATCAAGGAGATCATCTACTACGACGACAGCGATGAATCTACTTCTTCCCAAAAGGACGAGGACCACAACGACTACGAGAGAAGGAAACCGGTTAATTCGAACTTTTCTTTTGATTACTCTCGTATTCCGCAAAGTTCACATTCACATTTGCTCTCCATTCCACTCGGCAAGCCCCCACACTTTGATGGAGAGGACTACGGATTTTGGAGCCACAAAATGCGTAGTCACCTATTCTCTCTCCATCCTAGTATATGGGAGATTGTAGAGAGTGGAATGCACTTTGATAGTTCGGATAGTCCCATGTTCATTAATGAACAAATTCATAAGAATGCACAAGCTACTACTGTTCTTCTAGCTTCCTTGTGCAGGGATGAATACCATAAAGTGAGCGGCTTGGATAACGCCAAGCAAATCTGGGACACCCTCAAGATTTCTCATGAGGGGAACGACGTCACCTTACTCACCAAGATGGAGTTGGTGGAGGGTGAGCTTGGACGGTTCGCAATGATAAGGGGCGAGGAGCCGACGCAAACATACAACCGGCTCAAGACCCTTATCAACAAGATAAGGAGCTACGGAAGCACACGATGGACGGACCACGACGTCGTCCGCCTAATGCTCAGGTCATTTACCGTTCTTGATCCTCATTTGGTGAACAATATACGTGAAAATCCCAGGTACACCAAGATGTCGCCCGAAGAAGTTCTTGGGAAATTTGTTAGCGGGCGAATGATGATCAAGGAGGCGAGGTATGTGGACGACGCCTTGAATGGTCCGATCAACGAGCCGCAACCCCTTGCTCTCAAGGCAACACGAAGCAAGGAGGCGCTACCCAGCAAGGTGGCACAGATTGAGGCGGCCGGACTCAATGATGAAGAGATGGCTCTCATCATCAAGAGATTCAAGACGGCGCTAAATGGTCGCAAGGGGCAGCCAAGCAAGACCAAGACAAAGGGGAAGCGCTCATGCTTCAAGTGCGGTAAGCTTGGTCATTTTATCGCTAACTGTCCCGATAATGAAAGTGACCAGGAAAAGGGGAACAAAAGAGAGAAGAAGAAGCAATACAAGAAGGCAAAGGGCGAGGCGCATCTAGGAAAGGAGTGGGACTCGGATTGCTCCTCCTCCGACTCCGACAATGAAGGACTCGCTGCTACTGCCTTCAACAAGTCTTCCCTCTTCCCCAACGAGCGTCTCACATGTCTTATGGCAAGGGAGAAAAAGGTGAGTACTCAAGACTCCACTTATGCTTCGTCTAGTGATAATGAGTCTAGTGATGATGATGACATAGATTATTCATGCTTGTTCAAAGGCTTAGATAGATCTAAGATAGATAAAATCAATGAATTGATTGATGCATTGAATGAAAAGGATAGGCTTTTAGAAAAGCAAGAGGATTTATTGTATGATGAACATGATAAATTTGTAGAGGCACAAAAATCATATGCTTTAGAAGTGAAAAGAAATGAAATGCTTTCTTATGAACTATCTACTTGTCATGAAACCATTTCTATTTTACAAGGTGTTAACAATGATTTAAATGCTAAGTTAGAAGTAGCAAATAAATCTAATTCTTGTGTAGAACATGTTATGATTTGCACTAGGTGTAAGGATTTCGATGTTGATGCCTGTAGTAAACACCAAGTTTTAATTTCCAAATTAAATGAGGAATTGGCTAGTCTTAATGCCCAACTTAAGACTAGCAAGAATGAAGTTGATAAAATAAAATTTGCAAGGGATGCCTACACGGTTGGTAGACACCCCTCAATTAAGGATGGGCTTGGCTTCAAGAGGGAAGCCAAGAACTTAACAAGCCATAAGGCTCCCATCTTCGTCAAGGAGAAGGGGAAGGCCCCTATGGCTAGTAGTGCGAAAAAGAACCATGCCTTTATGTATAATGATAGGAGAAATGCTAGAAATGCTTATAATGATTTTGATTCACATGTTTATGATTCTCATGCCATGTTTGCTTCTAGTTCTTCTTATAAGCATGATAGGGATATGTGTAGGAGAAATGTTGTACATATGCCTAGGAGAAATATTGCTCATGTGCCTAGAAAGAATGTTATTCATGCTCCTAGGAAAGTAGTGAATGAACCTTCTATAATTTATTGTGCTTTAAACACTTCCTTTGCTATTTGTAGAAAGGATAGGAAAATAGTTGCTAGGAAGTTAGGGGCAAAATGCAAGGGAGACAGGACTTGCATTTGGGTCCCTAAGGATATTTGTGCTAACCTTGCAGGACCCAACATAAGTTGGGTACCTAAGACCCAAGCCTAAATTTGCCTTGCAGGTTTATGCATCCGGGGGTTCAAGCTGGATTATCGACAGCGGATGCACAAACCATATGACGGGGGAGAAGAAGATGTTCACCTCCTACGTCAAAAATAAGGATTCCCAAGATTCAATTATATTCGGTGATGGGAATCAAGGCAAGGTAAAAGGGTTAGGTAAAATTGCAATTTCTAATGAGCACTCAATATCAAATGTATTTTTAGTTGAGTCTCTTGGTTACAATTTGCTATCTGTTAGTCAACTGTGCAATATGGGATATAATTGTCTTTTTACTAATGTAGATGTGTCTGTCTTTAGAAGATGTGATGGTTCACTAGCTTTTAAGGGTGTACTAGACGGCAAGCTTTACTTAGTAGATTTTGCAAAAGAAGAGGCCGGTCTAGATGCATGCTTAATGGCTAAGACTTGCATGGGCTGGCTGTGGCATCGCCGCTTAGCACATGTGGGGATGAAGAACCTCCACAAGCTTCTAAAGGGAGAACACGTGATAGGTCTAACAAATGTTTATTTCGAAAAAGATAGACCTTGTGCAGCTTGTCAAGCAGGTAAACAAGTGGGAGGAGCACATCACAGCAAGAATGTGATGACCACATCAAGACCTCTGGAGCTGCTGCATATGGACCTCTTCGGACCCGTCGCCTATCTAAGCATAGGAGGAAGTAAGTATGGTTTAGTTATTGTTGATGACTTTTCCCGCTTCACTTGGGTGTTCTTTTTGCAGGATAAGTCTGAAACTCAAGGGACCCTCAAGCGCTTCCTCAGGAGAGCTCAAAATGAGTTTGAGCTCAAGGTGAAGAAGATAAGGAGCGACAACGGGTCCGAGTTCAAGAACCTTCAAGTGGAGGAGTTTCTTGAGGAGGAAGGGATAAAGCACGAGTTCTCCGCTCCCTACACACCACAGCAAAATGGTGTGGTAGAGAGGAAGAACAGGACGCTAATCGATATGGCGAGGACGATGCTTGGAGAGTTCAAGACCCCCGAGTGCTTTTGGTCGGAAGCTGTGAACACGGCTTGCCACGCCATCAACAGGGTCTATCTTCATCGACTCCTCAAGAAGACTTCGTATGAGCTACTAACCGGTAACAAACCCAATGTATCGTACTTTCGTGTATTTGGGAGCAAGTGCTACATTCTAGTGAAGAAGGGTAGAAATTCTAAGTTTGCTCCCAAAGCTGTAGAAGGGTTTTTATTAGGTTATGATTCAAATACAAAGGCGTATAGGGTCTTCAACAAATCATCGGGTTTGGTTGAAGTCTCTAGCGACGTTGTATTTGATGAGACTAATGGCTCTCCAAGAGAGCAAGTTGTTGATTGTGATGATGTAGATGAAGAAGATGTTCCGACGGCCGCTATACGAACCATGGCGATTGGAGAAGTGCGGCCACAGGAACAAGATGAACGAGATCAACCTTCTTCCTCAACAACGGTGCATCCCCCAACTCAAGACGATGAACAGGTTCATCAACAGGAGGCGTGTGATCAAGGGGGAGCACAAAATGATCATGTGATGGAGGAAGAAGCGCAACCGGCACCTCCAACCCAAGTTCGAGCGATGATTCAAAGGGATCATCCCGTCGACCAAATTCTGGGTGACATTAGCAAGGGAGTAACTACTCGGTCTCGACTAGTTAATTTTTGTGAACATTACTCTTTTGTCTCCTCTATTGAGCCTTTCAGGGTAGAGGAGGCCTTGCTAGATCCGGATTGGGTGTTGGCCATGCAGGAGGAACTTAACAACTTCAAGCGCAATGAAGTTTGGACGCTGGTGCCTCGTCCCAAGCAAAATGTTGTGGGAACCAAGTGGGTGTTCCGCAACAAACAAGACGAGCACGGAGTGGTGACAAGGAACAAGGCTCGACTTGTGGCAAAAGGTTATGCCCAAGTCGCAGGTTTGGACTTTGAGGAGACTTTTGCTCCTGTGGCTAGGCTAGAGTCCATTCGTATCTTGCTAGCATATGCCGCTCACCATTCTTTCAGGTTGTACCAAATGGATGTGAAGAGCGCTTTCCTCAACGGGCCAATAAAGGAGGAGGTGTACGTGGAGCAACCCCCTGGCTTCGAGGATGAGCGGTACCCCGACCACGTGTGTAAGCTCTCTAAGGTGCTCTATGGACTTAAACAAGCCCCAAGAGCATGGTATGAATGCCTTAGAGATTTCTTAATTGCTAATGCTTTCAAGGTTGGGAAAGCCGATCCAACTCTTTTCACTAAGACTTGTGATGGTGATTTGTTTGTGTGCCAAATTTATGTCGATGACATAATATTTGGTTCTACTAATCAAAAGTCTTGTGAAGAGTTTAGCAGGGTGATGATGCAGAAATTCGAGATGTCGATGATGGGCGAGTTGAACTACTTCCTTGGGTTCCAAGTGAAGCAACTCAAGGACGGCACCTTCATCTCCCAAACGAAGTACACGCAAGATCTGCTAAAGAGGTTTGGGATGAAGGACGCCAAGCCCGCAAAGACGCCGATGGGAACCGACGGACACACCGACCTCAACAAAGGAGGTAAGTCCGTTGATCAAAAAGCATACCGGTCAATGATAGGGTCTTTACTTTATTTATGTGCTAGTAGACCGGATATTATGCTTAGCGTATGCATGTGTGCTAGATTTCAATCCGATCCTAAGGAGTGTCACTTGGTGGCGGTGAAGCGAATTCTTAGATATTTAGTCGCTACGCCTTGCTTCGGGATCTGGTATCCAAAGGGGTCTAACTTTGACTTGATTGGGTACTCAGATTCCGACTATGCTGGATGTAAGGTCGATAGGAAGAGTACATCAGGGACGTGCCAATTCTTAGGAAGGTCCCTGGTGTCATGGAACTCTAAGAAACAAACCTCCGTTGCCCTATCCACCGCTGAGGCCGAGTACGTTGCCGCAGGTCAGTGTTGCGCGCAACTACTTTGGATGAGGCAAACCCTCAGGGACTTTGGCTACAATCTGAGCAAAGTCCCACTCCTATGTGACAATGAGAGTGCTATCCGAATAGCGGAAAATCCTGTTGAGCACAGCCGCACAAAGCACATTGACATCCGGCATCACTTTTTGAGAGACCACCAGCAAAAGGGAGATATCGAAGTGTTTTATGTTAGCACCGAGAACCAGCTAGCCGATATCTTTACCAAGCCTTTAGATGAGAAGACCTTTTGCAGGCTGCGTAGTGAGCTAAATGTCTTAGATTCGCGGAACTTGGATTGAATTGTAGCATACATGTGTTTATGCCTTTGATCATGTTCATTCTGCATTTTGTTGCTTATTATGGTGCTCAAGTTGTACAAACACTCCCTGGACCTCACAAGTCCGTTGCAAAGTGATGCACATGTTTAGGGGGAGATGTGTTACAACTTGACCCTTTGAGACTAACCATATGTTTGAGTTTGCTTGTTTTAGTCACAAAGGAGAATTGAAAAGGAAAAGGTGGACTTGGACCATGAAAGACTTCCACTGCACTCCGATGAGGGGTAACTTATTCCAAGTTCATCTCATGAACTCTTATTGCCATTTGCTCTTAAGTGCAGATTTTTGTGAGGCAATGGGGCTAAAGGGCCAAAATTGATCCCGTTTTGGTGTTTGATGCCAAAGGGGGAGAAAATAAAGGCCAAAGCAATAAATGGATCAGCTACCACTTGAGAGATTTTGAAAATAGTAGAATAGAGTTTTTGGTTTGTCAAAATTCTTATGTTGTCTCTCTTGTCAAAAGTTGGCTTCTTGTGGGGAGAAGTATTGATTATGGGAAAAAGGGGGAGTTTTTGAAATCTTTGATCAATCTCTTTTGGAATGACTCTCTTTATGCTTCAACATGTGTGTTTAACTTAGAGATAGAGATTTGAGTTTGATTTGCAAAAACAAACCAAGTGGTGGCAAAGGATGATCCATATATGCCAAAATTGATTCAAAATAAATTTAAGTTTTATTTGAAGTGAGTTTGCACTTGTTCTAGTTGCTTTATGTTGTGTTGGCATAAATCACCAAAAAGGGGGAGATTGAAAGGGAAATGTGCCCTTGGGCCATTTCTAAGTATTTTGGTGATTGAGTGCCAACACATGTGCTTAATTGTGAATTTATGTACATGGATGAACAAGGTGCAAATCATGAAGTAAAGGTATGTTTTTAAGCCTTAGTACATTGGTTTTGTGTACTAATATATTTGTCTAAGTGTTAGAAACAGAAAGAAGAAGAAGAGAGAAGAGGAGAAAAGACTTGGCTGTGTGCTGCCAAGACCCAGCTCGGTCTGGAGCACCGGACTGTCCGGTGTGCACCGGACAGTGTCCGGTGCGCCAGGCTGACTCGGCTCGAACTGGCCGCTCTCGGGAAATTGGCCGACGGCGTACGGCTAAAATTCACCGGACTGTCCGGTGTACACCGGACTGTCCGGTGAGCCAACAGTCGGCCGGGCCAACGGTCGGCCGCGCAATCTGCGCGGGACACGTGGCGGAGCCAACGGTCGGAAGACGGCACCGGACTGTCCGGTGTGCACCGGACATGTCCGGTGCGCCAACGGCTCTCAGATCTCCAACGGTCTGCAACGGTCGGAAGCGCCAGTTAAGGAAAGAAATCGGGCACCGGACAGTGTCCGGTGTGCACCGGACTGTCCGGTGCTCCCGACGACAGAAGGCAAGGATGGCCTTCCGGATTTGCTATCAACGGCTCCTAGCTGCCTTGGGGCTATAAAAGGAGCCCCTAGGCGCATGGAGGAGACACACAAGCAACCTTTGAGCATTCTTGATCATCCACACTCAGTCTTTGCGCATTTGTTTGTCACTCTAAGTGTTTCGAGCTCCGTTCTAGTGAGAACTTTGTGATACTCTTGTGAGCTCGATTCTTGGCCGTGTGTGTGCGCGTTTCGCTGTGGATTTGTGTGTGTTGCTTCCCTCCCTTACTCTGTGTTTCTTTGTGATCATATACTTGTAAGGGCAAGAGACTCCAATTTGTGGAGATTCCTTGCAAACGGGATAGTGAAAGGCAAAACAAAACACCGTGGTATTCAAGTGGGTCTTTGGACCGCTTGAGAGGGGTTGATTGCAACCCTCGTCCGTTGGGACGCCACAACGTGGAGTAGGCAAGCGTTGGTCTTGGCCGAACCACGGGATAAACCACTGTGTCACCTCTGTGCTTGATCTCTTGTGGTATTGTGTTTTGTTAAGACTTCTCTTTAGCCACTTGGCAATAATTGTGCTAACACTTAACAAGTTTTTGTGGCTTAAGTTTTAAGTTCTCACAGGATCACCTATTCACCCCCCCCCCTCTAGGTGCTCTCAATTGCTTGTGGCTCCTCTCCTTTGTTGAGGACGAATCGACCAAGTTCTCCCACGATCGTCTCGCGCTTGGTGATTTTGGTCACCTCGTCCCCTTCATGCGTCGTCTTGAGTACATCCCAAATTTCTTTGGCATTTTTCAACCCTTGCACCTTATTATACTCCTCTCGACACATGGAGGCAAGGAGTATAGATGTTGCTTGGGAGTTAAAATGCCTTATTTGGGCGGCCTCATCAGAGTCATAATCCTCGTCGCTTACCTGTGGTACCTGTGCTCCAAACTCAACAATATCCCATATGCTTTCGTGGAGTGAGGTTAGATGGTGCCTCATTTTATCACTCCACAAACAATAATCTTCACCATCAAAATATGGTGGTTTGCCTAGGGGTACAGAAAGTAGAGGAGCACGTTTAGGAATGCGAGGATAGCGTAGAGGCATCTTACTATACTTCTTGTGCTCTTGGCGCTTCAAAGTGGTAGATTCGGCGCCGAATGTGGAATGTGATGAAGAGTCGGTCTCATAGTAGACCACCTTCTTCATTTTATTTTTCTTCTTATCACCCTTCCTATGTGACTTGATGGAGCCGGTGGATTCTTCCTTGTGTTTGTTGCCGACCTCCTTTGAAAGAGTCTATTCGTCGTTCTTCCTTCCTGAGGCTTCGGGCTTATCGTCGATGACCATCTCCCTCTTGGCGTGTTCTCCAGACATCACTTCGAGTTGTTAGACTCTAATGAAGCACCGAGCTCTCATGCCAATTGAAAGTCGCCTAGAGGGGGGGTGAATAGGCGAAACCTAAAAATTATATACTTTGAACATGCACTTCACCCGGGGTTAAGGTTAGACATAAATAATGGTGAATTCGGAGTGTGGAAGATAATTCTTCTTGCTATGAGTTGCTCAATCAATACGGATAACTTTGGGAGCAAACTCAAAATGATGTGAGCAAGAGAACTTTAGAGAGGGAAGAAACAAATCAACTAGTGAAGATTAACACACGTGGACACGATGATTTGTTTCCTGAGGTTCGGTTCTAAAGAACCTACTCCCCATTGAGGAGGCCATAAAGGCTAGGTCTATTTCAACCCTTTCCCTTTCTCAATCGGTCACTTAGACCGGTCGAGTGCTTTTTCTCAATCTCACGGGTCACTAAGACCCCGCAAGGATCACCACACAATTAGGTGTCTCTTGCAAACTTTACAAAACACTTAGAGAGTTTAGAGAGAGATGAAGAAAACACGATTAAGAAAACCAAGCAACAAGAGCAACAAATGAAACACGAATCACACTCTCTCAAGTCACTAATCACTAATGACCACTTGTCTTAATTGTGGAACTTGGAGAGATTGGAAGCTTTGAATCTATCTTTGAATGGATTGCTAGCTCTTGTATTGAATGTGTATGAGTGGAGTGCTTGTATGAAGTGAATGGAGGTGGTTGGTGTTGTATTTATAGCCTCCAACCACTTCCTAGCCGTTGCTCCTTTTCTGCTGACCACGGACGGTCCGCGCCCCCTGTTCTGACGTTCGGCCCCTGCACATCAATGACTGAAATCACAACGGTCAGCAGTAACAGATATATCAATGACTATAGTGCATTTAATGCGTCGTCAGATGTTAGATAAAATAGTCATGGACGGTCCGCGAGGATGCTAAAATTGCATTTTACCGAACCCGTCATGTTTGGGTTTTTTTTGGTTTTTCAAAGATGGTCTGCGCCTGCGATAGGACGGTCTGCGCTTGGTCTCGGAGGGTGCTCGCTTCTCCTTTGAACGGTCTGTAGTGTTAACTTGTGTTTTGCAGTGTTTCTGTTCGAGGCTCACCCTGGTCTCAAGGATGGTATTCCGGACTGCCGACTTAGAATAGTTGTAGATGAACTTATCCACCAGACAAATGATCAACTGGACAAACTAGTTAGTCCATAAGGTTTGTGATGGTCGTCAAACACCAAAATCGATTATAGGAAATGTTGAGGTCATTTCCCTTTCACTTTCCAAAGTTCCACTAGTTTGAGAAACCCCGCTACGGATTCAGGCAGAAGGAAGCATAGGAATCTGTCATCTGAAAAGCTTTATAGACAGTCCGACCCGAGGACCTTCCTGTACACTGCAGCGACGCACTCCCCGCTTGCCCCTTTCAGGTATGGTAGTCTCTCCCTAGCTATCATGGAACCTCCCAAGATATTATGCCCACCTACAGATGTCCTTGTCCCGAAGACCTTAGACAATCATGCAGGTGCACCCAATGGCTCGACAGGTCCGGTTTCCTGTATCTTCTTCACATTGCCCAAGAGCGTTCATCCCATATCGCAGACGTTACATATCATCGGAGTAAAAGTGGAAAGAGTTACAATAACTTAATTTACATTCATAAGTATAATATGGAAAGAGTCATTATTACATAACCGGGTTCGAGTGCTTAAATTTATTACATCACGGAAAGGTAAACACCTTTCAAAGTTTTTCTTATTTGTCTTCCTCCTGTTTTTGGACAACCTTGGAGCAGAAGCATCAAAACTCAGCAGTTTCATCACCTACAACAACATGGGTTTGGAAACCGTGAGTATGGAGTGTACTTTCGCAAGTCTTACCCGACTAAAAGAAAAGACTCTCAAGGATATGCTGGTCCTTAGGAGTCAAGGTAAGGTTTAGCAAGAATCAATGACCCAGTTTGCACAAAGCTTACTAAAGTTGGTCCTAATGAATTTATTTTACTTATCAAATTAAGTAATTACATGTATCTAGATTTCTTTCTATTCTAGATCAAGCACTTGACCTACACTAGACATTTTTTATCACCCCTTCAGTTCACTTATCACTACGTGTAGGGCAGTGACCAAGTCTTCATGTCCGAGAAGTTACAGCGATCTGAATTGATTAATACCCAGCTGGGGATCTCTAACCACACGACATATGTAGCACTTAACGCTTGCATATGTCAACTTGCACTCGGGTTTCTCAAGATCAGAATGGGTTCACGCCAACTGAGAGTACAGATACTCCACTGTCCAGCCTCTTGCTATGGAGGGTACACACTACTCTCACCATTTCTCCACTCCCATTGCGCAGTAGCCTTTCTGGTATTGGTCCGACCGAGCCAAAGCTTACCCACGATGAGGCATGTGGCCATTTAAAAGGTCCTCGATCATCAAGCCTACATCGGATTGGTCCTTAAACGACTCAGACGAAGACACTACACCGAGACTTCCTTCTCGTGCAAGCCACCCGCCTGGTCACGTCTTTATCATTTAAAATCCAAAGTTTGGTACCTGACAGAGGTACTCTTTTCAGATGTTGAACCCATCATGGCTGTGATGGATTCACCATCATAAGTCTATTCTTTGTAAAAAATCCCCATCCAGTGTGAAGCATCACCTTTTTCAAAACAAAACATTTTATTTTCTAAAGCAAGACCAAGCATCATTAAAATCCTTTTCATAAAAGAGGTATCAAGGAATGATAATCAATTTTCCAAGGAAGGAAATGCATCAATTGTTTAGCACACAACTCCTATCTCCTAATGCATCATATAAGGTGATAAAGATTTTAAAACAACAAGGAAAGGGGTAAATGCACCGGGGCTTGCCTTGTGTTGTAGGAGTTTTTGCTTCATCGCCATATATGTGGAAGTAAAAGTTATTTTCTGCTAGAGGATTCTCTGTCTGAGGGACAACCTCCTCCTCTATTATGGATTCTTCTTCGTGTTCTATACATGATAATACATGTACATGAATGCTTATGTTGTGTCATGGATATACAATTATATAACAAAAAAGATAGAAAGTTGTGTCTTGAATACAACTTTACTTGATGGTGCTAATCAACCACTAAGACTTCCTAGTTAAATACTCTTCTAGGATTAACTTAGTTGGTATTAAAATGATTAAGCTATGGAGCTATTTACTAAGTTTTAGGTCAAACAGTGTCCAAAAAAATTCAAACTTTACTCAAAGTCTATAAACAACGTTTTAAGTCTACACAAAAAGTTTTATGATTTTTGGGATTACTAAACTATTTCTAAAATTCTAAAAGGCTTTACTCAAGCACTTTTAAATGCTACATAATTCATAGTTTGAAATAAAAATATTGGAATTATTTTTATTAAATACTACTTGATTTTAGGAGTCTAACTAAATTGGTCTCATGTTTTTACCATTTTTCTACTATTTACTATAAATTTCCCAAGCAAACCGTAAAAAGAAAAGAATAAAAGCATTAATAGTATCGGGTCGTATTCAGCAAAACACACCCAAACCTATGCGGAATTCGAGCGCGTCCGCGCGCGCACTGATCAATTTGCGCCAAGGTCCCTGGTGTTTTAAACAACTCGTAAAGAATCCCTGGACATTATTCATGTGTCTCGCTGACAATTGCACATAAGCCCTCCCCTTTCTATTTCTTCACACTTTGCGTCCTCGACGACGGCGTGCTCGCCGGCCGACCACTCCTCGCCGGGACTCGCTTCAAACGGCAACAACCGTCGAATCCGATCACCTAATCGTCATCCTCGATCCGAGACAATCCTAATCTATGTATTAATTAGGCTAATATGACCCGGCATCCCCTTTGTCCACAACGACGACTGACACCAAGGATCGGCAAAGCCGTTCCCGCCGACCCAGTAGTAGCGTTCAATTACTGTAACAACGGCCGGAAGGACCCGAGGGCGATTTCATAATTATCAGGACTAAACTACGGTACTCTTCATACACGGCTGGACAGCGGGTGAAGTAGCCCGAAATCTAGGGACTCATAAACGAAATTCACACGACAAAGGGGTATCTCTCAACCCTAGCCGTCCGATCTAGTATCAAGGGCTGGGATTAAATCCAAGTCAAATGAACTGGTATTGATCCGCGACCGATAGATCTGAGATCAACGGCACAGATATCAACTTGGCCTAACCTACTCTGGGGCATTGATCTCCCATTCGACCGCGCTTGATCTAAACTCGCGAACCGGTATGCTTGGGCTAATCCCAGCTGCGCATCCATGGATTTGTGATTACCCGCACTTCTTCTCTACCTCAACCCAAGCTGTGGCGATGCGATGAAGCCCACAGTGGCTCCCACGTCGGCTCACCCCAACTGGTGCCCAGGCACGCAACTCGTAGTAAAACTAGATGAAATCAATACAGAAAACCTAGCGAACATGTTAAGCCTAACCTCAACGACGGTGGCAATAGAGGCGAGGTCAGCCACGGTGCAACATGATCCCCCGGTGGCGCCCAACTCCGATGAGAAATCCTCGTTCCCCTAGTGCTCCAATGTAGTGTTAGGTAGGTGCGTTAGTTTGCTGACAGCAAGGCGAACACGATAGACACAACTTACCATCGACCGGGTTGCGGCGACCTCCCTTTCCTCAGCACGACACAAACTCAAGTTGTCGCACCCACATCGACAAGTGATTCGGCACGCGCACCGAACGATTCCTAGCTTCGCGGCACTTGTGCACATTCTAGGTGCCTCGGTGAACCCGTGCAATCCCCCTACAACGATCCATCGGCGGGGAACGCGTGGCGAGGTTGAAGGTTGACGACAATGGTGGCGGTTGTGCCCTCTCTCACTCTCTTTCTCTCAGCGGGTGGCGAATGATTCAGCGAGGTATGGTAAGCAGGTGATAGTGACGTGCAGCCAAGCCTAAATACCAAGGCAAAGTCGGTGAGGTTTGTTCAGGCGCGCGGCGAGCGGGTCGGCGAGGTTTACGCGATTTCATTATGGCGACATGCCTAGGGAAGATTTACAACTCCTAACTAGCAGGGCCCACTCGGCAGTGTTGAAAGGGAAATGTGCCTTTGGGCCATTTCAAGTATATTTTGGTGATTAAGTGTCCAACACATATTAAGTGGGTTATTATATGCCAAATGATGAATAAAGTGCAAATCAACAAGAAGGTATGATTCTAGACTTAGTACATTAGTTTTTGTATACTAATACATTTGTCTAAGTGCTAGAATCAGAGAAAAGAAAAGAAGAAAAGAACTTGGCTAAAAGCAGCCAAGACTGAGCTCAATCTGGCACACCGGACTGTCCGGTGGTGCACCAGACAGTGTTCTGTGCGCCAGGCTGGCTTCCGGCGAACTGGCTGCTCTCGGGAATTTTTGGCGGCGTACGGCTATAATTCACCGGACTGTCCGGTGGTGCACCGGACTGTCCAGTGAGCCAACGGCCGCCAGCGCAACGGTCGGCCGCCAAATCCGCGGGCGACGCGTGGCCCGCTCCAACGGTCGGCAGGGGGCACCGAACTGTCCGGTGTGCACCAGACAGTGTCAAGTGCGCCAACTGCCAGAAGACTGCAACGGTCGGCTGCGCCAGGAATGGAAGGAAATCGCGCACCGGACATGAACAATGGCTGTCCAGTGGTGCACCGGACTGTCTGGTGCGCCACCCAACAAAAGGCAAGAATTGCCTTCCAAGAATGCCTCCAATGGCTCCTTGCTGCCTTGGGGCTATAAAAGAGTCCCCTAGGCGCATGGAGGAGGCATCCAAGCATTCCTTGATCATTCCTAAGCACCAAGACTCCATTCTCATGCATTCGATTCTTTGAGATAGTGACTTGAGCTCCATTTGAGTAGAGAACTCCTCGAGTTGTGTTGTGAGCTCAAGTTGTGGCTTGTGTGCGTGATTGTGCTCTTGTTTTGAGTCTTGTGTGTGTTGCTCTCCCCTCCCTTACTTCTGTGCTTCTTTGTGATCATCAATTGTAAGGGCAAGAGACTCCAAGTTGTGGAGATTCCTTGCAAACGGGAGAAAATATAAGAAAGGAAAACAACGTGGTATTCAAGTTGATCATTGGATCACTTGAAAGGGGTTGAGTGCAACCCTCGCCCATTGGGATGCCACAACATGGAGTATGCAAGTGTTATACTTGGCCAAACCATGGGATAAATCACCGTGTCTTTTGTGTTGTCTTTCTTTGTGACCATTGTGTTTCACAAAAGATCGATCCTTAGCCACTTGACCCTATTGCACTAACTCTTAACCAAGTTTTTGTGGCTACAAGTATTTGATTTTTACAGGATCACCTATTCACCCCCCCTCTAGGTGCTCTCAATTGGTATCGAAGCCGTTCTCTTCACGAAAGGGACTAATCGGCCGAAGAGATGGATCCTAAGGGAAAGGGGATGGTGGTCAACGACAAAGAGAAGGAGTCCTTCCTCAACGAGCCAAGGGACGACAAGCCCACTGACTCTGGCTCGAGTCACAAGAAGAAGGACGGGAAAAAGAAGAGACGCATCAAGAAGATTGTCTACTACGATAGAGACGAGTCTTCTTCTTCACCAAAAGACGACGATGACGAGAAAAAGAAACTGGTTAACTCAAACTATTCATTTGATTATTCTCGTATTCCTTTTAATTCCAATGCTCATTTACTTTCAATTCCACTTGGGAAACCTCCGCACTTGATGGAGAAGACTACTCATTTTGGAGTCACAAAATGCGTAGTCACCTATTTTCTCTCCATCCAAGTATTTGGGAGATTGTTGAAAACGGAATGCATTTTGATAGTACTGACAACCCCATTTTAATAAATGAGCAAATCCATAAAAATGCACAAGCTACCACTGTTTTGCTAGCATCCTTGTGTAGGGACGAGTACAATAAGGTGAGCGGCTTGGACAACGCCAAGCAAATCTGGGACACCCTCAAGATTTCTCATGAGGGGAACGACGCCACCATGATCACCAAGATGGAGTTGGTGGAAGGCGAGCTGGGAAGGTTCGCAATGATCAGGGGAGAAGAGCCAACACAAACGTACAACAGGCTCAAGACCCTGGTCAACAAAATCAGGAGCTATGGAAGCATGAGATGGACGAACCACGACGTCGTCCGACTTATGCTCAGGTCCTTCACTGTTATTGATCCTCATCTTGTGAACCTCATCCATGAAAATCCTAGATACACAAAGATGACTCTCGAGGAGATTCTTGGGAAATTTGTGAGCGGGCGGATGATGGTGAAGGAAGCGCGATACGTTGATGATGCTCTCAATGGCCCTCTACCGTCTACGAGCCTCAACTGGTTGCTCTCAAAGCAACAAGCAGCAGGGAGGCGCTACCTAGCAAGGTGGCACAAGTTGAGGCGGCTGGGCTAAATGAGGATGAGATGGCCCTAATCATAAAGCGCTTCAAGTCCGCATTGAAAGGACGCAAGGAGTACCCTAACAAGAACAAGGCAAAGGGAAAGCGCTCCTGCTTCAAGTGCGGTAAGGCTAGTCATTTTATAGCAAATTGTCCTGATAACTCTAGTGACCAGGAACAAGGAAAGGGCGGGAAGAAAGAGAAGAGAAAGAGCTATAGGAAGGCAAAGGGCGAGGCACACATCGGAAAGGAGTGGGACTCGAACTGCTCGTCTTCCGACTCCGATGACGAAGGACTCGCTGCCTCAGCCTTCAACAAGTCCTCTCTCTTCCCCAACGAATGCCACACCTGCCTCATGGCAAAGGAGAGAAAGGTAAGCGTTCATGAAACCCCTAAGTATACTACTTCAAGCGATGATGAATCTAGTGATGACGAAGTAGACTATACTGAATTATTTAAAGGTTTAGATAGATCAAAAGTAGATAAAATTAATGAGTTAATTGATGCTTTAAACGAAAAGGATAGACTTTTAGAAAAGCAAGAGGATATATTATATGAAGAGCATGATAAACTTGTTAGTACACAAAAGTCTCTTGTCTTAGAAACTAAAAGAAATGAATTGTTATCCTCTGAATTATTTGTGTGCCATGAATCAATTTCTAGTCTAAAGATTTTGAATGATGATTTAAATACTAAGCTAGAAGTAGCTAATAAATCTAGTTCATGTGTAGAACATGTTGTAATTTGTAATAGATGTAAGGATTTTGATGTTAATGCTTGTAATGAACATCTCATTGCTATTATAAAATTGAATGATGAAGTGGCAAGTCTTAATGCTCAACTTAAGACTTGCAAAAGTGACTTTGATAAGTTAAAATTTGCAAGGGATGCCTACACGGTTGGTAGACACCCCTCAATTAAGGATGGGCTTGGCTTTCAAAAGGAAGCCAAGAACTTAACAAGCCAAAGGGTTCCCATTCTCAACAAAGAGAAAGGGAAGGCCCCCATGGCTAGTAGCATTCAAAGAAATCATGCATTCATTTATGATAGAAAATTTTCTAGGAATGCTCATTACAATAGGAGTTATGATGCTTATGATTCACATGCTATGATTGCTTCGAGTTCTACTTTTGTGCATGGTAGAAGTAGGCCTAGGAAGGGAAATGTTATTCATCATGTGCCTAGGAAAATGCATAATGAATCTGCTACTATTTTTCATACCTGCAACACTAATTTTGTACTTTCATGTAAAAATAAGAAAGTGGTTGCTAGGAAGTTGGGGGCCAAATGCAAGGGAGACAAGACTTGCATTTGGGTCCCAAAGGATATTGTGACTAACCTTGTAGGACCCAACAAGAGTTGGGTACCTAAAACCCAAGCGTAAATTGTCTTGCAGGTTTATGCATTCGGGGGCTCAAGCTGGATTATCGATAGCAGATGCACAAACCACATGACGGGGGAGAAGAAGATGTTCACCTCCTACGTCAAGAACAAGGACTCCTAAGACACGATTATCTTTGGATATGGGAACCAAGGCAAGGTCAAAGGCTTGGGCAAGATAGCCATCACAAATGAGCACTCTATCTCTAATGTATTTTTAGTAGAGTCGCTAGGCTATAATCTTCTGTCTGTTAGTCAATTGTGCCACATGGGCTACAATTGTTTGTTTACAAATGTTGATGTATCTGTCTTTAGAAGGAGTGATGGTTCATTAGCGTTTAAGGGTGTACTAGATGGCAAACTCTACTTAGTTGATTTTTCGAAAGAGGAGGTCGATCTAGATGCATGCTTAATCGCTAAGACTAGTATGGGCTGGCTGTGGCATCGCCGTCTAGCACATGTTGGGATGAAGAACCTTCACAAACTTCTAAAGGGAGATCATGTGTTAGGACTAACAAATGTATGCTTCGAAAAAGATATACCTTGTGCAGCTTGTCAAGCAGGTAAACAGGTGGGAAGTACTCATCACAGCAAGAATGTGATGACCACATCAAGAACTCTGGAGCTACTTCATATGGACCTCTTCGGACCCGTCGCCTACCTCAGCATCGGGGGAAGTAAGTATGGTCTTGTTATTGTTGATGATTTTCCCCGCTTCACTTGGGTATTCTTTTTGCAGGATAAAACAGAAACCCAAGGGACCCTAAAGCGCTTTCTAAGGAGAGCTCAAAATGAATTTGAGCTCAAGGTGAAAAAGATAAGAAGCGACAATGGGTCCAAGTTCAAGAACTTACAAGTGGAGGAGTACCTTGAGGAGGAAGGTATCAAGCACGAGTTCTCCGCTCCCTACACACCACAGCAAAACGGTGTGGTAGAGAGGAAGAACAGGACGCTCATAGACATGGCGAGGACGGTGCTTGGAGAATTCAAGACGCTCGAGCGGTTTTGGTCGGAAGCTGTGAACACAGCTTGCCACGCCATAAACCGGCTCTACCTTCATCGCCTCCTCAAGAAGATCTCGTACGAACTTCTGACTGGTAACAAACCCAGAGTCTCATACTTTCGTGTATTTGGGAGCAAATGTTACATTTTGGTGAAGAAAGGTAGAAATTCCAAATTTGCTCCCAAAGCTGTAGAATGGTTTTTACTAGGTTATGACTCAAATACAAAGGCGTATAGAGTCTTCAACAAATCATTGGGTTTGGTTGAAGTCTCTAGCGACATTGTACTTGATGAGACTAATGGCTCTCCAAGAGAGCAAGTTGATCTTGATGATGTAGATGAAGATGATGTTCCAACGGACGCAATTCGTACCATGGCAATTGGAGATGTGCGACCACATGAACACCAAGTGCAGGATCAACCTTCTTCCTCAACAATGGTGCACCCCCCAACTCAAGATGATGAACATGTTCTTCAAGAAGAGGCGTGTAATCAAGGGGGAGCACAAGAAGATAAAGTTATGGAGGAAGAAGCACCAAGGGCCCCTCCAACTCAAGTCCGAGCGACGATTCAAAGGAATCATCCCGTCGACTAGATTCTAGGGGATATAAGCAAGGGAGTAACTACTCGCTCAAGACTAGCTAACTTTTGCGAGCATTACTCATTTGTCTCTTCTATTGAGCCTTTCAGGGTAGAAGAGGCCTTGCAAGATCCGGACTGGGTGTTGGCCATGCAGGAAGAGCTCAACAACTTCAAGAGGAATGAAGTTTGGAGCCTGGTGCCACGTCCCAAGCAAAACGTTGTGGGAACCAAGTGGGTGTTCCGCAACAAGCAAGACGAGCACGGAGTGGTGACAAGGAACAAGACTCGACTTGTGGCAAAAGGTTATGCCCAAGTCGCAGGTTTTGATTTTGAGGAGACTTTTGCTCCTGTGGCTAGGCTAGATTCTATTCGCATTTTGTTAGCCTATGCCGCTCACCACTCTTTCAGGTTGTTCCAAATGGATGTGAAGAGCGCTTTCCTCAACGGGCCAATCAAGGAGGAGGTGTATGTGGAGCAACCCCCTGGCTTTGAGGATGAACGGTACCTCGACCATGTGTGTAAGCTCTCTAAGGCGTTCTATGGACTTAAGCAAGCCCCAAGAGCATTGTTGGGGACTTGTTCTCAAATGCTTCGGATTAAGAACAAGGCAACATAAAAAGTGTTAAATGATAAAGCCCTTCGTCCTTTGAAACATTATTTCCCTTCGGGATATAATGTGTTCCGGACGAAGGTCACAAACAACATATCTTCGTAGGTACAATAAATTATGACGAAGAACTTACATGCAACATAAAGAGTAATATAAACATTTAAATATTATCACAACGTCATTTCTATTTTATTATCATATAAAAATAGAAATGAGTTCAAATTACAAGTGTACCTTCGGATTGCAGGAAGGCAAAAGTACAAGGATGACGGAAAGCAAAATGCCAAGTCAGCGTGAACAGTACGGGGGTACTGTTCATCTATTTATAGGCGTGGGACGTAGCCCATGAAAAATTACATTCATGTCCATTACATTTGCTAATGATTTATGGGAATCTATTAAGGCCTAAGTAGTCTTTTCATCTTTAAGTCGGTTCTCCTTTCTGCGACGAAGCTTTCTGCGCATAGCTTCGGCTTGTGCACCATTCTTCGTACAGCTTGGTAATCAGCTTCGTACAGCTTGAGCTTCGTCCTGACCGTACTCCATGTTCATGATCCGAGTCCGAAGATACCTGTTCATATAATTCACTTGGAAAATATTGTCAAATCATGTTTTTGAGGACCTTCGGAGGACGAAGGCCCCCAACAGTAGCCCCTCGCAATATTAATTTGTTAGCGATAAATTCAGATTGCGATATGGACGAAGGCCTTAAGCCGAAGGTCCGAAAAAACACCTTCCCTTTGCTAGAATAGCAAAAGTCACTGACACCTGGGACCACACAGTTTCCGTCATATCGAGTGTATAAATAGGAGCCCGCCATATTTGATTTGGCACGCTCTCTTTGCCATCTGTTTTTCCTGCTTATAAAACTTTCTGCCCAAAAATATTTGTTTTCTTTCGTAGTTTTAAGCTTCGGAAGCGAGAAGTAGGATCTCTGAAGAGATGTCTGAGGAGAAGAAGGCTGTTGTCGAGATGAAGCTAAGTCTCTCTGAAGAGAAGAACCTGGGGGTTTCTTGAGGCAATGTCGAAGACCAATACAGAAAAGATCACCAAAGAGATTTTAGAAGGTTTATCTGAAGATACCGGTGACAGCGACAGTTATGATGTAGAAAGCGGCGGGGGAGAGTCTGAAGATCGACCATGGCGGCCAAGTCACACGGTTTTCGGGAAAACCACTATTAAGCAGAGTCATATTGACAATATGAGGGGGAGATATTTTCGAGATATATCTATTGTGAGGGCTGATGCTGGAGAAAAGACTTCTCCCACCCCCGAAGAAAATGAGGTCGTGATCTTCCGAAGCTTTCTCAAGGCTGGGCTTCGGTTCCCCCTAAGCAGCTTTGTTGTCGAAGTCCTGAAAACGTTTCAAATCTACCTTCATCAAATTACTCCCGAAGCTATCATAAGAATGGGAATCTTTGTCTGGGCTGTGAAAAGCCAAGGTTTAGAACCAAATGCTAAAAGCTTTTGCAAAATTCATGAATTGGTATATGAGACGAAGCCTTGGGGGAAAGAACAATATCACAACAACTTTGGTTGTTACAGCTTCGGTGCTCGCTCCGGGTCAAGCTGCCCTGTGCCAACCTTTCGGAAGAGGTGGCCCGGGGCCTGGATGACAGAATGGTTCTATGTAAAGAATGACTTGACAGCGCAAGAAGATGTTAAGAGTGTCATTATGCGCCCCATCTGGCAACGCTTCGGACTCCGAAAGCCGAAGGTTGAAATGGATGAAGCGGCCGAAGAATGCCAAAGAGCTTTCGGCGCAATCTGCTCTTTTATTGGGACAAGGGATCTGGTCCAAGAGCATATTGCCTTCAGGGTATGGCCACTTGCAGGAAAGTGGGAGATGCCGAAGGAGACCATCAAAGGGTCTGACGAAGGTGGACTTGTCAGACTAAAATACACATTCAAATACGGGGATAAGTTTGTTGAACCTGATGACAAATGGTTAAAAAGCATTGAAACATTAAGTGACGAACTGCTTGGGGTATATTCGAAGGCTGAAAACACTGCATTATCGGCAGCCTTCGGAGGCCGAAAGAAGAAGAGGCTCAACCGGGTATTTGATGCAATCGGGTTTGTCTACCCTGACTACCATTATCCGGTGCCGGGCCGCAAAAGAAAAAATACTTCTCCTGCAACAGAAGTTGCCACAAGTGCTTCTAGTGAGCCAGCGCCGCAAAGAAAAAAGATGAAGGTGCTCACCCACCGGGCACGTTTTATTGAGCCGACCACAGTGCCTGAATTTATCGGTGAAGTCTCTTTGACCATTGAAACTACAGAGCCAGCTCCAGTGCCGAAGATCGAAGAAAAAACTGAAGCACCTTCAGCAGAGAAGACAGAAAAACTGAGAGTTGAAGGACCAAAAATATTGGAAATCTTAAGTCCTTCAGCAAGTGCTGAGCCAATAAAAAATCAAAAGGGCCCATCTGTGACCCCAAAAAGAAAAAGAATGGCGAACGTTTTAGACGTTTTGGAGACAATTAAGTCTTCAAGCATAACTCCAAAGAAGACTGTTGAACCTTCTGGAGTATCTACTGAAGCTTTAGTTGCTGAAGCTTCGAAGCAACAACCTGAGGCTGAAGCTAGGCCTTCAGAGCCCAGCAAAGAACAACCTCTGGAAGCCGAAGAAAAAATAAAAGTGCCAGAGCCAATTTTGGTTGAAGAAATTGACACTGCCGCCCCCGAAGCTCCTTCCACCATATGCGATTACATTGTGCGACATGCTTCGGGGAAGAAATTATCTGAAGAAGAGATTTATGAAGCCAAACACTATGCGAAAGAATTAAAATATCCGAAGGGGGCACTAGTGTTCAATGGGACAAACGAAGATGACTTCCTATACTGTCTCCCTGACAACAAAGAATTATCTGTCTGCCGGGAGATGGCTAGGAGTATGGGGTTCCCGAAGCTCGAAGCTGGCTTATGCGCTATGACAAAAGAAGATCTCGCGGATAGTCTTGCGTATAATAGCCTGAAGGTATGGGAATTAGACGTTCGAAAAATTTTATAATTCGTAACTCATTCTTTTATTCTTATATGGATTCTTTTTCGTATAGGGTTTAATTCTAAGCAACGCATTAAGAGCACAAAAGAGTGCCGAAGACGAGAGCTACGAAATTGCGTTCAACAATTTACGATCAGAAGTTATTAAACTGAGAAACGAAGCTCTAGAAAAAGATAAAATTCTGCTTACATTGGTAGACAAGATAAAAAAGGACGAAGCTGCTGCAAAGGTTCAGGCCGAAGCTCACAGACGCGAAATTAAAGATCTTCAGAAGCAATTGTCCCGGGCGAAAGAAGAACGCATACTTGAAGAGACGAGGCGGGAATGTAGCGACCAATGGGCTAATCATTTGGAAGGAACCGTTGAAGAGCTTCGGTCTTCTAAGAAAAGGTGCTACGAGAAATCCATGGATTGTATAAAGAAAATAAAAACCAGCTTCGCCAGTGTTGGCGCATTTTCGAGTGAAGAAGATTTTGTGAGAGGTAACCCAGAAGGGCCGATAGAATGGATCTGCCACGAAGCTGAAGCCTTCGAAGAAATTCTAAACAGTCGAGGTGACATTTGCGCCTTCTCGGGTGCCAGGGGGATTGCTTCTATACTGGAGAAAAAAGGCTGCGATCATGTTAAGGTTCTTGCACAATCCGAAGCCAGCTTATCCCCTGAAGATATCAAAGACCCCTCGGCCGAAGCTAGCCAGGCTGGTGGAAAATTTTTCACCGATGTCTGGGACAATGGTGGCCGAGAAATGGCCCGAGAAATTATCCAAAAAAGTGAAAAAGGCATTCATGATGCTAGGAAAGTAGCAGAAGCTGCTGAAAAAAGCACAGAGCCCGAAGGGCAAATAGGTATTAACTAGTGTTTTTTATCTCTTTGTTGTAATTTTTGATTTCAAAATTGACGACAGCTTGTAATAGTAATAAGTCCGCATCCACTCTTCCCTCAGAACCTGCTGGATCGTCGGCTGGCCCCCACACGAAGGGGGATGACGAAATTAGACAAATGGCCGAAGCTATCATGGATAAAGTTGTTGAACAACTACTAAATGAGGCTGCAGAAGTAGTACTCAGGGAAGACTAGATGTTATTGTAAAAACATTTGAAATGTGATCTATGTAATATTTTGTAACTTTGAATGTAATATACAAATTTCTTTTTAAGATTCAATTCTTTACGATGCATGAAATTTAACATACATACCGTTTTTGAGCCTTCGGCGAAAAAACACCTTCCCTTCTTTTCATGCTTCGTGAAGAAAAACTTTTATATATCCCGACAACTTCGATACTGCTCTGATGAAGCATATCTATGCTTCGTAAAAAAAATTTTCCGAAGATGTACTTCGAAGGTCAATATCGTATTTCCTTTTTCTGCCTTGGCACAATTTTCACTTTTTCAAAACATTCTCTGAAGATCGATATCGTATCCCCTTCTTGTGCCATATGCAGCATGATGTATGATGCTTATGCTATGCAAAATGATGTGATGATGCTATGTTATGTAGATGACATTTGTTCCGAAGACACACACATATCCCACAAAATATTTTTGTACCAGCGCTGACTTTTTGCTGTAAGCTCTGCATTCCTTAGGAACGACTTTGGAGCTTCTTCGCCTTTTACTTAGGCGGTATCAGCGTTGACTTTTCGCTGTAAGCTCTGCATTCCCTTAGGAACGACTTTGGAGCTTCTTCGCCTTTTACTTAGGCGGTATCAGCGTTGACTTTTCGCTGTAAGCTCTGCATTCCCTTAGGAACGACTTTTTCTGATTTCAGCAAACTTACTCTGCGTTCCTTAGAACGACTTTTTGTTGCTCCGAAGGATTTTCAATAATTCGAAGGTCCTCCTTGTTATCGTAAACTTTTTCATGAAAACTAAAAAATGTCCTTTATTACATAGAAAATAGAACTGAATGGAAAAAACTGGTAGGATATTTGTCAATAGATGTGCTTCGACTCTGGCACAGTGCTATTGACTGTGCGAGCTTCGGATTGTTCTCTGAGATCCCTTTGGTGTGGAGCATATTGGCTCCCTTCTGGCTGTTGGCCTTGTTGCAACGGTGGTGGAGGCGGAGGTTGTTGCCAGGAAGCTTGAGGTTGAGTCGCCGAAGCAACAGAAACTGCAGGGTTGTTGCCTATGTATTCTGGGATGTAAGGCGGATGGTACGAAGCAGTATGCATGACCTGCTTCGGCTGAGCTTGTTGCGCTGCAGCTTCGGCTATCTCCTTTTGCTTCTGGATGGTAATATGGCACATCCTGGTGGTATGGCCCTTGTTTTCACCACAGAATAAACAAAATACTCTCCTTGGTTGATCTCCAAATCTTCCGCCGAAGCCCCTGGCGCCTCTGCCTCTTGGAACTGGTGGCCGGAAGAAACTTTGCTGTTGCCCCGAAGCCTGTGAGGAGCACTGCGGCCTGTTCTGCTGACTCCCCTTATCATCATTTTGAGTAGAGTTGTGGATGGACCTGACATGCCTCGGATAGAATCTTCCTCCGAAGCCCCTGGTCATTTCAGAAAATCTGAAAGCCTCCTCCCTTCTTTGGCGAAAATCGTTGTCGGCACGAATGTACTCGTCCATCTTCTGGAGCAGCTTCTCCAAAGTTTGAGGAGGCTTCCTAGCAAAGTATTGAGCTGAAGGTCCAGGACGAAGCCCCTTGATCATGGCCTTGATAACAATTTCATTAGGCACCGTTGGTGCCTGCGCCCTCAAACGCAAGAACCTTCTGACATACGCCTGAAGGTATTCTTCATGATCCTGAGTGCATTGGAACAGGGCCTGAGCAGTAACCGGCTTCGTCTGAAACCCTTGGAAACTAGTTAACAACATGTCCTTCAGCTTTTGCCATGAAGTGATCGTTCCTGGTCGAATGGAAGAATACCAGGTTTGAGCAACACTCCTGACAGCCATGACAAAAGACTTTGCCATGACTGCCGTATTGCCACCATACGAAGATACTGTTGTTTCGTAGCTCATCAAAAACTGCTTCGGGTCTGAGTGGCCGTCGAACATGGGAAGCTGGGGCGGCTTGTAGGATGAAGGCCAAGGTGTAGCCTGCAGCTCAGCGGACAGAGGAGAAGTATCATCAAAAGAAAAATTTCCATGGTGGAAATTCTCATACCAGTCATCTTCGTTGAAGAAACCCTCCTGATGAAGATCCTTGTGCTGAGGCCTTCGGTTCTGCTCATCCTGAGTAAGATGGCGAACTTCTTCAGAAGCTTCGTCTATCTGCCTTTGCAGTTCAACTAGCCTGGCCATCTTTTCCTTCTTCCTCTGCACCTGTTGATGAAGCATCTCCATATCCCTGATCTCTTGGTCTAGCTCATCCTTCTGAAGCGTCGGGCTGACGGCCTTCCTCTTCTGGCTTCGGGCCTCCCGAAGAGAGACAGTCTCCTGATTGTGGTCCAGCGGTTGCAGGGCTGCAGCCCCAGTTGCTGAAGCTTTCTTCGGCGCCATAGCGAAGGTTTATGGCTTCCGAAGGTGTTCAAAAACTCAAAGTGGAAGTGAGTTCACCGGAGGTGGGCGCCAATGTTGGGGACTTGTTCTCAAATGCTTCGGATTAAGAACAAGGCAACATAAAAAGTGTTAAATGATAAAGCCCTTCGTCCTTTGAAACATTATTTCCCTTCGGGATATAATGTGTTCCGGACGAAGGTCACAAACAACATATCTTCGTAGGTACAATAAATTATGACGAAGAACTTACATGCAACATAAAGAGTAATATAAACATTTAAATATTATCACAACGTCATTTCTATTTTATTATCATATAAAAATAGAAATGAGTTCAAATTACAAGTGTACCTTCGGATTGCAGGAAGGCAAAAGTACAAGGATGACGGAAAGCAAAATGCCAAGTCAGCGTGAACAGTACGGGGGTACTGTTCATCTATTTATAGGCGTGGGACGTAGCCCATGAAAAACTACATTCATGTCCATTACATTTGCTAATGATTTATGGGAATCTATTAAGGCCTAAGTAGTCTTTTCATCTTTAAGTCGGTTCTCCTTTCTGCGACGAAGCTTTCTGCGCATAGCTTCGGCTTGTGCACCATTCTTTGTACAGCTTGGTAATCAGCTTCGTACAGCTTGAGCTTCGTCCTGACCGTACTCCATGTTCATGATCCGAGTCCGAAGATACCTGTTCATATAATTCACTTGGAAAATATTGTCAAATCATGTTTTTGAGGACCTTCGGAGGACGAAGGCCCCCAACAAGCATGGTATGAATGCCTTAGAGATTTTTTAATTGCTAATGCTTTCAAGGTTGGAAAAGCCGATCCAACTCTTTTCACTAAGACTTGTGATGGTGACCTATTTGTGTGCCAAATTTATGTCGATGACATAATATTTGGTTCTACTAACGAAAAGTCTTGTGAGGAGTTTAGCAGGGTGATGACACAGAAATTCGAGATGTCAATGATGGGCGAGTTGAACTACTTCCTTGGGTTCCAAGTGAAGCAACTCAGGGATGGCACCTTCATCTCATAAATAAAGTACACGCAAGACCTTCTCAAGCGGTTTGGGATGAAGGACGTCAAGCCCGCAAAGACGCCGATGGGAACCGACGGACACGTCGACCTCAACAAAGGAGGTAAGTCCGTTGATCAAAAGGCATACCGATCTATGATAGGATCCTTGCTTTATTTATGTGCTAGTAGACCGGATATTATGCTAAGCGTATTCATGTGTGCTAGATTTCAATCCGATCCAAGGGAGTGTCACCTTGTGGCCGTTAAGCGAATTCTTAGATATTTAGTTGCTACGCCTTGCTTCGGGATCTGGTATCCAAAAGGGTCTACCTTTGACTTGATTGGATATTCAGACTCCGATTATGCTAGATGCAAGGTTGATAGGAAGAGTACATCAGGGACGTGCCAATTCCTAGGAAGGTCCGTGGTGTCTTAGAGTTCTAAGAAATAAACCTCTGTTGCCCTATCCACCGCTGAGGCCGAGTATGTTGTCGCAGGACAGTGTTGCGCGCAACTACTTTGGATGAGGCAAACCCTCCGGGACTTTGGCTACAATCTGAGCCAAGTCCCACTCCTATGTGACAATGAGAGTGCAATCCACATGGCGGATAATCCTGTTGAACACAGTCGCACTAAGCACATAGACATCCGGCATCACTTTTTGAGAGACCGCCAGCAAAAGTGAGATATTGAAGTGTTTTATGTTAGCACCGAGAACCAGCTAGCCGATATCTTTACCAAGCCTTTAGATGAGAAGACCTTTTGCAGGCTATGTAGTGAGCTAAATGTCTTAGATTCGCGTAACTTGGATTGATCTATAGCATACATGTGTTTTATGCTTTGATCAAGTTACTTTATGCATTTATGAGACTTGTATGGTGCTCAAGTTGTGCAAGGGATCCCCGGACCTCACAAGTCCATGTGTGAATGATGCACATATTTAGGGGGAGAAGTGCTACAACTTGACCCTTTGAGACTAACATTTGTGCTTGAGTTTACTAGATGTAGTCTCAAAGGTGAATTGAAAGGGAAAGGTGAACTTGGACCATGCAAAGACTTCCACTGCACTTCGGTATTAGTGTACAAACCTCCAAGTTCATTCTTAAGCTCCTATTGCCTTTTTGCTCTTGATTGACATTTTTGGTGAGGCAATGGGGTTAAAGGGCCAATAATGATTCCGTTTTGGTGCTTAATGCCAAAGGGGGAGAAATTAAGGCCAAAGCAAATGGATCAGCTACCACTTGAGAATTTTGAAAATAGTAGAGTTAGAACTTTTGATTTGTCAAAATACTCTTATTGTCAAAATTTGGTCTCTTGTGGGGAGAATGTGTGATCATGGGAAAAAGGGGGAGTTTTTGGCTCTTAATCATTTTTACTCTTGGATTATCTCTCTTTGTGCCTAAACATGTGTGGTTGACTTAGAGATAGGAAAATGAATTTGATTTGCAAAAACAAATCAAATGGTGGCAAAGAACGATCCAAATATGTCAAATCTTGTCAAAGACTATTTTTGTTCTAAATTGCATTGATGTTGCACTTCTATTTGTTGCTTTTTGATGTGTTGGCATAAATCACCAAAAAGGGGGAGATTGAAAGGGAAATGTGCCTTTGGGCCATTTCAAGTATATTTTGGTGATTAAGTGTCCAACACATATTAAGTGGGTTATTATATGCCAAATGATGAATAAAGTGCAAATCAACAAGAAGGTATGATTCTAGACTTAGTACATTAGTTTTTGTATACTAATACATTTGTCTAAGTGCTAGAATCAGAGAAAAGAAAAGAAGAAAAGAACTTGGCTCGAAGCAGCCAAGACTCAGCTCAGTCTGGCACACCGGACTGTCCGGTGGTGCACCGGACAGTGTCCGGTGCGCCAGGCTAGCTTCCGGCGAACTGGCTGCTCTCAGGAGTTTTTGGCGGCGTACGGCTATAATTCACTGGACTGTCCGGTGGTGCACCGGACTGTCCGGTGAGCCAACGGTCGGCCGCCAAATCCGCGGGCGACACGTGGCCCGCTCCAACTATCGGCAGGGGGCACCGGACAGTCCGGTGTGCACCAAACAGTGTCCGGTGCGCCAACTGCCAGAAGACTGCAACGGTCGGCTGCGCCAGGAATGGAAGGAAATCGCGCACCGGACATGAACAGTGGTTGTCTGGTGGTGCACCGGACTGTCCGGTGCGCCACCCGACAGAAGGCAAGAATTGCCTTCCAAGAATGCCTCCAACGGCTCCTTGCTACCTTGGGGCTATAAAAGAGTCCCCTAGGCGCATGGAGGAGGCATCCAAGCATTTCTTGATCATTCCTAAGCACCAAGACTCCATTCTCGCGCATTCAATTCTTTGAGATAGTGACTTGAGCTCCATTTGAGTAGAGAACTCCTCGAGTTGTGTTGTGAGCTCAAGTTGTGGCTTGTGTGCATGATTGTGCTCTTGTTTTGAGTCTTGTATGTGTTGCTCTCCCCTCCCTTACTTCCGTGCTTCTTTGTGATCATCAATTGTAAGGGCAAGAGACTCCAAGTTGTGGAGATTCCTTGCAAACGAGAGAAAGTATAAGAAAGGAAAACAACGTGGTATTCAAGTTGATCATTGGATCACTTGAAAGGGGTTGAGTGCAACCCTCATCCATTGGGACGCCACAACATGGAGTAGGCAAGTGTTATACTTGGCCAAACCACGGGATAAATCACCGTGTCTTTTGTGTTGTCTTTCTTTGTGACCATTGTGTTTCACAAAAGATCGATCCTTAGCCACTTGGCCCTATTGCACTAACTCTTAACCAAGTTTTTGTGGCTACAAGTATTGGATTTTTACAGGATCACCTATTCACCCCCCCTCTAGGTGCTCTTAAGTGTCGATCAAACGGGGCAAGGTGCGTGCAGTGGAGCTAGTCAGCGGCCCCCTGCTGTCGGCATCGTTCTGTCCGCTAGGCTAAGCGTGGGAGATGGGCTGAGCAGTGGGTTTTAGGCCTAGGTAGAGGTAAGGATTTTTCTTTTCTTTTCTTTTTCTTATTTCTTTCTATGTTTTAGTCCTATTTCAAAGTTTTCAAACTTAAACTTGTATTACCAATACAAGTGCACAATACAAGAACCTCAGCATGAGATGCATGTTTAGTTTAATTATAGAATTATTAGTTGTCATAATTAAAAGAAATTTGATATGCAAATAAAAGAAAACACCTAGACTTTTATAATTCCCAAGACTTATACTTTATTATATTCCCTAAATTCTGGGCATTACAAATCCTCCCCGTTAAGAGAATCTCGTCCTTGAGATCAAGACGAACTAGGAAAATGGTGGGGAAACTCTACTTGCAATTCATCCTCTCGTTTCTAGGTAGCTTTATCTTTCGCGAGATGACTCCATTGTACCATGCACATTTTGATCACTTTACTTCTCGTAACTTGAGTTAGGGTACTCGGTGTAGGTCAGATCACTCTGCACACTAAGTTCTTCCATCGGCAACTGTTCCTATAGAACTCGAAGACATTTCTTTAGCTAGGAAACGTGAAACACATTATGTACATCGGTCATATGATTTGGTAACTCAAGCTGATAGGCCATCTCCCCAACTCGCTTTAGGATTTGGAAGGGCCTAATAAAGCGACGGGACAACTTCCCTTTGACTTTAAATCTTCTCAAACTCCGAATTGGTGACACCTTTAGGTATACATGATCACCTTCCTCAAACTATAACTGTCTTCTTCGGGTATCTACATAACTTTTCTGCCTCGACTGTGTTGTCTTCAAGTTCTCTCTAAGCATTCGAACCTGCTCCTCTGCTTCTTGGATAATTTCTGTTTTGAAGAACTATCTCT
This sequence comes from Zea luxurians, assembly GCA_029449295.1. Lineage (NCBI taxonomy): Eukaryota > Viridiplantae > Streptophyta > Magnoliopsida > Poales > Poaceae > Zea > Zea luxurians. The sequence continues at coordinate 16,279,093 of JAOPSE010000012.1, forward strand.
CACCATTCTGATCCCAATACAAAGGGGTTCTACACTTCCTTCCATATAAAGCTTCAAATGGGGATATTTTCAAACTGGCTTGATAATTATTATTATAAGAGAACTCCTCATAGGATAAACTCTTGTCCCAACTGCCACCAAGCTTAAGAGCACAAGCTCTCAACATATCTTCTAGCACCTGATTTGTTGTTTCAGTCTTGCCATCTGTTTGGGGATGGTAGGTTGAGCTAAAATTCAGCTTTGTGTACATACTCTCATGAAGACTCTTCCAAAATCTTGAGGTGAACTAAGATCCCTGATCAGAAACAATCTTCTTAGGTACTCTGTGTAGGCACACAATCCAAGACATATATAGCTCTGCCAATTGAGTGCCCTTATAGGTAGTCTTGACCGGAATAAAGTGAGCTACTTTGGTTAATTTATCCACAATCACCCATACGGAATCATAACCTTTCGTGGTGCGAGGCAACCCAACTATGAAATCTATATCGATTTCCTCCCACTTCCATTCAGGTATCTTTAATGGGTGAAGTAGTTCGGCCAGCCTTTGATGTTCGTCTTTTACTCTCTAGCAAACATCACATACTGCTACATGCGAGGAAACATCTCTTTTCATGCCATACCACCAATACTTTTGCTTCAAATCCTGATACATCTTGGTACTATCAGGGTGAATGAAGTAGGGTGAGTCATGAGCTTCCTTCAATATAGTCTCATGGAGACTGCCTATCTCAGGAACACATATCCTATTCTTGAACCAGATTGTGCCTTGTTCATCTTCCATGAAGTCTAGACCTTTGTTGTCTGCCATCTGGTCTCCGATCACTTGAATCTTAGCATCACCAACCTGACCTTTTTGTATGTCCTGCTCTAAGGTAGGTTCCACCTCTATAGTAATTCCCACTGCATGGGCAACTATCCCCAGGTTTAGCCTATCAAACTCTTCTGCCAACATGTCAGGTAACTGGGTGGCCATAGCTGCATGAGCATGGTCCTTCTGACTCAAGGCATCTGCAACCAGATTTCCTTGCTTGGATGATAGTGAATCTCCAAGTCATAATCCTTGATGAGCTCTAACTAACGGTGATGCCTAAGGTTTAGATCTTTCTGGGTAAAGATATACTTCAATCTTTTATGGTCAGTATAGATTTGACACTTGGTCCCCATTATATAATGTCTCCAAATCTTGAGAGCATGCACTACGACGGCAAATTCTTGGTCATGGGTGGGGTAGATTAACTCATGTTTCCTCAACTGGCGAGAGGCATAGGCTATGACAAGTCCCTCTTGCATAACAACACATCCCAATCCTTGAAGAGATGCATCACAATATATATCAAATCATTTTTGTAGATCTAGCATTACCAACACTGGGGTTGACATCAACTTAAACTTCATCTAATTGAAACTATATTGGCAGGCCTGAGTCCACTTAAATTATTTTCCCTTCTCCAAAAGCGAGGTCATTGGCTTTGCTATCTTGGAGAATCCTTTAATGAAACGCCGGCAATATCCCGCGAGTCCTAGGAAATTCCAAATTTCAGTGGTCGATGCTGGTATCTTCCATCCCACTATTTATCTTACTTTGGTCGGATCCACTGCTATCCCTCCATTAGAGATGATAAGCCCAAGGAATGGTACTTCACCCAACTAGAATTCACATTTATTGAACTTGGCATAGAGTTGGTTATCCCTCAACTTTTGCAGCACTAGCCGCAGATGTTCCTCGTGCTCTCCATCATTCTTGGAATAAATCAAAATGGCATTGATAATACCAAGACAAACATATCAAGATATTCCATAAACACCTTATTCATCAGATTCATGAAGTAGGTTGGTGCATTGGTCAAGCCAAACAACATGATAGTGAACTCGTATAGCCCATATCGGGTAGAGAAAGCTGTCTTAGGAATATCACAGGGCCTAATCTTCGTCTGATGATAACCTCATCTGAGGTCAATCTTGGAGAAGACCCTGGCACCTCTCATTTGGTCAAACAAATCTTCAATACGTGGTAAGGGGTACTTATTTTTAATGGTCACATCATTGAGTGATCTATAATCAACACACATCCTTTGGGAACGATCCTTCTTCTGAACAAACAGAACAGGTGCTCCTCATGGTGAGGAACTAGGACAAATATACCTCGACTCTTGCAACTCCTTCAACTGTTTCTTGAGTTCTTCTATGTGGCGGAACCACCCAGATTATTCCAGCTTAAGTGCCTTTGTCTTGCCTCAAGGGCAACGACACACACTTAAATCGGAATAAACTGTCAATTCCTCGAATCTAGTCTGATTGAAGCCACTTACCAAGGATCGAGTACCATTAGCTCACACGATGGTGAGGCACAGAGAAATACAATAAAACATAATACCATAGATTAATTAAGTACTTAGAGTTATTACATCATCGGAGTTCAAAGTAGTAACCATTGTTCTCATTGCAGCAGAAAATAACTAACGGTAAACATAAGGAGTGTGACGAAGCCTAGTCCATCACTCCTCCTGATCCTCTCATGTGGAGGCAGGGTTCCACTCGACTGTCCAACCCGGTGGCAGGGTGGATGGCCAAGTCAACCCAGAAACCATGTCCTCCAAGAAAGTACCTGTAAAAATTATGCCACAAGCAAGGCTAAGTATACTAATACTCAGCTAGACTTACCCGGTGTGAGGAGTCTACTCCTCTACCTCTAGACCATGAAGATGTTTTGTTGAGGGGTTTGGTTTGCCAAAAGCACTGGCTGAGTCTAAAAAAAGTTTTATCTTTTCAAGTTCTATAATATTCCTTAAGCTAAGTAAGCATCCTTCTAAACATACATGGTAACAAGCATTTAGTGCAAACAACACTTTATCTCATGAAACTCATTTCACTTCTTACTCGATGCAGCAGCATGGATCAAGCAATCTCATTAGCTATGAGAAGCAGACAATTCAAATCGAGTTTTAAACATTGCAAGGTAAACCTAAACACATGACATGTCAGGGCACTCCATCCCCACACACGTCAAACGTCCCCATTGATTCCCGTCAATAGACAGGCCCACTGCCATTGGCATACAATGCTCCACTAATCTAGGTCGCCATCGTCCAGTGACCGTACTTGTACTCACCATAACCGGAATGGGAGACCCAGTCTCATGAACACGTGGGATCGTATGTCTACGGGCAGGTTCACTCAGGTACTTGACTTATCAATTTACCATATTTCTCGGCATGTACTTAGTACTTCCAAATGCTTGACACACGGTACCACACATTAATCCTTATTCTAGTTTTGTCTCATAGAAAAGGTTGCATCCGATGATAGTAGAGCTTCGGCAAAGGGTCGAGTCAGATTGGAGAGCCTCTAGCGGTCACGTCAATGTGTAGATCATCGTCGGAGGTGATCGGAGATGGTCTGGCCATGAGTTTAGGCGGTGATGCTCGTCGGTGGTGCATGTTTTGGCCAAATCGTGGCGGTAGAGTTCAATCAAACCATACAAGATGCTTTGCTAGGTGATAGGGAGTGTGTGTGTGCAAGGAATCGAAGAATGGCTTGCTGGATTACTGGGACCACGAGCGCCGGCGGCTGGAGGAAGTCTGGCAAGGTGATTCGACGTCTTGGTCTAAGTGTTTGGGAAGCTTCACTGGCCTCTAGGGAAGCCAATGGGGAAGCTGGATTGGGTGGAGAGGGGCTGGGGTGGTCGAATCATGGTGGCTGAGGCTTGGTGAGACTTCGGGCGGTGCTGCGCTCGGTTTTCTGGCGATCACTGGCGTTTAGGCTTCGACGAGTGTGTGAGGTGTGCGAGATAGCAAGGCTGAAGGGCTGGGCAGTCTTATAAGAGAAGGCATGGGCATGGGTGTGGGGTTAGGCATGGTCGTGTTGACCGAAGCTCAGGGCACACATGGGCGAGGATAGGGCACGTTCCCGAGTGCCAGCCGAGGTCGAGCACGTGGCGACTTGCTTCTGCCCTTGGCCATGTGTCTGTTTAGCTACCCTAGCGTGCATATCTTGGCAAAGATCCTTTGTATGGTCCCTTCATCGTGCCAAACTCTATCTCTTCTTTGCATGTTCCAAGTGTAGATGTGGTCGGGATTAAAAGATCTTGGGGTGTCAAGTTGGCTATGTCATCCATGTCGCCCGCGAGACAAATCTTAGACCAAATCATGTCAAACTATTTTGGTTTGATTTCAAACTTTACAAGGGTGTGCCTAGGGTATTTTGGCACCATTTTGTCAATTGGATCATTTGGTTTGGAGTTTTAGAACTAGGTGAACACGATTGATCTTTGAAAAGGGCTGAAAATGACTTAGAGAAAAGGCAGATTTTTCCTATAAGCCCTCTACTTGAGTGATCATTTTGGGGCTTTTGTAGGCCCTTTCTGGGTAACTTTTTTACTATATTTTGTAGATATTTTGGTGATCTATAACTTTTATAATTAGCCCAAATCATTATAAGGTCATTTATATTGCCTTCTTACTTAGTCTTTGGTAATGCTTTATGTGTTACAAGAGAGTAGACTTAGGGTTTTAAAAACTTCTCCCCTTTTATATGCCTGATAAGATTAAGGTAGGCATTCTAAGATGATCAACATTTACTTAGAACTTGGTTGCTAAGTTTTGGGTGTCTTGGGCTCAACTAAACCATATGTGGTAATAGATCAAGGGTGTCATTTGCTGAGTAGACTCCCTGAGTAACACCTGGGGTGTTACATTATAATTCATCTACAGACATCGGGTATGGTCTTTTTGAAATAGGAGCAGTTCTAGGTAGTAGGTCAATAACAAACTCCACATCTCTATCCGGTGGCATTCTGGTTAGCTCTTCTGGAAAAACATCTGGGAAATCTCTAACAACTCAAATATGGTCGTCCGCAAATTTGTCGTTAACCAGGTAGATAGCAGGTTGGGTGGATGGGGTTGGGGAAACTATGACTTCGAATATATCACCATCAGTACTAGAAAGCTCTACAGTCCCTCTAGCACAATGTATAACTGCCTTCCACTGTTTTAATCAGTTCATGCCAAGGATTAAGTCTATGCTACTCTCTTCTAGTACTACAGGCATAGCCCAAAATTTTCTTCCCATTATTTTTACTTCTATCTTATGACTCATATATGTTGCTTCAAAAGGTCCTTTAGGTGTAATGACTACCATAGGTCTATGCATAGTAAGGCAAGATAGACTATTTGTATTAACATAACGAGCAGATATGAATGAATGTGAAGCTCCAGAATCAAAAGGTATAGAAGCTGGCATGGAATTAATAAGGAACGTACTAATGACGATGTTAGAACCATCAAAAGTGGCTTCAGCACTGATTTTGATTAACCTTGGCAATATTATATCCGTGGTTGCTGGCTGGAGTCTGATTCTGCTTGCCAGGATTACTGACTCAAGCTGGAGTGTTGGTGCTTCTCTTAGGACAAACATTAGCATAGTGCCCAACCTCACCACACTTGAAGCAAGTATTGCTAGTAGTAGTGTTCTGGCCAGCAGGTCTCGTCGGGGTGCCAACTGGGGCAGCTGAGCGAGGGCGTGATGTCTGAGGTGTGGCCTAGGGTGTGTGCTGAACAGGGCACTGGTATGACTACTGCCCTCCTCCTAAACGAGCGGGGTACCCTGAGGCTTACTAAAGCGAGGATGACTGTTGTTGCCCCCTATCCCTAAGTAATAACCTTCCTCTTCATCTCGCCAAGCTGAACACACTTGTGTTCAATTGCTATGGCCTTGTCCAGAAGCTTCTGGAAAGATGGAAAGGAATGTGACATCAGCTGGTACTGGAATTGCCCGATGAGTCCCTCCAAGAACTCCTCCTGCTTCTTGTCATCTTCAGCAACCTCTTCAGGAGCATATCTGGATAGTTGGATGAATTTACCGCTGTACTCACTCACTGACATGTTTCCCTACCCAAGGGAAAGCAATTCCTTCCTCTTAATCTTCATCAACCCAGTAGGAATATAGTTCCTGAAATTAGCTGAGAACTTTGCCCAGGTGATGGTGTCAGCGGTGGCATGATCAGCACAGTAAGAGTCCCACCAGTCAGCAGCGGGGCCAATAAGGCAACCCGATGTATATAGGACCTTCTCTCTGTCAGTGCATTGCATAATGTTGAGCATCTTCTCCCCTGACTTCAGCCAATCATCAGCCTGGAGTGGATCTGGGGAGCTAGAGAAAGTGGGTGGCTTGTGGCTCATGAACTCTTGATGCTTATCCCCGGGTGGTGGTGGTGGTGGTGGATGCTGCTGGTTTTGGTGGAGCTGAGTTTGCATCTCTACCATAGTGTTGGACATCTGTTGCAGCAGTTGCATTTTAGCGTCGAAAACTGCCTCGGATCCAGCAGGCGGAGGATTCGGAGGATTCACCTCCAGTTCTGAATTAGCTACTGCCCTCCTTCGGCGAATGTGTGAAGGTAGATCGATACCGCCTCCCTTCCTAGTATTGACCATCTGGGTTAGAGACATAGGGTAAGATAGATTTGCAGATAAGACAAATGAGTAAGTACGAAACACCCGACTTTTAGGTCGCAATCTTTTGGGTCACAATAGCTCAGTAGATTAAAGTGTCAACTACCTAACATTACTACACTACACCTATGGTGGTACATGCTAGAATGTACCCACTATACTAGGTTTTATGGTGCATATATTCCCACAAATATTTCAATCAATCAAAGAAGTGAATCAAGCACTTGCCATAAGAACAAACATTCAAGAGCCTAAATACCGATAAAATATTTTTTTCCTTTTGTCTTAGGTCTCCTATCTCTTTGGGAATTCGTAGATGTAGGATACCAAGGTGTGACAATCATTTTGTCATTTAGAGTAAAAACATAAGAATAGTAAGAGCAGAACAACCAAAAGGTGAGACAGGATCAAGAAAAGTATTGAAAGAATCAGAGTAAAGGTAAATAGGTAAGGGCTTTGTCCGAGTCTATCTAGGTTACGTCCTACAGTCAACATTCCTCTGATACCACTTCTGTCACACCAGGATTTAAGGGGCAAACCCAGGTGTGTCTCATATGTGTGCCAAAGAAGATGAACACATACAATGACTCGAATAGAGATGAATGTCACAAACTTTATTACATAACGAAAATGTCTTACAAAATAACTGATAACAAATAAATTGAACTAATATTTTTATCCCTTATCGCCATCAAGCTGACTTGGAGACGACACCTAGACCTCGTCGTAGTAGTTCTCCTCCGGTGGCACCTGGTCTTAACCTATGGGGGGTTTAAGGCAAGAATGAGCTTACAAAAGTTCATCGCTCAACAAGTGTGGGGAATAATGTGCATGAGCTCACTTACGGTGGGGGCTCATGGGTAGTGTAAGGCTGATCAACAAATAATGGTTAAGGATGAGCATTTCCTTTAATAAGTTGATCAAATTTTAGTAGCAATTACTAAGTTGTCCCAAAGCGTAAGATATTGTTGTATACCTACAAGGGAGAGGGTTGGTTTGATGTCCCTAACCCACAACGTGTCCTCCAAAGTTTGATCCAATGTCCTGATAGAGGCCACTGTTTTATCCACCTTTGAGAGCACTTCAGGTGCCAGCTCAGCGATAGAGCACCCATTCAACCATCTGTACATCCAAAAAGGGTGTTTTTGCCATTGCCCGCATGGGTGTACATCGTACTGGCAACTAGCTTCCTAAATTGTGACTAAACAGGAAGATCCAAGCCACTCCAAGGTCTATTCGGATCAGTCATAATCAGCCAAAGCCATTTATCTTACAGCGCCCAACTCATATATAGCAGGTTTGGGATACCAAGTCCTCCAAGGTCCAGAGGTCTGGTGATTTTATCTCATACCATAAGGCAATATTCTCCTTTCACTTCTTTTCTACCCTTCCACAAGAAACCTCACTGAATTTTGTCAATAGCACTAATAGCCCACTTGGGAACATTCATGGTGATGAAAAGATATATGGGGATTGCTGAGAGCACGAACTGTACCAAGGTTCTCCTGTCGACAAGGTTTAGAAAGGAGGCCTTCCAACTAGGCAGCTGGTTAGCTATCTTGTCCACCCACTGCAAGAGGTCCCTCCTCCCCAACTTCTTATCAGAAACAGGCAGCCCCAAATAGTTCCATGGAAAAGAAGCCGGAGTGCACTGCAAAATGTTACAGCTATCCTGAACAGTCTGAGCATCACAACTGATAGGGATAGCGTAGCTTTTGTGCAAATTCACAACTAAACCTGAGGCCTATCCAAAGCAATCCAGGATCATCTTGACACAAACTAGATCTTCTTCTATAGGCTTGACAAAAAGAACCATATCATCTACATAAATGGAGAGCCTAGATTTCACATTCCTGATGGCCAAATCATGCAGCAATCCACTGTCCTCAGCATGCTTGAATAAGCTACTAAGCACATCCATCACAATTATGAAAAGCGTAGGAGATAAGGGATCGCCTTGGCGCATCCCCTCTGGTGTCTAATATAATCACCTGGAGTTCCATTCAATAACACTTGTGTGGAAGAAATGGATAACATATTGGATACAAGGCCGCACCACCTAGGTCCAAAGCCAAGATGAGATAACACTTCTAAGAGAAAGGCCCAAGACACGAAGTCAAATGCTTTTGTAATATCTAGCTTTAGAAACAAGCTAGCGATCTTCTTCCTGTGAAGGGCCTTGATAGAGTGCTGAACCAACATGTAGTTGTCATGAATAGAGCAACCCCTAACAAAGGCACTTTGATTTTTAGCCACCAGAATCTGAAGGTGTGGTGCTAAACAATTAGCCAAGACTTTGGAGACCAGCTTGGCGAAGCTATGAATGAGACTAATCGACCTGTAATCTCCAGTTGTCTTGGCATCAACTTTCTTTGGGATAAGGATTAGATATGTAGAGTTCATCATCCACAATTTGCGTGCATTACCTTGGTGCAGGGTGATAACCGCTGCCAATAGATCAGCCTTAATTATGTGCTAGTAGGTTTTGTAAAATCTCCCCATATAACCGTCTGGCCCCGGGGCTTTATCCGAGGGGAGGCTAGCAATAGTGGCCCGAACCTCCTCTTCTGTAATGGGAAAGTCCAAGGCACCAAGATCAACATCAGTTATGTGGTAAGCCTCCAAATCTAGAGTAAACTCACGTTGTTTTGCTACGCCCAACAAATTGGAGAAAAAATCAAACAATACCTCCTGTTTTTGCTCCTAAGAGGTGGCAATCTGGTCCCCATGCACTACTTTGGAGATAAAGTTCCTCTTTTTCTGATAGCAAGCCTGCAGATGAAAAAAGGAAGTGTTTGCATCTCCCTCTTTTAGATATTTGATCCATGATCTAAGTCTAACTATTGTCCTTCCTAGGGAAGCAAGCCCCATACAATGTTGCTTAAGTCTTCCTCTCAACCATATCTCTTCCCCACACAGCAACCTATTGTCTTGACCAATCTCAAGTCTGTGCAAAATTTCCCTAGCCAAGCCAAGCTGAGATTTAACATTGTCGATCCTTTTATGACCCCAAGACTGCAAAGCCTTAGCAAGCCTTTTTCAACTTTAGAGCCATTCTTTCCAAGGGACAAGAAGCCATCACTGGCTGCTCCTAAGAGGTAGACACCGTCTCCAAAAAAACTGGAATCTTAGTCCAAAAACTCTCAAAATGGAATCTTCGCTTACCCTTGACATCCTCATTAAGGTGCAGAGCTAAGGGACAATGGTTAGAGAGCTCTGAAGAATTACTAGGGAGAATACAGTTTAGATAGATCTCTTCCCAGTTGGCTGTACAGAAAACATGGTCGAGTTTAACAAGTGTGGGGACATTCCTCTCATTTGACCAAGTGAATTTCCTGCCTACCAACGAGATTTCTTTTAGCTCCAAGTCATTGATAAGTCTCCTAAATCTGCCTGGCATGGCCCTATTTATATTGGCATTGTTTTTGTCTTTTGAGCTATAGATCTGATTGAAATCTCTAGCTATAACCCAAGGGCCAGTGCATGTCTCCCTGACTTCCCTAAGCTCCTGGAGAAAGGAATGCTTGAGAGAATCATGGTGTGGCCCATAAACACATGTGAACCACCACTAAGCACTGCCTTCCTCTTGCAACTTGACTAAAACTGAGAAATCATGCAACAAACTCTCAATAAAAGAATAGACTCCATCTCTACAGGCCACTAAAATACCTCCTCTAGTTCCTTGCGCTGGGGTGTACACGATGTTACTATACCCAGCACCAAGAATAGACATGATGTCAAAAGCTGAGATAGAGCATAACTTAGTTTCTTATGGGCAGACAACCGCTAGTTTGATGCTAAGGACAAAGGACTTAACTATGTCTCTCCTAGACCTGTCATTCAGGCCCTTTACATTCCAGATAAGAAAAATTGGATGCATTATAACAGGATACAAGAAATGCATGACCTACAGCACACCCCTTCCAATCAGGTTTGAACCTGGATTTCTTTAGGCAATTCCTAGCCAAATAAGGCTGCCATGGCAGCAACATGCTCTCTGGAAAGTGCTGAATCAAAAAGATGAACATACTTTTTGGCGTCTTCAAAGGAAATATGTTCCTGGTCATCACAAAAGCCCAATTGTCTGCAGACTTTAGCTGCAGATTCATTGCCTAATTAAGGTGGTAGATTAGCCACCCTTCTACTTGTCCTTGGATTGAAGTCATTGGGCAGGGTCTTCCTCTTCGCTTGATAATCAGGGGGCAGCCATCAACATTGCAAATTGCTTGGTAACATTCTACATGAAATCTTGTAACATTCCTGTCATCTCAACATCTGTCATCTGGGTTGCCGCTATCGGGAGTTCCTTTCTTCTCGAGTAGACTTTGAAATAGGGAGGCTTTACTTTGAATCTGCTGTCAGTGTGGTCCTGAAGGTGGGAAGGAAGGCCACCTCTACTATTAATGGTAACATCCTGCGGCTCAACAAACACAGGCCTCTCAACAGGGTGAGGAGTACCCTGGGCAAGAACAATATCTAGAACCACAACAACACCAAGACTGCCTTCTTCCAAAAGAATCAGAGGCAGATTCGTGGATGGAATAGAAGAAACAGCGTGAGCATCATCAGTACTAGGCACCAGCTGCTCCACGGTCCTGAGCTCATCAACAGGGGCTAAGGAACCCTAGACATGCTCTAGGTCTGGATCCATGGCCCCCATGTAGTAGTAATAGACATGCAGCCTCAACTGGAGGAAGCAATAAGGCCTCAGACGGAGTCCGTGGGACTACCACGTCCAAGGCATGAGAAACCGCAAGGGGTTGAGAGGTGCTCACCTATGGTGGGGAAAACCCAAGCACTGAATGTGCCCGATCAGCAACCAAGTCTGCAGATATACCATCGGTGATCTCCACGGCCGAGGACACCTCCAACATCTCATAGTTTCCAACTGTCTGATCACTATGAATAGATTCACCTTCTACCCTAGGCTGTACATCAGACCTTGGGCCTAGACGTTCAAGAGCAGATCGTCTGCCCTCATGCACACCGTCCTCTGTAGAGCCCCTTCTACCATCACGGTCCCCTGGTGGCGAACGCGAATGGAAACATCGGCTCCACCATGCAGAACCCTCCATATCTGTTGGGACCTGGATAGGACCTGGGACAACACGTTGTCCCACCAACACTTTAATCTGAACATGATAGGCAAGAGGTAGTCTTCCAACGTATGATCCATTTCCCAGCGATTTAGTAATCCAGAGGTCTCTAGACAGGGGGATTGAAGCCAGGTCATAACACCAACCATAGCAACAAAAGACATCCAAATTCTTGAGTTCTAAAGTATCATCATGGACCTCATGCAATCAGGCAAAAGGGTTCAATATGTATTAGACAGTGGTCAGTTCCCAGGCATGAATTGGAATGCCACTTAGCTCGAATTCCACAGGGATAGACAAACTTGCACCTGAAGACCCAAAGAACTTGGACCATCTTTTACTAGGGATGGCAATTTTACCCGTGGGTTCGGGTATCCACGGATATCCGACCCGCCGGTTTCGGGTTCGGGTACGAAATTTAACCCGCGGGTCTCATCCATACCCGACCCGTGATAAAATCGGGTCGGGTACGGGTTTAATATTTTACCCGCGGGTCCTGGCGGATATCCGAAGTTTTCAGTTTTTATTTTTCCAGCCCACCAGAAATCGGCCGGCCCAGCCCAATGTCCTTTATTCAATCACTCAGGAACCCTAGTTTCTCTCTCACCTCACGCAGTCACGCACAAACTCAACTACCAGCCGCCAGAAAGCAGAAACCGCTCCTGCTCCTCGTCGGCGTCGAAACTGCCGTCCTGCCGCGATGCCGCACTGCCGCCTGCGTGGCTGGCTGGCTACATCCAGCGTCCCTGCCCGGCTGCCCCAGCGACCTGGCCGCCACTCCGCCAGCGAGGAGCGACTGAGCGAGATCCAGGCGACCAGGCAAGTGCGGGCATGCGGCAGTGCCCAGCGCCCCAGCCCGCCCAGCACCGCAGTCCGCAGCACGCCTTGCGTTGCGTCCGACGTCCCTGTTGCCCGTGCTGTTCGCTGTCTGGGCACTGGGAGCCGCTACCAATTGTTGCAGAGGCTTCACGGCGGACTTACTGACTAGACGCTGCTTCAAATCTCAAGTCCATCCATGGCGCCAAAGAAAATCATGTGTTGCTGTCCAAGTTGTTGTACCCGCGGGTATCTGATACCCGCCCGATACCCGATGGGTACGGGCACAGGTACAAAATCCTACCCGCGGGTATAGTCGCGGGCGGATATGAGTAATACCCGCGGGTATTATCGCGGGCGGATATTTACTATACCCGATCCGAACCCGACCCATTGCCATCCCTATCTTTTACAATGCAGGGAGAAGGCGTTTGCACGAATAGTGTTCCATCTCACTATCAATTGGTCAACTAATTAAAGGGTGGGAAGCATGAGCAAGAAATGCCCATGAGCCAATTGCCTCAGAGCGATCAAAATTGACTTCAAGTTTTAGAGCGAATGCATCTGCGATATCAGCAACTGGCACAAGCACATCACTGACCACAAAGATAGACACTGCATTCTTCAAATCCTCTTATGCTTTTTCCATCAAAATGTTCCAACCGATCACACATGGGTGCTGATGATGCACTAGCCTGGGTTCAGGAGATGTATTTTAGCGTCGAAGCACCTGCGACACTTAAGGACATGTTGATAATCAATAGTTATGCATTCTCTTGAGAGAGGCCCGAAGCCAGAAAAGAAAAGTTGTTAGCCCAACTCCACAAGATGATGAGCTGGATCAGGAAATCAACAACCTTAAAGCCATCCATCAACAGGTGGAGAAAACAAAAGATAAGATGCTTCGGTTGTCTGAGTTGCAGAAGAAGATTGATGAAGTAGCCGAAGAAATGTGAAACATTACGCATGATACTAAACACCAAGACTATCGGCAGCACCAGAGAGACCTTCGGTATGAAGCTTTTAACCACGACAATTTTGCTTACGATGATGCTTCCCTTTAGCTACAGAGCTGCAGGCAGTACCATGGCCACCTTCGTACAAGCCACATCAGTTGCCCATATACGATGATCACTCTAATCCGAAGTAGTTCCTTTGAGTTACGAAGCAACGATATCATCTTATGGAGGCAACACAGCCATCATGGCCAAGTCCTTCATCATGGCAGTAAGGAGTGTCGCTCAGACTTGGTACTCTTCTCTTCAGCCAGGGACAATAACCTCTTGACATAAATTAAAATATATGTTGATCACAAGCTTCCAAGGGTTTCAAGAAAAGCCAGTAACTGCTCAGGCTCTCTTTCAATGCACACAAGATCATGAGGTGTATGTGCAAGCTTATGTCCGAAGGTTCTTATGGCTCCGAGCCCAAACACCAACAGTACCGAATGAGATTGTCATTGAGGCCATGATCAAGGGGCTTCGGCTAGGACTAACAACACAATATTTTGCTAGGAAACCCCCTCATACTCTAGAGAAGCTCTTGCAAAAAATGGATGAATACATCAGGGCAGATAATGATTTTTGACAAAGGAAAGAAGAAGCCTTGAGATACTCTAAAATGACAAGGGGATTCGGTTGATGATTCAATCCAAGGCATGGCAGGACCATTCGCAATCCAAGCCCAGGCAAAGACAATAATAGCCATAACCAAGGGCAACAAAATCATGCCCAGTCAACAGGAACCCAGCAGAGTTCCTTCAGACCACCAGCTCCAAGAGGTGGAAGGGGAGGAAGAAGTTTTGGGGGGGAGATACAATTCTCAGCCAAGAAGATTAATCTACTTGTTCTGTGGAGAGGACAAGGGGCACACAACAAGAACCTGCCAAGTCATAATTCAAAAGCAAAAGGAAATTGCCGAAGCCGAAGCAAGACAGAATCAGTCGAAGCAGGTCCTTCACACTGCTTCGTATTATTCTCCATACATCCCAGAATATGTCCACAACCAACAGTCAATCCCACAAAATTCAGCTTCAGTCGCTTCGGCAAGCCACTCTTCAGTCAGATGGGTCCTACCTCAAACACCCACGCCAGCACCAACTTCGTTGTAACACCTAAAATTCTATTTTGGGATTTAGAAAATTTCTTCAAAGGATTAAAAAGATTAAAATATCCTTTAATATGATTTTTGTTTCCTTTGAAGTTACTTCTCTCAAAATAAATGTGTTTATATATAATAAAAATATATTTTAATAAATGGATCCCTAAATGAGTTAGTTGTTCCTTTGTTGATATATATATATATATATATATATTCTAAAAGTATTTCATGCACCAGAAAATTATTTTCTAGAAATAACCATTTTTGTGTAAGTTGCATAGTTAATGGTATCGGTCTAAACAAGAATAATAATTAATTAAATAAATAAAATGTTATACTTGCATGAGCATGCTGGATATTTTTGTGACTGTTGCATCTAGGGATTGAACTTTGAGAATTTAAAACTTGAAAATTAAAAATTGAATCCAAATTGAAGTTGGAAAATAGGTAATAGAAATAAAAAAGAAAAGGAATTACTGGCGCCTTGGGTCGAATTCTTAGTCTCGCGACCCACTTCTCCACACTCTGCCAGCCCAACCGCGCGCGCTCCCTCCTCGCGGTCACTGTCATGCGGGGCCCGCGCCACAGTCGTCCTGCCTCGCGCGCTGGCTAGACTCGTGTCACTGCCTGGTGGGGTCAGTGGCTGAGCCTCATGGCTATCCACGCTCGCGCGTGGTGCGTCTCCCTGACTAGTGGGGCTCCCGCGCCAGGGTCATCTTCTCTATTGGGTGCGCGCTTGAGAGATCTGTGCTTCGTTTAGTTCAGGGTTTGTTAGGATCCTCAACCACGAATCCCTGTGTCTGCTGACGGACTCAGATGCCGATACCGTCGCGGGTGGTTACGCCCTCCCTATCCATCGCGTGCTGCCCATTGCTGGGGAGCTCTGCCTTCTCGAACTATAAAACTGAGCTAGTACATATCCTCCCGGCCATCTCCATGGTGCCAGAGCATGAGGGAGTTCGTCGTCGACATGATCACGCCACGCCATTGTTGGGACCCTCAACGGCGAACTGGGGCGGTCCACGGTGCTTGCCTCTAGTGATTCGTATCTTCGCCAAGAAGGTGGGAGACTGGAGTCCAAGAATGTGCTCACCGGAGCCTAGGAGCCATGGTGGAGCCGCATCATCGCGTGGACCAGGGTGCACGCGCCGTCATCCTCCGGTGAGAAACCCCTCGGGGCTCCCATTATCATCCACGCATAGTGTATACCCGAGTATTGTAGAGATCGTCGCGTCGTGGTTTGGGAATTTATCACCGGAGTTCTCCCTCCGCCGCACAACCACACCACGCCTTGGTCAGCAACAGCACCACCCTGATGGCCGGTATGAACCCTTGCAAACTGTTCGCCATAGTATCATAAATGGGTAGCACTCTTCTGAATGGAGTTTGGATCTCGGGATCACTGATGGGCATGCACCGGCCATGGCACTGCCTATGGTTAGAGGTGTGGGGTTGAAGATGGTCCTCAGACCGTTGAATCCTGGGTGGACGAATGCAATTAGATCATGCGCATACCCCTTTGCGCTTTAAATCGTGACCACCGATCTAGAAATCAAGGGCTCTAGTTGTATATGAAGGATTACAGGGAGGCTACGCTAGTGCAAAACAAAATTTTCAACCCCATAAAACCAAGAACTACTGCGGTTATAGGTCATGGAATTACCACTAGACGTGCAGAGCAGCGGAAGACGTCTCGATGTAGACGAACGCGTCGAGCAGTGTCGTGCAGTCGTCGGCGTCCTTCATGTCCTCGCACGGTTCGTCCTAGTGCTCCAGATGTAGCACCTCCGAGGTATCCACACGTACAGGGAGGAAGCGCCGCGTACCAAACTGCTAGGTTCGCGACGGCGGCTTGGCGAGGGCGAGAGGCGAGCGACTACTTGTTTGCTGGTGGCCAATTAGGGTTAGCCTAACCACGCCCCCGCCCCTCATTATATAGGCGTCATGGTGGGCTTCTGACACCGAGGCCCATCAGTAACCCTAAAGCCCAGTCTAATTTCGGATCTAATCCGAGTTAGGCTTCCTTCCCCTTAAGTGTGTGACCCTATAGGTTCACGTACAAATAGACATAGCCCGAGTACTCTTACTTGGCCCAATAATTGACAGCGGCCTCTAGCAAGACATGTCAACTCCTATGCGCACGTAAAGATCATATCAGACGAACCATTGCAACATTACATACATGTTGTTCCCTTTGTCTCACGATATTTGGTCTGGCTCTAAGCTGACCTCTCTTTCTCGATACTGTGAATTGGAATCCTTTCAATGGTTAACTCTTAACCCTAGCACGGCCATGCATTTCTTGATCCAATCACTCGAGGGGCCCAGAGATATCTCTCTCACAAAGAGAGGGACAAATTCCATCTTGACTGACCATGTCTCACAGCATGCTTCCTGACAAACCCAAAACTACCTTTATAACTACCCAGTTACAGAATAGCGTTTGATAGTCCCTAAGTAAGTCAATTCACATCTTGAGAACATGCGACAATCTCAGGTCTAAGGATACAGTATTCATGTTGCAAAAAGAGAACTATATTACAATATCTCACGTTGGGTCGGTCCAGCCTCATGTCATACATGCGCCCACATTATTAGTTTAACATCTCCATGTTCATGACTTGTGAAATGTAGTCATCAACTAATACATGTTCTAGTCATCGACTCTGACTAGGGACATCATTTAGAATAACCATATAAGTAAAGAATCTCACAAACAATTCACATAATTGCTAATCAATACAAGGTGCCTTCCATGGATATTCAATTAAGCAATATATATATCATGGATACAAAGAAATATGCTCATCTCTATGATTATCTCTAGGGAATATTTCTAACAGTATAATGGTGTGGGTCGCTATGGTCCATTGATCATTGATCGGGTGGCTATCAGTAAATACCGTTTCAGATGAGGTTTGATCTAATTTGGGCCTCTGATTTGGGATAGGACGGCTCACAACAGAAGGTACCCCTTCGCTGGGTTCTTTTACATAAGAAACCCTATAAAACCTAGAAACTAACCCGTCGTCCTCCTCATGCCGAAAGTAATTGCAACTAAGCCTTGTAATTTACAAATTAAACCCCAAGCTCTCTGGAATTTATCTCCGGAGTCCATAGGTTAAATAAAATGAGTGAAATTAATAAAGAAAAGGATTTTTAGTATAAATATCATTCTAGAAACTTGTTTAATTCATATTTAATTCGTTTTAACTCCTTTTTGATCCATTCCAGTTGCATTAATCTCATATTAATATTGTTTATCATCTAGTAACTTTGTATTACCATGAAACCTATGGTTAAAATCTTGTACCTCCTTTGCTTTATTGTAAACACTTAAACCTTTGGAAAATCATAACTTTATAACCGCAACTTCGAATTTAGTGGTTCTTGAACCTGTGATCTCATTACAATGTGTAGTACATTATTATGCAGTTTGTTCTTATGTTTGATATGATGTTAATTTTGCCTATACCATGTTTGTAACGAGTAGCAACGAGGTTACGAGTCACTTGAAGACCAAGTTGGTACCTGGGGATCTCAAGTCTAAGGCAAGTTGTGCCCTTGATCACTCTTCTTTACCTAATAATGTTTCTGTTAATCACTATGACATGCTCATGTTAATTTGACGGGACCTAATAGGCTTCCCTAGCATTTTTTATCCCCCACACCTTGCAGACAAAAGAACTATTGGGTAGTTTTGCTATTGCTCTACCTGGTTTTGGGAAATTAATGTTATATTATGATCATGTTCCAGTTATGTTGTTGTTTTAATTATTGTTCATGACAAGATCATTGTGTTAATTGGAACATGGAGCTTAACTTGAGATATCTGTGCTACCACCAGGGTGGAATGGGACACCCTTGGCTGACTAATTAGGAAAGCTAGTAGAGGACTACCTTACCCAAAAGGGGCAAGGGCGATAGAGGAGCTGCATATAGGGAGGTTCTCGGGTCGATCATGCTGTGATGGCTCTTCGGACAAGGGATTTCTATATTGCCCTTCTTAGAAATCATAGCAGGTTTTCTGAAGCTAGTGGAACTTTGTAAAGGCCTCATAGTGGATCCCTGGCCATTCACCTCGGAAGTCTCTAAGGGCCTTGCAAACCCTGGCTAGAAGGGATACACGACTTGTGGGTAAAGGGTGCAACCTCTGTAGAGTGTAAAAATGGTATATCAGCCATGCTCATGGTCAAGAGCGACTCAAGACTCTCGCATGATTAATTTATGGAACTAAACTTAATCTGTTATATGCATTGCATCGCGGGTGTTATTATCAATTGTGATCTCTTATTTAACTGGGTTGTTATCTACTTATACTTAGTAACTGCTAATAAAATTTTGACCAACTCTAAAAGCAATGCTCAACTTTAACCATCTCCTTTGGTAAGCCTTACACTTCACATGAGCTCCCACCTTTGGTGAGTTCATGCACATTATTCCCCATAACTTGTTGAGCGATGAACATATGTGAGCTCACTCTTGCTATACTCACATCTCCCAGGTCAAGGACAGGTACCACAGGATGAGGCGCATGAAGGATGACGCGATGAGTTCGTGAGTGGTCTAGGCTGTCGTCTCCCATTCAACTTTGGTTGCTGGATCGTTGTCTTCTTATGATGTAATTATTTAACTATTTTGTATAGAATTTCATTATATGTTAAAGATGTGACATTCGTTTCTGTACCATGAGTCATCATATGTGTGAGACTTGATCCTAGCACACTTGGTGGTTATTCGTGCCTGGGTTTGGTGCCCCTAAAACCCGGGTGTGATATTCATCATACAACCAGTAGCATCCAGGGCAATTTTAGGATCGGCCACAATGTGATACAAGGGAGCAGTCTGATGCTCGAATAGTAAACAGTACTGTAGCATAATCCAAGCATATCTAGGGATGGCAATTTTACCCGCGGGTTCGGATATTCGTCGGATATCCGATCCGTCGGGTACAGGTTCGGGCACAAAATTTGACATGCGGGTCTTACCCGTACCTTACCCGATTTTATTACGAGTCAGGTACGGATTTGATTTCTTACCCACGGGTACCCGATGGATATCCGAAAATAGTGATTTTAGATTTTCAACCTACCAGTACGCTAGCTAGTCGTCCATCCTTGATAGCTCATCCTACTACCACCCTCCCTGTCTGTTGATGCTTCTGATCTGGTTCTAGTACTAGTGCCAGTATGTTTGATAAAGTGCCAATACATAGTACCAGTGCTATCTAGTACAAGTACTTGAGCTAGGAGAGTGTTATTACACTATACGACTGTGCTAGCTACTCTCTGATCCTAACGAGTTGGAAGTTTATTAACAAAAAAACATTAGCAATACATGTCCAGGGCTACATCTGCACAACTGCACTATGCAACAACATTATGTGCCTCCGGTGATCATGGCGATGTGTGACGTTCAGAACTTCACTAGACTTCATTTAGGGAGAATGTACCAAGCTGTTATACCCGACGGGTACCCAATATCCGCCCGATGCCCGATGGGTATGGGCACGGGTACAAAATTTTACCCGTGGGTATAGTCATGGGCGAATATGGATAATCCCCGCGGGTATGGTCGCGGGCGGGTATTTATTCTACCCGATCCGAACCTGACCCGTTGCCATCCCTAAGAATATCTATTGAAGCGCCTGAGGGGCTAGATTAAACATCTGAATCTATTTTCAAAAGTATATTGTAATTTTAGTTTCCTTTACATTTTCCCCAAGATACTTTAAGAAGGTATATCCTTTGACACTCTGTAATAAATCTGAGGTTACACCATCGAGTGTAACAACAATGCCAAAAAGCTCCAAAGTCGTTCCTAAGGGGATGCATAGCTTAAAATACCACCTATTAAAGGTGAAGAAGCTTCAAAGTCGTTTCTAAGGGGATGCAGAGTCTTGTTACAATGTTTTTCCTCTTTTCTTTATCACCATCTTGCACTAAGAATCATGCATCATATCATTATACCATTACGCATCATACTGTTATGCATCATATTATCTTGCATCAAGTATGAAGTGAGAAGAAGGGGAATTGATCCCTTTATAAACTCTGAAGTAGTGTATTAAAGAACGAACGAGACCAAATCTTTTGGCTTCATACATGTTTCTTGTGAAATTATATAATGGAGACAGAAGGGCAAAGAAGGGGATAATGCTTCGTCTCCAGCAGTCGCATTCTCTATGATATTGCAAGACCTTCGGCTGGAGAAGTTTTTCTTACAAGACCTTCGGTTGAAGAAGTATTTCTTTATGAAGCGTGAAAAGAAGGGAAGGTGTTTTTTTGCCTTCGGCTCAAAAACGGTACGTACATTTATTTCACGCTAGATAAAGAAATGTCATACACACTGCAATTATGTAGGGAATACAAGTGTTTTTACATAATGCAAGATACACACTTGGAAATGTTTTTTACAGACTTCTTAAACATGACATTGAAAAGGATTTTTTACAACAATCTATTAGTCCTCCTTCAGAACATCCTCAGCAGCTTCATTCAGCACTATATCAATAGCTCTATCTATTGTTGCATGCACCACCTTGAATTCAGCAAGGATTTCTTTTAACGCTGGATCATCTTCGGCATTGTAAGGTTCTCGTAGTGGAGAAAGTTCTGTTGTACAAAAGTCATTCTGTTACATATTACGAAGGTAATTAATTATGAAGCTAGAACTCAAGAGCGAATAAAATGTACCTATGCGTCTCTCTAACTGTGTAGCTTTTCAGCTTTCTTGGCCTCTTTGGCAGCCTGATGAGTCTGTAAAAGCTGAAAGAGTC
The DNA here is from genome assembly GCA_029449295.1 of Zea luxurians. NCBI lineage: Eukaryota > Viridiplantae > Streptophyta > Magnoliopsida > Poales > Poaceae > Zea > Zea luxurians. The sequence goes on from JAOPSE010000012.1 coordinate 16,300,332, forward strand.
ATTTCACCACAAAAAAGTAACTAAAAATCTGAATAATAAGAATCTACTATCTGAAATGGTCTCTTCTTCACTCTGTTTGACAGCTTCATTTGTTACCTCTCTTCCACCATCAATCCAAACTTCAGAATAAAACCTTCCTCCCAAGGCAATGGCTTCGATAGAAGGCTCATTTATATCATCAGCTGAAATTGTGAAGTTTGGTTGAATTACAACCTTTGCGTTTTCGCAACTAGCCTTTTCAAGGAACGACACTACTCCTCGGGCCCCTACGTAGGCGCAGAAGTCTCCTCGGCCAGTGAGGACTTCATCGAAAGCTTTGATTTTGCCCTCTATCCTTTTAACAGCTGCTTCGAGATCACCACGGATAAAGTTTTCATTATTCGAGAAAGCCCCGATGCTGGCGAACATGCTCTTCAATCTCCCGCAGCAATGAGCAGCAACAAAATAGCATTGTTCTTTAGAAGTCTGAAGCTCGTTGATGTTTCTTTGAACTCTGTCACGCTCGGTTTTGGCAAACTCACGTTTTTCTTTTTCAACTTCAAAATTTTCGCTCACTTCATCAAGTTTTCCTCTAATTTTAGCACCTCAGACTTGTGTAGCTCCACTTGCACTGACAGTGCAGATTCAAGATCATCAATGCGCTTCGCATCAGCTTTCTTTTCTTCTTCTAGCTTTAAAATTCTTGAGCCCCCTTCAGAAAACTTCGTCAATTCAGCATGGCTCTCCTTCAGCTTGTTGACTAAAGAAATCAAAATGTTATCTTTCTTTATAGCCTGTTGCCATAGGTTTATAACCTCTGACCATAGATTGCCGAAGGCTATCCGAGTAATTTCATCCTCGGCATCCTTCTACGCTTTGAAAGCTTTACTCAAGGTGAGTCCCTAGCAGCAACAAGACAAAAAGAGTAAATAACACAGAAAAATATTCGAGTAATTAGTAAAGTAAAAGAGAGAAGTATAAACAAACCTTTAAGTTATTGTATGCTAAGCAATCTGCAAGGTGATCCTTCGGCATAGCAGATAATCCAAGTTCATGCTTCGGATAGCCCATGTTGTCCATCATCTCGTGACATACATTAAAATCTTTGTTGTCTGGAAGACAATATAGGTAATCATATTCATCGTTGTCTCCATACACTAGACAACCTGAAGGATACTTCAAGTCTTGTGCGTAATGCTGAACTTCAACAATCTGTTCTCTAGTCAGTTTCTTCCCCGAAGCATGACGAATAATATATTCATGATCTACGAATGGTGTTGCTTAGGGTGTTGGAAAATCTTCTTTCTTAGGCAAGCTATCAGACTCATGTCTTGTTGAAACAAATCCCAAGGGGTCGGTCCTATCTGAGTCAGAAGGAACATCCACATCAATAGCCACCTTCGGCTCGAAAATTATATCTTCAGGAACCTTCGGCGCCGCTGGCGACGCCATCTTCGCAGGCCTTAGAACAACTTTTAATACTGTCGGTGTTTTGGACCCGCAGGGACCCTCAACCGACTAGTGAATTTTATGTCGCGTGTCCCTGCCCAGATGGATTGATGCAAGATGAAACACAAGAGGGAGGGTGAGGCTTATATTATCTTGCACCGGGGTGCTTGTAGTAGGGGTTACAAGCCTCGCGAGAGAGGGAACGGATCCTAGGTCTCTTGAGAGGTCACATGTTGTGGAGAGAAGGTTTTTTCCTGGAAGTAAGCCGTCTGAGTTAGCCTTCAAAGCGTGTCTTGGGAAGGCCCTGGGCATCTCCTTTTATAGATACAAGGAGGTGACCCAGCTGTACATATGGGGGTGTAGCTATGTGCTAATGTGGCCGGCAGAGAAGTGCTTGAGCCCTGTAGAAGCGTAGCTGGCGGTGCGGCCCCAGGTCCTGCTGACGTTTCTTTGCCTTCGTAGAGAGCTGAGGACAATCGACGTCATGGGCGCATGCCGGGAATCATCATTACCTGCTACTGGAGTAATTTGATGTGACACCGGTCTTGTTTCTTCGTAGCCTGAGGTGGCTAGCTAGGGGAAGGATAGTGTTGTTTTCCCGGTTCGCGTAGTCGGTCCGAGGCCGTCTCGGGCGAGGCGGTGATTTCTCCCAAAGCCGAGGCCTAGGTTGGGCAAGGCAAAGATCTCCTCCAGAGGCCGAGGTTGAGGCCGAGACCTAGGTCGGGCGAGGCGAAGACCTCCTTCCGTGACCGAGGCTGAGGCCGAAGCCTGGGTTGGGCGTGGCGACGATTCCTTCCGAGGCCGAGGCTGGGGTCGGGCGAGGCGGAACTTCCTGCTGCGCCCGAGGCTGATCTCGGGAGAGGCGCTGACTTACTGTTGTCAGTCTTACCCCGGTGGTTGGCACAGTGGTCTGAACGGGGTGAATAGTGTCGTCATCCTGTCAGATCGATCAGTAAAAGGGTGAAGTGACTGCGGTCATTTCGACCTTGCCAACTGAGGCGCGCGTGTCAGGATAAGGTGTCAGGTGATCCCCACATTAAATGTGCACGTGATACGGTCGGTGGCAAGGCCATTTGGCCGAGGTTGCTATACAACAAAGTTCGCCCGAGCTTTGCCTCGGGCGAGCCGGGGGTGCGCCCACTGCCTGAGGGGACCCTCGGGTGAGCCGTGAATCCATTCCGGACTACTGTTCTTGCCCGAGGCTGGGCTCGGGTGAGACGGGATCGCGTCCCTTAGTAGATGAGGCCTTAACTTTGAACTATGCTTACCGGTCCTTAAAGATGTTCTCCAGCCATGTTTAGGAGTACTGGGGGTACCCCCTAATTATGGTACTCGACAAATACATTAGCCATTCTTTTCCTTTATGAGTTCCAATCGGGGCAGATGCCACCTTCGGCTGCTCTTGCACCATCGGCTCCATATTAGTTTTGGATATTTCAGCAACTATCTTCTTCTCGGTTTCCTCTTACCTCTGTTTAAAAGTTCCAAAATGAAATAAGAATATTAACAAGCTAGCTAAAAGTTGAAACAAAGTTAAAACCTATTACCTTCGGAGACAAAGCATTCACTTCATCTAATTTGATAAACCTTTGTCTTGCTAGAATCAGCAGCCGACAAATAAGGAAGTTATGCTGCCCTCTCGATATAATACGACTTAGGTCGGTGAGTCAGAATCTTTACTTTTTCTGTTTTGGCACGGCGGAAGAAGTCGTCAACGCACTTTTTCTTTTTAATCCCCTTTTCCGCGCAGGGAAACAATAGTCAGGATAAACGAATCCAATGACATCAAAAACCCTATACAATCTTCTCTTCCCCCGGGCACCAAAGGCAGTATCCATAGCTTCGTCTTTAGCGTTGGTATAAGCCCCCAACATCTCGTCACTAGTTGCTTCAATGGCTTCAAGCCATTCATCATCTGGCTCACCAAACTGATTCCTATAACGATATGTATACTTCAGATAAACTAGACCACCTTCGCTTGAGCTAGCATCAGTCTCCTTTGGCATCTCCTACTCGTTAATAAGGGGGCCATACCTTAAAGGCTATATGCTCCTGAACCAAGTCCCTAATACTGATGTAGCTACATAAGGCGTTGAAAGCCATCAGACAAGCTAGGGCTTTTTCAGTGTTTACAATAGCAGGCCTCTTAATGTCGTAGCGTGACCGAATAGGCCACTGAATCACACATTTGATATCCTCCCTCTCAACCAAGTCATTCTTAACGTAGAACCATTGCTTCATCCATGACTCGGGCCATTTTTTCTGAAAGGTTGGGACGATATACTAAGGAATAGCAACCAAAATTATTATGATATTGTTCTTTTCCAGTATTATTATGATATTTTTCTTTTTGACATTGTGTTGCCTTGTTTTCAAATGTATTTAGCAATTGAGAACAAGTGACCAACAAATATGAGATGATATTATATTACCCGAGCAAAATCCAACCTCATATTCACATTATGTAATGATAAAATGAGAATAAATACCCCTTAATTTCCTTACCACTGATCATATGATATTGTTGTGTGATTCTCGATGCGGGGAAATATGTGAACCTAAAAGCATTCATTTTTAGGGTTAGCCCTTAGAATGGGAATTCTTGGAAAAATAAGGTTGCCGACCTAGCCATTACAAGTGATTTTCATTTTTCTATGGGAAATTAGTTTATTTTTTTTGGAAAAATGGGAATTCTTGGGAAAATAAGGTTGCCGACCTAGCCCTTAGAAGAAGAAAAAAAACTAGAGTACTTGAGAAAATAATGTTAATTATGAAGAAAGCTCATGGTCACAAAGAGGTCCTACTGCACGGATAAACTCAGAAATGAATATTCTCCATATCTTGGTAGAAGGCACACATGCCTAATCTCTCTGACCCTTTTTGATAAAATAGAATGTTCTGTCTCCTGTAAGATTTGCATATATACTCCATTTCCCCTTTTGTGTTGTTCCTTCAGAGGACATGATGTTCAGTTGGGACAAGTGCTGCAATCAACCATGAAACTGCCTAGACTTTGCTGCCCTCCTGCAAGTGTGTGATGCGAAGTTTGAGATGCCATATACAATGAAAAATAGTCAAATACCAAAGATTCTGTTCGTTCTCAACGTCGTCAACGATATCGTGCAACTTGTCAAAGCAATGCAAGAATCCAGTATTGGTTGGTGGCTGCCAATTGCCAACTGTCTCTAGCAGCAATGGTGCAGCTGGCCAATGTCTCTAGTGGAAGAATAGGTTCCGTCTGAAGGATCCGCGCAGATAGCCTGCTTCCACCCTCTGCAATGATCTTGATTCGGAACATTGCACTGAACAGTCAACTGGCCTTCTGTATGTCAACCTATCCATGATTCATACGGCTTTCTAACAGATATTCTGTTAGCCCGGCCCCTCGGGAAAACTAAAGAGCTACTGCCTTTTGCGCTTCATTGCAAAATTGTGCTCTTCAGAAACAAAAGAAGATGAAGAAGAAGAAATGCTGGAACATGGGGAATCTGTTGCTTTTATTGAAGTGAAATACTTCTCTTAGGAACTTTGCGATATATATAGGACAGACAGCACAGAAAGCCAGTGCAAACAAAGCTTAAACTGTCATGTTTTTTTTTTATCAATGCATTTCCCTTTGACATGACCAATTGAACTATCAAAAAATGTCCTTTTTCTCTCTCGAACACACGGAACAAGTATGTAAATTCAGCCTGCACTTAACACCAGCATATATTTTGTACTGATATATCACATCAAGCTACATACATAACAACAAAATGTCCTAGATTCCATTGGCGGTCACGTCTTTAAATAAAGGATATATAGTAATTAAATTACAGTTTCAGTTAAAACTAGAAGAAAAAAATCCCTGTATGTTACTAGTACAATTTTGTCCACCATCTTATTTATCATCATCGTAAATGTCCTAATCACTTTTATACTAATCGGATGCAATTTTTTACCCTTGTCACCTCCGCCAGTCCACAGTTACTTTGACCCTGACCAGATTGAGTAAAATGACAAACTTATTCTTGTTTTTCTGAAGTCAAAATTTCAATCTCTCAAATGTCATTCTCATGAAATTGTAATCTCTTAAATGTCACTATTACGAATTTTATCATATCCTGCTACCTGCAGTTTTGACTGTAAGAAAATATGGAGAATGAATGTTGCTAACAAAGTGAAAGTAACTATAATTTCATCCATTGAAAATAAGTACGATGGACAGAAGTTTATCTTAAGGGCTTGTTCGATTAGCTCTCAATTCATGTAGATTGAGTAAGATTGGATGAGTTTAAATCCTAAGCAAAGTCAAATTTATTCTTAACTTTTTCCAATCATATCCAATCCATGGGTAACTGAATTAACCGAACAATTGTTCATGAGAGTAAGTGGCGCGTAGGGGCCTGTCATCTAGGGGCTTTATCTTAATTGTAGGGAGGGTCCACGGCATGACCAGTTCGAGAATTAGCCCCAGGTCAGAGGGCCCAGAAATGCCACTCCTACTCGTGTCTCAGATTAGAGATATCAATGAGGAATTCTCATCAGGTTTAGACACCCATACCCATCCTCATAAAGATATACATATCCTCATACTCATACTCATACATATTATGGGTATAGAATTCATCTTATACACATCCACATTCAGATATCGGGTCTCCAATAGGTCTCCATCTCCAACCAAAAAAAGCATAATCAAATTATATTTTATATGACATTAACATCCACACGAGACCCAACAACAATACACCACAAATAAATATAACATCTAACAAAAAAACATTGTTTAACTATGCAAACCAACAAAAACAAAATGACACGTGGACTGATGGACAGGATGGCTAGTGGTTAGCCACCTAGTTGGGTGGATGAGTAGGGTTAGAAGAGTTAATGTTAGTTGTTAGGCTTATTACCTATGGGATACACACCTAATTTTACTATGTAAATATTATCATGGGTAACTGGGTTCGTGTTCTACTTTCCTGTACACATACCCGCATACCCAATGGAAAAAGAATTTCCCCCCAAATCTGTACTCATGAAGGTTAAAATCTTCACATACTCTAAACCTAATAGAAGAATTCCTCATGAGTTATCGGATATCGAGTCCCTATTAACACAACTAAGGGAGATCATGTCTTTTGCTTATGGAATCTTGGATAAGTGCTTTGGTAGTATTCGTAAGTATGACTTTTCTCATACACTAACAATTATAAAAATATATTCTATGCTCAATGTAAAATATTATTACTAAGTATAATAGCACTAGTATGGTGTCCCACACAATTACTGCAGATAACTAGTTTTTCTTATTGCAATATCTAGAGGGCCTTTTACTAAGCTAGTTCTTCTTATGCTCTATTTATACCACTATATAATCAATCAGTTTAAACTTTACAAAACCTAAACAACCAAATCATCCTCACACACATGACCTCCACTAAATAAATTTCACCTATACTTAACATACCATCAAAACAAACGATTCATATCGCTAAATAACTCTCCCTCCCTTACTCAAATTCAATAAAAAAATATTTTTTGAATTATCACTCATCCCTCCTCGCAATGTCGACGCCCCCTACCTCTGGCCATCACTCACACCTAGGATGGTAATGGGCTCTAAATTTTGCACTAAAAAATTTAATAGACTCTATTTATATTTATATTTTAATTAAAATTAATTAAGGACTCAAATAAATTGTCAACATTTAGATCGTAATCCAATATCACCCCTATTCTCATCGTCAACTCTTCCTCTCCCTAAGATTGTAACAACAACAACGTTAGGATAGGCTATACGCTAGTAATTTAGAAAAACGAATATATCCCTACCAGATATCTAAATTTCCACAACACTTAGGCAGCGACCTAACTTCGCCGACTTCTCCAAAAAACGGACAAAGCCGGCGGCATCGGGCCGCCGAGCACGCCAACACCCTATCAATTTCAGATCATATAGATGATACTCTGCTACATTTGCAGCAATACAATCCTGTAAATACGAATTGCAACTCTCATTTCTGTAAATTGGAAACCTTTTAGGCTCCTCTATGTACGCTGTTCTTAAATGGCTTAAATGCAATGAAGTTTGTTATGTACATAAAAAACAGCATAAACAAACCAGCGGCTGCCGAATTTTCATAGAATGCCAATATATTAATAATTCTTATCATATATCATAGAATGCACATATTAATAAATCTTATCATATATTATGGAATGCCAGCCAACCAAACCTTTCCCATCATGCTCAAACGCAAACATAGCATCATAGCACTCTCAACACAAATGCCAACCGCACTCGGATACACCACTGCGTAGACCTGGAATTCTAAGCTGGGAGGCCATGCTACAAGAAACGCCTACATCAGTGCTATGGCTCAGCAGATGGCATCAGGGCTGCCAGGAATGCTTGTATCAATGTTGGCTAGTGCTATGGCTCAGCAGATGGCATTGCTGCATCAGTGCTGCCAGGAATGGTTGTATCAATGTTGCTAGGCATCAACACGTTGAAGCCGTCAATTGCCGTTGATATGATCATCGACGGTATCTGTGGGTGCCAGTGCAGTTCTTTCAAGTCTCTCTGGCCCTGCTCATACAAAACAGTCGGTGTCATGTGGTTATATCCTTTACAAGCAACACAATTGTGCAAGAAAAAAAATGAAGCCACAAGTCGGTTAATTTCCAATGGCATCATAAGTACTACCTGATGAGCAAAGAGAAGTTGTGGGGGCAAATCTTCAGGTGCGTTTGCCTGCTCCTTCATCTTTGCTCTGAACTCAGCCTCCTCCTCCGCATCTCTTTCCAGTGAAAGGTCCCAGATTCTAAATCCAAACAATTCAGGAGGTGTAAGCAAATACTAGGCACGGCATCTCAGAAATCCAGTGCGTCTAAAACATGAACGGGAGAAGGTAAAGAGGGAGCTACGTTAGTTGATGATCTTCAGATGTTACAGCTAATGATGATGCTTCATGTGGACTCCACTCGATAGATGTAATTGATTTCTTGTGGTACTCAAAATGTGCTACCAACGAGTCCTCCTGCCAGAGTGTCAGTATGGCAGAGAGCGCAAGAAAAGATTCACCATGATATAACAAGACAGTACAGAACCCGAAGTACTATCAGCAGCCTGAATTGCAAGATATGTCAAGATAATCTGAGTAAATACAACAAGGGTACTATTGTGGAAGTCGGCTACAATGATTTATGCACAATTGCACAGTGCAATGTTTACATACTAACAGTAACAAAACAAAGATCTACTGTAGGATATCTCTAACTTCAAAGTAGAGTAGCAAAAGCATGGCTTATCTATTTTTATCCATGAGATGGCTTAGTCATTTACTAATAGCTTAAGAACACCCAGTCATGTGTAACTCTTGCCATATATTACGGAGTCAAATAGAAGCCCAACTTCAAATTAATTATGAAAATACAAATTCGTGAAAAATGTCATAAGTTGGCTACATCCCTGAAATTCAAAAGCATAGAAAATTGTGATTTATCAGGAAAGGAATACCTCAATTGATCTAAGATCACGAACTGAGAAACTGCCATCATCGCACCCAGAAGCTATCATGCAGCTAGCAAGCCTGACAAAGCAGGTCAAAATGCATGTAAAATAGTATTTCGCAGAAAATATAAGACTAGTAAAATCAATAAAGTTCTCCACTCAACATACCTGTTCCATGAGATAACATTCACATCGGCTTCATGAGCTTTGACAGAAATACAAGGTTTCTTCCCTGTACGTATATCCCATATTGATATCGTACCATCCACAGAACATGAGGCAAATATGTCGGCTTCCGTGGGACTCCACTGCAAACATATAGCAATTAAAGTTGAGACAATCACATTCAAGGAAACATATGAATAGGTACAGTGGCATGCCTGTAGATCTTCAACACTTGCAGAGTGTCCAACAAATGGGTTTGCATCTACGTTCCAGTTGTTTGAAGTCGGCTCCCATAGGTGAATGCACTTATTGCAGTCGCCTGCATAGAAAAAGCACCATGTGAAATTGAGAATGTCTATATACGAAATTAAATGATATTGATGATTTATTTTGGATATGGAATAGAGTGAACCACATGATGCCTGAAGTTCTCAACTATGGAAACATTATAAACATCATAGCAGATGACAATCATTGTGAAATGGACAAGATCAGATACACAGGGGTGACAATGAGCTCTAAATTTTACACTAAAATTTAAGGATAGGATCAGGCTCTATTTCTATGCACTTTTGAACTAAAATTAATTAAAGGCTCAAACAAATTATGAATAAACATTTGGATCATGATCCATTACCACCCCTAGATACACACCAGAAACAAGTCTTCCAGTAACAAGTGGACTCCAATCAATGGCATATCCCTCATCTTTATGACCACTAAATACTTTCAGGGGTAAGTGTTTGTGGATTATGTCGTCTTCTTTGGGTGCAGCTGTCCCTGACTCAGCTAAAGAATTAAGGAATGAGCTCAAGTCCCACACCTGCATATTTAGCAACCAGAGATCAGTTAGCAATGCACAAAGGAGTCAACATGGTGCAATCTGTTTCTGGACAAAGGTTTTCAAAGGAAATAGAACATGCATATATAAGGTCCATTCTGTTACTAAGCAACTAGAAAAGGGAAATGATGTACAGGTTTACGCAGCCAATGATCACAGCAAATAAAAAAAATGGGGTAAGAACTGAATCACCTGAACATGACCAGTATCTCCCCACGTAGCACTTATATGTGGTTTTTGAGTCATTGAGCGTATCCGATTTACACACCCCGCATGAGCCACCTTTTTTAGCTGGTACATTCAGATATAGCAACAGAAAACATCATTGCATCAACATGCCTTGCTGATAGTGAAAAAAACTTGATTTTTTGCGGCTATGTCTAGAGTTGTGATTTCGGTAAAACAAAACATACATGTAGGATGGGTTTTGTATCCTCATTAATCTCTTCATCTTCTTCATCGCTGCTGCTGTCACTATCCACATCAGTGTCAGCATCAACTGCTGAAGCTGGTATAGGTTCCCGCTTCTTGCCACTTATGTTAGAAAGCTTGAAAACGCCAATATAGTTCCATGAAGCTTTCTCAGCCTGAACAACATTAGTTTAACTCTTGACTCAGAGAAAAATTAGAGTATACTCTCAGAAATGATTAATTATAATTCCACCAAATATAATGTCATTCCTTTAAGCTGAAATGTCCAGAGAATAAGATCTATACACCAAACAAAGATGGCACATTTATGCTGGTGTTAATCTTTTAATAATCCAAAGTTACTGACTTGCAATCCACCAGAATTTCTAGCAACAATCATGATATAAATGCGGCAACATGAGTTTTGCTCTTAACTCAGAATCGAGCGACTGTGGCGCTCCCTTAGGATCGAGGATCTAGGAGGCGCGCACGCGGCAGCGGATCTAGGAGGCACGCGCGCGACGTCGGCTCCTTGGAAGTGCACGCCCCGGAATGGCGCCCGCTGGCGTCCCACGACCGGCGACGACGTGCGGCCTTCCCTAGGCACGAGCGATGGTGGATTGACGGCCCTGTTTTTATGCGATTTTGTATACATATTTATGCCAACGTTAATAGGTTTTTATGGTACATTGTCAGTTCATGGCTACTCTTCCATCTTTTGTATGTTTCTGATATTTCTATTCACATTTTATGTAAACGTTAGTTGTTTTTTACGTACTATACCGTGATGCATAAATAACTTCCACATGTAGCATAATTAGTATCAGTATATATCATAAACTAGTTCTAACGAGCCTAACTACATGGTTGTTAGAAAGATCCTATATTTGTGGACGAAATAAAGCATTGAAAATCATATTTTTGTTTCCATGCATGTCAATCTATTTCCTTTCAACTCACATTCTTGTTATCCTAATTTTGTGCGCATGAAAAAAAAAATTTATACACAGTGTACCACAGTGCATAAATACCTTCACCGTATATTATAATTAGTCTCAGTATATATCATAAACTAGTTCTAACGAGCCTATATGTATGGCTGTTGAAGAGATCCTATATTTATGGAGGAAATTAAGCATTTAAATCATATTTTTTGTTTCCATGCATGCCAATTCATTTCCTTTCAACGCACATTCTTGTCATCCTAAATTTGTGCGCATGCAGTAGGAAACAGATTTTCTAGACGATGTACCACATTGCATAAATATTTATGTCGTGTAGCATAATTAGTATCAGTTTATGTCGTAAACTGGTTCCAACAATCTGAGCTACATGGCTGTTGTAGAGATCCTACTTTTATGGACAAAATGAAGCATTTAATCAGATTTTTTGTTTCCATGCAAGCCAATCCATTTCCTTTCAACGCACATTCTTGTCATCCTAAATTTATGTGCATGCAGTAGAAAACAGTTTTTTACACGATGTACCACAATGCATAAATATCTACACCGAGTAGTATAATTAGTATCAGTATATGTCATAAACTGGTTCCAACAAGCCTAACTGCATTACTGTTGGAGGGATCTTATATTTATGAGGGAAATAAAACATTTAAATCAGATTTTTTTTTGTTACCATGCATGTCTATCCATTTTCTCAACGCACATTCTTGTCATCTTAAATTTATGCACATGCAGCAGAAAACTGATTTTCTACGTAGCGTACCGTATTGCATAAATACCTACACCGTGTAGCATAATTAGTATTAATATATATCATAAAATAATTCTAGCGAGCCTAGCTGTATGCCTACTATAAAGATCCTATATTTATGGACGGAATAAACAATTCAAATCAGATTTTTTTTGTTTCCATGCATGCAGCAGTTAACGGATAAGCTTTCTAATTTCTCGCGCATGTAAATAGAAAAAATTGCGCGCATGAAAGGAATGGGACGCATGCGGGAGTGGGCTAGTGGCCAGGCTGGTCCGGTGGTGCAGGGAGGTGGCTGGGCCTTCCTGTATCCTATGGAAGCCCAGGGTAGGATAATTAATATTAGTATATATATACTAATCTATTAAGAACCTAATGTGAGGACCTGGTGATACCACGGCTTCACCCTCTGCGCTGACACTCTGGGCCTACCCACCACAGCACGCAAAAAATAGTGCAGAGCGAGTACTCGAACCCACGCCCCCTTGCTTCAGAAATTTAGGGTTAACCACTAAACCACGCATATCTTATTGTTTAGAAATAAACAATAGTTATATTTGAGTATATAACAACCGTAGCAAAGCACGGGCAACTGGCTAGTGTGTGTGTGTGTATAGGCAATGCTATTACCACCCTAGGTGCCAAATTCTTATTTGGCACCCGCGGTCGAGAGGGAGAGCAAGACGATGTCGGGACAAGCGGGCGAGTGTGGAGCAGAAGGAATGTGTGGAGACTGAATATTTATGGCCGGCTACGTCGTCAGGCTACCAAGAGGGTCCCACGGTGGAGGTCGTGTGCCCGGGCGTTGCCTGGTCGATGTACAGGTGTGTGCGCGGGATATCAGGATCAGCCATTTATTAAAACAATTCAATATTTTCTTAAAAGAATCCAAGCTAGTTGTATATACATCCATACAGACGTAGAGCCATTTCATTCGTTTTGGTTTTCACACAGCATCAGAATTTAAAATGATATGCATCAGAAAATGTGATGAGGTTTGTAGAGAAACTGACAATAAGAATAGGGCCATTTTCTGGCGTAATCAACAAAAAATAGTTTTCCATGTACACTTCTTTAGATAAAATGACTGAGTATTCATAGAACGACCGAGTTTGTTCACTTCCTTTATTATAATACATGTTTTTGTAGAATGACTAACTCACTCAATGACTCATATCTCAGCAATTCTCATGAATGACTGAGCCTAAAATGAAAGAATGAATGGCATTTATATAATGATTGAGTTTGTTCACTTTCTTTTTCCGCAATGACCGTTTTTTTTAGAATGACGGGCTCGCTAAATGACTCATATCCCGGTATTACCATGAATGACTGGGGCTAAAAAGATGGAACGATTGAGTATTCCTACAATGATTGAGTTTGTTCACTTTCATTCTTGTAATGTCTATTTTTTTAGAACAACTGACTCGCTAAATGACTGATATCTCAATAATTCTCATGAATGACTGATGCTGAAAAATAGAATGACTGAGTATTTGTAGAATGACTGACACTCATAACTACAATGACTGACCCTGATAAACCCTAAGATAAATATGTCAAGTGAGATTTAGTTTTGAAGCTTTCACCACGACGAACACAATGGTGAAATCGATTTTTTTTATTTTAACACTCGGTTTAGTAGATATTAATTTTTTAAATCGAACAACTAATAGAATGACTGACACTCCAAAAAAATAGAATGACTAACATCATAACAAAAGGACTGTTGTCTGAATAATTATCATAAATGACTAAGGTTAAAAGATAAAATGACTGAGTACCTATAGAATGACTGGCCATAATAACTACAATGGCTGACTTCTAAAAAACACAATGACTGGCCCTAAGATAAATGTCAAGTGGGATCTAGTTTTGAAGCTTTTATCGCGGCGAACACAATGGTAAAATCGATTTTCAAATTTAACAATCGGTTTAGCAGATATTAATTTTTAAGTGAGACGCCAAATCATACCTGCATGTGTGAGAATGGAGGGCTGCTTGTGCACAAGTCTGCATGCACGTAAAGGGGTGACAGTGGGCTATAAATTTTACATTATAAGATTTAAGGATCGGATCGGATTAGGATCGGGCCTTATTTCTATTCATTTTTGAACTAAAATTTATTTAGGGCCCTACCATTTTGCGAAAAAGCATTTGGATCATGATCCATTACCACCCCTACACACGTACAAGTGGGTCTGCATGTGCGGGCGGGCGGGCGTGTGTGTGTGGTTCCACGATTCCACAGTCATCATTCGTCACTTTTCCTCTTTTCTGCTTTATGCAAAAATAAGGTAAAACTGTGTACAAGTGGAGCACGAACCTTGGTTGTTGGCTCCACATTCACAACCACCTAACCAACAGAACACACATCTTTTTTGTATTTTAACAAAACAAAAGTCTACCTATATGATATATAGAAACCATAGCAATACAAGGGCATCTGACCAGTGATATAAATGCAAGTGGGAACTAACAAAAGAGTATTTGGCATGGCTTTTGTGATCTTAAAACCAGCAGTGGCACACTTTTCAATTCAAAAATATCTTAGCAGGAACAACAGTACAAAATTAATTCTTGTACAGGTTATAGTTTATTTATAGATAGCAAAAGAGCACTATGTGATAGACATCAAAAGCATTTCAAGATTTGATAGTAACAATGGCTACTTTTGTCAATGGTTAGGTTTTCAAGGCATAAAGATTAACACGACCTGCGTTCCAGCAACACCATAGAATGTATGAGGGAACTCTGAACGGACGAGTCCAAGTTGATCACGCACAACATCAAAACTGCAAAGGAAGGTTTCATGAAATGAAAACAGAACATACATTGTTATGACTCTTGAAGTAATAAGCACCAAAAAGAGGGGGGAACCCATGAGGATAAACTTCACCTCAAGCAAGACCAGCCAATGCCAAAACCTCGGAGATAATTGTAAGCCTGAGGATCAAACTGCAGCTCCTCCCCATCTTCCAGTGTATCTACACCCGGTTGCCAGACCTAAAACGAAGCACTGACCAGTTCAGTACAGTACAGCTCTCACACTGAAACAATACGCATTATCTTAGCAAAAGGAACAAAATGAAACTTGAAGCCGAAAAAGGCGATTCATTTAAGCGCAACTTTACGGGCAAACACCACTATATCGGCTGCGCGAAGGCGAAAACCACACAGGACAGGATCGACTATTACTAAATTCTCCCTCACCTTAGCCGGACCAGAGGCAATCGCAGGGTTGGACGACGAGGACGATTCAGTTTTCTGCAGCCCAGAAATACAGAAGAATTAGTCGGGTGGAGCAAAGAACATGCTGAAGAGATCACGGTAAAGATGGAACAACAGTAATCAGATTTCCAGAAATAATCCTATCACTATCTGTCAGGTACGGTACCTTCTTGGACTTCTTGGATTGAGCCTTCTTGGCCTTCTTGATGGTGCGACCCATGAGGAAAACCAATCTACCGACTTCTGCAGAATAGCAGCCGGAGCTGCGAGTGCGAGTGCGAGGGAGCGGAGACGAGGCGGCGGAGGTCCGGAACTCGGTGCTGGCGGCGGCCGTAGAGAAGCACCCAAACCCCACGATTTTCTGTAGAAAACTTCGCGTTCCCTCCGTTTAGACGAGCCGGGAGGCTCAGGGTGGGCCAGCAGGCCGTCTCTGGCCCGCAAATCACTCCCAGCCCACGAAACTTTTTTTTCAAGTGCATTCCAGGCAATGATGAGGATTATGTAGGTCCATTTTCTTTACTACTCTATAAGGCTTTAGTGTAGACGTTCACAATCGTGCGTCATGTTCTGCCGCACAATCCTCTCTCTCCGCTCCTCATCGCACGGATGTGCTCCCACCACGCCACAGCCGCTCTCAATTGCTCCCCAACCGCGCCAGAGCCGCAATCCGCGCCTCCCCACCGCATCCTTCCATCCATGACGGCCGCCGCAATCCAAGCCTCCCCCACCGCGCCAGATCTCTCGGGCCGGCTCCGCCTGCTCCTCACCACACCGTCGTCGTCTTCCTTCCCATGCCACCACCTTTTTCCTTCCCATGCTGTCGTCGCCGCTACACACCTGTTAGGCGTGTTCTGCCTCTCCTCTCTATAGCTGGGCAGTTGAGCTTCTCTCCCCCTGGCTTCACATCCGCCAACGAGACGCGCCTCCACCGCCGCCTGCTCGGACCGGCGGGATCCAGCTCCCCCACGCGGTCTCATCCCATCCATCAGCCCGGATCTCGCGTCCCGCTCCCTCTGAGGATCCTATCGTCCTCCTCCTTCGCCACCGCTGGGACCTCCTTCGAGAAGAGGAGCATCGACCTCATGGACCACGGTCGGTATGGGGCTGCGCATCCACGAGCGCCGGGCATGGCCACCCGATCGGCGGCAGCCAGCAAGCGGGAGGGGAGGAGGTCACAACAGTAGCTAGATCCGATCGGCAACGAGGAGCGAGCGGGAGCGGACGACAGGCACGTATCGCCCAACCTCTCTCAACCTCACGCCTCCCCCTCTCTTCGTCTTTCCCTCAACAACACGCAAAACCCTAGCTCGATCCCCACTTTCCTAGGTGTTCGCGCTCCCACCACCCGCCTTCGTCCAGATCTGCCTTCGCGCGCTCCAGGGTGGGGGCGGCGATGGCGGTGTCACGGGCGCCGAGTCCCACGACTGTCGCGTCGCCACCTCGAGCCCAACCCACCTTCTGCCTTCGGCACCGCCGCTCTCGCGCCCGCCGCGCCCTCCTGGTTCTCTTTGACAGGGTGTCGCAGCTCCACGCGTTGGCCTCCAGCTCCGCCCTCGACTAGGTGCCTTAGCGCAAGTTGTGTCGTCCCCGGCTCCTTCTTCCCTAGCCAACACAGTCGGCGGCTCACACACCGCACCTCCCTCCTCTCGGTTGTGCAGTCGCCTCCCCTCGTCTCCTCCATCGCCACCTCACCTTGCTCGCTCCCTAAGTCTCCACCACCATTGACCCCTCCCCTCCCTTGTGCTCGTCGTGCGACAAACTGGTTGGGCTACCGCTTCCGCCCTACAGAAGGGGTTGAGGCCTTCACGGGTCTCTTCATTGGCCACGAGCATCCACCAGGTATTCCCAGTTCTTCGCTTTGCATTCTGCTGTGCAAAACTGAACATCCAAATCCACTAGGTCCACGCCTTGGTGGGTATGCAATGCGTCAATGAAAAAACCATTTCTTCAGTCCTGTAATGTTGTTCCGATTGCGTCAATGAAAAAACTGTAATTTTTGACCGGGGAGATGGTAGCACTAGCATGTGGGGATTAAAGTTCCTAAACGTTCAGTACTGTCCTAAACACTTGTTCTATATTTTTTGAGTGGATGTCCTTGAATCATTGATGGATACTTTTTGTTGTATTTCTGCAATCTGGTTGGAAGAACAACTGTGCTGCAGCTGAATTAGAATATTAATTTTGGTTAACTGATTATATCAAGGCTTCTGCAGAATGGGAGATGACTTTGCAATACATCGTTGTTTTAAGCGTTGGGCTGGTATGTAGTACTTTTGACAGATAGCTTATTTGTTTGTTCAATATGGATGCATCTGCTTCCCAGAAAAAAATGCATGCATCTGGATTTCTGGAAAACACCAATATAACTCAGGATTTCTAGATTAGTGTTAACTGCAAATTATTATTAATTAGCAAAATGTGGCAGCAACACAGTTTGGCTGATATTCTGTTTGATTCTGGATAGACTATCTACTTGCGATTCTCTACATACGAGGACTCCGAGGATTTGGAGAAAGACCTAAAGTAAGTTACCCTGAATCTCCCACCCCATTGGTTTTGTTGTGCTTGTATCATAATATCCATTTCGGCTGGTTTTTAAGTTTTGGAATTGCCGCTTGAACGACGAAAAGATTTTACAAGTTTTCTCCTGCTCTCTTGGCTTAGGCTGTTGTTGTCTCCAGTAAGAGTAGGCATAGACGCCTTGTCATGGGCAGCTAAGAAGATAGAGCTAAATAAGGTGGGCCTGCCAACGTCTCCTTCCACGACGGTAGTCAAGGTGAATTAAGTAAAAATGGTCCGTGGTCCAAGTCTAGCCACACAACTTGGCTGTCAGGTGATGGATTGGCTCAACACTAGAGATGAGTAAACAAAACCTGTTATTGGTGGTTAGCCAAATGCAGGTCATCATGGAGCGTTATCCATGCTCGTAGGGCTGGCTTCATCGTCGCCTTCACGTAGGGCTGGCTGCTGACCATGGTCATGATGGCGTCCATCCCACCGCTCATCCTAGCGGGCGCGGTCATGTACAACGTCATGACTAATATGGCGTCCTTGGGCTAGGTGGCATATGTGGATCGATGGTGGTGGAGCAAACCATTGGTTCCATCAGGACGGTGAGCACGCGACCCAATCCATCCCATCCTTATAATAGACACATGACCCCTCCCCCTTAAGCGCTCTCAACGGATCCATGTGGCCATGACTGACGAAACCTGTTGCTACTAGGTGAGAAATGGGCGATGGAGAAGTACAACAAGTCCTTGAAGAGCACGTACAAGTCCGACGTCCGAGAGGGGCTCGCCATTGGGCTTGGCATGGGCACAGTCATGCTGCTCCTCTTCTGCGGCTACTCGCTGGGGATTTGATATGGCTCTAAGCTGATCCTGGAGATGGTGTACACCGGAGCCAAGGTCACAACATGATCTTTGTAGTCCTCACTGGTTCTCTGTAAGTTCATTATTCATTTCTAAGCCGCATATAGTTCAGTCCTATACTTTCAGTTTAACACTAGGTTCCATAGTTTAGTCATTTTCTTATTTTGTGATATAGTAGACATGTTTACATATTTAGTGTGATTAAGCAATCTTGAGTTTCTATTTTCGACCCTCCGATGTTGTGGGGAATGAACTCTGCTTCAGCCTTGATTAGACTACATACTATCATGCAAATTTCCCTGCTATTGTTTTTTGAGCTTCCAACCAAATCTGAAACTAATATTTCTCTCTATTTCTTCCTATTAGCTGGAGACTGAGCTATCTACTAACATTCATTTTTCTTTGGACCATGGTAATTGTTAAGAGAGTTTGAGACTCCATATGTGAGCAAACTCCCTGTAACTGCTTTGTTTTTTGATGTCAGATAATTAAAGCATGTTCCACACACTTGGTTTCAATTTAAAATTTTTAAAGCAAAATGTAGTTCGTACCATGATGGTGGATATATTCTGAATTATACGGTCACAAGGAGGGGATGATAAATTACTAGAAAGATCTATGCTGCTTATAATTCAAATGTTCATACAGTAAAGGTGTGCCTCTTTTAGTTTCTAATTAGTCATACTTATCTCTTTTTTAATCATGAGAGCAATTGATTCTGAAAAATAGAAAGGAGGTTACAATCTGCAAGACCAATTAGTGTTATTTGACCTCCGAATCTTGAATGAACCAGTGAGTGGAAATTCCACACCCTGCTCAATTTTATTGTCGTTGTATGTGTTGTTTCTGTAACCACAATGTACGTATAAACTCTACTGAGTTTTTCATTTTGTTTTCTGGATGTGAGATATGAAGTAGAGGTGCAAGCACTTGGTTGAAGGGAGTAACAGAGAGTTATCATGTCTCTCCTAGCATGAATATGAGGTCATACGAAAATGACTCCATTGTGTGACTACTAGAGGTGGTATGAGCTATAGATTTTACACTATAAAATTTAAGGATCGAATCATAATTAGGATCGAACTCTATTCGTATTTATTTTTGAGCTAAAATTAATTAAGAGCCCTAACTTATTGTGAAGAATTATTTGGATTGTGATCCATTAACACCCCATCTTGAGAAGGTATTTGTATCATATGACCTTTTGGTGTTTTTGCTAACCCATTTTTCTCATTTTTCGACCCTATTATTTCTTGACAGGTTAGGAAGATTGGTAGAGTTGTTTGTCAAATGCTATCATGAGCCACCCAATCCCTAATACAAATAAGTCCAACTCGATTGGAATTATTGTGCCTCAGAAGCAACTTGGACACAAATCAGAGACATATGAGGCCTTCTCTCATGCTTAAATAGTTTTCATTTCATTAATGACTAGATTTACTTAAACACTTTTATCGAACAAATCACTATTCTTGACGGAGTTATGATATTTCTGTCGGTATTCTCTTTCTAGGTATGTTTTATGCTGTTCATACACCCACAATGTTGCACCAAGAGGGAAGTTTATTGGATTTGTGTCTGCAGAAGCAAAGATTGATAATCCCCAGTCTGAGCTAAAGCCTGAGATTGATCTACTTGGTTATGTAGATGAGATTTTCTATGATACTTATGACATATATGAACCAGTGAATGAACCATCTCTTAAGAATTGCTTTGTCTTGACACTAAGATTTGCAGTTTATAATACTTGGTTCAGTATTTTGTTCGACATCAGTAAGATTTTCTTGATTATAATGTTTGTTTGACATCAGTTCATTCTATTCAAGTCAGCGTATTTATAATAGTATTACATATTTATATCTTTAATATAATATTAGTGTTACTTTGATATTTTGCCACACGGATTTTTTATATTATTTCATATCTATGTTTGTATACTAATTTTTAACTTTCGTGGCAACACACGGGCATGATGTTATTCTTGCCAAAGATAGGTATGTGCATGATGTTATTCTTGGTAGCCTATAATCATCTTTGCCTCAAAGTGCTTCTATAGGTAAATGAATGTAGTGCAAGTATTTATTTTTATTTTTTGCTCCAACTGTTTTCTATGCTACTTCCTTAGTGTTAGTTCACCATGCATAAGTCATCTGCAGAAAGTGTGCTTCTTCCTAACCAACTGTATATGCTATTAACTATCGTCTAATTTCAATAGCATATTGTCGTTGTTCTATATATTAGGGGTGACTATTCCGTGATTTCTTTATCCGGGAAGGTATGATTTTAGTGTGCATGCTTATTCTTTAGGTGTTCTTTACTAGGATGTTATGTTATTTGTATCTCATAATTATGTTGTTACTAATACAGGATACCCGTTCGACTATGTGTTTGGCTGGACCATTCTGATGTATCCTCAAATAGGCGCCAAGCCGTGAACCAGGGTATGTGAGGGCCTTTTGTATCTGTTTGATGTACGTTTCTATAGTTTGTTGGACTTACTCCATCTGTTGACCATTGTTTATGCAGGTGAAATAACCAGTGGAGTTGCTGGACCCTCAATGGATAAGATGGAGAAGGCCCTAGGTTTGCCCTGCTCTTGCAAAAAATGCTTAACAAATCTATGGTACAAACTGGACACATGTTTAAGCCTGATCTTCGTGCAGGAGAAGCGTCCAGTAGAAGGAACCCTAGCGGTCCTGTGAACCAGAGCGACCGATACGCACAATGGCTACACGAGACCGTATCCTTGCCTTGTAAGCTAAACTTCCCTTCACCTCCTGTATGGTCTAGGAACATTCAGCGCTGTCATGTAGTGCTCACATATCTCATGAGCTTTAACCATGCATTACCTGTTTCTCCAGATGCATAGCACTAACTGGTCTGGGGAAAGGAGATCACTATAAATATCTATAATTAGATCCCTGCCTCTTAGACCTCCACTTGTTGATGACATGATCAAGGACATTAATTGATCACTGCAAATATTGTCAAATACCCGACTAAAGAGAGGATACAGATATAAACTCTTGGGAACTTTCTTTTAATTTTTACAATTATTATCTATAAAGTATGGTAAACTGTTTTGTCCACCTTTTCTCTTGGCCTTTTTACCTTATTAAATTAAGAGTAGTCCAACTTGATATGTTATGCTAGATATATATACCCTGAAGTTAGTTAAGATCACCTGTCTTTTACTTGTGCTCTCCTGCTAGGTTCCAAATTCAGATCTTGCTTCTCGGTCAATGAACCACTATATACAGAACTTTTCTTATCAAAAGTGGTAGATCGTTAGGGAGGTACACAAGTGCAGCCACTACTGTAAGGTCCTTGATGTATCGGCGCCACAACGAGGACCTCGACGTATTGCCACCGCTGCTTTGGAGAAAGCAGAGGCAGATGGCAACATCCTGGCGCTGAAGAACTACCGCAACACGTAGTACTACGAGAAGGTCGGTATCTTCACACTATTGTAGAACTTCACTGTCATCTTCGACACCTGCAGCTCCAATCTCTGGGTTCCCTCCTCCAGGTGTTATTTCTTGGTATGCATGATGTTCGATTCTATGGTTGAGACTATTTTGCTAACTATGCACTTCTATGTATGTAGCTGTAAAATGAAGAGCGTATTTTGGGTTTTTGCTGAGAATAATGGTTTGTGATCTCAACCCTCCTTGTGTTTTGTATTTTGGAGACCTATGGCGTATTTCTAATATATAGCAATACTCTTTCAATGCCTCACTTGTGAGTGTGACGGTGCATTTACTTGTACTAGACAAGGTTGCACTTAAACATTCGTTTACTATAGGTATCATATTTATTTTAATTTGCAAATCCATTCTTTAGCATCCTATTTTAGATAACATTGTGAAGTGTCTGTAGCATCCTATTTTAGATAACATGACAAGATGAGTGAAATAAATTAAATGCTTCTTCCATTTCTACCTTCATGATTCAATATTATGCCTATTCTATTCCATCTGTTCTAAATTATATCAGGCAAAAATTTTCTAGATGCATAGTTTTCTTATACACCTAGCTACATACATAGCAAAAGCTAAAACAATTTGTAGGCACCATGTAGTCCTTTCATTTGGTTGGTTGGTTTTGCTATAAATCAGTCGTTATTTTTCTAACTGCACGCACCACTTCTACTGTCGGCCTTATGGCTGCTCCAATAGGGAAGAATGTGCGTCTTCAAAGGAAGGTGAACTTCAGAGTAAAAGCAGCTAATGAGTTGTAGTTCAACAAGGATGGCTCAGCTATCAAGAAGCTCCAGGTGAGCTCCACAGTTTTTTATTTTATGATGATACAATGATGTGTTGTTGACCCTTAACCAGTCGCTAATCGTTTCTTTTTCCCTACATTTTAGAGTGGAGTCAATAAGCTTGTTACTGCAATTATAGGGTGATTACTGAATGGAAACAAAAATTTTAATAGTAATAAGGTTTTTGTTCTATCAAACACAATCAAGATTTGTTAGCTTGCTTGCTGCTGCTTAGATCAATATTGGTTTCTCACATCAACTATGCTAATGTTGAGGTGATAATCAGTCCTTCACTAGCATAAGGATGTGTATGCAGACTAATTTTTGTCTCTGTTGCATGGCATTTGTGTTGTTGTATACCACTCAAGTATTGCTTATGAGCTTGCTTGAACTTTATCCTGGAGCCTCAAGAGTTGTCGTTGATCAAAGCTACTTGTATCTTTCTTTCAGTGTTTTGCTAGAACTCATAATGTTTCGAGTTTGCAGAAGGATGAAGCATAGAAAGTTATTGTGTGCATCCATGGTTGTGGTCTTGAAGAGGGTTATTTATGTGAAATGATGGAAGCGCTTAATGTTCCATTAGCAGATACACCTGTGAGTAGCTCATTTGTTCTTCGCGTTCAACACTGAAATGTAACCATATTCATTCTAGACAAAGATATATTAGGTTCATCAGATAAATTGGTGTGCACCATATACTTTACAAACTAAATTGGGCATTAAATGTGTTGTTAGTGTAACACTGGATTTTAAGAAATGTTATACCAAAATTCGTGTTCTTTTAGATTACTATGAGAGAGTGCTCAGTTAATATAATTGACTGACCTTTTTTAGTTTGTTATTCATTGAATTTAACTTCATGTATTGGTTTACTGTCCCCAAGCGCCCCCTGTGCCCCGCACCACCATCCAAGAACCCAAATCACGCTGCCTCCATTCTCCCGTGTCCTCTCTTCGCCACTCCTCCTCCCTTCCGTAGTAGTGAACTGGTGATGTTCTTATGGACTCTGAAGCTTTGTTTGCCTAGAATGGTAATTTTGTAGTATTCTATTTTACAGGATAAACCGAGCTGAGCAATTGTCGTTCATCTCAGTGCTAATTTATGGGTTTCTATATTTTTCGGAAAAACGGTTAAACGTCTAGCATAGAGTATATTGCTACTTAACAATAACATTCAGTTATTGTTGTATGGCACCAGTGCTTCATGGTAACATATAGTATATTGCTACTTAAAAAATGATTGCCAGTTTTCACAACACCCATTTAAACAAGGTCTACATATGTGATATATAGAAACCATAGCAACACACGTATATAGAAGTTAGTATGGTACTAATGGTTGCAATGTAGTGGTTCCGTTGCAACGCACGGGCACACACCTAGTTTTTTAAATAAGTGTTGGTCACCTGTCACGACTTCTGGAAGGATCGGACAATATAATTAGATCGACAGTACCTTCTCGTCTTTTGTTCACTCATGCAGAGATGAGTGAAGCATGTGGGAGAAGATAAAGTGAAAAAACAGATACCATGTAAAGAAAAGGCATATAAATTAAGGAACTGTGAATTATGTTCCACTATTTTATATTACTGTTGTTGGGCACTAAAATGGGCGACCGAACAGTCTGCCCTGGAGCCGGATAGTCCTCACGCGCAGGATCAGTTAGTGTTCCGAGTTTATTGTGGGATTTGTTAGTTATAATCGCGGATTTAGCTCGGGATACGGATTCAAACGGATCCAGACCTCCCCTTTATATATAAATAGAGGACTACGCCGATTGATCATCAACAATCGAATCAATAATCAGTTTATATCTCGCTTTTACCTTAGACATTAGGAGTAGTTCTAGTTTAGTTCTAATTTAACCTCTCAATCCCTAAATTCTCCGGTTCTCTACGGCTCTACGTCGATTAGAGGTGTCTAGGTCGGCCTGCCGACCCTAGACAACACTTAGGATCTCTCCTCCCCGACGGGTCCCTCTCGGGAGAGAGATCCAGGCACCGTCAGCGACCTTCGCCGCCCCTACGCACGCGGACCGTCCGGCTCATCAGGCAGGAACTCCAGCCCTAGTGTCAGGTCATGGATCGTCCGGCCCCTGGATGCGGACCGTTTGCACCTGTGCAGAGAGCACCGCCGCCGGTTCTCAACGCAGTGATTGACACCCGGATCGGCGTCAACACACTTTTTGGCGACTCCACTAGGGAAAGCACATATGGACCTATCAGATCGGCCCTCAATGGTCGGTTCAAGGGATAACTCTGACGTCTCCCCCAGCAATATCATAGAGCCGACTTGGGAAACCTTGTCAGCTAACGAACATCTCCAGTTCGAGGAGCACAAGGAGCAGCTGATCCAAGAAGCAAAGGTGAAGTTCCTTACCAACTTCAAGGTGGACAGGAACAACAAGGCCATTCAACAACGGGCGACTGATCTGGCTTCGATCTGACCCACGATGGATACCCCCAATGTAAGTAACACCAACGAGCTCCAATCTCTTAAAGCTTATGTAGATGAACAGCGAGAGCAAATGCAACATATCGTAGGGGTATACAAAATGACTATAAAAGGCTAGTGCGTGCGCTTGATAAGTCTACTATTGCAAGTTTTCCTTCGCACGAGGTCTGAAGCATCCCAATCCTCTGGGACTCAAATGTGATACAATTACTAGTCCCAGGAGGCTAGTAAACACATTTATACATCAGATGATTCCAGATCTGCTTAAACAAGACAAACCTATACAGGTGGCGAACAACTTTAAGAGTTGGTCCACAACTCGGGACATATCATCAGAGTGGGGCTGAAGCAGCCCGATATACGCAGTGAAGCAATTCAGCGGTCCAACAGCCACAGGCAAGGTTGGGAACAGTCGTAACTCTTACCTGATCTTCTTTTTTCTGAAAAACAACAAATAAGCAAGGGTGAGTACAAACGTACTCAGCAGCCCACCTTCACCCGCGGAATGGGGAAATCAGATATAATGCATGGAATATATGGAGCTTAGGATACTTTGCAGAAACGGCAATATTTTATGCAGTGTTGTTTTGAAAAACATTTTGTATTTTGCAAAGCGCATCCTCTCCAAAAGGAGCAGGAAGTTTTTCAGTATTATAACAAAATCCCCTGGACTAAACCATCCAGGCATCTCAGCAGTTTCCCACTGGTTTTCCTTTTCAAAAACCGCTACTGGACTTCCCATCCACCATAGCTCATGGCTCAACCGCCGAACCTTTAAAAACCACTTTTCTCAAACGCACCCCTTTTTTTGGAAAACAAAACATTAATTGCCATACCATACCAGACTCGTCCATTCCTGTGGACACAGACTATTCGAATAGGTTTTCAAACTCTGCGCAGAGGTGTACACTTTACCCACTAGTCCGGCTCTGCGATCTCATGATCAATGAGATCCGAATCCGAATCTCTTTCTTTCCCCGCACGTCCTAACCTTAACGGTTATCCGGAAGGAGTCAGGCCACCACCATGTCCAAACCGGACAAAACTTTCCCCCTCCTTATCCTCCCGGTGCTCCCCAGCCTTCATAACCCTGGGGTTGGACCGTACGAGTTCAGATTGAGTGACTGCCCACACAGTCTCGAGTGGTTGTACTATTAAAGAGTACAGGTAGTGAAGATGACAAACCGGTCCTTATATGAGGGGACAATCCTTCTGCTCACGCCTAAACCAGCTGAGCCAACACCTTAGGCCCTCCCCTAAACCAGGGAGTCCCTGATCATCCCTACTCAAAGGTGATAAGGGTGAAAACCCTTCATCAAACACATTTTTGAAAAGCATTTTCTTTTGAAAACTCACACCTTTCCTCAAATTATTTGTAACAATTATATCAGGGATTGATTGCGGCAAGCGGCTGGGTGGCCATAATAACTTGTCTCAAAATCATATTATGCATAAAGTAACAGGCTGAGGGTTGTGGTTGTAAAAGCATAGGTAATTTATGCATCAAAGGGATCCAGTGAGCTTGCCGTGCTTATTCGGCGAAGGGGGAAGGAGAGCTCGCGGAACTGGCTTCTGGCTCCACCGCCTGGCGTAGACTTGCAGATCTGGCCTCCACGAGATGGCACGAACGCTCCGATAACTATGCAACATGAACAAGCAAACATACAAACCAGCAAGTATACCAACAAATATTTAGTATAGTGGTCAGAAAAGCGATATATGGATGGGTAGGGTCTTGAGTAGAATCTATGTCATGTGGTGTTGTGATATTACTGGTGGTGGAGCGGAGGTGCTTACCAGGAGGGTGGACTGGAGGCAAAGCGACACTATGCGTGTAGCCGGCAGAGCGGAGTAACTGAGTGGGTGCGGTGTTTGCCTTGGCTGAGGGTGTTGAGTGTGTGTGGAGAGGGAGAGGGTAGCTGGGTGTATTTATAGCTGAGTGTAGGTGGTGTAGCACAGTGAAGTTCACTGTTGGTGAGAATAGTGACGAATGAATCGTCTGACTTGGTATGAATATGAGAGTTATAGGCAGAATATGGGACAAGAGTATTTTGGGAGTTTTCTGGAACATGAACCATGCTTAAGGGATGACATGGCTGGATAGGGAATAGTTTGATAAAAATTTAGAAACGAGAATTATTGGAATCTGAGTTTGGGAGCCTGGTTCGAAGGAATCTCAAAGTTAAGCGTGCTCAACTCGGAGAAACCTGGGATGGGTGACCAGATGGGAAGTTCCCTACTGGAAGGAAAATCACAGTCACCGGAGTTCGTATGACTGGAATATGGGTCTGGCTGGTCTTAGGTGGACTGGACAGCATGATGTATGAGTAGTTGAAATTTGGGGTGATCGGCTAATCGATGAATAGTAACGATGAATAGTGGCGATGGAAAAGTAATTATGGATATCATCTATGAATAGTAACGATGATGAATAGTAATGATAAATAGTAACGATGATGAATAGTGTATGTGAATAGTAATGGTGAATAGTAACGATGAATAGTAACGGTGAATAGTAATGGTGAATAGTGACAGTGAATAGTCGTATGAACGAACGATGAACGATGAATAGGAACTATGAACGAACGGACGAACGAACGATTGGAATTTCGGCAGCATAACGGCAGGAAAAGATTATTTGGACGAACGAACGGACGAACGATCGAATGATCGGACGAACGAACGATCGGAATTTCGGCAGCATAACGGCAGGATAAAGATTATCTGGAAGAACGATGAATAGGGACTATGAACGAACGATGAATAGGAACTATGAACGAACGATGAACGATCGAATGATCGAACGAACGAACGATCGGAATTTCGGCAGCATAACGGCAGGACAACGATTATCTGGAAGAACGATGAATAGGGACTATGAACGAACGATGAATAGGGACTATGAACGAACGATGAACGATGAATAGGAACTATGAACGAATGATGAACGATCGAATGATCGAACGAACGATCGGAATTTCAGCAGCATAACGGTAGGAAAAAGATTATTTGGACGAACGAACAGACGAACGATCGAACGATCGGACGAACGGACGAACGAACCATGAACGATCGGACGATCGATCGAACGATCGGACGAACGAACGAACAAACTAAGAACAGGGGACGAACGATCGAAGAACGATCGAACGATCCTTGTGCTAGTGTGTGCTTGTGTGGAACATGGAGTGGGTGTGTGTGTGGGGGGGGGGGGAGAGAGTTGCCATGAAATGGCTTGGGGTGGGATGGGAGGAGGCCCTTGCCCCTCTATTTATAGCCATGGTGGGGGGATTAGGGGGAGGGATGAGAGGATTAGTGGGAGGGATGAGAGGATTAGTGGGAGGATGAGATGATTAGTGGGAGGTTAGCATGTATTTGTCTTGTATAAGTGAGATTTGCTTGTAGAGCTCACCGTATGACACTGGAGGCATACATATACGTATGAGCATGAGGAAAGTTATGAAGAAAATATTTGTAGGGACTTGAAAAATGATTCTGAAGGTATTTCTCAAGAGGAAAATACCTGGAGATATATCGGTGGAATATTTGGGCAATATTTCTAGAAAGAACTTGAGGGGGATTACTGGGGAAATATCCGGGCAGTATTTCTGGAACAAATTTGAGGGGGGTCACTGAGGAAATATTTGTAGGATATTTTGAGGAGGATTTTAGAGAGAATATAGACCATTATACTTTATTTGTTGATATCAACGCACAAACAAACATTTTGAAATGAAATTTGAAATTCATTTTGAATTTAGAGCGAGTTTGAGAAAATTTCAGGATTTGAATTTTTGGGATGCTACAAATCTACCCCACTTAAAAGGAATCTCGTCCTCGAGATTTGGCTTAGAAGGGTTATGGGTATAGCTTTACTTTAGCTACATATCTTCACTTTGCAACTCTTCGAGGAGATGGAACTTCAACAAAATCCGGCCTTTGAGGAGCATCCGGTTGCTGATTGCAAATGCTGATTCTGGCTACTGAAAGATCATCTTCAGGCTTCAGCTTTCGCTTGGCAGCTAGCTTATTGAGGAAGCATCGATGCCAACACGCAAACCTTTCTCTTGCGAACTCCCACATGGATTCCTTCCTCGATTGGTCTTCTGGTGCTTCATCAACAAAACTTGGGTAACCACTTCTCATCCAGAAACTTATAAGCTTCGATGATCTAGTCCTCCACAAGCTTACTAAGGCCTTCTTCTTTTTCTCCATAGCAGGAACCTTACTGGAATACTACCCCACTTAAAAAGAATGAGGGTAGATCTCTTGAATCTTGGGGATTTGAACTCCTTGAAGTACCTCATAACAAGGGTGTTACGGGGCCTTCTTCTGTTGTTGCTGCTTGAGCAGGCTGCGGAGAGATGACTGACACAGGGTTGATTCTGGGAGAACCTTCTTCTCATCTTCTCTTCACTATCTTCTTTTCTCTTCTCACTTCTCACTTTTCACTGCCTCTTTCTTTCTCTTTGCTCTTCCCACTCGAGGATTCTATCAAAGAGTATTACTATCATACAGAGGAGGAAACCAAAGATGTTGAACCATATACAACAGTCTTCAACCCAAGAATTACCAAGCATTGTGATCTTAGGGGCAAGGGAGTGGAAAATGGAGTTGCTTGCGATTTGGCAGAGGGGGTTTTATCTGGAGTGTTTTGCTTGGGATGGGAACTGAGGGAGCTGGTGGGGGGGTTTTATAGGCGAGCGGTATTGATGGTGGTGCTCGGGGGGTGGAGTGGTGGTGATGGAGCAGGTGCTACGCGGCAGCGGGTGCGACAAGGGAAGGGGGGTCTGGTGTTGCCGGCGATGATGGTGGCGGTGGGTGCGCTGCAAAGGTGGCGTGGGCGGTGGTAGTGCGCATGGAGGCGGGCACGCGTGCGAGGGGCACGGGTGAGTGGTGGGGTCAATGACCCTGATGTTTGTGGTCTCTGGTTCCAAGAATCTTTGCCTCTCTGTATGGTAATAACTCCTTCTGTCCTCTTTTCCTGTTTACTTTGACTCAGGGGCAGTGCTTTGATTCTCACGGTCGGTCCTTTTGACTGAGCGGCTGGACTGGTTTCTTCTGTAGCTTGTTACAGGCTTCAAGGGTGAGCTTCCCGGTGTCTTCTTGGGTAAGGCACTTTTTTCTTCAGATGGGTTAAGATGAGAATGGAAGCATAAGGTAAGGATTAGCTCTAATTTGTGATCTATGTTTTTAGAGAAAACCTTTTTAAGAAAAACGAAAAGAAAACACACTAGCTCAGCAATGATAAGCACAAACAAATCAAATGTTTTGAATAAGGGAAGAATAGAGTTTTTCCAAAGCACGGGCTACTCAGATTCGGGGGCTAAGCATAACTACTATTGCTTGGCTCCTGAATTGAGAACTATGCTAAATGCAACTTATGAGCACTAACGTTAAAGCATCACATATGCACTCAAAAGGGGAGAAAACATCAAGCGAAACTCATTTTGAAATGCCCTAGGGGGCCACACAAATAGAGTTTTTCAAGGCACGGGACTACACGATTACCTCTCATACATGCAGGGCTCTAGCCAAAGTGAAGAAAAACTTCACTACCTAATGCACGCAGAGGACTGGGTATAACTAACTCAGATCTGGCAGCTTCTCTTCTGGCAAGGCTGACGCACAACTTCAATCTGAGATATCTCCTGGATGGGTCAACAGGGAGCTGATGTTGATAACTTCTTCTGGCGGCGACTGAGATGGCAAGACATGGTCGAACTCTTCTTCAAGCTGGACTGGCTCTTGTAGCTCCTCTGAGGGCGGCGGGGCTGGCGGGGTGCTTGCAGCTTCTTCCTTGACCTCAAGGGACGGTGCTGGAATCTTCTTCATGGTGAGGGGCTCAAACAACTCTGGCGGAGGATCTTGGGAGGACTCGGCGTGCTCTTGCTTATCCATAGCCTGAGGGAAGACTGGAATTCCTTCCAAGACTATGGCTCCTTCCGGTAGTTCCCAAGCCTTCTTCTCTCCTCTGATAGAGACCAGGTGACCTTCAAGAATCTGAGGGTCTTTAGCTCTCCTGGGTTGAACTGGGTTGGATGGAGCGGGCTCTTGGATCCGCAGGGCTCTACGTTGGTTATGGGTTACCAAGTAGGCCTCCATCAGCTTCTGGACATGCTCATCCTTGGCTTGCTTCAGGGCTTCAATAGCAATGACTTCACGACTTTCTAAGGCAGCTACACGGGCTTGAGCTATGGTGAGATCCACATGGAGCTTACGGTTGAGCTTCTCTGCATCTTCTGCCCGGGCAATCATCTGACGGTGGTGCCGGGCCAAGAAATCAAACTGGGCATCCAGGGTGAGCAGGTATGCAGTGAGGTACACGACTGTGGGGTCGTCCTCAAGCAGCTGCTGCTCTTCCAATGCACGCATCCTGGCCATCCAAACTGGACGGTCTCTCTGAAAGGGCGGAAAGAATCTGAGCGGGGTGTCGGCCACTTCTTCTTCATAGATCTGACACAGAGCCCTCAATGCCTTGCGAGCGACGACTTTGCAGGTGTCTTTGAATCTGTGCCCAGCAGTAGTGACACTCCATTCCACATGGTGCGGACTGGATCCAATGTATACAGTCACGACACACTTCTCTGTGCCATGCTCGATGAATTCACGACCATCATACTCTGGCTGGCTCCTGATTCCGAGGCGAACTGTGCATGCTCTCAGCAACTTGGGGAAACCATCTTCATTCTGGCAGAAGCTGGTTTGGCACTGAACCTCCATCTGACTTCTGAGAGAAGGAAAGGGGGAAAACATTTTTGAAATGAAGGGATGAGAGCAAGAATTTTTTTAAGAAAATAGTTTTGACTCAAAAACTTTTGATCAGGCTAAGGGTTACGTCCTGCGGCCAACCTAACAGCTCTGATACCACCTGAAGCGTCCCAATCCTCTGGGACTCAAATGTGATACAATTACTAGTCCCAGGAGGCTAGTAAACACATTTATACATCAGATGATTCCAGATCTGCTTAAACAAGACAAACCTATACAGGTGGCGAACAACTTTAAGAGTTGGTCCACAACTCGGGACATATCATCAGAGTGGGGCTGAAGCAGCCCGATATACGCAGTGAAGCAATTCAGCGGTCCAACAGCCACAGGCAAGGTTGGGAACAGTCGTAACTCTTACCCGATCTTCTTTTTTCTAAAAAACAACAAATAAGCAAGGGTGAGTACAAACGTACTCAGCAGCCCACCTTCACCCGCGGAATGGGGAAATCAGATATAATGCATGGAATATATGGAGCTTAGGATACTTTGCAGAAACGGCAATATTTTATGCAGTGTTGTTTTGAAAAACATTTTGTATTTTGCAAAGCGCATCCTCTCCAAAAGGAGCAGGAAGTTTTTCAGTATTATAACAAAATCCCCTGGACTAAACCATCCAGGCATCTCAGCAGTTTCCCACTGGTTTTCCTTTTCAAAAACCGCTACTGGACTTCCCATCCACCATAGCTCATGGCTCAACCGCCGAACCTTTAAAAACCACTTTTCTCAAACGCACCCCTTTTTTGGAAAACAAAACATTAATTGCCATACCATACCAGACTCGTCCATTCCTGTGGACACAGACTATTCGAATAGGTTTTCAAACTCTGCGCAGAGGTGTACACTTTACCCACTAGTCCGGCTCTGCGATCTCATGATCAATGAGATCCGAATCCGAATCTCTTTCTTTCCCCGCACGTCCTAACCTTAACGGTTATCCGGAAGGAGTCAGGCCACCACCATGTCCAAACCGGACAAAACTTTCCCCCTCCTTATCCTCCCGGTGCTCCCCAGCCTTCATAACCCTGGGGTTGGACCGTACGAGTTCAGATTGAGTGACTGCCCACACAGTCTCGAGTGGTTGTACTATTAAAGAGTACAGGTAGTGAAGATGACAAACCGGTCCTTATATGAGGGGACAATCCTTCTGCTCACGCCTAAACCAGCTGAGCCAACACCTTAGGCCCTCCCCTAAACCAGGGAGTCCCTGATCATCCCTACTCAAAGGTGATAAGGGTGAAAACCCTTCATCAAACACATTTTTGAAAAGCATTTTCTTTTGAAAACTCACACCTTTCCTCAAATTATTTGTAACAATTATATCAGGGATTGATTGCGGCAAGCGGCTGGGTGGCCATAATAACTTGTCTCAAAATCATATTATGCATAAAGTAACAGGCTGAGGGTTGTGGTTGTAAAAGCATAGGTAATTTATGCATCAAAGGGATCCAGTGAGCTTGCCGTGCTTATTCGGCGAAGGGGGAAGGAGAGCTCGCGGAACTGGCTTCTGGCTCCACCGCCTGGCGTAGACTTGCAGATCTGGCCTCCACGAGATGGCACGAACGCTCCGATAACTATGCAACATGAACAAGCAAACATACAAACCAGCAAGTATACCAACAAATATTTAGTATAGTGGTCAGAAAAGCGATATATGGATGGGTAGGGTCTTGAGTAGAATCTATGTCATGTGGTGTTGTGATATTACTGGTGGTGGAGCGGAGGTGCTTACCAGGAGGGTGGACTGGAGGCAAAGCGACACTATGCGTGTAGCCGGCAGAGCGGAGTAACTGAGTGGGTGCGGTGTTTGCCTTGGCTGAGGGTGTTGAGTGTGTGTGGAGAGGGAGAGGGTAGCTGGGTGTATTTATAGCTGAGTGTAGGTGGTGTAGCACAGTGAAGTTCACTGTTGGTGAGAATAGTGACGAATGAATCGTCTGACTTGGTATGAATATGAGAGTTATAGGCAGAATATGGGACAAGAGTATTTTGGGAGTTTTCTGGAACATGAACCATGCTTAAGGGATGACATGGCTGGATAGGGAATAGTTTGATAAAAATTTAGAAACGAGAATTATTGGAATCTGAGTTTGGGAGCCTGGTTCGAAGGAATCTCAAAGTTAAGCGTGCTCAACTCGGAGAAACCTGGGATGGGTGACCAGATGGGAAGTTTGAAAGGGAAATGTGCCCTTGGGCCATTTCTAAGTATTTTGGTGATTGAGTGCCAACACATGTGTTTAATTATGAATTTGTGTACATGGATGAACAAGGTGCAAATCATGAGATAAAGGTATGTTTCTAAGCCTTAGTACATTGGTTTTGTGGACTAACATATTTGTCTAAGTGTTAGAAACAGGAAGAGAGAAGAGGAGAAATGACTTGGCTGTGTGCAGCCAAGTCCCAGCTCGGTCTGGAGCACCGGACTGTCCGGTGTGCACCGGACAGTGTCCGGTGCGCCAGGCCAACTCGACTCGAACTGGCCGCTCTCGGGTTTTTGGCCGGCGGCGTACGGCTAAAATTCACCGGACTGTCCGGTGTGCACCGGACTGTCCGGTGAGCCAACGGTCGGCCAGGGCCAACGGTCGGCCGCGCAATCCGCGCGGGACACGTGGCCGAGCCAACGGTCGGAAGACGGCACCGGACTGTCCGGTGTGCACCGGACTGTCCGGTGCGCCAACGGCTCGCAGATCCACGGCAGTTTGCAACGGTCGGGAAGCGCTGGATAAGGAAAGAAATCGGTCACCGGACATGTCCGGTGTGCACCGGACTGTCCGGTGCCCCCGACGACAGAAGGCAAGGATGGCCTTCCAGAATTGCTCTCAACGGCTCCTAGCTGCCTTGGGGCTATAAAAGGAGCCCCTAGGCGCATGGAGGAGATACACAAGCAACTCCTAAGCATTCTTGATCATCCACACAAGTTCTTTGCGCATTCGTTTGTGATTCTAAGCGATTCGAGCTCTGTTCTAGTGTGAACTCTGAGATAGTCATTCGAGCTCGAGTCTTGGCTGTGTGTGTGCGCTTTTGTTGTGGATTTGTGTGTGTTGCTTCCCTCCCTTACTCTGTGCTTTCTTTGTGATCATACACTTGTAAGGGCAAGAGACTCTAATTTGTGGAGATTCCTTGCAAACGGGATAGTGAAAGGAACAACAAAACACCGTGGTATTCAAGTGGGTCTTTGGACCGCTTGAGAGGGGTTGATTGCAACCCTCGTCCGTTGGGACGCCACAACGTGGAAGTAGGCAAGCATTGGCTTGGCCGAACCACGGGATAAACCACCGTGTCCCTCTGTGCTTGATTCTTGTGGTATTGTGTTTTGTTGAAGACTTCACCTTAGCCACTTGGCATTAACTGTGCTAACGCTTAACAAGTTTTTTGTGGCTTAAGTTTGAAGTTTTTACAGGATCACCTATTCACCCCCCCCTCTAGGTGCTCTCAATTGGTATCAGAGCCGTTCTATTCACAAAGGGACTAACCGCCCGAATAGATGGATCCTAAGGGGAAGGGTATAGTGATCAACGACAAAGAGAAGGAGACCTTTGTCAACGAGCCGAAGGACGACAAGCCTACCGACTCCGGCTCGGGTCAAAGACGGAAGGAAGGGAAGAAGAAGAAGACCAGGCGCATCAAGGAGATAATCTACTACGACAGCGACGAGTCTACTTCTTCCCAAAAGGATGAGGACCACAACGACTACGAGAGGAGAAAACCGGTTAACTCGAACTTTTCCTTTGATTACTCTCGTATTCCGCAAAGTTCACATTCTCATTTGCTCTCCATTCCACTTGGCAAGCCCCCACACTTTGATGGAGAGGACTACGGATTTTGGAGTCACAAAATGCGTAGTCACCTATTCTCTCTCCATCCTAGTATATGGGAGATTGTAGAGAGTGGAATGCACTTTGATAGTTCGGATAGTCCCATGTTCATTAATGAACAAATTCATAAAAATGCACAAGCTACTACTGTTCTTCTAGCTTCCTTGTGCAGGGATGAATACCATAAGGTGAGCGGCTTGGACAACGCCAAGCAAATCTGGGACACCCTCAAGATTTCTCATGAGGGGAACGACGTCACTTTGCTCACCAAGATGGAGTTGGTGGAGGGCGAGCTTGGACGGTTCGCGATGATAAGGGGCGAGGAGCCAACACAAACGTACAACCGGCTCAAGACCCTCATCAACAAGATAAGAAGCTACGGGAGCACGCGATGGACGGACCACGACGTCGTCCGCCTAATGCTCAGGTCCTTTACCGTACTTGATCCTCATCTCGTGAACAATATTCGTGAGAATCCCAGGTACACGATGATGACGCCCGAGGAAGTACTTGGAAAATTCGTGAGCGGGCGGATGATGATCAAGGAGGCAAGATACGTCGACGACGCGTTGAACGGACCACTCCACGAGCCTCAACCCATTGCTCTAAAGGCAACAAGGAGCAAGGAGTCGCTACCTAGCAAGGTGGCGCAAGTTGAGGCGGCTGGCCTTAATGATGAAGAGATGGCTCTCATCATTAAAAGATTCAAGACGGCGCTAAATGGTCGCAAGGGGCAGCCAAGCAAGACCAAGACCAAGGGAAAGCGCTCGTGCTTCAAATGTGGTAAGCTTGGTCATTTTATTGCTAACTGTCCCGATAATGAAAGTGACCAGGAAAAGGGAAACAAGAGAGAGAAGAAGAAGGCATACAAGAAGGCAAAGGGCGAGGCGCATCTAGGAAAGGAGTGGGACTCGGATTGCTCCTCCTCCGACTCCGACAATGAAGGACTCGCCGCCACTGCCTTCAACAAATCGGCTCTCTTCCCCAACGAGCGTCTCACTTGCCTTATGGCAAGGGAGAAGAAGGTGAGTATTCAAGACTCCACTTATGCTTCTTCTAGTGATAGTGAGTCTAGTGATGATGACATAGATTATTCTTGCTTGTTCAAGGGCTTAGATAGATCTAAGATAGAGAAAATCAATGAATTGATTGATGCATTGAATGAAAAGGATAGGCTTTTAGAAAAGCAAGAAGATTTATTGTATGATGAACATGATAAATTTGTAGAGGCACAAAAATCATATGCTTTAGAAGTGAAAAGAAATGAAATGCTTTCTAGTGAAATATCTTCCTGTCATGAAACCATTTCTACCTTAAGAAGTGTTAATATTGATTTAAGTGCTAAACTAGAAGTAGCCAGTAAATCAAATTCTTGTGTTGAACATGTTGAAATTTGTACTAGGTGTAAGGGTTTTGATGTTAATGCTTGTAGTGAACACCTAGTTCTAATTTCCAAATTAAATGATGAAGTGGCTAGTCTTAATGCCCAACTTAAGACTAGC
Organism: Zea luxurians; assembly: GCA_029449295.1. Taxonomy (NCBI): domain Eukaryota; kingdom Viridiplantae; phylum Streptophyta; class Magnoliopsida; order Poales; family Poaceae; genus Zea; species Zea luxurians. The sequence goes on from JAOPSE010000012.1 coordinate 16,337,795, forward strand.
AAGAATGAAGTTGATAAAATAAAATTTGCAAGGGATGCCTACACGGTTGGTAGACACCCCTCAATTAAGGATGGGCTTGGCTTCAAGAGGGAAGCCAAGAACTTAACAAGCCATAAGGCTCCCATCTTCGTCAAGGAGAAAGGGAAGGCCCCTATGGCTAGTAATACTAAAAAGAACCATGCTTTTATGTATTATGATAGGAGAAATGCTAGAAATGCCTATAATGATTTTGATTCACATGTTTATGATTCTCATGCCATGTTTGCCTCTAGTTCATCTTATAAGCATGATAGGAGGAATGTTGTATATATGCCTAGGAGAAATATTGCTCATATGCCTAGAAAGAATGCTATTCATGCTCCTAGGAAAATAGTGAATGAACTTTCTACCATTTATTATGCTTGTAATGCTCCTTTTGCTATTTGTAGAAAGGGTAAGAAGGTTGTTGCTAGGAAATTAGGGGCTAGATGCAAGGGAGATAAATCTTGCATTTGGGTCCCTAAAGATATTTGTGCTAACCTTGCAGGACCCAACATGAGTTGGGTACCTAAGACCCAAGCCTAAATTTGCCTTGCAGGTTTATGCATCCGGGGGTTCAAGCTGGATTATCGACAGCGGATGCACAAACCATATGACGGGGGAGAAGAAGATGTTCACCTCCTACGTCAAGAATAAGGATTCCCAAGATTCAATTATATTCGGTGATGGGAATCAAGGCAAGGTAAAAGGGCTAGGTAAAATTGCAATATCTAATGAGCATTCTATCTCAAATGTATTCTTAGTGGAGAGTCTTGGATATAATTTGCTATCTGTTAGTCAATTATGTCAAATGGGATACAATTGCCTTTTTTCAAATGTAGATGTGACTGTCTTTAGAAGATGTGATGGTTCACTAGCTTTTAAGGGTGTACTAGACGGCAAGCTTTATTTAGTTGATTTTGCAAAAGAAGAGGCCGGTCTAGATGCATGCTTAATGGCTAAGACTTGCATGGGCTGGCTGTGGCATCGCCGCTTAGCACATGTGGGGATGAAGAACCTCCACAAGCTTCTAAAGGGAGAACACGTGATAGGTCTAACAAATGTTTATTTCGAAAAAGATAGACCTTGTGCAGCTTGTCAGGCAGGTAAACAAGTGGGAGGAGCACATCACAGCAAGAACGTGATGACCACGTCGAGACCCCTGGAGCTGCTGCATATGGACCTCTTCGGACCCGTCGCCTATCTGAGCATAGGAGGAAGTAAGTATGGTTTAGTTATTGTTGATGACTTTTCCCGCTTCACTTGGGTATTCTTTTTGCAGGATAAGTCTGAAACCCAAGGGACCCTCAAGCGCTTCCTCAGGAGAGCTCAAAATGAGTTTGAGCTCAAGGTGAAGAAGATAAGGAGCGACAACGGGTCCGAGTTCAAGAACCTTCAAGTGGAGGAGTTTCTTGAGGAGGAAGGGATCAAGCACGAGTTCTCCGCTCCCTACACACCACAGCAAAATGGTGTGGTAGAGAGGAAGAACAGAACGCTAATCGATATGGCGAGGACGATGCTTGGAGAGTTCAAGACCCCCGAGTGCTTTTGGTCGGAAGCCGTGAACACGGCTTGCCACGCCATCAACAGGGTCTACCTTCATCGACTCCTCAAGAAGACTTCGTATGAGCTACTAACCGGTAACAAACCCAATGTATCTTACTTTCGTGTTTTTGGGAGCAAGTGCTACATTCTAGTGAAGAAGGGTAGAAATTCTAAGTTTGCTCCCAAAGCTGTAGAAGGGTTTTTATTAGGTTATGATTCAAATACAAAGGCGTATAGGGTCTTCAACAAATCATCGGGTTTGGTTGAAGTCTCTAGCGACGTTGTATTTGATGAGACTAATGGCTCTCCAAGAGAGCAAGTTGTTGATTGTGATGATGTAGATGAAGAAGATGTTCCGGCGGCCGCTATACGAACCATGGCGATTGGAGACATTCGGCCACAGGAACAGGATGAACGTGATCAACCTTCTTCCTCAACTACGGTGCATCCCCCACCTCAAGACGATGAACAGGTTCATCAAAAGGAGGCGTGTGATCAAGGGGGAGCACAACACGATCAAGTGATGGAGGAAGAAGCGCAACCGGCACCTCCAACCCAAGTTCGAGCGATGATTCAAAGGGATCATCCCGTCGACCAAATTCTGGGTGACATTAGCAAGGGAGTAACTACTCGGTCTCGATTAGTTAATTTTTGTGAACATTACTCTTTTGTCTCCTCTATTGAGCCTTTCAGGGTAGAGGAGGCCTTGCGAGATCCGGACTGGGTGTTGGCCATGCAGGAGGAACTTAATAACTTCAAGCGCAACGAAGTTTGGACGCTGGTGCCTCGTCCCAAGCAAAATGTTGTGGGAACCAAGTGGGTGTTCCGCAACAAACAAGACGAGCACGGAGTGGTGACAAGGAACAAGGCTCGACTTGTGGCAAAAGGTTATGCCCAAGTCGCAGGTTTGGACTTTGAGGAGACTTTTGCTCCTGTGGCTAGGCTAGAGTCTATTCGTATCTTGCTAGCATATGCCGCTCACCATTCTTTCAGGTTGTACCAAATGGATGTGAAGAGCGCATTCCTCAACGGGCCAATAAAGGAAGAGGTGTACGTGGAGCAACCCCCTGGCTTCGAGGATGAGCGGTACCCCGACCATGTGTGTAAGCTCTCTAAGGCGCTCTATGGACTTAAACAAGCCCCAAGAGCATGGTATGAATGCCTTAGAGATTTCTTACTTGCTAATGCTTTCAAGGTTGGGAAAGCCGATCCAACTCTCTTTACAAAGACATGTGATGGTGATTTGTTTGTATGCCAAATTTATGTCGATGACATAATATTTGGTTCTACTAATCAAAAGTCTTGTGAAGAGTTTAGCAGGGTGATGACGCAGAAATTCGAGATGTCGATGATGGGTGAGTTGAACTACTTCCTTGGGTTCCAAGTGAAGCAACTCAAGGACGGCACCTTCATCTCCCAAACGAAGTACACGCAAGATCTGCTGAAGCGGTTTGGGATGAAGGACGCCAAGCCCGCAAAGACTCCGATGGGAACCGACGGACACACCGACCTCAACAAAGGAGGTAAGTCCGTTGATCAAAAAGCATACCGGTCAATGATAGGGTCTTTACTTTATTTATGTGCTAGTAGACCGGATATTATGCTTAGCGTATGCATGTGTGCTAGATTTCAATCCGATCCTAAGGAGTGTCACTTGGTGGCGGTGAAGCGAATTCTTAGATATTTAGTCGCTACGCCTTGCTTCGGGATCTGGTATCCAAAGGGGTCTAACTTTGACTTAATTGGGTACTCAGATTCCGACTATGCTGGATGTAAGGTCGATAGGAAGAGTACATCGGGGACGTGCCAATTCTTAGGAAGGTCCCTGGTGTCATGGAACTCTAAGAAACAAACCTCCGTTGCCCTATCCACCGCTGAGGCCGAGTACGTTGCCGCAGGTCAGTGTTGCGCGCAACTACTTTGGATGAGGCAAACCCTCAGGGACTTTGGCTACAATCTGAGCAAAGTCCCACTCCTATGTGATAATGAGAGTGCTATCCGAATAGCGGAAAATCCTGTTGAGCACAGCCGCACAAAGCACATTGACATCCGGCATCACTTTTTGAGAGACCACCAGCAAAAGGGAGATATCGAAGTGTTTTATGTTAGCACCGAGAACCAGCTAGCCGATATCTTTACCAAGCCTTTAGATGAGAAGACCTTTTGCAGGCTGCGTAGTGAGCTAAATGTCTTAGATTCGCGGAACTTGGATTGAATCGTAGCATACATGTATCTATGCCTTTGATCATGTTCATTCTGCATTTTGTTGCTTATTATGGTGCTCAAGTTGTACAAACACTCCCTGGACCTCACAAGTCCGTTGCAATGTGATGCACATGTTTAGGGGGAGATGTGTTACAACTTGACCCTTTGAGACTAACCATATGTTTGAGTTTGCTTGTGTTAGTCACAAAGGAGAATTGAAAGGGAAAAGGTGGACTTGGACCATGAAAGACTTCCACTGCACTCCGATGAGGGGTAACTTATTCCAAGTCCATCTCATGAACTCTTATTGCCATTTGCTCTTAATTGAAGATTTTGGTGAGGCAATGGGGTTATAGGGCCAAGATTGATCCCGTTTTGGTGCTTGATGCCAAAGGGGGAGAAAATAAAGGCCAAAGTGATAAATGGATCAGCTACCACTTGAGAGTTTTTGAAAATAGTAGAATAGAGCGTTTGGTTTGTCAAAACTCTTTTGATGTCTCTCTTGTCAAAAGTTGGCTTCTTGTGGGGAGAAGTATTGATTATGGGAAAAAGGGGGAGTTTTTGAAATTCTTGATCAATCTCTTTTTGAATGACTCTCTTTATGCTTAAACATGTGTGTTTAACTTAGAGATAGAGATTTGTGTTTGATTTGCAAAAACAAACCAAGTGGTGGCAAAGGATGATCCATATATGCCAAAATTGAATAACACCTAAATTTATGTCATTTGAATTGAGTTTGCACTTGTTCTAGTGGCTTTATGTTGTGTTGGCATAAATCACCAAAAAGGGGGAGATTGAAAGGGAAATGTGCCCTTGGGCCATTTCTAAGTATTTTGGTGATTGAGTGCCAACACATGTGTTTAATTATGAATTTGTGTACATGGATGAACAAGGTGCAAATCATGAGATAAAGGTATGTTTCTAAGCCTTAGTACATTGGTTTTGTGGACTAACATATTTGTCTAAGTGTTAGAAACAGGAAGAGAGAAGAGGAGAAATGACTTGGCTGTGTGCAGCCAAGTCCCAGCTCGGTCTGGAGCACCGGACTGTCCGGTGTGCACCGGACAGTGTCCGGTGCGCCAGGCCAACTCGACTCGAACTGGCCGCTCTCGGGTTTTTGGCCGGCGGCGTACGGCTAAAATTCACCGGACTGTCCGGTGTGCACCGGACTGTCCGGTGAGCCAACGGTCGGCCAGGGCCAACGGTCGGCCGCGCAATCCGCGCGGGACACGTGGCCGAGCCAACGGTCGGAAGACGGCACCGGACTGTCCGGTGTGCACCGGACTGTCCGGTGCGCCAACGGCTCGCAGATCCACGGCAGTTTGCAACGGTCGGGAAGCGCTGGATAAGGAAAGAAATCGGTCACCGGACATGTCCGGTGTGCACCGGACTGTCCGGTGCCCCCGACGACAGAAGGCAAGGATGGCCTTCCAGAATTGCTCTCAACGGCTCCTAGCTGCCTTGGGGCTATAAAAGGAGCCCCTAGGCGCATGGAGGAGATACACAAGCAACTCCTAAGCATTCTTGATCATCCACACAAGTTCTTTGCGCATTCGTTTGTGATTCTAAGCGATTCGAGCTCTGTTCTAGTGTGAACTCTGAGATAGTCATTCGAGCTCGAGTCTTGGCTGTGTGTGTGCGCTTTTGTTGTGGATTTGTGTGTGTTGCTTCCCTCCCTTACTCTGTGCTTTCTTTGTGATCATACACTTGTAAGGGCAAGAGACTCTAATTTGTGGAGATTCCTTGCAAACGGGATAGTGAAAGGAACAACAAAACACCGTGGTATTCAAGTGGGTCTTTGGACCGCTTGAGAGGGGTTGATTGCAACCCTCGTCCGTTGGGACGCCACAACGTGGAAGTAGGCAAGCATTGGCTTGGCCGAACCACGGGATAAACCACCGTGTCCCTCTGTGCTTGATTCTTGTGGTATTGTGTTTTGTTGAAGACTTCACCTTAGCCACTTGGCATTAACTGTGCTAACGCTTAACAAGTTTTTTGTGGCTTAAGTTTGAAGTTTTTACAGGATCACCTATTCACCCCCCCTCTAGGTGCTCTCAAAGTTCCCTACTGGAAGGAAAATTACAGTCACCGGAGTTCGTATGACTGGAATATGGGTCTGGCTGGTCTTAGGTGGACTGGACAGCATGATGTATGAGTAGTTGAAATTTGGGGTGATCGGCTAATCGATGAATAGTAACGATGAATAGTGGCGATGGAAAAGTAATTATGGATATCATCTATGAATAGTAACGATGATGAATAGTAATGATAAATAGTAACGATGATGAATAGTGTATGTGAATAGTAACGGTGAATAGTAACGATGAATAGTAACGGTGAATAGTAATGGTGAATAGTGACAGTGAATAGTCGTATGAACGAACGATGAACGATGAATAGGAACTATGAACGAACGGACGAACGATCGAATGATCGGACGAACGAACGATTGGAATTTCGGCAGCATAACGGCAGGAAAAGATTATTTGGACGAACGAACGGACGAACGATCGAATGATCGGACGAACGAACGATCGGAATTTCGGCAGCATAACGGCAGGATAAAGATTATCTGGAAGAACGATGAATAGGGACTATGAACGAACGATGAACGATGAATAGGAACTATGAACGAACGATGAACGATCGAATGATCGAACGAACGAACGATCGGAATTTCGGCAGCATAACGGCAGGACAACGATTATCTGGAAGAACGATGAATAGGGACTATGAACGAACGATGAATAGGGACTATGAACGAACGATGAACGATGAATAGGAACTATGAACGAACGATGAACGATCGAATGATCGAACGAACGATCGGAATTTCAGCAGCATAACGGTAGGAAAAAGATTATTTGGACGAACGAACAGACGAACGATCGAACGATCGGACGAACGGACGAACGAACCATGAACGATCGGACGATCGATCGAACGATCGGACGAACGAACGAACAAACTAAGAACAGGGGACGAACGATCGAAGAACGATCGAACGATCCTTGTGCTAGTGTGTGCTTGTGTGGAACATGGAGTGGGTGTGTGTGTGGGGGGGGGGGGAGAGAGTTGCCATGAAATGGCTTGGGGTGGGATGGGAGGAGGCCCTTGCCCCTCTATTTATAGCCATGGTGGGGGGATTAGGGGGAGGGATGAGAGGATTAGTGGGAGGGATGAGAGGATTAGTGGGAGGATGAGATGATTAGTGGGAGGTTAGCATGTATTTGTCTTGTATAAGTGAGATTTGCTTGTAGAGCTCACCGTATGACACTGGAGGCATACATATACGTATGAGCATGAGGAAAGTTATGAAGAAAATATTTGTAGGGACTTGAAAAATGATTCTGAAGGTATTTCTCAAGAGGAAAATACCTGGAGATATATCGGTGGAATATTTGGGCAATATTTCTAGAAAGAACTTGAGGGGGATTACTGGGGAAATATCCGGGCAGTATTTCTGGAACAAATTTGAGGGGGGTCACTGAGGAAATATTTGTAGGATATTTTGAGGAGGATTTTAGAGAGAATATAGACCATTATACTTTATTTGTTGATATCAACGCACAAACAAACATTTTGAAATGAAATTTGAAATTCATTTTGAATTTAGAGCGAGTTTGAGAAAATTTCAGGATTTGAATTTTTGGGATGCTACAAGGTCGAACTAGGTTACACACACGTGATTCATCGGCTACAGGTTGTCACGACCAGTCACAACCCCTTTATGGGATGCCGATAGACACGTACCCTAGGCAACCACAGCCTCCCACACACATCGACGATAAATTCGCCGATCTACGCATATCCGGACTGTTCGCACGTGAGCGTGGACCGTCCAGGTCAGCGGCGGACGACCCCGTTTTAAGAAATGAATTACCGAGGCCTGCACCCGAGCCGCCACATATCGCGCAAACCCTAGGTAACCCATTCGGACCATTCGCGTATGGCGCCGGACAGTCCGAATACAACACCGAACGGTCTGGACACTTGGCCGGACAGTCCGCGCATGTAGCCGGACGATCCGCGTACTTACCAGGACAGTCTGGTACAGATTTTTTGAGGAGGATGGTTATCCAACTCCGCATCTGTCTCGGCTAAACTTTCCATCACACCATACGACACACCAGCACCATAATATAACATAGCAAACCCGTGGAGGTGAGTACTTTCCGGCCCCTAGAGGGCCAGAAAGGAATGACCAGTCCTATGAGCCACATAGGGCAGGTATTAACACGCCACAAAACCCAAACCAATGGGGAGGAAGACAGCATACTAATATCCAAACAACCTCACCCATGTTTGACTAGAGAGCCGATGGTCTCCCACCGACTGCCACTGATATAGTGAGGGAAGAGATAGCCAGGACATTCCGAGATAAACTTGGAGTAAGCATGGTCCCTGGGGGATAGTCATATCGGAGACCTTACGACAGCCGATTTGGCCATCACCCATACCCACAAGGGACTAGGATATCCAAATTCGTGAAGTTTTCGGGTGACCAAGGTAAGAGTACGCGCGAACACATAGGCCAGCTAAAAGTCACCTAGAGGGGGGGTGAATAGGTGGAATCTGAAAATTATAAACTTAAGCACGCACTACAAGCCGAGGTTAGCGTTAGAATAAAAATCGAGTTCGGGAGAGAGGGTGAAAAAACAAATCAAGAGCAAATGAAGCAGATGACATGGTGATTTGTTTTATCGAGGTTCGGTTCTTGCAAACCTACTCCCCGTTAAGGTGGTCACAAAGACCGGGTCTCTTTCAACCCTTTCCCTCTCTCAAACGGTCACTTAGACCGAGTGAGCTTTCTCCTTAATCAAATGGGTCACTTAGACCCCTACAAGGACCACCACAACTTGGTGTCTCTTGCTTTGATTACAAGTCACTTAAGAATAAGAATGGGAAGGAAGAAAGCACAATTGCAAAAGCCAAGCAACAAGAGCGACGATTAACACACGAATCACTCTCTCTCAAGTCACTAAACACTAATGATCACTTGTCTCAATTGTGGAACTTAGAGAGATTGGAAGCTTTGATTGTGTCTTGGAATGGATTGCTAGCTCTTGTATTGAATGTATATGGGTGGAGTGCTTGGTTGTATTGAATGGAGGTGGTTGGGGTGGTATTTATAGCCCCCAACCACTTCCTAGCTGTTGCTCCTTTTCTACCGACCACGGACGGTCCGTGCTCCTGGTCCGAACGGTCCGCCCCTGCACATCAACGGTTGAAAATGCAATGGTCAGCAGTAACAACTATTTTGCATTTAATGCGCTGCCAGATGTCAGGTAAAGGCAGTCACGGACGGTCCGGTCGTGCACCCCGGACGGTCCACGAGGACGCTATAATTCATTTTACCGAACCCGTCACCTTCAGGTTTTTCGGTTTTTCACTGACCGGACGGTCCGCGCCTAAGGCCGGATGGTCCGCACACTATCTCGGACGGTGCTTGCTTTTCCTTCGGATGGTCTACAATGTAGAGTTGTGTTTTTGCAGTGGTTCTATCCGAGGGTCATCCTGGTGTCGCGGATGGTCCGCCGCAAAGGCCCGGACGGTCCGCGCTTAGTCTGTTTTTCCAAAAAGCTTCTCCTGTCTGGAATAATCTACGGTATTCCGGACAGTCGACTTAGAATAGTTGTAGATGAACTTATGCACCTGTGAAATGATCAACTAGGCAAACTGGTTAGTCCACAATGTTTGTGATGGTCGTCAAACACCAAAATCTATTATAGGAAATGTTGAGACTATTTCCCTTTCAATCTCCCCCTTTTTGGTGATTGATTCCAACACAAACCAAAGCAAATACAAAGTGCTGAAATGTAACTAGTTTGCATTTTGACAGATGTGCATAATTTATTTTGAAATGAAAGCATTTCTAAGCATATAAGTTTGATATGATAATTTTAACATTTTGGACCACATTTGCACCACTTGTTTTGTTTTTGCAAATTCTTTTGAAAAATCTTTTCATAATCTTTTTGCAAATAGTCAAAGGTATATGAATAAGATTGCGAGAAGCGTTTTCGAGATTTGAAATTTTCTCCCCCTGTTTCAAATGCTTTTCCTTTGACTTAAACAAAACTACCCCTGAATGAAATTCTCCTCTTAGTGTTCAAGAGGGTTTATCAATTGAGAGAAGATCAAATATTTTAGATACCAAATTTTTGAAAAACTCCTCCTTAAAATATAGATACCAATTGAGATAGAATTTCTTAGAGGGATACTAATTTCAAAGATACCAATTGAAAAACATTTAACAATTTAAACTTGTTTCGAAGAATTTTGGAATTGGCATGGTGGTGCGGTCCTTTTGCTTTGGGCTAATCCTCTCTCCCCCTTTGGCATTAATCGCCAACAGTGGAGTCTTTAGAGCCCTATTTACTTTCTCCCTAATGGTACAAATGAATACAAGTGAAGATTATACCAAAGTGGAGATCGGTGCGGAGTGACGACGAAGGGTAAATAATACCGGTAGAGTGGAGTGGAAGCCTTGTCTTCGCCGAAGACTCCATTTCCCTTTCAATTTATGACTTAGCATAAGAATTTACTTGAAAACACATTAGTCATAGCCCATGTAAGAGATATGATCAAAGGTACATAAATGAGCTATGTGTGCAAAGATTTAATCAAAGTTCCTATAATCAAGAATGTTTAGCTCATTCCTAAGTTTGGTAAAGGTTTTCTCATCTAATGGTTTGGTAAAGATATCAGCTAGTTGTTCTTTGGTGCTAACATAAGCAATCTCGATATCCCCCCTTTGTTGGTGATCCCTCAAAAAGTGATACCGAATGGCTATGTGCTTAGTGCGGCTGTGTTCAACGGGATTATCCGCCATACGGATTGCACTCTCATTATCACATAGGAGAGGGACTTTGCTAAATTTGTAGCCATAGTTTCTAAGGGTTTGCCTCATCCAAAGCAATTGCGCGCAATAATGACCTGTGGCAATATACTCGGCTTCGGTGGTAGAAAGAGCTACTGAATTTTGTTTCTTTGAAGCCCAAGACACCAGGGATCTTCCCAGAAACTGACAAGTCCCTGATGTGCTCTTCCTATCAATTTTACACCCTGCCCAATCAACATCTAAATATCCTAATAAATCAAAAGAGGATCCCTTGGGGTACCCAAGACCAAACTTAGGTGTATAAACTAAATATCTCAAGATTCTTTTCACGACCCTAAGGTGAACTTCCTTAGGATCGGCTTGGAACCTTGCACACATGCATACAGAAAGCATAATATCCGGTCGAGATGCACATAAATAGAGTAAAGATCCTATCATCGACCGGTATACCTTTTGATCTACGGATTTACCTCCCGTGTCGAGGTCGAGATGCCCATTGGTTCCCATGGGTGTCTTGATGGGCTTGGCATCCTTCATTCCAAACTTGGTGAGTATGTCTTGAATGTACTTTGTTTGGCTGATGAAGGTGCCCTCTTGGAGTTGCTTGACTTGAAATCCTAGGAAATACTTCAACTCCCCCATCATAGACATCTCGAATTTTTGAATCATGATCCTACTAAACTCTTCACAAGTAGATTTGTTAGTAGACCCAAATATGATATCATCAACATAAATTTGGCATACAAACAAGTCTTTTGCAATAGTTTTAGTAAAGAGAGTAGGATCGGCTTTATCGACTTTGAAGCCATTAGTGATAAGAAAATCTCTTAGGCATTCATACCATGCTCTTGGGGCTTGCTTGAGCCCATAAAGCGCCTTTGAGAGTTTATACACATGGTTAGGGTACTCACTATCTTCAAAGCCAGGAGGTTGCTCAACATAGACCTCTTCCTTGATTGGTCCATTGAGGAAGGAACTCTTCACGTCCATTTGATAGAGCTTAAAGCCATGGTAAGTAGCATAGGCAAGTAATATACGAATTGACTCAAGCCTAGCTACGGGTGCATAGGTTTCACCGAAATCCAAACCTTCGACTTGTGAGTAACCCTTGGCCACAAGTCGTGCTTTGTTCCTTATGACCACACCATGCTCATCTTGCTTGTTGCGGAATACCCATTTGGTACCTACAACATTTTGGTTAGGACGTGGAACTAAATGCCATACCTCATTCCTCGTGAAGTTGTTGAGCTTCTCTTGCATCGCCAGCACCCAATCCGAATCTCTTAGTGCATCCTCTACCCTGTCTGGCTCAATAGAGGAAACAAAAGAGTAATGCTCACAAAAATGTGTGACTCAAGATCGAGTGGTTACCCCTTATGAATATCACCGAGGATGGTGTTCACGAGGTGATCTCTTTGAATCGCCTGGTGGACTCTTGGGTGTGGCGGTCCTTGACCCTGTTCATCTTCCTTGTCTTCATCATTGTCATCTCCCCCTTGATCATTGTCCTCCTCTTGAGGTGGCTCATCTTCTTGATCTTCTTCTTCATTATCTTGAGCCTGTTCCTCATCTTGAGTTAGTGGAGATGCTTGTATGGAAGATGATGGTTGATCTTGTGCTTGAATGGGCTCTTCGGATTCCTTAGGACACACATCCCCAATGGACATATTCCTTAGCGCGACGCATGGAGCCTCTTCATCATCTAATTCATCAAGATCAACTTGCTCTACTTGAGAGCCGTTAGTCTCATCAAACACAATGTCACAAGAAACTTCAACTAGTCCAGTGGACTTGTTAAAGACTCTATATGCCCTTGTGTTTGAATCATATCCTAGTAAAAAGCCTTCTATAGCCTTAGGAGCAAATTTATATTTTCTACCTCTTTTGACAAGAATAAAACATTTGCTACCAAAGACTCTAAAATATGACACATTGGGCTTTTTACCAGTTAGGAGTTCATATGATGTCTTCTTGAGGATTCAGTGAAGGTAGAGTCGGTTGATGGCGTAGCAAGCGGTGTTGATTGCTTCCGCCCAAAACCGGTCCGAAGTCTTGTACTCATCAAGCATGGTCCTCGCCATGTCAAGTAGAGTTCTATTCTTCCTCTCCACTACACCATTTTATTGTGGTGTGTAGGGAGAAGAGAACTCATGCTTGATGCCCTCGTCTTCAAGAAAGCCTTCAATTTGAGAGTTCTTGAACTCCGTTCCATTGTCACTTCTAATCTTTTTGATCCTTAAGCCGAACTCATTTTGAGCCCGTCTCAAGAATCCCTTTAAGGTCTCTTGGGTTTGAGATTTATCCTGCAAAAAGAACACCTAAGTGAAGCGAGAATAATCATCCACAATTACAAACAATACTTACTCCCGTCGATGCTTATGTAAGCAATCGGGCCGAATAGATCCATATGGAGTAGCTCAAACGGTCTATCGGTCATCATGATGTTCTTGTGTGGATGATGAACACCAACTTGCTTCCCTGCTTAACATGCGCTACAAACCCTATCTTTCTCAAAATGAACATTGGTTAGTCCCAAAATGTGTTCTCCCTTTAGAAGCTTGTGAAGATTCTTCATTCCAATATGGGCTAGTCGGCGATGCTAGAGCCAACCCATATTAGTCTTAGTAATTAAGCAAATATCGAGTTCAGCTCTATTAAAATCAACTAAGTATAGCTGACCCTCTAATACTCCCTTAAATGCTACTGAATCATCACTTCTTCTAAAGACAGTAACACCTAAATCTGTAAAAAGACAGTTGTAACCCATTTTGCATAATTGAGAAACTGAAAGCAAGTTATAATCTAAAGAATCTACAAGAAAAACATTAAAATAGAATGGTCAGATGATATAGCAATTTTACCAAGTCCTTTGACCAAACCTTGATTTCCATCCCCAAATGTGATAACTCTTTGGGGATCTTTATTTTTCTCATAGGAGGAGAAGAACATCCTTTTCTCCCCTGTCATGTGGTTTGTGCACCCGCTATCAATGATCCAACTTGAGCCCCCGGATGCATAAACCTACAAAACAAGTTTAGGCCTTGTTCTTAGGTACCCAAACGGTCTTGGGTCCTTTGACATTAGAAACAAGCACCTTGGGTACCCAAACACAAGTCTTGGAGCCCTTGTGTTTGCCCCCAATATATTTGGCAACTACTTTGCCTGATTTGTTAGTAAGCACATATGAAGCATCAAAAGTTTTAAATGAAACATTAGGTTCATTTGATGCAATAGGAGATTTCTTTTTAGGCAATTTAACATGGGTTGATTGCCTAGAGCTAGATGCCTCACTCTTATACATAAAAGCATGATGAGAGCCAAAGTGAGACTTCCTAGAATAAATTCTCCTAATCTTATGTTTGGGATAACCAGCAGGATATAAAATATAGCCCTCGTTATCCTGAACCATGAGAGCTTTGCCCTTAACGAAGTTAGACAATTTCTTAGGGGCATTAAGCTTGACATTGTCTCCCTGTTGGAAGCCAATGCCATCCTTAATGCCAGGGCGTCTCCCACTATAGAGCATACTTCTAGCAAATTTAAAATTTTCATTTTCTAAGTCATGCTCATGAATTTTAGCACTAAGTTGAGCTATGTGATCATTTTGTTGTTTAATTAAAGCTAGGTGATCATGGATAGCATCAACATTAATGTCTCTACATCTAGTACAAATAGTAACATGATCAACACTAGATGTAGAGGGTTTGCAAGCATTTAATTCATCAATCTTAGCTTGTAAAATGGCATTCTCATTTCTAAGATTGGAAATAGAAACATTGCAAACATTTAAATCTTTAGCCTTACATATTAATTTATCATTCTCAATCCTAAGGCTAGAAAGTGATTCATTCAACTTGTCAATTTTAGCAATCAAATTAGCATTATCATTTTTAAGTTTGACAAGAGAATCATCACAAACATTTAATTTTTCAACCTTAGCAATTAATTTAACATTCTCATTTCTAAGGTTGGAGATAGTATCATGGCAAATGCTAAGCTCACTAGTCAATTTTTCACATTTTTCTATCTCCTGAGCATAAGCATTTTTAACCTTAACATGCTTCTTGTTTTCCTTAATAAGGAAGTCCTCTTTTCTATCCAAAAGTTTATCCTTCTCATGAATAGCACTAATCAATTCATTTAACTTCTCCTTTTGTTGCATGTTTAGGTTGGCAAAAAGTGTAAGCAAATCATCCTCATCATCACTAGAGCTAGCCTCATCACTAGATGTTGCATATTTAGTTGAAGCTCTAGATTTTACCTTCTTCTTTTTGCCGTCCTTTGCCATGAGGCACTTGTGGCCGACGTTGGAGAAGAGGAGACCCTTGTTGACGGCGATGTTAGCGGCATCCTCGTCAGAGGAGGAGTCGGTGGAGCTCTCATCGGAGTCCCATTCCTGACACACATGGGCATCGCCGCCCTTCTTCTTGTAATATCTCTTCTTTTCCTTCCTCTTTCCCTTCTTGTCGTCGCCCCTGTCACTATCACTAGACAATGGACATTTAGCAATAAAATGACCGAGCTTACCACATTTGTAGCAAACTTTCTTAGAAGCAGGGCTTGTAATCTTTCCCCCTCCTTTACTTGAGGATTTGGCGGAAGCTCTTGATGATGAGCGTCATTTCCTTGTTGTCAAGCTTGGAGGCGTCGATGGGGAGCCTACTTGATGTAGACTCTTCTTTTTTCTCCTCCGTCGCTTTGAATGCGACGGGTTGCACCTCGGGTGTGGAGGTGGTGCCTCGCTCGATGATTTGTTTGGAGCCTTTGATCATCAACTCAAAGCTCACAAACTTTCCTATCACCTCCTCGGGGGACATTAGCTTATATCTAGGATCACCACGAATTAATTGAACTTGTATAGGGTTAAAAAAATGAGTGATCTTAGAATAACCTTGACCATTTCATGGTCATCCCATTTTGTGCTCCCGAGGTTGAGCACTTGGTTCACCAAGGTCTTGAGCCGGTTGTACATGGCCTGTGGCTCCTCTCCTTGGTTGAACATGAATCAACCGAGCTCCCCCTTGATCGTTTCCCGCTTGGTGATCTTGGTCACCTCATCTCCTTCGTGCGCGGTCTTGAGCATGTCCCAGATTTCTTTGGCACTTTTCAACCCTTGCACCTTATTATACTCCTCTCGACTTAGAGAGGCAAGGAGTACAATAGTGACTTGGGAGTTGAAGTGCTGGATTTGGGCGACTTCGTCCGAGTCATAGCCTTCGTCCCCCGGCGATGGTACCTGCGCTCCAAACTCAACAATGTCCCAAATACTAGCATGGAGTGAGGTTAGGTGATGCCTCATTTTATCACTCCACATGCTATGATCTTCACCCTAAAAAACGGATGGTTTGCCTAGTGCGACGGAAAGTAAAGGAGTGCGTCTAGAGATACGGGGATAATGAAGTGGCATCTTACTATACTTCTTGCGCTCATGGTGCTTAGAAGTGACGGACGGCGCGTCGAAGCCGGAGGTGGATGGCGACGAAGAATCGGTCTCGTAGTAGATCACTTTCTTCATCTTCTTTTTCTTTTTGCCGCTCCGATGTGACTTGGTATGTGAAGGGGATCCCTTCACCTTGTTGCCGGACTCTCCCGATGGAGTCTTCTCGTGGCTTGTGGCGGGCTTCTCGCCGGTCACGACCTCCTTCTTGACGTGATCTCCCGACATCACTTCGAGCGGTTAGGCTCTAATGAAGTACCCTGCTCTGATACTGAAAGAGAAATAGGGTCAAACCTTTTATATTTGCTTTGGTTTGTGTTGGGCACCTTTTATATTTGCTTTGGTTTGTGTTGGCATCAATCACCAAAAAGGGAGAGATTGAAAGGGAAATAGGGTCAAACCTTTTCCTAAATGATTTTGGTGGTTTGATTGCCCAACACAAATAATTGGACTAACTAGTTTGCTCTAGATTATGAGTTCTACAGGTGCCAAAGGTTCAACACAAACCAATAAAAAGTCCAAGAAAGGGTTCAAATAAAAAGAGCAAAAGACAACCGAAGGCTGCCCTGGTCTGGCGCACCAGACTGTCCGGTGCACCAGGGTGGATCAACTCTGAACTGCTCAGCTTCGGGATTTTGGGGAGCCACTCCGCTATAATTCACTAGACTGTCCGGTGTGACACCGGACTGTCCGGTGTGCCAGCGGAACAACGACTATCTGCACCAACGGTCGTCTGCAAAAGTGAATACTGAACGTGAACAGTGCAACTGCGCACGTAGAAGTTAGAGCAGGCGTCAGAAGGCGCACCGGACAGTGAACAGTGACTGTCCGGTGCACCACCGGACTGTCCGATGGCCTCACAAGTCAGAGCTCCAACAGTCAAACCCTAATGGTTGGGTGACGTAGCTAGCACACCGGACAGTGTCCGGTGGTGCACCGGACTGTCCGGTGCGCCATACGACAGCAGCCATCCCCAACGGCCACTTTGGTGGTTGGGGCTATAAATACCCCCAACCACCACACTTCAAGGCATCCAAGTTTTCAGCCAACACATTCAATACAAGAGCTATAACATTCAATACAAGACACAGTTAGAGTGAATCAAAATCTCTCCAAGTCTCAATTCCACTCAAAGCAATAGTGACTAGAAGAGAGAGTTTTGCCGTGTTCATTTGAGCTCTTGCGCTTGGATCGCTTTTCTTCTTCCTCCTTTCTTGTTCCCAAGATCATTGTAATCAAAGCAAGAGACACCAAGTTGTGGTGGTCCTTGTAGTGGACTTAGTGTCCCGTTTGATTGAAGAGAAAAGCTCACTCGGTCCAGGTGACCATTTGAGAGAGGAAAAGGGTTGAAAGAGACCAGGTCTTTGTGACCACCTCAACGGGGAGTAGGTTTACGAGAACCGAACCTCGGTAAAACAAATCATCGTGTCATCCGCTCTTATTTGCTTGTGATTTGTTTTCGCCCTCTCTTTCGGACTCGAGTTTATTTCTAACGCTAACCTCGGCTTGTAGTTGTGCTTAAAGTTTATAATTTTTAGATTCCGCCTATTCACACCCCTCTAGGCGACTTTCAGATACCAATTGAAAGTCGCCTAGAGAAGGGTGAATAGGCAGAATCTGAAAATTATAAACTTAAGCACGCACTACAAGCCGGGGTTAGCGTTAGAATAAAAATCGAGTCCGAGAGAGGGTGAAAAAACAAATCAAGAGCAAATGAAGCGGATGACATGGTGATTTGTTTTACCGAGGTTTGGTTCTTGCAAACCTACTCCCCGTTGAGGTGGTCACAAAGACCGGGTCTCTTTCAACCCTTTCCCTCTCTCAAACGATCACTTAGACCGAGTGAGCTTTCTCCTTAATCAAATGGATCACTTAGACCCCTACAAGGACCACCACAACTTGGTGTCTCTTGCTTTGATTACAAGTCACTTGAGAATAAGAATGGAAAGGAAGAAAGCATGATTGCAAAAGCCAAGCAACAAGAGCGATGATTAACACACGAATCACTCTCTCTCAAGTCACTAAACACTAATGATCACTTGTCTCAATTGTGGAACTTGGAGAGATTGGAAGCTTTGATTATGTCTTGGAATGGATTGCTAGCTCTTGTATTGAATGTATATGAGTTGAGTGCTTGGTTGTATTGAATGGAGGTGGTTGGGGTGGTATTTATAGGCCCCAACCACTTCCTAGCCGTTGCTCCTTTTCTGCCGACCGCGGACGGTCCGCGCTCCTGGTCCGGACGGTCCGCCCCTGCACATCAACAGCTGAAAATGCAATGGTCAGCAGTAACGGCTATATCAACGGCTATTTTGCATTTAATGCGCCACCAGATGTCAGATAAAGGCAGTCGCGGACGGTCCGATGGTGAACCCCGGACGGTCCGCGAGGACGCTATAATTCATTTTACCGAACCCGTCAACTTCGGGTTTTTTTGGTTTTTCACCGACTGGACGTGTGGCGGAACTGCCCGAATTATTCCAACTTAAGTGCCTAAGCCCTGCCTTAGAGGCTAGACCACACTTAAATGGGAATAACCCATCAATCCCTCGGATCTAGTCCGACACGGCCACTGACAGGATCAAGTACCACAGTCTCACTCGATGGTGAGTCACAGAGCAAATACAATAGAGCATAAAACCATACATGGAAGAGTGTTTGTTGGGGTCGTGCTTCGGTGCGCCGAAGGTCTCACACGAAGAAGCAGCTTCGGCTGAAGTCGTCTCCAAGAGATAGCCGAAGGTTCCTTTTCATGGAGCTTCGGCGTTTTAAACCGACATAGAGATAGAATGACCTTTTTATTCATATAGGTCTGAGTCAATGTTGTAAACATTTGTAAGGGGCATAATTGTAATTTGTCACAGGCTGCGACCTGTGCCTATAAATAGATGAACAGTACCTCTGCACTGTTCACGCGAACCTGTCATTTGCCTTCGCATCACACTTGTACTCCTGCCTTCCTCAAGACCGAAGGTACATCTGTCATTTATATTCATTCGTATTAATAGAAATGGAAATGATTCTATGTTAATATTTGAATGTCCATTTTATACCTCATGATTTATATGAATGCTTCATTCTACGTTATTATGTTTACGAAGGTGCGTTCTTCGTAACCTTCGTCCGAAGTTCCCTATGTCCCGAAGGGATATAATGAAATGGAGGACGAAGGACCTTAATATTTAACATTTTCTGTGTTGCCTTGTTCTTAACTCTTAGCATTTGAGAACAAGCCCCCAACATTGGCGCCCACCTCCGGTGAACTCACTTCCACTTTTCTGAGCTGATGGCTTCGTTCAACAACCAAGCTGGAGCTGCTTCGGCTTCGAAGCTGGTGCTCCCGATAACAGGCGGTTCTTGCTCAGAGCCGGCTAACAAGAAGCAGAAGAAGGAGGCTCAGAGAAGGGTGCAGCATGTTGGAGTGCAGGGACCCTTCACCAAGTCAAAATGGTCCCATATTCCAGTTACCTTCTCTCAGGAAGACCTTCAGCTTAAGGATTATCCCCACAATGATGCCATGGTTATCTCTTGCGTGATCAAAGGATTTCTGGTCCACAATGTCCTAGTTGACACAGGCAGTGCAGCTGACATTATATTTGCTAAAGCCTTCAGACAAATGCAAGAGCCCGAAGACAAGATTCATGATGCTACGCACCCTCTTTGTGGCTTCGGAGGGCGGCAGATTGTGGCACTTGGGAAGATTACCATGCCGGTAACCTTCGGGTTTGTTAACAACACAAGGACTGAGCAAATTGTGTTTGATATTGTTGACATGGAATATCCTTATAATGCTATCATTGGTCGCGGAACTCTTAATGCTTTCGAAGCAATTCTTCACCCAACTTATCTCTGCATGAAGATACCTTCGGACCAAGGACCTATTGCTATTCATGGAAGCCAGGAAGCTGCTAGAAGGGCCGAAGGAAGCTGGACCGACTCTAAGGCAATCCATAACATAGATGGAGCTGAAGCTTGTGAACAGTACAAATTCAGGAGGGAGAAGGCAGCTTCAGCAGACCAGCCGAAGCCCATGTTATTGTGTGAAGACATAGCAGAGCAGAAGGTGCTGTTGGGCTCGCAACTATCTGAAGACCAGGAGAAAACCTTGATAAGGTTTTTATTCAACAACAAAGATGTTTTTGCATGGTCAGCCAATGATCTTTGTGGAGTGAATCGGGATGTTATTGAACATTTGCTCAATGTTGACCCATCCTTCAGACCCCGAAAGCAGAGGCTTCGGAAAATGTCTGATGACAAGGCCGAAGGGGCTCGCAATGAAGTAAAAAGACTCCTCAGTGCAGGAGTTATCAGAGAAGTGAAGTATCCAGAGTGGTTAGCTAACACCGTTATGGTGAAGAAGGCCAATGGCAAGTGGAGAATATGTATTGATTTCACAGATCTCAACAAGGCTTGTCCGAAGGATGAATTCCCGCTGCCAAGGATAGATTCTTTAGTTGACGCAGCAGCTTCTTCGGAGCTCATGAGTCTCCTGGACTGCTACTCAGGCTATCATCAAATCTGGATGAAGAAGGAAGATGAGCCGAAGACTAGTTTCATCACCCCAAGTGGTACATATTGCTATCTTCGGATGCCTGAGGGGCTCAAGAATGCTGGAGGGAGTTTCAGCAGAATGACTGCGAAGGTTCTCCAATCTCAGATAGGCAGAAATGTGCTGACTTATGTCGATGACATCATTGTAAAAAGCACGAAGCAAGAAAATCATATTGCTGATCTGCAGGAGACCTTCGCCAGCTTCAGACAGGCTGGTCTGAAGCTGAATCCAGAAAAATGTGTCTTCGGAGTGAAGAAGGGCAAATTTCTTGGATGCTTGGTTTCAACAAAGGGAATCGAAGCTAATCCAAATAAAATCGAAGCTATACTTCGAATGGAGCCACCAACCACAAGAAAGGGGGCCCAAAGATTGACAGGAAGGCTGGCATCTCTCAACAGATTTATATCCAGATCAGCAGAAAGAAACTTACCATTCTTCGAGGTGCTGAAGTCAGCTGAAGTCTTTCAATGGGGCCCAAGTCAACAAAAAGCCTTCGAAGAGCTGAAGCAATACTTAATAGATCTCACAACATTAACTCCACCAATGCCAGGGGCTCCTCTGTTGTTGTATGTGGCAGCTTCGCACTCAGCAGTAAGTGCGGCGCTTGTCCAGGAGAAGTTTGATGGACAAGTCAAGAAGCAGGTCCCAGTATATTTTGTGTCTGAGGTCCTCAGTGTCTCAAAGAAAAATTATACAGAGCTGGAGAAGGTGTTGTATGCCGTTTTAATGGCATCCAGGAAGCTTCGGCATTACTTTCAGGCATTCAACATTATTGTTCCTTCTTCGCAGCCGTTGAAGGACATCATGAGGAATAGAGAAGCTACCGGGCGTATTGGAAAATGGGCTGCGGAACTCAATGAATTTTACATTGATTATGTGCATAGATCCTCAATTCAGTCTCAAGCATTGGCAGATTTCATTGCCGACTGGACGCCAGGGGCTCAGGACGAAGAAGCGAATAAAGATGCCGAAGCATGGACAGTGTTTTGTGATGGCTCTTGGGGAACCTTCGGAGCAGGTGCAGCTGCTGTGTTGGTCTCTCCATCAAAAGTTAAAACTTGCTATGCAGCAAGACTTGACTTCAGCTGCACAAATAATATCGCTGAGTACGAAGCCTTGCTCCTGGGTCTTCGGAAACTAAAGGCAATGGGGATCAGAAGGGCGATCCTTAAAACTGATTCTCAGGTTGTTTCGGGTCATATTGACAAAAGTTGCAAGGCTAAAGACCCGAAGCTTGAAAAATACCTAGACACGGTCCGGAGGATCGAAGCTTCCTTCGAAGGATTTTCTGTTAAGAATATCCCTCGAGGACAAAATGAGCATGCTGATTTGTTGGCCAAGTCTGCAGCACAGGGGCTGCCGCTACCTTCGGATGTGTTCTTCGAAACAATAAAGGCACCTTCAGTGGAGCTACTTGAAAGAGCAGTCCTTAACATTTCTCCTGTGTACAGTGAAGATTGGAGAACTGAAATAATCTCTTACCTTCAGGGTAACTTCTTATCAGATGACGAAGCTTATAATAAAAGGATAGAGGCAAGAGCTCGTCCTTATGTCATGATAGAAGGGGAATTATACAAGCATGGAGTTTGTGCCCCGCTGCTCAAGTGCTTGTCTAGGGCCGAAGGTATAGAGTTGATGAAGGAGATACATGCAGGCCTGTGCGGATCCCACATCGGATCCAGGCCGTTACTTGGAAAAGTGTTCCGCCAAGGATTTTATTGGCCGAAGGCAGCTTCGGATGCAGCGGAGTTAGTTCAAAAATGCGAAGGTTGTCAAAAATGTGCAAGAGATCAAAAGCAACCTTCGTCTTTGACACAGCTGATACAACCAATCTGGCCATTGCAAAGGTGGGGCCTCGATTTGCTGGGTCCATTACCACCGGCTCAAGGCAATCTGAAATATGTTATAGTGGCTGTGGAGTATTTTTCTAAGTGGATTGAGGCGAAGCCATTAGCCACAATAACTTCGGCCACTGTCCAAAAATTTTTCTGGCAGAATATTGTCTGTCGCTTCGGAGTGCCGAAGGCCATCACTGTAGATAATGGAACACAGTTCGACTCCGAAGATTTCAGAAATTTCTGTGACCAAATTGGCACGAAGATCCACTTTGCATCAGTCAGGCATCCGGAGTCGAATGGGCTTGTTGAAAGGGCCAACGGCATCATAATGACAGGAATAATGAAGCTAATTTTTAATCAACCAAGGGGAAAATGGCCAGATCAGTTGACCAAAGTGGTGTGGAGCCACAATACAACAACATCAAGGTCTACAGGCTTTACCCCATTCAAGTTGTTATTCGGTGACGAAGCGATAACTCCAGAAGAAGCCAAAGCTGGATCAATAAGAGTGGTAGCTTCGGCAGAATCAGGTGCCGAAGATACTTGTCTTGTGGAAAAAGATGCCTTAGAAGGGATCAGGCTTCAGGCCGTGGAAAATATCAACAAATACCAGGCTGAAACAATCAAATGGCGAGATAGAAAAGTCCGGCTAAAAAATATTGAGCCAGGACATTTGGTGCTTCGGAGAGTGGCCAACCCGGATACAGTAGGCAAGTTGCAACTGAAATGGGAAGGGCCTTTCTTAGTAGCATCTTCGTCAAGGCCTGGTTCGTACAGACTGAAGGACATGGATGGCAATGAAATTCCAAGATCTTGGAATGCGGATGAGCTTCGGCGGTTTTATGTATAACTTGATGTAATTTTGTCTTTTCTTTTCTTTTTCATGGCACCCTTTTCCTTTCTAAAGGGGGAGAAAGGTTTTTAATGGGGCCATCATATGTAATTTTCCTTTTTTAGTTTTATAAGAGCAAAATCCCCCAAAGAATGTAAATGTAAAAGCTGAGAGCGCACCATCGAGTGCCGAAACTGAAAAAGAGAAAAAAGCTCCGAAGACGTCCCTAAGGGGATGCAGAGCTTACAGCGAAAAGTCAACGCTGATTCCGCCGAAAGTAAAAGGCGAAGAAGCTCCAAAGACGTCCCTAAGGGGATGCAGAGCTTACAGCGAAAAGTCAACGCTGATACTGCCTAAGTAAAAGGCGAAGAGGCTCCAAAGTCGTTCCTAAGGGAATGCAGAGCTAATGTGTGGTTGTTTCTAAGTAATGGCTGACAATGTGGCTTCGGACATATGCTTCGGACATTCATTCGTGCATTACATTACATCATAACATTTGCATGCATAAGCATTCATTCATAGCATTTGTGTTCCCAAGTGGCTGCTTCGGCAAAAAGCTTCGGAGAAGTGGTTTTTTATGATTCGTTATGTAAAAGAAAAGCTTCGGAGAAGTGCGTTTTTATGATTTGTTATGCTATGTTGTGTACAAAAGAGAAAAGTTTCGTTGCTCGGCAAAAAGAAGAATTGTTTTTATGCTTCGTTGTGTACGAAAAGAAGGGAAGGTGTTTTTTCGCCTTCGGCTCAAAATACTGATTTCGTCCACATCAAAGCGCCTCAATCGAAGGGTAAGAATATATTACAAGGTATGTACAAAGTTCCTTGAAGAACAGTTTAATTCTATTTACAAGAGTTGTTACAAAAATATCCTGAGTTTTTCTATAGCACACTTCTACTAATCTTCATTAAGCTTCAGCTTCGGCGACAGCTTCGGCGACATATCTTAGGCATCATCTTCACCTTCGTCATCCTGCATGAATCAAGGAATCGTAAGTAAAAATCAAGCCCAAAGGAAAAGGTAAGTACGAAATATCATTTCTTACTGGTTCAAGATGACTTCGGGCTTCGTCTCCAGCCTTCTCCCGCCCGCCTTTTGTCCATATCATTTTTATAAATCTATTGGAGATACTTCGGGCGAGGTCAGGCATATCATCCAGGATTGATGGAGATAAGGTGAAGTTGGGCCTGTTGACAATTTTTCCATGTTCGCAGCCGGCCTTCAGAAATGCAGCAGCGGTACCCCGAGAAGCTACCCAGGCACAGAAGTCGCCGTGCCCGGCTATAACTTCGTCAAGCTCTTCGATTTCAGCTTCGATATGATCGAAGGCCTGGGGTAAATTTTCTGCTGAAGGGTTAAATTTCCCGCTGCTGGCTCCAACAGAGTGAAATATCTTCTTTAATCGTCCAATGCAATTATTGCCAAAGTTCAAGCATTTGTCTTGAAGGCTTGTTAATGTTTTCTTCAACTCTGAGCTAGTCTGGACTTCGGCTTTAAGCTTCGAATTCAGTTCTAGCTTCTCCTGGTCGAATTGTTTTGATTGATTGATAAGCTTCGAATTCAACTCTGATAATTTAGCCTCAGTCTCAGCCAGTAAGCCTTCGGTCGATTGGAGCTCGAAGTCTTTCTTTTCAATGCTGGCAGATTGCTCTTTTATTTTGCTTTCTAAGTTTTCAATTACAGCTTCATGCTTTTTGTCCTCCAAGTCTTGTTGCATCTTCAGAGCTTTGCTCAGTAGCATGCTCTGTACAGAAACAACTTATGTTAGTAATATTTTCATTATTAACAGCAATAAAAACCAGAGAAAAGGTTGTTTACCTTGAAGTTGGAGTAAAATAAGCTGCCGACGATATGCTGTCGTCGGTAGCGGCTGATGTCTGTCTCTAGCTTCGGAAAACCGATACTCTTTGATAGAGTACCGATTACCTTAGCACCAGTCTGGTCTCGAATGCAGCCTAGTTTTTCATCGTCTACACCTCCAAATAGGAGGGCACCTGACTTGTAGCCGCAAGATTTGGCATAGTCTTTAAGTTCTTCTATTTCGTCCTTCGTCAGTTTTTGTCCAATTAAATTCTGAAAGGAGTAGGCTTCGTCATCCGAAGTATCTTCGGCTATTTCTTTTCCTTTTTCAGGCACTGTGGCCATGGATTTTTCAGTAGCAACACCAGCTTCTTCTGCATCTATGTCTTTCAAAATTTTGTTAATATCCTCAATGGTTGTTTCTAAATTGACACCTTCGGCTGTAGCGGCTTCGGTAGCCGCGACCTCCGAAGGTGCGACTTCGACGTTTTTGGTGCTTTCGGCAGCTGCTGTTTTCTGAACTGACGCCCTTGGCGGCGTCTTATCGATAACTTCAGTTACCGTAACGATTCTTTGCCGCTTGGGTTTGCTTATCTTCGTCTGATCCGGCTCGTCCACCTTTTGAAAAAGCTTCGTCAGATGGAGCCCTAATGGACTTAGCTTCGCGGGCATGGGTTCAGTCATTACCTTTAAAATTTCTTCCACGTCGCTGGTAGAAGGTGGTGTGGGTGTCCCCTCTTCTTCGGATATTTTCCGTTTCGGAGTTGATATTTTCCTTTTCTTGGGAATCTTCTTCTCTGCTGCTGGTTGCTCTTCATCCTTGGTCAGACTTTCGGCCACTCTTTTTCTTTTGTGGCCCTCGGCACCCTTGTTCAACTGCTCATAGTCTGGGTACTCGAAGCCCAGGGCATCGAATACTCGGTTCAGCCTTCGCTTCGGTCGGGCGCCGAAGGCCGCTGTCATTAATTGATCCTCTTTTTTGGAGTAATTCCCCAAGATTTCATTGCACATTGTCTCAACTGTGTCTAACCACTCTTTGCAGGGTTTCTTAAAGTACTTCTTGAATTTAAAGTGATAGGGCAGACGGACAAGCTCCCCCTTCTTCTTTTCTCCCTTCAGCTTCGGCATTTCCCACTCTTTTAGAGTAGGGAAAACTCTGAATGCCAAAAATTCCTGAACTAAATCCCTGGTGCCAATATGTTTTGAAATGATTTCAAATTCACCCAGAGCAGCCCAGGTGGGACCTTTTAGATCGCCGATGCGGCATCGTGGCCTCGTCTCTCCGAAGATTAACTCCAAAGGGCTTTGTACCAATTTTTCTCTGTCTTCGTCAACTTTCACATAAAACCACTCAGATTTCCAGCCTGCTGGCCATTTGCTTCGGTAGCTGATGACAGGACATTTTGTTGTCTTCCGGTAGGCAAAATTATAGCAACCGAAATTATCATGTAGCCCATCTTTTCTGGCCTTTGTTTGGTAGTGTAATTCGTGAACTCGGCAGAAGCTGTCAGCAAACGGTTCCACGGCCTGGCTTCGAAGGGCCCAGATATAAACATTGAGCCTAACGATGGCGTTAGGAGTCAATTGATGAAAGTAGATACCAAACCTCCTCAATATCTCTGCAATAATATTGTGCAGAGGAAATCTCAGCCCAGCCTTTAAAAAGCTTTTGAAGATAACAATCTCATCCTTCCCTGGCTTCGGGGTGGTTTCTTCTCCCCCGAAGCGGAGTACCTTCTTCTGATCTTCATTGAAATAACCTGCTTTCACCATCTTCGAAAGATCAGCTTTTGAGACAGTTGATTTCCCAAAATCCAGGTGACTGGGCTTGCTGGGCATGGCAATGTGGTAGTCATCTTCGGAGTCAGTCCCATCAATGTTTTCTTTCTCTTCTTCGGCTGTTGTCGGGTTTGCTTCGGCAGCAGGCCTTTCTTCCGCAGTCACTAGACCGGAGCGCTGCATCGCTTCGGAGATGGGCACAGTGTCCGAACCTTCGGCTTCGTCTCCCTCACGTACAACTTTGGCAGTAGATCGCACTCGTGCCATGTGATTCTGAGTTTGGGGAGGTCAGAAACGTTTTTCTTTTTTCTTTTCTCCGAAGCTCTCCTTTCTGACGAAGCAAGCGTCGAGACGGACCTTCGTTCGATTCTGAGAGTCAAGCTTCGGCTATGGTGGAAAATTTTGGCAGCAAAACAGTGCAAATAGCAATGAATGCTGTGGTAACTTCACACCTACCCGTTTGTTTATATAGTGCTGCAGGTAAGAAGGCGAAGCGGCAAGATTTTTACACCAGACGGGCGGTCACTTGTACTCGCTGTGCAGTGGACCGCAAAGATCAAACAGTACTCTGCAAGGTGGGCCTGGTACGTGCTCGGAAACCGGATCGTTTCTCCGCAACGAGCTCAGGGAAGGTGTTTTTTGGACCTTCGGCTTCCCGAAGCTGAAGAGGCTCTTTTTTCACGGGTCAAGCTCGTTACGAAAAACGATCTAGCACCGCGAAAGGGGCTACTGTTGGGGTCGTGCTTCGGTGCGCCGAAGGTCTCACACGAAGAAGCAGCTTCGGCTGAAGTCGTCTCCAAGAGATAGCCGAAGGTTCCTTTTCATGGAGCTTCGGCGTTTTAAACCGACATAGAGATAGAATGACCTTTTTATTCATATAGGTCTGAGTCAATGTTGTAAACATTTGTAAGGGGCATAATTGTAATTTGTCACAGGCTGCGACCTGTGCCTATAAATAGATGAACAGTACCTCTGCACTGTTCACGCGAACCTGTCATTTGCCTTCGCATCACACTTGTACTCCTGCCTTCCTCAAGACCGAAGGTACATCTGTCATTTATATTCATTCGTATTAATAGAAATGGAAATGATTCTATGTTAATATTTGAATGTCCATTTTATACCTCATGATTTATATGAATGCTTCATTCTACGTTATTATGTATACGAAGGTGCGTTCTTCGTAACCTTCGTCCGAAGTTCCCTATGTCCCGAAGGGATATAATGAAATGGAGG
Source organism: Zea luxurians (assembly GCA_029449295.1). Classification (NCBI taxonomy): domain Eukaryota; kingdom Viridiplantae; phylum Streptophyta; class Magnoliopsida; order Poales; family Poaceae; genus Zea; species Zea luxurians. The sequence goes on from JAOPSE010000012.1 coordinate 16,365,876, forward strand.
ACGAAGGACCTTAATATTTAACATTTTCTGTGTTGCCTTGTTCTTAACTCTTAGCATTTGAGAACAAGCCCCCAACAGTGTTAATTATTACATCAGCATCATCATCATCATCGGAGTTTTGCCAAAAGTAGTCATCATTGTTTGAAGTGCAGCGGAATAAAACTAACGATAATTAAACGGAGAGATGGGGAAGCCTGTCCCATCACTCCTCAAGCTCCTCCCCAGCCGAGGCAGGGTCCCACTCGACGGTCCAACCCGGTGGCAGGGTGGATGGCCAAGTCACTCCAGCAACCATGTCCTCCAGAGAACCTGTAAAATTATGCCACAAGCAAGGCTGAGTATACTAATACTCAGCTAGACTTACCCGGTGTGAGGAGTCTATACTCCTCTACCTCTAGACATGCAGCTGTTTGGCTGTGGGGTTTGGTTGCCAAAAGCACTAGCTGAGTTTCTAAATCAAGATTTTAACTTTGTCAAAATTAAGTGTGACTCTCTTAAGGCTAAAAGTGTACTATCTATTCATACATAGTAGCAAGCATTTTTAGCAATCAACAGCTTGTATCATCCCAACACAGTTCCACTTGTTACTCAATGTAGCAGCATGGATCAAGCAGTCTCATTAGCTGCGAGAAGCAGACGATTCGAATCGAGTTTTTATCCTTGCAAGGTAAACCTAAACACACGACATGCAGGGGCACTCCGTCCCCACACACATCAACCGTCCCCATCGATTCCCTGGCAGCAGAACAGGGCTCACCGCCTTGGCGTACAATGCCTCACTGACCCCGACTGGCCGTCGTGCAGTGACCGCATGATAGTCGCCTAGAGGGGGGGTGAATAGGGCGAAACTGAAATTTACAAAAATAATCACAACTACAAGCCGGGGTTAGCGTTAGAAATATAAACGAGTCCGCGAGAGAGGGCGCAAAACAAATCGCAAGCGAATAAGAGTGTGACACGCGGATTTGTTTTACCGAGGTTCGGTTCTCGCAAACCTACTCCCCGTTGAGGAGGCCACAAAGGCCGGGTCTCTTTCAACCCTTCCCTCTCTCAAACGATCCCACGGATCGAGTGAGCTTTCTCTTCTTCTCAATCAAACGGGAACAAAACTTCCCCGCAAGGGCCACCACACAATTGGTGCCTCTTGCCTTGGTTACAATTGAGATTGATCACAAGAACAAGTGAGGAAGAAAAGAATGCGATCCAAGCGCAAGAGCTCGAAAGAACACAAGCAAATCACTCTCTCTAGTCACTATGGTGTTGTGTGGAATTTGGAGAGGACTTGATCTATTTGGTGTGTCTAGAATTGAATGCTAGAGCTCTTGTAGTAGTTGAGAAGTGGAAAACTTGGATGGCAATGAATGTGGGGTGGTTGGGGTATTTATAGCCCCAACCACCAAAAGTGACCGTTGCTGGAAGCTGTCTGTTCGATGGCGCACCGGACAGTCCGGTGCACACCGGACAGTCCGGTGCCCCTGCCACGTCACCATTGCCGTTGGATTCTGACCGTTGGAGCTTCTGACTTCTGGGCCCTCCTGGGTGTCCGGTGCACACCGGACATGTACTGTTTGATGTCCGGTGCACCGGTATGGGCGTGCCTGACGTCTGCGCGCGCTGCGCGCGCATTAAATGCACCGCAGGGAGCCGTTGGCGCCGCAGAGAGCCGTTGCCCCGCTAGTACACCGGACAGCCCGGTGCACACCGGACAGTCCGGTGAATTTTAGCGGAGCGGCTGCCGTGCGAACCCGAGGCGGGCGAGTTCCGAAGACCGTGCTTCCTTGGAGCACCGGACATGTCCGGTGCACACCGGACAGTCCGGTGAATTATAGCGCGCCGGCTTCCGAGAATTCCCGAGGGCGAAGAGTTTGAGTTGGAGTTCTCTGGGCGCACCGGACACTGTCCGGTGCACACCGGACAGTCCGGTGCCTTCAGCCAGAGATGCCTTCGGTTGCCTCGTTGCTCCTTTGTTGAATCCAACACTTGGTCTTTTTATTGGCTAAATGTGAACCTTTTGCACCTGTATAACTTATGCACTAGAGTAAACTAGTTAGTCCAATGTTTGTGTTGGACAATTCAACCACCAAAATTATTTAGGAACTAGGTGTAAGCCTAATTCCCTTTCACCGCACTTGTACCCACCATAACCGGAATGGGAGACTACGTCTCAGGTCGCGTGAGAGGTAAAGTCCACTGGCAGGTTCAATTCGGTACTAGGTTTACCGATTTACCATATTTCTCGGTATGTGCTTAGTACATTCAAACGCTTGACTCACGGTACCACACCTTAATCCTTAATCAACTTTTTATCCCGTGAACAACCAATCCCCATGGATTGTTGCCCACAACCAACATCAATATGATAGGAAAGTGGATACAGCCAATTCCTGACCTCGCGCGAGTGCTAGAAAAATCACTCGACTTCTACCGAGATCCTAATTAATAAAGCAGCTACTCGACCTAGCATACTAGTATTCATCTCAATAGGATTTCCTGAGATCATGCAACTAGGGTTTCAAACATTTCCTACACCTAAGTGCACAATCAATCCTACAATCATTAAGTGAAGTAAAATAGCATAAATAACAGGTTATGCATAAAACCGGGGCTTGCCTTCCAAAGCAGTGGCAGGCAGGTCCTCTGGTGCAGGCTCTGGTGCTGGGTCTGGGGCAACCTCCTGGGCAGCTCCTTGCTCCGGCACGAGGATGTACTCTCCGTCAGCAAGATTACAGTCTATCGAATGCAATGAAAATGTATGTTATGATTATGCAAGATTTAAGAATATTAAACTATAGAATTTAAGTCAAGAATTAACTTAGGGTTCACTGGCTATGTGGGTCTCCTAGTGGTATACATATAGGCTCATTCCCTTTTAGGTTTAGGTTTTCTCTTTGGATAACATAGGGGGTTTGCATTGCTTTTATAGATTTTAGTGGACAAATTTACAAAGGTCTTATGAGGACATTAATTTCCCTTACTCAATTTCCTCTCTTTAGTGCTCATTTATGAATTCTAGTGGGGGTTTGAACTATCAAGGTGAATTAACTATTCTCATTAATTCTACAAAAATTACAGTGGCTTGCCCTTGGTCAATAGGGCCTGTATTAGGAATATGAGATTTAAAATAAAAAGGCTAGGCTGTATACAAAATAACAAAAAGTGGGGCAATTACGCCACTTTGCACTACAAGTCCTTTATTAAAGTGGATTCTGATCTAAGGGTTATTTTTGTTGGCCTCTAACAGTGATAATAAGTTCTTGTACCAAAAATGACAGAGGGCCACATGATGGTTAATTAATGATGGATTTCTACAGTTGGGTGCAAAAAGGGTGATTAGAACTAACTTGTCATTTGAAAAATATCAAACAACAGATTTCAGATTTTTCTTAAGTTCTTATTATCAACACATTAGTTATACTAAGGTTTGGGGAGGTTTCACCTTAGGGTTATTTTTGTAGGGTTTTTCTAAGTTATCCTTATTTTCTTCATTTAAAAGGTATCTTTCTTATCTTACACTACAACAGGGTATGATACATTTTTCCAGTGAACTACATTGACTAAGAATCTCAACAAAAATAGGGGTGCCTTCTGGTTCATTATTTATGTCACCCTTTTCTATTTTTCTTAATCTTAAGCATCTTATGGAATAAGGGGTAAGAACTAACTTAATGTAGTGGACAGAGGGGTTTAACATTTTTGACTAGGTCAGTAGGTAGATACAAACTTCTCCAAATTTTTCTAACCCTAGTTAAATAGTACAACCATTTTTCTTGCTATTATTAAGCTTTTGGTCAAAACTAAAATTAAATCAGAACCTTATATTTTTCTTTAGTACTTATGGGGTTTTATATTTTTCTTAGACAGGTTACATTATTTAGAGTCTGGCAAAATTAGTTTGACCAAATTTGGATAAACCAAACAGAAGTTATGGGTTTTTAAAGTTTCTGTTTGAATTTAAATCAGGTTTTAATTAAGTTTTTCTGAAAAAGCAGTTTGCGCCAAGGTCCCTGGGTTTAAGCCGAATCAAACCTCGCAGTTCTACCCTCGGGCCACTATTCACTCGGGTCACTGACATTTCACTTACCCCCCTGACTTTCTCTCCCTCCCACCCGCGGTCCCTCCCCTAACTGGAACAGTAGCCGCGGAGAAGGAAAGAATGGCGCGGCTTACCGGCGGCGAGGGAGGTCCGGCAAAGGGCAGGGTTTGCTCGGGGAGGTACTGGCGATCACGTCGAGGTACGCCTCGTCGTCGGGGATGGCCGGAATCGCCCGGACCACGGGCGCAGGCGGGCGAGCTCGCCGGCGGCGTGTGCTCCGGCCTATCCACGGTGGTACAGTTCAATCCAAGGGCACGGGGAGATTCATGGAGGTCTAAGGAGTCTAATCGTGCAAGGAATCGAAGAGAGACTCACCGTGTGCCTTGGTCCACGGTTGCCGGCGGGCGGGCGAAGTCCGGTGACCGTGTTCCGGCGTCTCCGGCGAAACAGAGCCCGATTCCTGGCCCGGGGAGCTTCACTGGCGGGTGCACACTCGTGTCCGATGGTTGGATGGGACTGCGGAAGGCTGGGCTGGCCGGTCTACGGCGGCAGTGGCTCGGGTGGCCGCGGGCACGTCGCGCACAGGCAAACGGCGGCGAACTGAGCTCCGGTGAGACTTGGGTGCGTGCGGAGGGGTACGGCCAAGGCTCTTGGGCGTTTTATAGGCGCGGACGCGGACCAGGGCGCTGGCTTGGCTCGGGCGCGGCGCGGGGCTCGCGGGGGCGCGCGCGGGCGTGCTCTGGCGCGGCAGAACGCGTCGAACACGTGGCGGTTTGTTTCTTCCATTGTTCAAACGTCGGCAGAGGTCGCAAACGTGCGAATCTTTGCAAAGGTTCGGCGCAGACCTCTTCCTGGCACCTAGGGCTGTCACTCAACTGTGAGACGTCGGGGCAGATATGGCCTAGGGAGGGAGATCTTTGGATGCCAAAACAGGTGTGTCACACTGGGCACTTCGCGACAAAAGCCATGCCATGGCATGTCAAACGTCCGAGTCTCGGGCTCAACTTTTTCCAGTGGGTGCCCTAGGTGGTATGCCACGTTTTTGGTATAGATCAAAAGTGGATTTGATGCCATCTTCAAGGTGAACACGGTTGATCCTTTAACTAGGGTTAAATATGGACTTAGAGAGGAATAGAGAGCTCTAGCTCTCTCTCCGCTTAGTGATTTGATTTGGGGTTTCACCAGGGGCCTTTTTGCAATATTTCCCTCCCCTAATTGCTGGTTACAAGGTTACTTAAGGTTTGGGTAAATGTTACTCATGTTTTGCACACTTGCTCACTCTCTTTTCCCTCTTATCTAGGGTTTTGGGAGATAGGGTCTAAGAGAGGTCTAGGGTTCTTCTCCCCTCTCATCCAAGGTAGTAAGTGTGCAAGGATTAGAGTAATGCTTTTGGTTACTCACAATCCTTGGTTAACCTCTAGCTTTCCAAGGCCCTTATGCTTTTATTCATTAAGTTCTTCCACAGGTGCTCATACCCTTTAATAACAAGGTGGGCTCTAGCCATGGTAACACCTGGGGTGTTACAGCCCTCCCCCCTTAAAGGAATCTCGTCCCGAGATTTTTAGGTAGAGTCCCTTGGAGGGATGCTTGAAGGTGGGTTGATGCTACTTTCCCCTTATACTCAAGTTTCACTTTCCTAACTGCTCTTCGAATGTCATCCTCTTTGCAACTTCAGAAGGAAGCCCTTCTTAAGTTAAATCCATAACTTAGACTATCCTTGTTATCTAAGTTTTTCTTATAATTGACTTCAAAGGGCAGGTGGGGGGTGGGGTTTTGGGTTACATACCGACTCCTTTGGGCAGAAAGTCGGGGAAGCGAGAGCGTAGAAAATCCTCCGTCTCCCATGTAGCTTCTTCTGCTGAATGGTGACTCCACTGAACCTTATACATTCTGATTGATCTTGCCCGAGTTGATCTTTCCTTTTGATCCAATACCTTGACGGGGTACTCTTGGTAGGACAAGTCTGGTTCTATCTCAATGTCCAGTTCCGGTAGTACTTCAGTGGGTAGACGAACACATTTCCGCAGCTGAGATACATGGAACACATCGTGAACTGCTGACATATGGGGTGGCAATTCCAATTGGTAAGCTACGGGTCCACACATTTCCTTGATCTTATATGGTCCAATGTAACGAGGGGCTAACTTGCCCTTGATCCCGAATCTCTGGATACCCTTGGTTGGTGATATCTTAAGATAGACATGATCTCCCACCTCAAACTGTAATGGCTTCCGCCTCTCGTCATGATAACTCTTTTGCCTGGCCTGAGCAGCTTCTAGATTCTTCTTGATAATTCTAACCTTCGCCTCTGCTTCAAGCACCAAATCTGGCCCAAAAATTTCCCCTTTCTCCTGCTTGAGACCAATTTAGCGGGGTCCTACATCTTCTCCCATATAATGCCTCAAAAGGCGCCATCTTCAGACTAGACTGATAGCTGTTATTGTAAGAAAATTCCGCCAAGGAAAGACACTTGTCCCAGTCCTTTCCATAGTGTAGTGCACATGCTCGCAACATGCCTTCCAAAATCTGATTTACCCTCTCTGTCTGACCATCTGTTTGAGGGTGATATGCTGAGCTTCGGATTACATGGGTTCCAAGTGATTCCTGTAATTGCTCCCAAAATCGTGCCACAAAAGGTGCTCCTCGGTCAGAGACTATGGTCCTTGGTATCCCATGCAGACGAACTATCTGGTCGATGTAGATCTCCGCATACTTCTCCGCCCGGTGGGTGGTGTGCACTGGCAAGAAATGAGCAGTCTTGGTCAATCTGTCCACAATAACCCACATGGAATCATGGTGCCTAGAGGTATTGGGTAATCCCACTATGAAGTCCATGCAAATGTCCTCCCATTTCCAAGATGGTATGGGAAGGGGTTGCAAAGGGCCTGCTGCCTTCAAGTGACTGGCCTTTACCCTCTGGCAAGTGTCACACTCTGATACGTACTTGGCAATTTCCCTCTTCATCCTGGTCCACCAATAAAGAGATTTGAGATCATGGTACATCTTGTTGCTACCAGGGTGCATGGAAAATTTGGAAAGGTGAGCTTCATCCAGTATCTTCCTTTTGAGCTCTGGGTTCTTGGGAACCACCAGTCGATCTTCAAACCATAGAATCCCCTTGCTGTCCTGGCGGAAACACTTGTATTTCTCTACCTTTTGCTTGATCATATCCTTGATGACCTGAACACCCTTATCCCCAAACTGTGCCTGAGCTATTTGCTCTTGCAATGTTGGCTCCACTGCGATATATCTCAATTCACCAGAAGGAACAACTTCCAGATTCAGCTTGCACAACTCATCACACAGGGTGGTCACTCCCACATCCATGCTCATGCAATTACATTGGGCCTTTCTGCTCAAGGCATCTGCCACAACATTGGCCTTGCCAGGATGGTAATGCACCTCCAAATCATAGTCCTTGATTAATTCCAACCATCTTCTCTGCCTCATGTTCAGATCTGCCTGAGTGAAAATGTACTTGAGGCTCTTGTGATCAGTGTAAATGTTACAGTGAGCTCCCATCAAGTAGTGTCTCCATATCTTGAGGGCATGAACTACTGCTGCCAACTCCAAATCATGTGTCGGGTAGTTCTGCTCATGGGGCCTGAGTGCTCGGGAAGCATAAGCAATGACCCGGTTATCTTGCATCAAGACACAACCCAATCCGGTACCAGAAGCATCACAATAAACTTCAAATGGTTTGGTATTGTCGGGTTGGGCTAGCACTGGGGCTGTTCTTAGTTGTTGCCTCAAGGTATGAAAAGCATCTTCACACTTTTGGCTCCACGTGAACTTGGCTCCCTTCTTCAATAGCTCAGTCATTGGCTTGGCAATTCTGGAGAAATCCGGAATAAATCGTCGGTAGTACCCTGCTAATCCCAGAAAACTCCTAATCTGCTTTACCGTAGTCGGGGGTTTCCAGTCCATCACCTCTTGCACTTTCTCAGGGTCGACTGATATCCCCTCCTGAGAAATCGTGTGACCCAAGAATTTTATCTCCTTCAGCCAGAATTCACACTTAGACAACTTAGCATACAACTGATGGTCACGAAGTCTCTGAAGCACAATATGAAGATGTTTAGTGTGCTCAGCTTCATTCTTGGAATACACCAGAATGTCATCAATGAAAACGACCACGAACTTATCCAGCTCTGGCATGAACACTGAGTTCATTAGGTACATAAAATAAGCCGGGGCATTGGTCAACCCAAAAGACATCACCAAAAACTCATACAACCCATATCTAGTAGAGAAGGCCGTCTTGGGAATATCACTGGCACGGATCTTGATCTGATGGTAGCCTGAGCGAAGGTCTATCTTGGAGAATACCTTGGCTCCCATCAACTGATCGAACAGAACATCAATGCGGGGTAACGGGTATTTGTTCTTGATAGTCACCGCATTGAGAGGGCGGTAGTCAACACACATCCTCAAACTTTCATCCTTTTTCTTCACAAATAATGCTGGACATCCCCAAGGTGAAGTGCTTGGACGAATAAACCCCTTGTCCAACAATTCTTGCAATTGTTTCTTCAATTCTGCCAGTTCCGCGGGAGGCATCCTATAGGGTCTCTTGGAGATAGGAGCAGTCCCGGTTGCAACTCAATTGCAAACTCGATGTCTCTGTCAGGTGGCATTCCTGGCAATTCATCCGGAAAAACATCGGGGTAGTCACAGACGACGGGGATCTTTTCCACTGGGGATTCTGTCATAAGAAATGCGCAAGAACGGGTGCAACCCTGATCGGGCAAAAATAATGTGGTTTCACCACAGGTTGGTGAGTGCACTTCAATGGCCCTAGCTGCAATGTCAATAACTGCCCGATGCCTTGTTAGCCAATCAGTTCCTAATATGATATCCACGCTGTCCAAACCCAAAATGAGGAGGGTGGTTTTAATTATTAGACTACCAAACTTTATGGGCACATGCCTGCTGATTTGATTTGTGGCAATCCTGCCTCCTGGTGTTGAAATTGTGATACCCCCATTGGTGTGGTGAAAAGGCAACTGGCACTTGACACTAAATTTGGCACTGACAAAACTATGCGAAGCACCAGAATAAAAAAGAACAATAGCAGGATAATTTAAAACTGTAAAGGTACCAGTCATGACGGGTGCTCCCTCTGGAATATCAGCCATTGTAGTGAAGTTCAGCTTGCCCTGCCTCACTTGCACCTTCTGTCTCTTGCCTTGATTCTGATTGACATTCTGCCCCTGCCTCTGCTGGTTTCTGGGGCAATTCTTGGCATAATGCCCAGTGCTGCCACAAGTGAAACACCTGTTATCATTGGCCTGGCGGTACTGCTGCTGCTGATTGTTCCTCTGAGCTGGAAACTGGGCGCGGTTGGGTGCCTGCTGCTGCTGCTGCTGCGTGTTGAGGAGCTGATCCTCGAGAACCTCGATGGTATTCTCCCTGGTGCCCACTAGCTCCTCCAACTCATGAATCTCGTCAGTCAGCTGCTCCACTTGCAAATCTTTCTCCACCAGCTCCTGGGATAAATCCACCACGAGCTCCTCCCTGTTGTCCAGGGTGATCTTGGTGGCCTCCAGCAATGCCATCAGGTGAGACATTGCCTCCCCACGCATTACTTGCAGACGATACAGAGCGTTCATGCATCGTACTGACAAGTGAGCGGTGTGGCCTGGGTAGAGAGCCCAGATGTCCTTGGCATGCTCCACCCGATCCCTCCACATCGGGTCGTCCTCCTTTTCCGCGGGGAACAACCCAATGGGGTGGGTAGCCAGCTCCAAGGGATGGAATCCACAGAAGGTAGTCAGTCCATGTAGAGCGATTGCCTCGATTGTGTCCTCCGCTCGGTACCCGAAAGACTCAGAGTCCAAGGAGCGCCAGCCTGGCTGCAGGGGATGAGGCTCCAAAGTCATCCTCACCCTACAGCGAGGCACCCGGTGCTTCTCGAACTGCTGCACCGCGTACTGAGGGGGTGTCAAATACCCTGCCCCCTGAAGTACCTCCCACAAGATGCGGGGAAATCCCTCTCGTGCAAGTCCGTCAGTGTGGGTCAGTGCATTTCCGTCCTCGGAGGATCCGTGGGAAGTCATCTGTGCACGGTCAAGCGTAAGTAAAAGAATTACAAAAGAACAAGGAAAAAATAAAACTCAACCTGCCTCTAGCTAAAAGAAAAAGGCATTGGGGACCTAGTTGGCTGTTATCTCATTTTTAAGTCCTTTTACTTAGTTATCCATTTGCTTAATTAAGAATGCATGCATGCACGTCCTGAACGACCTCTCCAGGAGATAAAAAGGAATAGGGAAGAACTCCCATCCTTTAGAAGTGGCCTGTAGGGCCTAGTTAATTAGCCACCTAGCTACCCTTCTACTATCCTAAGGCTTCACGTCCTAGGTCTATCCTGCTCGTCCTACGATCTATCCAACATTGTTTCTATCAAATTTTACTTTAGAAAAGGGATGGCATTTATGGTTTATTGATTCCTCTGTGGTGGTACAAGCTCCGATACCAGCTGTGGCAGAACTGCCCGAATTATTCCAACTTAAGTGCCTAAGCCCTGCCTTAGAGGCTAGACCACACTTAAATGGGAATAACCCGTCAATCCCTCGGATCTAGTCCGACACGGCCACTGACAGGATCAAGTACCACAGTCTCACTCGATGGTGAGTCACAGAGCAAATACAATAGAGCATAAAACCATACATGGAAGAGTGTTAATTATTACATCAGCATCATCATCATCATCGGAGTTTTGCCAAAAGTAGTCATCATTGTTTGAAGTGCAGCGGAATAAAACTAACGATAATTAAACGGAGAGATGGGGAAGCCTGTCCCATCACTCCTCAAGCTCCTCCCCAGCCGAGGCAGGGTCCCACTCGACGGTCCAACCCGGTGGCAGGGTGGATGGCCAAGTCACTCCAGCAACCATGTCCTCCAGAGAACCTGTAAAATTATGCCACAAGCAAGGCTGAGTATACTAATACTCAGCTAGACTTACCCGGTGTGAGGAGTCTATACTCCTCTACCTCTAGACATGCAGCTGTTTGGCTGTGGGGTTTGGTTGCCAAAAGCACTAGCTGAGTTTCTAAATCAAGATTTTAACTTTGTCAAAATTAAGTGTGACTCTCTTAAGGCTAAAAGTGTACTATCTATTCATACATAGTAGCAAGCATTTTTAGCAATCAACAGCTTGTATCATCCCAACACAGTTCCACTTGTTACTCAATGTAGCAGCATGGATCAAGCAGTCTCATTAGCTGCGAGAAGCAGACGATTCGAATCGAGTTTTTATCCTTGCAAGGTAAACCTAAACACATGACATGCAGGGGCACTCCGTCCCCACACACATCAACCGTCCCCATCGATTCCCTGGCAGCAGAACAGGGCTCACCGCCTTGGCGTACAATGCCTCACTGACCCCGACTGGCCGTCGTGCAGTGACCGCACTTGTACCCACCATAACCGGAATGGGAGACTACGTCTCAGGTCGCGTGAGGGGTAAAGTCCACTGGCAGGTTCAATTAGGTACTAGGTTTACCGATTTACCATATTTCTCGGTATGTGCTTAGTACATTCAAACGCTTGACTCACGGTACCACACCTTAATCCTTAATCAACTTTTTATCCCGTGAACAACCAATCCCCATGGATTGTTGCCCACAACCAACATCAATATGATAGGAAAGTGGATACAGCCAATTCCTGACCTCGCGCGAGTGCTAGAAAAATCACTCGACTTCTACCGAGATCCTAATTAATAAAGCAGCTACTCGACCTAGCATACTAGTATTCATCTCAATAGGATTTCCTGAGATCATGCAACTAGGGTTTCAAACATTTCCTACACCTAAGTGCACAATCAATCCTACAATCATTAAGTGAAGTAAAATAGCATAAATAACAGGTTATGCATAAAACCGGGGCTTGCCTTCCAAAGCAGTGGCAGGCAGGTCCTCTGGTGCAGGCTCTGGTGCTGGGTCTGGGGCAACCTCCTGGGCAGCTCCTTGCTCCGGCACGAGGATGTACTCTCCGTCAGCAAAATTACAGTCTATCGAATGCAATGAAAATGTATGTTATGATTATGCAAGATTTAAGAATATTAAACTATAGAATTTAAGTCAAGAATTAACTTAGGGTTCACTGGCTATGTGGGTCTCCTAGTGGTATACATATAGGCTCATTCCCTTTTAGGTTTAGGTTTTCTCTTTGGATAACATAGGGGGTTTGCATTGCTTTTATAGATTTTAGTGGACAAATTTACAAAGGTCTTATGAGGACATTAATTTCCCTTACTCAATTTCCTCTCTTTAGTGCTCATTTATGAATTCTAGTGGGGGTTTGAACTATCAAGGTGAATTAACTATTCTCATTAATTCTACAAAAATTACAGTGGCTTGCCCTTGGTCAATAGGGCCTGTATTAGGAATATGAGATTTAAAATAAAAAGGCTAGGCTGTATACAAAATAACAAAAAGTGGGGCAATTACGCCACTTTGCACTACAAGTCCTTTATTAAAGTGGATTCTGATCTAAGGGTTATTTTTGTTGGCCTCTAACAGTGATAATAAGTTCTTGTACCAAAAATGACAGAGGGCCACATGATGGTTAATTAATGATGGATTTCTATAGTTGGGTGCAAAAAGGGTGATTAGAACTAACTTGTCATTTGAAAAATATCAAACAACAGATTTCAGATTTTTCTTAAGTTCTTATTATCAACACATTAGTTATCCTAAGGTTTAGGGAGGTTTCACCTTAGGGTTATTTTTGTAGGGTTTTTCTAAGTTATCCTTATTTTCTTCATTTAAAAGGTATCTTTCTTATCTTACACTACAACAGGGTATGATACATTTTTCCAGTGAACTACATTGACTAAGTATCTCAACAAAAATAGGGGTGCCTTCTGGTTCATTATTTATGTCACCCTTTTCTATTTTTCTTAATCTTAAGAATCTTATGGAATAAGGGGTAAGAACTAACTTAATGTAGTGGACAGAGGGGTTTAACATTTTTGACTAGGTTAGTAGGTAGATACAAACTTCTCCAAATTTTTCTAACCCTAGTTAAATAGTACAACCATTTTTCTTGCTATTATTAAGCTTTTGGTCAAAACTAAAATTAAATCAGAACCTTATATTTTTCTTTAGTACTTATGGGGTTTTATATTTTTCTTAGACAGGTTACATTATTTAGAGTCTGGCAAAATTAGTTTGACCAAATTTGGATAAACCAAACAGAAGTTATGGGTTTTTAAAGTTTCTGTTTGAATTTAAATCAGGTTTTAATTAAGTTTTTCTGAAAAAGCAGTTTGCGCCAAGGTCCCTGGGTTTAAGCCGAATCAAACCTCGCAGTTCTACCCTTGGGCCACTATTCACTCGGGTCACTGACATTTCACTTACCCCCCCTGACTTTCTCTCCCTCCCACCCGCGGTCCCTCCCCCAACTGGAACAGTAGCCGCGGAGAAGGAAAGAATGGCGCGGCTTACCGGCGGCGAGGGAGGTCCGGCGAAGGGCAGGGTTTGCTCGGGGAGGTACTGGCGATCACGTCGAGGTACGCCTCGTCGTCGGGGATGGCCGGAATCGCCCGGACCACGGGCGCAGGCGGGCGAGCTCGCCGGCGGCGTGTGCTCCGGCCTATCCACGGCGGTACAGTTCAATCCAAGGGCACGGGGAGATTCATGGAGGTCTAAGGAGTCTAATCGTGCAAGGAATCGAAGAGAGACTCACCGTGTGCCTTGGTCCACGGTTGCCGGCGGGCGGGCGAAGTCCGGTGACCGTGTTCCGGCGTCTCCGGCGAAACAGAGCCCGATTCCTGGCCCGGGGAGCTTCACTGGCGGGTGCACACTCGTGTCCGATGGTTGGATGGGACTGCGGAAGGCTGGGCTGGCCGGTCTACGGCGGCATTGGCTCGGGTGGCCGCGGGCACGTCGCGCACAGGCAAACGGCGACGAACTGAGCTCCGGTGAGACTTGGGTGCGTGCGGAGGGGTACGGCCAAGGCTCTTGGGCGTTTTATAGGCGCGGACGCGGACCAGGGCGCTGGCTTGGCTCGGGCGCGGCGCGGGGCTCGCGGGGGCGCGCGCGGGCGTGCTCTGGCGCGGCAGAACGCGTCGAACACGTGGCGGTTTGTTTCTTCCATTGTTCAAACGTCGGCAGAGGTCGCAAACGTGCGAATCTTTGCAAAGGTTCGGCGCAGACCTCTTCCTGGCACCTAGGGCTGTCACTCAACTGTGAGACGTCGGGGCAGATATGACCTAGGGAGGGAGATCTTTGGATGCCAAAACAGGTGTGTCACACTGGGCACTTCGCGACAAAAAGCCATGCCATGGCATGTCAAACGTCCGAGTCTCGGGCTCAACTTTTTCCAGTGGGTGCCCTAGGTGGTATGCCACGTTTTTGGTATAGATCACAAGTGGATTTGATGCCATCTTCAAGGTGAACACGGTTGATCCTTTAACTAGGGTTAAATATGGACTTAGAGAGGAATAGAGAGCTCTAGCTCTCTCTCCACTTAGTGATTTGATTTGGGGTTTCACCAGGGGCCTTTTTGCAATATTTCCCTCCCCTAATTGCTGGTTACAAGGTTACTTAAGGTTTGGGTAAATGTTACTCATGTTTTGCACACTTGCTCACTCTCTTTTCCCTCTTATCTAGGGTTTTGGGAGATAGGGTCTAAGAGAGGTCTAGGGTTCTTCTCCCCTCTCATCCAAGGTAGTAAGTGTGCAAGGATTAGAGTAATGCTTTTGGTTACTCACAATCCTTGGTTAACCTCTAGCTTTCCAAGGCCCTTATGCTTTTATTCATTAAGTTCTTCCACAGGTGCTCATACCCTTTAATAATAAGGTGGGCTCTAGCCATGGTAACACCTGGGGTGTTACAGGACGGTCCGTGCCTGAGGCCGGACGGTCCGCGCACGGTCTCGAATGGTGCTTGCTTTTCCTTCGGACGGTCCATAGTGTAGAGTTGTGTTTTTGCAGTGGTTCGATCCGAGGGTCATCCTGGTGTCACGGACGGTCCGCCGCAAAGGCACGGACGGTCCGCGCTTAGTCTGTTTTTCCAAAAAGCTTCTCCTGTCCGGAATAATCTACGGTATTCCGGATAGTCGACTTAGAATAGTTGTAGATGAACTTATGCACCTGTGAAATGATCAACTAGGCAAACTGGTTAGTCCACAGGGTTTGTGATGGTCGTCAAACACCAAAATCTATTATAGGAAATGTTGAGACTATTTCCCTTTCACCAGTTTTTAGCACAATTAGGAGAATTGGCCGACATAGAGGCGTTCCATGTGCGTTTATTTTCATTATCTTTAACAGGAACCGAATTCGCATGGTATGCCACATTACCTCCTAATTTTATTTTGTCATGGGGGATTTAGAACAAAAATTCCATGATCAGTTATTTTCCGGTGACTATGAGTTAGATTTGGTAGACTTAGTTGCCCTGAGACAAGGGAAAGACGAATCGGTTAATGATTACATCCGGAGATTCTAGGATACAAGAAACCGATGCTTTCAAATTCATTTGGCAGAAAAACAGCTAGCGGGATTAGCATTTAATGGATTACGCTATTATTTAAAAGAAAGATTAAAATGTATCCAGTTTTTCACGCTAGCACAGTTACATCAGAGAGCTTTGGTTTGTGAGAGCCGAAGCAAAGAAACTGCCAAAATGATTCGTCACAATGTCCATATAGTAGAATGCGACCAAAATAGCTCAGACGATGAATCAAAAGAAGTATACACTGCCGAAATGGTTTGGCCAAAACAGGCTAAGTCTTCAGCTTGTTCCTCCTTATAACCGGTTGAAAATAAACGGCAAGAGGAGGTCAAATTTACATTTAATGTTGGCAAATATGATAAGATGTTCGATGAATTACTCAAAATGGCAACATTAAGATAAATCATATTGTTCCACCCGCTGACGAACTAAAACGTCGCGCATACTGCAAGTGGCACAACTCATTTTCTCATGCCACTAATTATTGTAATGTATTTCAACGACAAATCCAATCAGCCATTAATGAGGGATGATTGAAATTTCAGGAAATGCAGGTGTACACAGAGCCCTTCCCAATAAATATGATCGACTTCGATGGCAAAAAAGTCCTGATTCGTCCCAGCACGGCCGATAAGGGCAAAGGCAAGGAGGTCATCATCGGTGATGCACGAAAAGCTGATGAAAATAATAAAAATTCTTGCAGGAAAGTGGTGGCGGAAAAAGACTCCTGATGGAGAGGAGACTTTGAAAGTTACCATCACCACCTCCAACGCTGGGAGACAGGCGCAAGCAGGTAGCCAGGCGCGGGCACCACTTCTGCGCATCGCGGATGGTCCGACGCACAGAAACGAACAATCCAGAACACCATCGGACAGTCCGGCTCATTCCAACGAACGGTCCGACAACACTCAGGAACCATAGCGACCATGTACCTTCAAACCACGACGACCAGAAATAGGTACGTGGAAAACTAACACGTTTAAGGCACCTGGTCGACTGGTTAAGTCTAGCCTAACATTTGATCAATTATTGTCTAAGTATATGAAAAAGAAGCCTGACCCAAGTGACCGGCCACCAAAGCGACAACAGGTAAGACTGATTGGATCACCTCACCAATCAGAAAGGACAGGAGGTCATAATATTTAATTAAGACCTAACGTGCATGCATGGACACCCCCGCCCCCATATCCACCTGTGTCATATCAATATACATACATACCACCACCATATGTCCCAAATCAAATGTGGAGTATGCCACCATACCCATTTTGGATGTCACAGTACCCCGCTTGGGGGCACCCTAAACATCTGTATTCAACAGGATGGCACCTCCAGTACAAGACCAATTGAGTACCACTCAAGCTAGTCACCAGGTATAGGCTCACCAAGATTGCCAGACCACTCGACCGCAAAGGCTGACCAATCTGGCAGGGGGCATATACCTACAGCAACCAAGAGAACAACAAAAAGGGACATCATCAAAATAGGTACATCAGATGTCATTATACAAGGAAATAATGAAGGGCCAATGATTTTTGGTAAATCGTCCAATACAAGCAAAGAAGGAGTCATGGCTGCCATCAAAATAGCCGACCCAAAATACTCCATGCCCCGATGGTGCCCATCAGGACTGACATGGTCCCAAAAGCGAAAATTGCAACACATGAGAGCAAAGGAGAGCAAGGAAAAGGAAGTAGAAAAAAATATTTAATGACACACATCCGCATTACCCACCACCGCAAAAGAGGTGGAGGCCAAAGGTCGTTGAAATAAATCAAACGACCACAAAGACAAAAGATGAGATAGCAACTTCACAGCTCTCTGTAGGTATGGCAGACAGTCTGGCTATAAAGGCCAGACCACCCGCGGATGACACGGATCGTCCGACTCTCGAGTCTGGACCATCCGCTCTACGCTAGGACGCCTCCTAGGACACGCCAATACCTATGGAGGAGGATGACCTGCTGGAAGAGGGCTTGGTCGATTACGGGGCTACACCAGAACACTCAGTTATGGACGTAAATGTTAGTATGTTCTCCGCCGATTGTACTATTATCAGTGATGATGAACCTATTGTCGCTCAATTCAATTTTGGTCTTAAAGAGGCCGCCTTCACTAAGCCAAAAGAATCAGTTAACCATTTGAAGCCGCTCTTCGTGCGCGATCATATTGATGGAATACCGATTGCTAAGATGTTGGTAGATGGAGGGGCGGCCATAAATTTGATGCCTTACTCATTGTAC
Organism: Zea luxurians; assembly: GCA_029449295.1. Classification (NCBI taxonomy): domain Eukaryota; kingdom Viridiplantae; phylum Streptophyta; class Magnoliopsida; order Poales; family Poaceae; genus Zea; species Zea luxurians. The sequence goes on from JAOPSE010000012.1 coordinate 16,383,617, forward strand.
AGAAAATTAGGAAAGCAAGATGACGAACTTGTCAAGACCAATATGATGCTCGGCGGTGTTGGGACTGACACTTCGATCAAAGCCAAGGGAGTCATGTCCGTTGAGTTAACCATCAGGACCAAGACCCTTGTTGTTGCATTCTTCGTTGCTGATGTTGAAGGGAATTATAGTCTAATCTTAGGCAGAGACTGGATTCATGCTAATCAATGTATACCTTCTACTTTACATCAAATGTTACTACAATAGATAGGCAATGATGTAGAACAAGTACATGCTAATGCATCGGCCTGCATCGCCGTGGCCGATGCCCCTGTACTTTGGACCTATGAGACCGCTACATGTCTCACAGAAGTTGACTTTTCTGATTATCAATTCATAAGTATAGATCGGAAAGGCTTCACCCCTGTAATGCTAGAGCAGATGGAAAATCAGCTGAATCCCAAGTAAAGTTTAAATGATGAGTACACTCATAAGAAACATGTTTTAGGCCATGGACAGTCCAGTCCTTGAGACCGGATGGTCCGATCTTTCGCAGGATGGTTCGGCCCTTATGGCCGGACAAGCGTCGCAGCATGGATCTAGTGTCGCGGATGGTCCGGCCTCTGAGACCGAACGGTCCGCACCCACGCAAAGACCATCTAGTTCCTTTGAGGGAGGCCTAATAGAGGAATTTAGGGATCTCGACAAGTTAGGACAGGGGTTTACATCGGTCGATCCTTTGGAGGAGATCAACATAGGAGATGGTAAAACTCCGAGGCCGACTTTTGTCAACAAGACCCTGGAGACCGATCCTAGAAATGAAATGATCGGTCTATTAAAAGAGTATTCTGATTGCTTTGCTTAGAATTACACTGAGATGCTAGGATTAAGCCGAGAGGTAGTAGAGCATCGACTGCCTATTAAGTCTGTTTTCAGACCTTTCAAGCAGAAAGCTAGAACATTTCGTCCAGACTTACTCCCATGAACAAAGGACGAAATTCACTGGCTGCTAGAAGCTAATTTTATTAGACCTTGCTGAGAGCACCTAGAGGAGGGGGGGTGAATAGGTGATCCTGTAAAAATCAAAAACTAATAGCCACAAAACTTAATTATAAGTGTTACTGCGGCTAAGTGGCTTGAAGCGATCTCTTGCAAACACAATTAATCACAGAGAGAAGTAACACAAGAGACACGTGATTTTTATCCCGTGGTTCGGCCAAGTGAAACTTGCCTACTTCCACGTTGTGGCGTCCCAATGGACGAGGGTTGCACTCAACCCCTTTCAAGTGATCCAATGATCAACTTGAATACCACAAATTTCTTCCTTAGTCTTTTCCCCCGTTTGTGAGGAATCTCCACAACTTAGAGCCTCTCGCCCTTACAATGACGATCACAAAAGAAGCACATAAGTAAGGGAGGGGAGAGCAACGCACACAAGACTCAAATCATAGCACAATCACGCACACAAGTCACAACTCGAGCTCAAAACACAACGCACGGAGTTCTCAACTCAAATGGAGCTCAAGTCACTATCTCAAAGAATCAAATGCGTGAAGTTGGAGTCTTGGAGTCTTAGAATGTTTCTTGTAAACTTGGGTTTACTCCTCCATGTGCCTAGGGGTCCCTTTTATAGCCCCAAGGTAGCTAGGAGCCGTTGAAGATCAACAAGGAAGGCTATCCTTGCCTTCTATCGAGTGGCGCACCGGACAGTCCGGTGTGCCACCAAACAGTCACGGTAGACGGTTCGGTGCCGATCTCTTTCCTATTCTGGTGTAGACGACCATTGCAGATTCGTGGCAGTTGGCGCACCAGAATGCACCGGACAGTCCGGTGCCCCCTGCCAACCGTTGGCGCGGGCCACGCGTCGCCAGCGGATTGCGCGGCCGACCGTTGCGCTGACGGCTGTTGGCTCACCAGACAGTCCGGTGCACCACCGGACAGTCCGGTGCACCACCGGACAATCCGGTGAATTATAGCCGTACGCCGCCGATTTTTCCTGAGAGTGGCCTGTTCACCGGAGGTTGGCCTGGCGCACCGGACACTGTCTGGTGCACCACCGGACAGTCCGGTGTGTCAGACCGAGCAGGACTTCGGCTGTATCAAGCCAAGTATTTTGCATTTCTTTTCTTCTCTTCTTTTCTCTGTTTCTAGCACTTAGACAATATATTTTAGTACTCAAAACAATGTACTAAGTCTAGAAACATACATTGTTACATGATTTGCACTTCTTGCTTGTTTGGCACATAATCAACTCACTTAATATGTGTTGGACACTTAATCACCAAAACATTATAGAAATGGCCCAAAGGCACATTTCCCTTTGAATCTCCTCCTTTTTGGTGATTTATGCCAACACATCAAAAAGAAACACAAATAAGTGCAACATCGATGCAAATAAGGACCAAATTGTTTTTTGACTCTAATTTGGCATATTTGGATCATTCTTTGCCACCACTTGTTTGTTTTTGCAAATCAAATTCATTTTCCTATCTCTAAGTCAAACTCACTTGTTTGGGCACAAAGAGAGATATTCAAATGGAAAAATTTATCAAGAGCCAAAACTCCCCCTTTTCCCATAATCATAAATTCTCCTCCACAAGAGACCAAATTTTGCAATAAGAGTATTTTGACAAATCAAAAGTTCTAACTCTATTGTTTTCAAAAATCACAAGTGGTAGCTGATCCATTTGCTTTGGCCTTAATTCCTCCCCCTTTGGCATTAAGCACCAAAACGAGATCATTCTTGACCCTTTAACCCCATTGCCTCACCAAAAATGTCAATTAAGAGCAAAAAGACAATAAGAGCATGGATATGAACTTGGAAGTAAATACACCAATACCGGAGTGCAGTGGAAGTCTTTGCAATGTCCAAGTCCATTTTCCCTTTCAATGCACCTTTGAGACTACATCAAGAATACTCAAACACAGAGGTTAGTCTCAAAGGGTCAAGTTGTAGCACATCTCCCCCTAAATGAGTGCATCATTCACACATGGACTTGTGAGGTCCGGGGATCATTTGTACAACTTGAGCACCATAAATAAGCAAAGAATCACATAAATGCATGAAGTAACATGATCAAAGGCATAGAACACATGTATGCTATAGATCAATCCAAGTTACGCAAATCTAAGACATTTAGCTCACTTCGCAACCTGCAAAACCTTTTCTCATCTAAAGGCTTGGTGAAGATATCGGCTAGCTGGTTCTCGGTGTTAATATGGTACACCTCGATATCTCCCTTTTGCTGGTGGTCTCTTAGGAAGTGATGTTGGATGTCTATGTGCTTAGTGCGGCTGTGTTCAACAAGATTATCCGCCATGCGGATTGCACTCTCATTGTCACATAGGAGTGGGACTTTGCTTAGATTGTATCCAAAGTCCCTGAGGGTTTGCCTCCTCCAAAGTAGTTGCGCGCAACACTGTCCTGCGGCAACATACTCGGCCTCAGCGGTGGATAGGGCAACGAATGTTTGTTTCTTTGAGCTCCACAACACCAGGGACCTTCCTAGAAATTGGCACGTCCCTGATGTGCTCTTCCTATCAACCTTGCACCCGGCATAATCGGAGTCTGAATATCCAATCAAGTCAAAGGTAGACCCCTTTGGATACCAGATCCCGAAGCAAGGCGTAGCAACTAAATACCTAAGAATTCGCTTAACAGCCACAAGGTGACATTCCTTGGGGTCAGATTGAAATCTAGCACACATGCATACACTAAGAATAATGTCCGGTCTACTAGCACACAAATAAAGCAAGGAACCTATCATAGACCGGTATGCCTTTTAATCAATGGACTTACCTCCTTTGTTGAGGTCGACATGCCCGTCGGTTCCCATCAGTGTCTTAGCGGGCTTGGCGTCCTTCATCCCAAACCTCTTGAGAAGATCTTGAGTGTCCTTCGTTTGGGAGAGGAAGGTGCCGTCCTTGAGTTGTCTCACTTGGAACCCAAGGAAGTAGTTCAACTCGCCCATCATTGACATCTCAAACTTTTGAGTCATCACCCTGCTAAACTCCTCACAAGACTTTTGGTTAGTAGAACCAAATATTATGTCATCGACATAAATTTGGCACACAAAAAGGTCACCATCACAAGTCTTAGTGAAAAGAGTGGGATCGGCTTTCCCAACCTTGAAAGCATTAGCAATTAAGAAATCTCTTAGGCATTCATACCATACTCTTGGGGCTTGCTTAAGTCCATAGAGCGCCTTAGAGAGCTTAAAAACGTGGTTAGGATACCTGTCATCCTCAAAGCCAGGGGTTGTTCCACGTATACCTCCTCCATAATTGGCCCGTTGAGGAAAGCGCTCTTCACGTCCATTTGAAACAACCTAAAAGAATGGTGAGCGGCATAGGCTAATAGAATGCGAATAGATTCTAGCCTAGCCACAGGAGCAAAAGTCTCCTCGAAATCCAAACCTGCGACTTGGGCATAACCTTTTGCCACAAGTCGAGCCTTGTTTCTTGTCACCACCCCGTGCTCGTCTTGCTTGTTGCAAAACACCCACTTGGTTCCTACAACGTTTTGCTTTGGACGTGGCACCAGACTCCAAACTTCATTTCGCTTGAAGTTGTTGAGCTCTTCCTGCATGGCCAACACCCAATCCGGATCCTGCAAGGCCTCTTCTACCCTAAAAGGCTCAATAGAAGAGACAAACGAGTAATGCTTACAAAAGTTAGCTAATCTTGAGCGAGTAGTTACTCCCTTGCTTATGTCACCCAGAATCTAGTCAACGGGGTGATGTCGTTGGATCGTCGCTCAGACTTGAGTTGGAGGGACCCGTGGTGCTTCTTCCTCCAAAACTTGTTCTTCTTGTGCTCCCCCTTGATCACACGCCTCTTATTGAGGAACTTGTCCATCATCTTGAGTTGGGGGGTGCACCATTGTTGAGGAAGGAGGCTGATCTTGCTCCTATTGTTCCTGTGATTGCACATCTCCAATCGCCATGTCGATAAGCGTCCTATTCTTCCTCTCTACCACACCGTTTTGCTGTGGTGTGTAGGGAGCGAAGAATTCGTGCTTGATGCCTTCCTCCTCAAGATACTCCTCCACTTACAGATTCTTGAACTCGGACCCGTTGTCGCTTCTTATCTTTTCACCTTGAGCTCAAATTTGTTTTGAGCCCTTCTTAGAAAGTGCTTTAGGGTCCCTTGGGTTTCTGTTTTATCCTACAAAAAGAACACCCAAGTGAAGCGGGAAAAATCATCAACAATAACAAGACCATACTTACTTCCCCCGATGCTAAGGTAGGCAATGGGTCCGAAGAGGTCCATATGTAGTACTCTAGTGGTCTTGATGTTGTCATCACATTCTTGCTGTGATGAGTGCTCCCCACCTGTTTTCCTGCCTGACAAGCTGCACAAGGTCTATCTTTTTCGAAACATACATTTGTTAGTCCTAACACATGTTCTCCCTTTAGAAGTTTGTGAAGGTTCTTCATCCCAACATGTGCTAGACGACGATGCCACAGCCAGCCCATGCTAGTCTTAGCTATTAAGCATGCATCTAGATCGGCCTCCTCTTTCGAAAAATCAACTAAGTAGAGTTTGCCGTCTAATACACCCTTAAACGCTAATGAACCATCACTCCTTCTAAAGACAAAAACATCAACATTTGTAAACAAACAATTTTAGCCCATGTGGCATAATTGACTTACAGACAGGAGAGTATAACCAAGCGACTCTACTAGAAATACGTTTGAAATGGAGTGCTCGTTGGTGATGGCTATCTTGCCCAAGCCTTTGACCTTGCGTTGGTTCCCATCTCCAAAGATGATTGTATCCTGGGAATCCTTGTTCTTGATGTAGGAGGTGAACATCTTCTTCTCCCCCGTCATGTGGTTTGTGCATCCACTGTCGATAATCCAGCTTGAGCCCCCAGATGCATAAACCTGCAAGGCAATTTATACTTGGGTTTTAGGTACCCAACTCTTGTTGGGTCCTGCAAGGTTAGTCATAATAGCCTTTGCGACCGAAATACAAGTCTTGTCTCCCTTGCATTTGGATCCCAACTTTCTAGCAACTACTTTTTCATTCTTACATAAAAGAGCAAATGAAGTATTGCAAGCATGGTAAATGGTAGAAGGTTTATTGCACATTCTCCTAGGCACATGAGGTACAACATTACTTCTCCTAGGCCTACTTCTACCATGCACAAAAGTAGAGCTAGAGGCAAACATAGCATGTGAATCAAACGCATCATAACTCCTATTATAATGAGCATTTCTAGAAAATTTTCTATCATTATAAATGAAAGCATGATTCCTTTGAGTACTATTAGCCATAGGGCCTTTCCTTTCTCCTTATTGGGAATGGGAGCCCTTTGGCTTGTTTAGTTCTTGGCTTCCTTTCAAAAGTCAAGTCCATCCTTAATTGAGGGGTGTCTACCAACGGTGTAGGCATCCCTAGCAAATTTTAACTTATCAAAATCAACCTTGCAAGTCTTAAGTTGAGCATTAAGACTTGCCACCTCATCATTTAATTTGGTAATCGACGCAATATGTTTATCACAAGCATCAATATCAAAATCCTTGCATCTATTGAAAATTACAACATGTTCTACACATGAACTAGATTTACTAACTTCCTCTAGCTTAGCATTTAAATTATCATTTAAACTCTTTAAGCTAGATACAGTTTCATGGTAAGCAGATAACTCAGAAGATAGCATTTCATTCCTTTTAATCTCTAAGGCAAGAGATTTTTGTACGCTTACAAATTTATCATGCTCCTCATATAAAATATCCTCTTGTTTTTCTAACAATCTATTCTTTTCATTTAAAGCATCAATTAACTCATTGATTTTATCTACTTTAGCTCTATCTAAACCCTTAAATAAATCAGTATAATCTACTTCATCATCATTAGAATCATCATCGCTTGAAGTAGTATACTTAGGGGTTTCTCGAACACTTACCTTCCTTTCCTTGGCCATGAGGCAAGTGTGGCATTCGTTGGGGAAGAGAGAAGACTTGTTGAAGGCCGAGGCTGTCAGTCCTTCATCGTCGAAGTCGGATGAAGAGCAGTCCGAGTCCCATTCTTTGCCAAGGTGCGCCTCGCCCTTCGCCTTCTTGTAAACCTTCTTCTTCTCCCTCTTCCCATGCTTTTCTTGTTCCTGGTCATTTTCATTATTGGGGGCATTGAGCTATAAAATGACCAGTCTTACTGCATTTGAAGCAGGAGCGCTTCCCCTTTGCTTTGTTCTTGTCGGGGTGCTCCTTGCGTCCTTTTAGAGCGGTCTTGAAGCGTTTAATGATTAGGGCCATCTCTTCTTTTTTAGCCCGACAGCTTCAACTTGTGCCACCTTGCTTGGAAGCGCCTCCCTGCTGCTTGTTGCTTTGAGGGCAACGGTTTGAGGCTCGTGGACAGGTAGTGGACCGTTTAGAGCATCGTCCACATATCGAGCCTCCTTCACCATCATGCGCCCGCTCACAAACTTCCCAAGAATCTCCTCGGGCGTCATCTTGGTGTACCTGGGATTCTCAAGAATAAGGTTAACAAGATGGGGGTCAATTACCGTGAATGATCTTAGCATAAGTCGGATGACGTCGTGGTCCGTCCATCTTGTGTGTCCATAGCTTCTAATCTTGTTGACCAGGGTCTTGAGCCTGTTGTATGTTTGTGTTGGCTCCTCTCCCCTAATCATCACGAACCTTCCTAGCTCGCCTTCCACCAACTCCATTTTGGTGATCATGGTGGCGTTGTTCCCCTCATGAGATATCTTGAGGGTGTCCCAGATTTGCTTGGCGTTGTCCAAGCCACTCACCTTGTTGTATTCATCCCTGCACAAAGATGCTAGCAAAATAGTGGTAGCTTGTGCATTCTTATGAATTTGCTCATTAATAAACACGGGGTTATCCGTACTGTCGAAATGCATTCCATTTTCTACTATCTCCCAAATACTAGGATGGAGAGAGAATAAGTGACTACGCATTTTGTGACTCCAAAAAGAGTAGTCTTCTCCATCAAAGTGTGGAGGTTTACCAAGAGGAATTGAAAGCAAATGGGCATTGGAATTGAACGGAATACGAGAATAGTCAAATGAAAAGTTTTGATTAACTGGTTTCTTCTTAGATGAGTCGTCGTCGTCGTCTCTTGGTGAAGAAGAGGAGGCGTCGCTGTCGTAGTAAATGATCTTCTTGATCCGCCTCTTCTTCTTCCCGTCCCTCTTCTTGTGACTTGATCCTGAGTCAGTGGGCTTGTCGTCCCTTGGCTCGTTGAAGAGGGACTCCTTCTTGTCATTGACCACCATCCCCTTTCCCTTAGGATCCATCCCTTCGGGCAATTAGTCCCTTACGTGAAGAGAACGGCTCTGATACCAATTGAGAGCACCTAGAGGGGGGTGAATAGGTGATCCTGTAAAAATCAAAAACTAATAGCCACAAAACTTAATTATAAGTGTTACTGCGGCTAAGTGGCTTGAAGTGATCTCTTGCAAACACAATTAATCACAGAGAGAAGTAACACAAGAGACACGTGATTTTTATCCCGTGGTTCGGCCAAGTGAAACTTGCCTACTTCCACGTTGTGGTGTCCCAATGGACGAGGGTTGCACTCAACCCCTTTCAAGTGATCCAATGATCAACTTGAATACCATGGCTTTCTTCCTTAGTCTTTTCCCCTATTTGCGAGGAATCTCCACAACTTGGAGCCTCTCGCCCTTACAATGATGATCACAAAAGAAGCACAGAAGTAAGGGAGGGGAGAGCAACACACACAAGACTTAAATCACAGCACAATCACGCACACAAGTCACAACTCGAGCTCAAAACACAACGCACGGAGTTCTCAACTCAAATAGAGCTCAAGTCACTATCTCAAAGAATCAAATGCGCGAAGTTGGAGTCTTGGAGTCTTAGAATGTTTCTTGTAAACTTGGGTTTACTCCTCCATGCGCCTAGGGGTCCCTTTTATAGCCCCAAGGCAGCTAGGAGCCATTGAAGATCAATAAGGAAGGCTATCCTTGCCTTCTATCGAGTGGCGCACCGGACAGTCCGGTGCGCCACCGAACAGTCACTGTAGACGGTCCGGTGCCGATCTCTTTCCTATTCTGGCGCAGACGACCGTTGCAGATTCGTGGCAGTTGGCGCACCGGACAGTCTGGTGCCCCTTGCCGACCGTTGGCGCGGGCTATGCGTCGCCCGCGGTTTGCGCGACCAATCGTTGCACTGACGACCGTTGGCTCATCGGACAGTCCGGTGCACCACCGGACAGTCCGGTGAATTATAGCCGTACGCCGTTGATTTTTTCCGACAGTGGCCTGTTCACCGGAGGCTGGCCTGGCGCACCGGACACTGTCCGGTGCACCATCGGACAGTCCGGTGTGCCAGACCGAGCATGACTTCAGCTGTACCAAGCCAAGTCTTTTGCATTTCTTTTCTTCTCTTCTTTTCTCTGTTTCTAGCACTTAGACAATATATGTTAGTACTCAAAACAATGTACTAAGTCTAGAAACATACCTTGTTACATGATCTGCACTTCTTGCTTGTTTGGCACATAATCAACTCACTTAATATGTGTTGGACACTTAATCACCAAAATATTATAGAAATGGCCCAAAGGCACATTTTGCTTTCACTTGCAGATACACAGAGTGGGTCTCCAATGTTGTGCTGGTGGAAAAGAAAGAATCAGGTAAGCTCAGAGTATGCATTGATTTTCGTAATTTGAATAGAGCAACTCCTAAAGATGAATATCCCATGTCCATAGCCGACACGTTGATCAATAATGTGTCAGGAAAATAGAATTATTAGCTTTCTTGATGGTAATGCCAAATATAATCAGATTTTCATGGCCAAAGAAGATGCGTCCAAAATGGCCTTTATATGTCCAGGCTTTATTGGTTTATTTGAGTGGGTTGTCAATGACATTTGGTCTGAAAAATACTGGTGCTACTTATCAGAGGGCTATGAATTTGATCTTTCACAAACTATTGGGAAACACTGTGGAAGTCTATGTTGATGATATCGTAGCCAAATCGACTAAGTTTAGTTCTCATATAGTTGATTTGCGCAAAGTCTTTGATAAAATGTGTTGGTATGGTCTAAAAATGAACCCATATAAATGTGCTTTTGGAGTGGCGGCTGGTAAGTTCTTAGGATTCATCATTCATGAACATGGTATAGATATAGACCCTGACCGAACTAAATCCATTTGGAATGTGGGACCTCCAACATGTAAGCTTGAAATGCGGAAGTTCCTCGGCAAGGTAAATTATTTACGAAGGTTTATTTCTAATCTAGCCAGGAAGATCAATGCCTTCTCTCCTATCCTTTGGCTTAAAATGATGTTGAATTAACCTGGGAGGCAGAACAACAAGAAGCATTTGACCTTATTAGAAGATATTTTTCTTTGGCTCTCGTATTAAAAGCACCACAAGCAGGAGTACCGTTCAGATTATACATTGCAGCCGAAAATAAAGTTATTGGAGCTATTCTGACACAACAAAACGAAGGAAAGAAGCATGTGGTAACCTATATAAGTCGGAGGCTGGTGGATGCTGAAACAAGGTACACTTTCATTGAGAAGTTATGTCTATGCCTGTTTTATGCTTGCACCAAATGTAAATGTTATTTGCTATCTAGTCATTGTATTGTTTTTGGTCAAACCGATGTGATCAAATACAAGTTGCAAAACCCGGTTATGAGTGGTAGAATTGGTAAATGGGCTTATGCACTTATAGAATATGACTTGTCTTATGAATCATTGAAATCTATGAAAGACCAGGTCATAGCAGATTTTATTATAGAACATCGGGTTGATGATACTCATGAGCTAGACATATCATACCTCACTATTACTCCTTGGACTTTATATTTTGATGGATCGGTTTGCAATGAAGGACAAGGAATTGGCATTGTGCTTGTTTCACCAAGTAATGTCTCCTTCGACTTCTATAGCCGATTAAAAACTTACTGCACTAACAATCAAGCCGAATATGAGGCCGTTCTATTCGGCTTGGAGCTTCTAAACTATATGGGAGTAAAACATGTGAAGGCATTTAATGATTCTCAGCTGGTTGACCAACATGTATTAGAAGAGTATCAATGTTTAGATGATACTCTAAATAGTTACCTTGAAAAAAGTTGGGGCATAATTCATCCTTTTGATGAATTCGGCATTCGACACATATCTAGGGTTGAGAATTGCAGAGCTAACAATTTATCGCAGGATGCATCAGGTTATTGGATAAAGTGGGGGAGGTTTCACAACACTGAAAATCTGATAACCGATGTCGCGTGAGATTCCGAGGTCTCGGGCCGTCCGGGTATGGGAGACGGACCGTCCGACGGTGCCAGGAAAGTTCTCCTGATTGATTCAGCTAATAACAGAGCTAATGCATTTGATTGGAGGACGCCCATAATTAATTACCTATGAAATTCCAGTGTTAGGACGGATAGGAACATTCGACGTACAACTTTCAAGTATGTTTTAATGAGTGATGAACTTTACTGCCGAACAGTCAACGATATCTTGCTTAAATGCTTGGGCCTAGATGATGCTATATTAGCCATGGCCGAAGTACATGAGGGGATTTGTGGTACCCATCAATCAGCTCCAAAGATGAAGTGGTTATTACAAAGATCTGGCTTCTTTTGGCCTAACATGATAGCTGATTGTTTCAAGTACTACAGAGGATGCCAAGTATGTCAAAAATTCGGTTACTTACAGTTGGTCCTTGTAGCCGAATTACATCCTATCATTAAGCCTTGGCCTTTCAGAGGATGGGGATTGGACTTTATAGGAGAGATCCATCCTTGATCATCAAAAGGGCATCAGTTCATGTTAGTTGCCACAGATTACTTCACCAAATGGACTGAAGCCGTTGCTCTAAAGAACATGACACACAAGGAGGTAATTGAGTTCATAACCGAGCATATTATTCATAGATTCGACATTCCCCATACTTTTACTATAGACCAGTGGGCTTCTTTTATGTCAAAGGAGGTACATAAGTTTGCTGAATTATATAGAATTAAATTGCTCAATTCATCTTCGTATTATGCTCAGGCCAATGGATAGGCCGAGTTTAGTAATAGGATATTGATTAGCCTAATAAAAAATAAGATATCTGATCAACCTAAGCATTGGAATAGGATTTTGTCCGAAGCTTTACGGGGTCATAGAATATCTAAACATCATGCTACTAAAGTATCTCCGTTTGAGCTTGTCTATGGGTAGGAAGCAATGTTACCTGTAGAGATAAGTTTAAATGCTGTCAGGATCGCTGATTGTCGATGATTAATATAATTCAATGATGGAAAATATTGATGAAGTGACCAACAAGAGAGTGATAGCCTTAGGAGAAATAGAAAATGATAAGATCATGCTCGTCAAAGCTTACAACAAGAAGGTCAAGGCTAAATCGTTTCAAGTAGGGGACCTGGTATGGAAGACCATCTTGCCTCTAAGGAGGAAAGACCGAAAGTTTGGGAAGTGGTCGCCAAGCTAGAAAGGCCCTTATAAGGTCATATAGGTGACGTCCGGTAACGCCTACTTGTTGCAAACATTACAAGGCAAAGACTTGCCCAAGGCATTAAACGGGCGTTTCCTCAAGCAGTACCATCCTAGTATGTGGCAAGATGCCTAAGGAAACCGATGTGATCACATCGTGTTAGTTGCTTTTGGTTCACTTACCTCTGCCAAAAGGCAGGGGGCATATGTTGGGCACCAAAATGGGCGACCGGACGGTCCGGCCTTGGGGTCGGACGGTCCGCGGTCCAGACGGTCCGCATTGGTGGTGCAGACGGTCCACGCACGTAGGATCAGTTATGGTTCTGAGTTTCTTGCGGGATTTGTTAGCTATAATCGTGGATTTAGCTCAGGACACGAATTGAAACGGGTCCAGACCTCCCCTCTATATATAGATAGAGGACTACGACCGATTGATCATCAACAATCGAATCAATAATTAGTTTATCTCTCATTTTTACCTTAGGCATTAGGAGTAGTTCTAGTTTAGCCTCTCAATCCCAAAATTCTCCGCTTCTCTTCGGCTCTACGTCAATTAGAGGTGTCTAGGTCGGCTTGCCGACCCTAGACAACACCTAGGATCTCTCCTCCCTGACGGGGTCCCTTCTGGGAGCGAGATCCATGCACCACCGGCGACCTTTGCCGCCCCTGCGCACGCGCAGACCGTCCATCTCGTCAGGCAAGAACACCAGCCCCTATGCCAGGTCACGGACCATTTGGCCCCTGGCCGCGCACCGTCCACGCCTATGCAGAGAGCACCGCTGCCGGTTCTCAATGCAGTGATTAGCGCTCGGATCAGCGTCAACAACTTATTTACAAATTTACTAGGTAAGTGCTTGTACATTGCGACGGTATCTGTATATTAAGGTAGACCTTATTCAAATGGAATGGTGTTGTATGCATGTGTGGGGCGCGTCACTGGTGTACATGTCCAAATAGACAATGAGTAAAAATATTGTTGTATTAATTAATGAGATGATGAAATTAGACTATATGCAAACCAAGTCTATTAATTCTTAATCTATCATTAAAATGTTGAAAGTAAGGACTCGTTTTAGTAAGCTTTTCTGTAAACTATTAAAGTTGATTCTTGCTAAAAGCCTTCCTTGATTCCCAAATCCAGCATATCCTTGAGAGTCTTTTTCCTTAGTCAGGTAAGACTTGCGAAAGTACACTCCGTACTTAGGGTTTTCGAACCCATGTTGTTGCAGGTAATCAGGAGTATTCTAGGAGTCCCTGTGGCTGGAAGATGCTTCTAGTCTTAAAGGAGGATTAGTTAGGTTTATGTGTGAGCTTTGGAAGGGTTCTACCTTCGTGGTTTTGTATGTAAGTTATGTACTTTGAGTTCTATCAGGACTTGTAATAAATATTACTCTTTCTATGTAATAAAACTTGAGTTTTAAAATGTTTGTAAAGTCTACCACTCTATCTTCAATGTATGTGTGTATCAAAGGAGATTACTGTAATATACATGTTTTGTGGGAGATCTCTAGGATAAGGAGTTCAAGTTGTTGAACTCGATAGCCTTGTTAAGTTACACGGAACACATACATAGCCATCTAAGGCCGTTAATGGCAAGGATTGGTGCATGTGGGCCTAATAACTTGGGAGGGCTGTCACAAATACCCAAGTGAAGCGGGAATAGTCATGAACAATAACAAGATCATACTTACTTCCCCTGAAGCTAAGATAAGCAACGGGCCCGAAGAGATCCATATGGAGAAGCTCCAATGGTCTTGATGTCTTCATCACATTCTTGCTTGGATGTCTTGTCCCCACCTGTTTCCTTGCTTGACACGTTGCACAAGGTCTGTCTTACTCAAAACAGACATCTATTAGTCCTAACACATGTTTTTAGTTTAGAAGCTTATGAAGGTTCTTCATCCCAACATGTGTTAGATGGCAATGCCAAAGCCAGCCCATGTTAGTCTTAGCAAGTAAACATGCATCTAGATCGACATTTTCTTTAGTAAAATCTACTAAATAAAGCTTGGCGTCAGATACACTTTTGAATGCTAATGAACCATCACTTCTTATAAAGACAGTTACATCAACAATTGTAAATAAACAATTATATCCCATGTGACATAACTGACTTACAGAAAACAAATTATATCCAAGCCATTCTACCAAAATGACATTAGAAATGGAATCCTCGGTAATAATCGCTAATTTACCTATCCCCTTTACCTTGCCTTGATTCCCACCTCCAAAGATAATCGTGTAATGGGAATCCTGATTCTTGACGTATGAGGTGAGCATCTTCTTCTCCCCTGTCATGTGGTTTGTGCATCCGCTACCAATGATCCAACTTGAGCCCTCGGATGCATAAACCTGCAAGGAATTTAGGCTTAGGGTTTAGGTCCCCAACTTTTGTTGGGTCCTGTCAGATAGTTACATAAGATTTTGGAACCCAAATTCAAGTCTTACCTTTCTTACATTTTGGTCCCACATTTGTAGCAACAATTCTATCATTCTTGCAATAAATTACATAGGATGCATCAAAAGTACGGAATAGAATAGAAAGTCCATGAGATGCACTCCTATCCTTAGACGCATGAGAGACAACATGAGATTCATGGCGCCTAGTTAGTTCTACTCCTATTAGAATCACTAGATGAATCAAACATAGTGCGAGGAGTAAAGACACCATCAGGACGCTTTGGAAAAGTAAAACTATCATTACAAATATCACGATGAGCATTATGAGACACATTTTTAACATGATAATACAAATAAGCATGGTTCTTCTTTTCATGAAAAGAATGCAAGCTACTAGCCATAGGTGCCTTCCCCTTCTCCTTTGTGAAGTTGAGGACCTTTTGGCTCTTAGTGTCCTTGGTTCCCTTTTGGAAACCAAGTCCATCCTTACTAGAGGGATGTCTACCAATGGTGAAGGCATCCCTAGCAAATTTATTTTTTTCTACTTCATTTTTGCAAGTTTTAAGTTGAACATTTAACTGAACAATTTCATCATTCAACTTTGCAATAGTAGAGGCATGATTACTACAAGCATTAAAATCATGGTCTTTACATTTTGCACAAATTGAAACATGCTCAATGGATGAACTAGCAACATTTAGTTTTTTCTATTCTAGCATTCAAATCATCATTTAAACTCTTAATGCTAGTAATAGAGGAATGACAAGAAGACAATTCAAAAGCAAGGATTTCATTCTTCTTTATTTCTAAAGCAAGAGATTTTTCTACTTCTACTACTTTGTCATGTTCCTTATGAAGCAGATCCTCTTGTTTTTCTAGCAATCTATCCTTTTCATTAAGAGCATCAATTAATTCATTAATTTTATCTACCTTAGATCTATATAAGCCCTTAAAAAGATTGCTATAGTCAACGTCGTCGTCATCATCATCATCGCATTCTTCATCATTAGAAGAGATATACTTAGGAGTATCGTGTGTACGTACCTTCTTCTCTTTTGCCATGAGGCAAGTGTGATGCTCATTGTGAAAGAGGGAGGATTTATCGAAGGCGGAGGCAACAAGTCCTTCATCGTCGGAGTCGTATGAAGAACAGTTCGGATCCCATTCCTTGCCAATGTGTTCCTTGCCCTTCGTCTTTCTATAGAACTTCTTTTTCTCCTTCCTATTCGTGTCTTGTACCTGGTCATTATCATAATCAGGGCATTGAGCAATAAAATGATCAGTCTTACCACACTTGAAGCATGAATGCTTTCCCCTTGATTTGTTCTTGTTGGGGTTGTCCTTGCGTCCTTTTAATGCGGTCTTGAAGCGCTTTATTACAAGCGTCGTTTCCTGCTCATTAAGTCCAGCCGCCTCCACTTGCGCCACCTTGTTTGGGAGTGTCTCCATGCTGGCTGTTGCTTTGAGTGCAACGGGTTGCGGCTCTTAGAGAGGAAGAGGTACATTGGCGATGTTGTCGATGTACCTTTCTTCTTTTACCATCATGTGATTGCTTACAAACTTACCAAGGATTTCCTCGGGTGACATTTTGGTATACCTGGGGTTTTCACAAATAAGATTAACAAAATGGGGATCAATTATAGTAAATGACCTTAACATGAGGCGCACGGCGTCATGATCCGTCTTGTGTTTCCATAGCTTCAAATCTTGTTCACCAGGGTCTTGAGCCTGTTGTTGTTTGAGTTCTCTCCTCTCCCCTTTTTATGGCGAATCTCCCTAGCTCGCCTTCCACCAACTCCATCTTGGTGATCATCGTAGCATCATTACCCTCATGAGAGATCTTGAGAGTGTCCCATATTTGCTTGGCATTGTCCAAACCACTAACCTTGTTGTATTCATCCCTGCCTAGAGATGCTAAAAGAACAATAGTAGCTTGGACATTTTTATGAATTTGCTCATTAATAAATATGGCATTATCACTACTATCGAAATGCATTCCATTTTCTACTACTTCTCAAATGCTAGGATGAAGAGAAAATAAATGACTATGCATTTTATGACTCCAAAAATAATAATCTTCCCCATCAAAGTGAGGGGGCTTGCCAAGAGGAATAGATAAGAAATGAGCATTGGAGTTGTATGAAATATGAGAATAATCAAAAGAATAGTTTTGATTAACCATCTTTTTCTTTGAAGAGGAATCATCATCGTCGTTGTCCTATGGTGAAGATGAGGATGTGTCGCTGTCATAGTAGATTATCTTCTTGATGTGCCTCTTCTTCTTCCTGTCCATCCTCTTGTTGTTTAAGCCTGAGTCGTTAGGCTTATCTCATTTTGGCTTGTTGTTGTTGAGGGTCTCCTCCTTGTCGTTGATCACAATCCCCTTGCCCTTAGGATCCATCTCTTCAGGCAGTTAGTCCTTTGATGAAGAGAACAACTCTGATACCAATTGAGAGCACCTAGAAGGGGGGTGAATAGGTGATCCTGCAAAAATCAACTCTAAATAACACAAAATTGGTTTATAGTGAGTGTTAGTGAAAGCTAAAACCAAGTTGGTATGAGTAGAGATGGAGAGAGGAGAACTCTACACTTGATTGCTCCTTTGAGATGTGTATCAAACTTAGAAGCAATAATACAAGTGAATATGAGAACTTAAGAAGATGATAATCACAATAAAGTAAATAGACAAGAGACACAACAATTTTATCTCATGGTTCGGCCAATGCCTACTCCACGTTGTGGTGACCTCTTTGGTCAAGGGTTGCACTCAACCCCTCTCAAGCAATCGAAAGGTCAAACTTGAGTACCACGATTGTCTTCCTTATATCAATTCCTGGTTGTAAGGAATCTCCACAAATCGGAGTCTCTCATGACTTACACAAATGTTTACAATCAAAATAGAGTAAGGATGGGAGTAGAAACACACACAAGAACACAATCGCAGTAGCAACACACACACAAGTCAAGAAGAGAGCACAGGAATCAAAACGACAGTCATAGCTCAAGAACGCGCTCAAATCTCTCTCTAATGAATCAACGGCGTGGTTGCGGAGTCTTGGAGTTGTAGTGGGCTCAAAGTATGCTTATGTTCTGCTCCATGGCGCCTAGGGGGTCCTTTAATAGCCCCAAGGGGCCTAAGAGCCATTGGAGCTCCATTTGGAAGGCCCTGGTTGCCTTCTGTCCGCGGTGCACCGGACTGTCCAATGCACACCGGAGACTACACAGTACAATGGCTATGGAACACTTGATTGGCTACTTTCTGCTTCTAGAGGGGCACCAAATTGCCCGGTGCTCCTTTTGACCATTGGCTCAGGCTAACGTGTCAAGTAGCCATTGGCCAGAGGGTAGCCAGACCGTCCGGCGCTCTGCACAGACCGTCCGGTGAATTATAGCCGCCGAAGTCTATTTTCCCGAGAGCAGCGCATTCGCTGTCTGGTGGTGGCACCGGACCGTCCGGTGCTATGCAGGACAGCCCAATTGATCCTTTTTCATTCCAATTCTCTTTTGCTCCATTTGACTTGACTTCATATTATCCCTAGCACTTAGACAAATATGATTAGTACCTAAAACAATTGACTAAGTGTTAGAACATACCTTTTTCACTTGGAATCATATAGATTTGTAGTATGCTCACTTTGAAGCCTAAAAGTGTGTATTTCTCAATTTTCTCTAACTACTTGTGCTCCTGCTCATATAAGATGATGTTAGTCAAAACAATGTGTTGAGCATTTAATTACCAAAACAAAATAGAAATGGCCGAAGGGCACATTTCCCTTTTAGCCTCGTCTAGGGAGGTGCTATCCCTAGTGGTTGTTTTATTTAGAGCCATCATGGGTGTTGACCTTCGGAGCACAAACGGTGGTGTCACACCCGGTTTTTGGAAGGTAAACCGAATAAGAACCATGTATGTGCCAGGATTAGAAACTCACGTACACAGCGATTACATAATTGGACATCACCACACAATGCTCAAAGTAAATAGCAGAAAGGTACTTTATTTACATCAAGATGTCCAAGACATCCATAGAGTCTAATACATAGTCATTAACATCAAAGTGTGGAAATACGAAACATAGAAGACAAGGCCTTCACAGGCAGCTGACTGGGGGTTTGCCACTAAGATAAACTAGAACTCATCGTAGTCCTAAAACACCTCAAAGTCCTCCATGTTGCCATCATCTCCTCCTGAGCACTGAGTACAGTGGGGACAACCTGGGGTTGGGTGGTTTGTAAAGCAAGGGTGAGTACACATCAACGTACTCAACAAATGTCCCGTTTGACTAAAGTGGACTAGCAGTATGTGGAGTTAAGGTTAAGCAGTTGCTTTTAGTTGGTCAAGTATTTATTACTATTAATAGAGCCAATTTTTAGTAATAACTCGGTTATTACCCAAAAGCACTCCCTCCAAGAGGAAATACCAGAGATCAAAATTATAACCATCATTGTTAACCATCATCATAAAAGTAACCAAAGTTCTTCTAATCAAAGAGGATCCCAAGGCCGCTCTTAACCATGAGCACGGCTGATATATCAGTTTCTAACACATTGCAGAGGTCGCACACTTGACCCACAAGTCGTGATTCCCATTCTGCCTAGGGTTCTAGCCTCCCCATTGATCACTGAAAGGATCACGATGCCCAAGAGGGGGGGTGAATTGGGCTTTTCTAAAAATCAACACTAATTAAAACCTAAGCAAGAGCTAAGCAAGAGCCCAACTTCACCCCAACAACTAGCACTAAGAATATAATACTAGAAATGCAACAATGCTACGACAATACTTCAAATACTTGCTAAACAAATACACAAAGTAAAGTGCTTGAATAAAGTGCGGAATGTAAAGCAAGGTTTAGAAGACTCCTCCAATTTTTCCCGAGGTATCGAAGAGTCGGCACTCTCCACTAGTCCTCGTTGGAGCACCCGCGCAAGGGTATCGCTCTCCCTTGGTCCTCGCAAGAACCAAGTGCTCACTACGAGATGATCCTTTGCCACTCCGGCGCGGTGGATCCCTCGATACCGCTTACAAACTTGAGTCGGGTCACCAACAAGATCTTCACGGTGATCACCGAGCTCCCAACGCCACCAAGCCGTCTAGGTGATGCCGATCACCAAGAGTAACAAGCCGTAGACTTTCGCTTGACCAAGAGAAGCCTAATGCAAGTGGTGTGTGCTCTAGGTGGCTCTCGCTAGCGCTAATGAGGAACAAACGCGGATTAAGATTCTCTAATCTCCTCACTAGGCTTTTGGTGCTTGCAATGCTCTAGCAATGTGCTGGAATAAATGTGGAGTGCAATACATTGAATATGGTGGGTGGAAGGGGTATAAATAGCCCTCACCCACCAACTAGCCGTTACAGGCATCTCACTGCGCAATGGCGCACCGGACAGTCCGGTGCGCCACCGGTGCGCCAACGGTCGTTTCCAACGGCTATTTCTAACAGCTAGCCGTTGGACTCATGGCACACCGGACATTGAACAGTCACTGTCCGGTGCACACCGGACAGTCCGGTGCGATGTCCGGTGCGCCACTAAAATTCAACTCCGAAACAGGCGCTCTCGGGTTTTTCTGTGGAGGAAGCTTCTTCCTCGGACCAGCCTGGTCCCACCTGGCAGAGGGTGCACCGGACAGTCCGGTGCACACCGGACAGTCCGGTGCCCCCAGGGACAGAAACCCTACTTCTTGTTTTTCAGCTGATTTTTAAATCGGTTTTCGTTCTAACTTGTGAGTGAGTTCTAGAGTGACACCTAGCACTGTATATGAGTGTGATTGTGCACCAACACTACACTAGAACTCTCTTGGTCAAACTACTCATCGACAACCCCTCTTTATAGTACGGCTAAAAGAGAATAAAAGACCTAACTAAATCGCGAGTGTCCACATCTCCTTGACACTCGGACTCCGTAGACCTTCACCTTTTGTTTCGTCGTTTTAGCCGTCGCTTCGAGTTCTTATCTCCGGGATTGTTTTCACCGTTGTAGTACTTCTACCTGTCATGCGACCTAACTTACCATTTGTCTCTGCAAAACACACGTTAGTCACATATAATATTACGTTGTCATTAATCACTAAAACCAACCAGGGGCCTAGATGCTTTCAATCTCCCCCTTTTTGGTGATTGATGACAACCTTACAAGTTTTGTGAGAGTAGTTTGTTTTGAAGTTTCTGTCAATAGAAAGGATGGTTAGTTATACTCAGTAATCTTTGATAGAAAGAACGTGTACCATAATAATAAGAGTGAGCGCATACACATCATAAGATTCTTGTTCATATAAAAGTGAAGTTAAATTAATGAAACAAGAACAAGAAGACTGGTGATAAAATATAAGGTGAAAACATAATACACATAGTCAATCATAAGCAACGAGAGTATATATCGAGTTTGTGAGCCAAAAACATCAAGCTAGTACAGAGAGTAGCAAGCACATATATTACACCAAAATGACTCTCTACTAACTCTCTAACTCCCCCTAGCTCTCACAACTCATATCTCTCCCCCTTTGGCGTCAAACACCAAAAGGGCACCCGAACCTAAACATCTGAAGCAGGAGGAGGCGGCGGGGGCGCGTCCGGTCGCGGTCGAGGCAGCAGAGCGAACGCCGGCGGAGGGTTAGAGTCAGTCTCGGATCCAGGATCTGCGGTAGAAGCTGGAGCTGGTACTGACTCAGACTGAGGCCACGCTGCAGGAGCTGCCAGAACAGAAGTGGTCACAGATACTGTCACAGCAGTAGTGGTAACAGCAGATGCTGGTGGCACTGGCGGCTGCGGGCAGACAGAGCTGAGAGCCGGAGAGGTGAAAGCCAAAGTGACCGGCGGGAGCGGAGAAGTACCAACAGGGGGTCCTGACAAAATCGCTGGCACAACTGGAGCGTGAAGCATAGGAGGAGGAGCAGACTGAACTGGAGAAACTGAGACACCAGACTGCTGTAGCATAAGAGCCATGAATGCCCTGCTTTCAGCCCGATCCTGGAGTAGCTGCTGCTGAAGCGAATCCTGCCTGTCCTGCATGTTCTGAAACATCGAGAGCATCCTCTCGGATAACCAGGCCTGCTCGGCTGCCAGGTGAGCCTGCTGCTGAGTGATAGACTGGAGAAACGAAGCAAGAGCAGGGTCCATAGTCGGAGGGGCAGCGGGGGCAGCACTGGAACTCCCAGCCTCATGATCATGGGAGCGTGGAGGCATAGGAGGCGGAGGCGGAGGAGGAACCCCAAAATCATCATCATCATCATCATCAGCTGTTGTATCCTGAGTTTCGAACTGACGAAGAGCAGCGTCCTCGGCCTGAGTGCTAAAAACTGGAGCAGAAGCTGGCACAGGATCCTCAGGCGCTGGACGGTAGGATCCAAAGCCGAGGCGTGAGGCCTCAAGTGTGCCCTGAAACTGTGGAGGCTGAATCAGCTGCACAAAGATGTGGCATAAGTAGTGAGCATAGGGCAACTGTCTACGAGCACGAATCCCATCCAAAACGGTGTCCTCGATCTCACAAATAAGGAAATCCACGACGTCAAACTCAGAGTGAGAGACCAGGGCACCAAGGAGCCAGAGCTGGATATGTGTGGTAGCCTCCCTGTATCCCATCCTTGGCAGAAGAGTCCGTCTGATAAGCTCATATAAATACTTGGCTGCTATAGTAAAATCTGTCGGTGAACGTCGCGACCCATCTGTGAAGGGCGGGCGGAACAGAGCCGCGACATGAGCTGTACCCGGAGCCACACCGCCGTGAGGGCGACGAGGAGGGTCAGAAGTGCCATAGCAGAGGCTGTGAAGACGAGTCGTCGACTCGGGAAATCCAAAAAGATGGCGAATCTGACTGGCAGTAATGGTGACATCCTCGCGCTCAAAATGAAACCTCATCCAGTGATGATCCGGGTCAATCCATACAGAGGCGTAGAATACTCGGACCCATTCCTCAACATACCTGCCGCTGGTAGTCAAAAGAGTCAGAAGGCTAGGCAGATATGTGAGGTGCACCTCAGAGTCAGCACCTACGGCACGAAGAAAAGCTGGAAGATCCAAAAGCCGGTGCACACGCAGAGCAATCTGAGCAGACATCTGAGCTCTTAAAAAGGACTCCTGAATACGGGTGCTGAAAAGGTCAACTGCAGCAGGGTCCCTCTGAGCCGGTAACCAAGACTCCACGGGTACGTATCTGAACCTACGTACCCGTGCCGCTGTAGCACGCTGAAGGTCAAAAAGTCTGGGATCCGCAGCAAGTGGTTGTACCTCAGTCTCATCGCGCTCCCGGAATCGAGGTGGAGGGATAGGAGGAGCTGAAGCGGGAGCGGTAGGAGGAGCAGTAGCGGGAGCGGTAGGAGGAGCAGTAGCGGAAGCGGTAGGAGGAGCAGTGGAAGCTGGTGTAGTGGAGGTAGCGGGTATGGCTGTGGTGGTGGATGGCGCAATAGGGGTGACGGGAGCAGGCAGAGTGGGTGGTGGAGTGGAAGCAGTGGTGTGAGTGGAGGAGCGAGACCGGGAGGCGAGGCGACGAACACGGTATGCGATCTGATCTGACGGAGTCTACGGCTGATCTCCAAGCTCGGCCTGCGCAGCGGCTGCCGCCGCACGGGCAGCTCTGTCCGTACGCCGCTTCTTGCGGCCTTCCTGCTGCTCCAAGTAAACGGTCTTGCCCTTGACCTGCCTGAAAGGGCGACGAGGATCCTCATCATCGCCTCCCCCTGGCGCCGACACATTCTTCGTGTGCGGCATCCTGAACTGATGTCTGCAAATGAGAGAGAGTGACTAAGCACAGAGCGAAAATGTCCGATAGAGTAGCAAAAGATGAGATGACTACCTAGAAAGCTCACACGAGAGGTGACGATCCAGGCAGAACAGGAGACGGCACACGGGCAATCAAGGTCACTAAAATGACAGAAGAGGTGAGCACGTATTAGTCACATAGTCATAAGTATATGAAATGTGAATAAATACATACACAGAGAAATATGGCACAGAAAACACGAGACGAGACGATCGATAGGTCAAACGGCGTGAAAACGACGTTTGAACGATAAATGGTGCCGTAGAACGTTTGGAATTTGAATTGAGGCACGAAACAACATGGAATTGAGCTGATACTTCACGAATAGGTTTATATAGGTGAAAATGAGTGAAGTGTGTGCTTGGTTTGAATTTAGGCGAAGAAAAAAAGATTTGGGCACTCGGCTCGGAAACGATCGCTCGAAACGAGAAATTTTGTGAAATTAAGGCCTGGAATCTCGGATTGGCGTGAAAATTGGCAAAAGTGTTACTGGAAGAGTTGTGAAGGTGCCCGAAAAATTTGGTTTCAATTGGAGCATTTTTGCCTGGTTTGGGCATTTTACCGAGCACGTGGAGGGCGAGGAATTAGGGTTTCGGAGAAATGGCCATTTAAGGTGTGAAAACCCTCCCAAAGGAGCTAATAACCTGCAGGAGTATTCAAGGCACACATAGGAACACATTCCACCATTTGGAGTCACTGGGATTCACAGGATTTGGAGAATTTCACAAAGGGTGGAAATAGGGGACTTCACAGGTGACAGGAACACATACAGAGAGAAAAAGGGAAGGGGAGAGAGAGGGATTCTCACCAGAGAGAGGGAAGGGGATGAGTAGGAGCAGAGTCGCCGGAGGATCGCCGGAGAGGAGGGAGGACGCCGGCGACGGGGAGAAATCGCCTGAGACCGAGAGAGCCAAGGCAGAGAACAGAGAGGAAGTGCCAGGCCTCGGGCGCGAGAGGGGGAAAGATTTTTTAAAAACCGGATATGGGCGCACCGGACAGTATACAGTGCCTGTCCGGTGCACACCGGACAGCGCACAGTAACTGTTCGGTGAACCACCGGACAGCGCACAGGAGAAAGGAATTTTAGCGCGCGGCTGCCGGTGCACCGGACAGTGCACAGTGCAGTGTCCGGTGCACACCGGACTGTCCGGTGAGCCCAGACAGAGAGAAGATTGGGAAATTTTGAATTTTTCTATCTAACTTCCAACCAAACCAAATCCCAACTTATAATCACACAAAATAACACTTGTTGGGACAGGTATTGGCACCCTCATATACTTTTCAAAATATTTTGCCATAGGCTAGATAATTTTTAGAGAAAATAGGCAAATGGTGAAATTTGCATTTTGGCTTGCACTAGGGGTTTTCATGAGTGATTTGAGTTTTGAATACTCCCCCTAAGTGCAGTACCTCATGCATATTTCAAGAACCAACAATTGCATAAAAAGTAAAAATTTAAGTGCTAAAAGCTTAAAACTAAGACTTGTCAAGTTTGATCCGAGTTGAGCTTTTTCACTCGCTTTGTTGGCGGTTATCTCAACTAGGTTAGACAAGCCCTAGATGCAATACAAGAAATTTAAACATGCAATGCAAGCTTGACAACACCATTTGACATCTTACTTAAAATTTCTGAGATCAAGAATATTTAGTTCATTCCTCAACATGCAAAAGCGGGTCTTATCAAGTGGCTTAGTGAAAATATCCGCTAATTGAACTTCCGACCTCACTCCTTCTAAAATGATATCTCCTTTAGCAACATGATCTCTAAGGAAGTAATGACGGATATCAATGTGCTTGGTGCGAGAGTGTTGTACAGGATTATTAGCAATTTTAACAGCACTCTCATTGTCACACAACAAAGGTACCTTTTCTAGAACTACGCCATAGTCTAGAAGAGTTTGTTTAATATATAAAATCTGTGTGCAACAAGCACCCACGGCAATGTATTCCGCTTCGGCAGTTGACAAGGCAACACTATTTTGCTTTTTGGATGTCCATGAAACTAGTGATCTACCAAGCAGATGGCATCCCCCAGAAGTACTTTTCCTATCAATTTTGCAACCGGCATAATCCGAATCGGAATAGCCAATTAAATCAAAAGTAGCTCCTTTGGGATACCACAGACCAACGCTTGTGGTGTGCCTGAGATACCTAAGAATTCTCTTAACAGCGCGAAGATGAGCTTTCTTAGGATTAGATTGAAATCTAGCACACATGCAGACACTAAACATAATATCGGGCCTAGATGCGGTAAGGTACAATAAACTACCAATCATAGAACGGTAGAGAGTTTGATTAACCGGGTTACCTCCCTCATCTAAGTCGAGATGTCCATTTGTAGGCATGGGGGTCTTGATTGGTTTGCACTTCTCCATGTTGAACCTTTTCAACAAGTCTTTGGTATACTTCTCTTGTGAGAGAAAGTTACCATCTTTCATTTGCTTGACTTGAAAGCCAAGGAAGTATGTTAGCTCACCAATCATTGACATCTCAAACTCCTTCGACATCAACTCACCAAATTCCTTGCAATGATAGTCATTTGTCGAGCCAAAGATTATGTCATCAACATATACTTGACAAATGAAAATATCACCGTTATGTTTCTTTGTGAAGAGAGTTGTGTCGACGGTCCCGATCTTGAAGCCCTTTTCGATGAGGAAGTCGCGAAGGCGCTCATACCAAGCCCTTGGAGCTTGCTTTAGCCCATAAAGCGCCTTGGACAACCTGTAAGCATGGTTAGGATATCTAGGGTCTTCAAATCCAGGCGGTTGCTCAACATATACAAGTTCATTTATGAAGCCATTTAAAATGCACTTTTTACATCCATTTGATAAAGTTTTATCTCATAGCATGATGCATATGCAAGTAGGATACGGATGGCTTCCAGTCGAGCAACCGGTGCAAAGGTCTCTCCAAAATCTAAGCCTTCAACTTGAGAGAATCCTTTTGCAACAAGTCTTGCCTTGTTCCTTACAATCACACCTTGATCATCTTGTTTGTTTCTGAACACCCACTTTGTTCCAATGATTCTTGCATCTTGTGGGGGCTTCTCCAGGGTCCAAACTTCGTTACGGGTGAAGTTGTTAAGTTCTTCATGCATGGCATTCACCCAGTCCGGATCCTGTAGCGCCTCATCTATACAAGTAGGCTCAACACAAGAAACAAAGGAGTGATGTTCAATAAAAGAAGCATGTCTATGGGATCGAGTAATAACCCCTTGTGAAGGACTCCCGATGATTTGGTTTTGAGGATGAGCTTGAAGTAGTGATGAATTTCTCCTGTTGACCACTTGGGAAAAAGATCCTGGAGCATCAACATCTTCGGCTTGTACCCTTGCTTGTTCATGAGAGACAAATGTATCTTCATTTGCATGCCTCTCATCTTTATCATCATCTTGTGGTACATTTGATGAAGAAGGCCTGTCAATGTTTTGCACCTCTTCTTCATCTTCTTTTGGTTTGATAGCTCCAATTGGCATGTTCTTCATTGCTTCCCTAAGTGGCTCATCACCTACATCATCAAAATTCTCAAGTGCTCCTTGGGAGCCATTAGTCTCATCAAATTCCACATCATATGTTTCTTCTACCACGCCAGTGGCATGATTGAATACTCGATATGCTTTGGAATTTAATGAATAACCCAAAAGAAAACCAATATCACAACGTCTTTGAAACTTCCCTAGGTGATGGCGTTTCTTGAAGATGTAGCATTTGCATCCAAACACCCGAAAGAAGGAGACGTCTGGCTTTTTCCCATTTAGCAGTTCATAGGGAGTCTTCGCAAGCAGCCGGTGAGGAAATAGCCTGTTTGATGCATAACATGCAGTGTTGACAGCTTCGGCCCAAAACCTCTCCGGTGTGTTATACTCATCAATCATTGTTCTTGCAAGAGTGATCAAGGTCCTGTTTTTCCTTTCAACAACACCATTTTGTTGAGGTGTATATGTTGCAGACACTTCATGCTTGATCCCAATTTCATCACAGTACTCATGAATGTTGGTGTTGTCAAATTATTTGCCATTATCACTTCTAATCTTTTTGATCTTGCAATCAAATTCATTTTGAGCTTTCTTGGCAAACTTCTTGAATGTAGATGCAACTTCAGATTTGTCATGGAGAAAGAACACCCAAGTGTATCTTGAGAAGTCATCAACAATCACTAGACAGTAGAGGTTGCCACCAGCACTTACATAATTTGTAGGTCCAAATAAATCCATATGAAGTAGTTCCAGTGGCCTTGATGTTGACATGAAAGCTTTAGTAGGATGTGTATTAGCAACTTGCTTTCCAGCTTGACATGCATTACATGGCTTGTCTTTTTCAAACACCACATCCTTTAATCCTCTAACCATGTCTTTCTTTAATACCTTCTTGAGTGTGCTCATCCCAACATGTGCAAGCCTCCTATGCCAGAGCCATCCAAGTGAAGCTTTGGTGAAGAGGCAAGTTCTTAAGTCTGCATCTTCTGAAGTGAAATCCACTAAGTAGAGGTTGTTGTATCTAAATCCCTTGAATACCATTGATTCATCATCCATCTTTGTTACAATAACCTCTGTTGGAGTGAATAAGCATTGAAGTCCAAGATCACAGAGTTGACCCACTGATAATAAATTGAAGCTCAAAGGTGCAACTAAGAGAACATTTGATATTGATAAATCATTTGAGATTGCCACCTTGCCAAGTCCTTGCACTTTTCCTTTTGAATTGTCTCCAAATGTGATTTTATCTTGTCCATCAACATTCTCATCAAGTGAGGTGAACATCCGTGGGTTGCCTGTCATATGTTGTGTGCATCCACTGTCAATAACCCAATGGCTCCCACCGGTCTTGTAGTTCACCTACATCCACAGACAATTCAAGCTTGAGTTTTGAGGGCCCTATACTGCATAGGACCAGTGACTCTCTCAATCAAAGACTTCACAACCCAGATTTGTCTAGGTCTACTCTTGTTTGGTGGACCTAGGAATGTAACTTTGACCTTTCCATTTGCAACCTTTCTTAGAACATAATGAGCATTGAAAGCAAATGGTCTTGAGTGCTTAGGCAAGGGAGTTGGTGGTTTGGCTTTGCAGTTGTGGGCAAAATGACCTTCATTTCCACACTCAAAGCATTTGATAGGCCTGTGAGTCTGCTTTGGCTTGTATTGAGTGGTAGCTTTCTTTTGCACAAAAGCATTGTATCCAATACCACTCTTGTTGTTTTTCATGACAGTGTTCATAAGCAGCTCATTTTGGAGGTATTGACCCTTGTTGAACTTTTGCACACTTGTTGCAAGATGTTCATTTTCACTTTTTAGTTTCTTGACCTCATTCTTAAGCCTTTGATTATCTACTGCCAACTCATTGTTGAAATCATTGTTCTCAATAGCGACCTTTCCTCTAGTAGTTGCATCAGTCAAGTAATTCTTCAATTTTTGGTTGTCTAAAGTCAGGACTTCAACTTTTTCAGTCAATTCAGCATGTAGACTAGTTTGCTCTTCTTGACTCAAATCATCACATGAGGTTGCTACATCAATCTTAACAACAGGGTTAATAGCCTCATGTGTTTTGCAAGATAAAAGTTCATTTTCAACAAGAAGATTGTCATGATCAAATTTAATTTGAGTATAGTCTTCCTTGACCTTTACTAGTCTATTTTGCAACTCCCTATTAGCTTCATTTAATTTGTCATATTTTTCCTTAGCATCTTTTAGGGAGTTTGTGAGCTCATTTACAGTTGATGACATAGTTTTATTTTCTTCTTTTATTTCATCACTAGCCTTTATAACTATGTCATATTTTGCATTTAAAGATTCATTTTCATTTTTCAACCTATCACATTTAGCCTTTGACTTTCTAATGATTTGAGTATATTCTTTAAGCAAGTCAGCTAGCTCATCATATGAAGGTGAAGCAAATTCCTCATCACTATCACTATCACTATCATCAGTAATATTAATATCATTTTGTACCTTCCGTTCACCCCTAGCCATAAGGCATAGGTGAGAAGTCGATGATGGCGATGGTGGTGGTGAAGAGAAGTCCCCGGCGATGGCGGCAACTTTTTCATCATTCTCTTCTTCACTTGAAGAAGATCCACTTGATGACTCAATGTCAGTGAGCCAGTCACCAACAATGTATGCCTTTCCATTCTTATTCTTGTGGAACCTCTTTTGCTTCCCATCTTTCCTCTTGAAAAATTTCTTTTCCTTCTTTTCATCGTCGCTGTCATCTTCTTTCTTGCCCTTGAACTTGTCCTTCTTGGGCTTGGTACATTGATGAGCAAGATGACCAAGCTCTCCACAGTTATAGCAATCCATCTCAGAGATGGGCTTTCTTTTGCTGGAAAAGAATTTCTTCTTTCTTGAATCAAATTTGATGCCTTCCCTGTTGAGCTTCTTTAACATCTTGGTGGTCTTCCTCACCATCAAGGCAATGTTAGCATCAAGGTCATCATCACTTGAGGATTCTTCCTCAATTTGTACTTTGGATTTTCCTTTTCTTTCATGATTTGCTTTGAGAGCCAAATCCTTTCTTTTGGAAGATGATTCTTCTTTGTTGTTGATGTGCATGTACATCTCATGGGCATTGATCTTTCCCAAAATCTGTGTAGGTGTGGTAACTGAAAGATCCATTTGATGTAGCACAGTGACAATGTGTCCATATTTGTCTATTGGGAGGACACTGAGAATCTTCCTCACAACATCCGGTTGTGAGATTTGAGTAAGCTCCAATCCATTAACTTCCTCTACAAGAATATTGAGACGTGAGTACATGGCATTAGCATTTTCATTTGCAAGCATTTCAAAAGAATTTAACTTTCTCATGGCTATGTGATATCTCTCCTCACGCTCACTTCTAGTTCCTTCATGTAAAGCACAAATGTCCATCCACAAATCATGAGCATTTTTATGATTTCTCACTCTATTGAACACATCTTTGCAAAGGCCTCTAAAAGGGTGTTTTGGCCTTGGCATTCCATTTTTCATAATTAAACTCATCACCTACAAGATTTGTGGGATCTCTAGGTCCGGGGAATCCTTGTGTGGCGGCTTTATAGACACCAATGTCTATAGCCTCTAAATATGCTTCCATACGAATTTTCCAATAAGGAAAATCGTCACCATCAAAAACGGGAGGAGGGCCATCCCCACCGGACATCGTAACTCTAGCGGTTAAGCTAATCTATGAGCAACAAGCCTCTGATACCAATTGAAAGGATCACGATGCCCAAGAGGGGGGTGAATTGGGCTTTTCTAAAAATCAACACTAATTAAAACCTAAGCAAGAGCTAAGCAAGAGACCAACTTCACCCCAACAACTAGCACTAAGAATATAATACTAGAAATGCAACAATGCTAAGACAATACTTCAAATACTTGCTAAACAAATACACAAAGTAAAGTGCTTGAATTAAGTGCGGAATGTAAAGCAAGGTTTAGAAGACTCCTCCAATTTTTCCCGAGGTATCGAAGAGTCGGCACTCTCCACTAGTCCTCGTTGGAGCACCCGCGCAAGGGTATCGCTCCCCCTTGGTCCTCGCAAGAACCAAGTGCTCACTACGAGATGATCCTTTGCCACTCCGGCGCGGTGGATCCCTCGAGACCGCTTACAAACTTGAGTCGGGTCACCAACAAGATCTTCACGGTGATCACCGAGCTCCCAACGCCACCAAGACGTCTAGGTGATGCCGATCACCAAGAGTAACAAGCCGTAGACTTTCGCTTGAACAAGAGAAGCCTAATGCAAGTGGTGTGTGCTCTAGGTGGCTCTCGCTAGCGCTAATGAGGAACAAACGCGGATTAAGATTCTCTAATCTCCTCACTAGGCTTTTGGTGCTTGCAATGCTCTAGCAATGTGCTGGAATAAATGTGGAGTGCAAGACATTGAATATGGTGGGTGGAAGGGGTATAAATAGCCCTCACCCACCAACTAGCCGTTACAGGCATCTCACTGCGCAATGGCGCACCGGACAGTCCGGTGCGCCACCGGTGCGCCAACGGTGCGCCAACGGTCGTTTCCAACGGCTAGTTCTGACAGCTAGCCGTTGGACTCATGGCACACCGGACAGTGAACAGTCACTGTCCGGTGCACACCGGACAGTCCAGTGCGATGTCCGGTGCGCCACTAAAATTCAACTCCGAAACAGGCGCTCTCGGGTTTTTCTGTGGAGGAAGCTTCTTCCTCGGACCAGCCTGGTCCCACCTGGCAGAGGGTGCACCGGACAGTCCGGTGCCCCAAGGGACAGAAACCCTACTTCTTGTTTTTCAGCTGATTTTTAAATCGGTTTTCGTTCTAACTTGTGAGTGAGTTCTAGAGTGACACCTAGCACTATATATGAGTGTGATTGTGCACCAACACTACACTAGAACTCTCTTGGTCAAACTACTCATCGACAACCCCTCTTTATAGTACGGCTAAAAGAGAATAAAAGACCTAACTAAATCGCGAGTGTCCACATCTCCTTGACACTCGGACTCCGTAGACCTTCACCTTTTGTTTCGTCGTTTTAGCCGTCGCTTCGAGTTCTTATCTCCGGGATTGTTTTCACCGTTGTAGTACTTCTACCTGTCATGCGACCTAACTTACCATTTGTCTCTGCAAAACACACGTTAGTCACATATAATATTACGTTGTCATTAATCACTAAAACCAACCAGGGGCCTAGAAGCTTTCAATCACTACCAAGGTGACCTAGCAGGGTCTCACTATGTAGCCTTTACAAAGATTTCCTAGAGGTCATAGCCACCCGTTAGGTTTCTCCAGTTTGATAAACACGGTACATCTTCCTAAAGGAAGGGTGACTAACAAAACTAAATCGAGAACCTATGCAACCAGCATCGGCAGAGCAAGTATTGTGCCTGGACCCCATGGACGGCCCTACAGCGAAGCCAACTACTCCTCTGGTTCCTCTAATTAATTAGCTAAGGGTGTCCCATTCCACGCTCATGGTTGCACTGTTATCCCGGGTTATCACTCCCCAAACAGGTCCTTATGGAGAGGTACTCAGGAAACAGCCTGAGTCCCCTAGAGTATCACAAGAACATTATCAGGATAACATCATCGTATCATAATATTCATATCATGTTCATTGATTAAAGTGAAGCAATAGCATAAAACTAACCATGATAACCCAAAAAGGTAAACAAAGATAAGGTAAATACAAACTAGTCAATCCTTAAGTTTCAATAATGTAATGCGAGATAGTAAATTATAAGTAGATAGGACATAATAGGTCAGAGGACACTTGCCTTCACCAGGTTGTTGCTCAGGAAGATCTTTGGCAACACACTTAGGAACCACGGGCTGCTCGTTGTCTAAATAAAGCGATCATACATTCAATACATTTGAAAAGTACAAATGAACAACACACCAAACATGTACAATCAAGTATGCATTAGTTTGACAAGACATTATGAATATAAAAGGGTAGGCTTAAGTGTTAGGGTTTAATATGATTAGAGATTAGTGATTCCCTAGATATTATGGACTATATTGTTTAGTGCCACTAAATTTTAGTGAGACACAAAATTATACTAGGGATTAATTCATGCACAACATTTCATTAATTTCACAAAATTAAACATCTAAGTGCCCTTAGCATTTCCTTTTTATTTATTTTCTTAAATAAATAAATCAATTCATAAACTAACCTATAGCTTAGACCAAAATTTAGAGTACACAAACTGCAGATGAACATAATTTATTTGAACAGAGAATATTCCTATGAGCATTTTGTAATTTGAACCACTAAATTTAGAGTTCATATGAAAAAGATATGAAATAAACAAGCTTTGAAGTTTAAAATATGAAATTAAGCCTAATTTTGTGATTATTTACAAGCCTAGGGTTCAATCTGCAAGATTTCAGGGGCCTGCGCGTGAAAACCAGGGACGGCGGGTTGATTCCAAACAAACCGAGGGTCTCTTTAACAAAATTACCGCGTGAAGGGGTATGGGGCACTCTGGACCGCACGATCCTGAGCGGACGACCGAGATTAGATCTCGCGGTCGAGCGAGCGGGCGTGGGTGCGCGACGAGCGCTGACAGGTGGGCTCGGGGTGTCAGCGAACCAGGGCAGGGCTGACAGGCCGGGCCCAGTGGCAGGGCGCAGGTGAGGGAGAGAGTGGAGAACTCGGATCTAGATCGGGCGGCTGGGATTAGATCTGGCCTAATTAAATCCAGACCACCAAATCTCGGACGGACGCCCGAGATCCAACGTTCGGCGACTGGCCATGGGTACGGTGGCGCCGCTCGGTCTCGTGGCGAGGTCTCGTCGGAGACGAGGGGGACGGCCACGGCAGGGCTCTAGTGGCTTGGGGAAAGGTTCAGGCGCGCTCAGGGCGACATGGCA
This sequence comes from Zea luxurians, assembly GCA_029449295.1. Taxonomy (NCBI): domain Eukaryota; kingdom Viridiplantae; phylum Streptophyta; class Magnoliopsida; order Poales; family Poaceae; genus Zea; species Zea luxurians. Next base: position 16,417,526 of record JAOPSE010000012.1, read on the forward strand.
AACTCGACCGTGGGCACCACGCTAGCGCAGGGGCACCAGAGAGCGTGGGACACGACGAGGCGGGCTAACGGCAACGCAGATCAACTCCGGTGAGGAATTGCGTGGGCACTAGGGCAGTAATGGACGAATTAAGTGAATAGGGAGGTTGCTTACCACGAGTGTGAACTCAGGAGCCTAGAGGACGGCGAGGAGACGATGAAGCCTCGGGTCAACGGTGACGGACTCCGGCTGCGCAAGAAGTGCTCCGGTGAGTGCGGACTGGGCAAACCAGAGGGAGAAAGGACGTACCAAAGGGTGTCCCGAGCTGCAAGTGATGCAGCGGAGCTTACCAAGGGAACGGGCGCGACGCGGGCAAAACGACGGTCGCGGAACGACGACGGTCTTTGGTGAGCGGCGGTGGAGCTTGTCTGGTTGCGCGCGCAGGGCGAGAGAGCTCGACTGAAGGCGCAAGTGAGTAGGGGGAAGTGGACGAGCGGGGCATGGGGTCTAAAGGGGCGAGGGCGTGCGGAGGTCACCGGAGAACGTGCGAACGTGGGCGCGTCCACGGTGGGGGACGTGGGCGAGAGGTTACGGACGGGCTGATAGGTGGGATCCGCGAGGCAGAGAGAGAGAGAGAGAGAGTGCGAAAAAGAAACGACGCCAACAGTCAGCCCCACAGAGCAGCGAGAGGGAGAGAGGAAGAGAAGAGGTGCGTGGGCGCAGGCGCCGACAGGCGGGGTCCGCCTGTCAGGGACCAAGGGCGCGCAGGCGCGGGCGCGCGCGTGGGGCTGGGCCTGGTGGGCCGACTGGGCCGAATTGGGTTTTCCATTTTCCAGTGAATTTCTAATTGCTTTTCTATTTATTTTCTCTAGGGTTTTCAATTCAAATTCAAATCAAGTTTCAAATTCAAACCAAATCAAACATGTGCAACAATTCAAAGAATATTTAGAGCTCAACATGATGCAACATTTCATGACTTATTATTTTGACAAAATAAAGTAAATAATCCCCCACAAATTAAGCTAAATCTAACTAAAAGAAAAAGAGAGAGAGAAACCAGAGAGAGAGAAGAGTAAGACCTGAATTTGGTTGGTAATTAGAAAGAATTTTTATACCCCTAAATTCAGGGTGTTACAGGTGTACGCCAAATGTTGGGACGAAAAACCATGGGCCCAAAGACTCGCGAGTAGAGAGATAAATGGCACGATAAAATAGTAAGCTGGAAGCGCAAATGTCTTGTTAAGAGTGTCCTGTCTAGCTACAAGACGGGAGTATTTATAGGGGCAGCGGGGGGTTGGTGGACCTAAGTACAGTTTTACCATCGACCATCAACTATATTCCTGACACACTGTACAACAGAGAAATTATAGGACTACAAGTACAAGTATCACTGTTACACCAAAATCGGCACCCTCTTTAGTCGCTGACAGGTGGGCCCAGAGTAATTGCATGCGTGTCCACAGTGGCTAAGTCCTGGACGCCGTCTTTAGGCCTTCACATTTGCACGGTCTTCGCTTGGGGAAGCGACCTCATGGCTAGGGGTGTAATCGGATCGAATACGGACGGATATCAATGAAATCATATTTGTTTTCATATTTTTAGTCGGATTCGAATTCGAATACGGATAGCTTCGAATACGAATACAAATACGGATGTTCTCGAATACAAATATGGATAGTCGTGGATCGAATACGAAGCTAATCGGACACGAATAGCGTCGGTAACGAATATTTTTGTCGGATATCGTGTAAGATACCATTCCACACATATCATAGTTGTAATCATTTAGCCCCTCCTTTAGTCCAAACATTTTTTGGGATTATATGTGCACATATGCTACACCTCCATAAAAATCCATGAATTTCTAAGGCTATTTTGAGTATTATTAATTTCTTTATATAGAAAATCATTAAAATGCAATTAAATTCATAAAATATTGAGAACTATGATATGTGGTTTCACGTGTTATTATGATATGTGGTTTCACTTATTATTATGGTGTTTGTAATCATTACGGGTTTCACAAATAAGTGGAAATAAAATGAAATAATTGGTGACAGCTTGTGGTTTTTATGGTTCAAACATTTTTGAGGATGTTATATGGACATATGTTACTCATACGCCAAATTTCGTGAATTTCTGAAACTATTTGTATATTATTAATTTATTTTTGCAGAGAATCATCAAAATGCATTTAAATCCATAAAATATTATAGTATCGACCAAAAATTGCAAATAAGTTACCAAGACTAATAAACATTCCATAAGAAGATAACCTCAAGTCCCTACATAAAAATGAGAAAGTGAAGTAAAGGTTATGTTGAAACTTAGATACTTAAGCTGATTTCACGTGTAACTCACACAACAAGTGTAAGAAAATGAAAAGAATCACTGGCATCTTATGGACTTTATGGCCCAAACATTTTTTAGAATTTTATGTAGACAAATGTTAACCCTCCATCAAATTTTATGAATTTCTAAGGCTATTTGTGTATTATTAATTTCTTTTTACAAAAAATCATCAAAATGTAATTAAAATTATAAAATAACCTAGTGTCTACCAAAAATTGCAAATAAGTTACCAGGACCAATAAACATTCTATTAAAGATAATATGAAGTCCCTATGTGAAAATGATAAAGTGAAGTATTGATTATGTTAAAATTTGGATAGTTAAGGTGATATCACATGTAACTCACATAACAAGTGAAAGTGAATTGAAAGAAATGTTGGCAATCTTTAGATTTTATGGCCCAAACATTTTTGAGGATGCTATATGGGCATATATTGCTCCTCCGTCAAATTTCATGATTTTTTGAGACTATTTGTGTATTATTATATTTTTTTCTACAGAAAATTATCAAAATGCATTTAAATTCATAAAATATTCCACTATCGACCGAAAATTGCAAATATGTTACCAGGAACAATAAACATTATATAAGAACATAACCTCAAATCTCCATATGAAAATGATAAAGTGAAGTATTGATTATGTTGAAACTTAGATATTTAGGGCGATTCCACATGTAACTATCCGAATATCTGAAATCTGAAATATGGTAAGATATCTGGGTAGATGTCCGGATATCCGAAATATGAAATCCGGACAGTTATCCGAGAAGATATCCGGATATCCGAAATCCGACGGATATCAGTGATATCATATCCGTATCCGATATCCGAACTGTACTATCCGAATTCGAATCCGAAATCCGAAAATTCTGCGGATATCCGAAAAAACTATCCAACCGAATAATTAGCCTCTTCGGATGGTCGGATGATCGGATAATATCCGTACCGTTTACACCCCTACTCATGGCCCTCTCCAAGCGGTGGAGCGCTCTTGTGGCTTTCACCTTTCATTAGCCTTGGCGAGTCGACCCCTTGTCGGTCGAAGGACCCCCTACTGTGGTTCTCGAGGGGAGGTGGCCTTTGACTCCTGTGATAGTATGCAAACAAAGGCTTTGTCCTCGAAGGAAAATTTCGCCTTTTCACTGGTCGACAGCTCCGCGTCGGGCACTTAGGCAGTAAGTTAGTAAACATAAGGTATTGTGATCGAGGGGTAGGTCCATCCTTGCTCCAACAGATGCATCTAGATTTATCCTAAAATTCGGGTATCACAGATTTAATAGTAGATTATCTCTAAAATATTGGTAGTTTAGATCTAAAATACTAGTACATTAGATCTAATAGTAGATTAGATCTAATAGCGGATTAGATCTAAAATACTAGTAGATTATATCTAATAGTAGATTAGATCTAAAATACCGTGGATTAGACTTAATAGTAGATTAGATCTAATAACCGGTTATATTTAATTAATAGTAGATTCTGACCGGCTGAAGTTTGAGTTGTGCAACATTAGGGCTCTTTTGGAATGCGGGTTTTTTTTCCGTTTCTTACGTTTTCCTATGAAAATAAACTAATTCATTTTAAATTTCTATATGATTCCTCTAAAGTACCTGCATTTCAAAGAAGCCTTTAAGGCGTGTTTGGCATGGCTTTAGAGTAAAACTCTAAGAGAAGCTGGCTAGAGTCTACAAAACACCATAACTTTAGAGTTACAAACTCTATGAAGTTTTGACATAAGTTACAATACAAATTTCTAGAGTATCTCTTTTGTCGCTCTAAAATCTCTAAAAAAGAAACATAGACATAGAGTTCGGAGTTATTTACCCGTCACTACCATTGTTTATGAGAAATCAATCTAAACTCTAGAGTAAAGCTATTCCACCAAAAGTTTAAAGGGTTATGTCAAACACGTCCTTAGAAAACATTATAATAAGTAATTTTATTTATTATTTAGATTAAAAATATTTTTAAACTCCTTAAATTTATAATATGTTTTGGAGAGTCATGCCACGCAAACACATGCTTAGAAAACATTACGATAAACTATTTTATTTATTATTTAGATTTAAAAATATTTTTAAACTACTTACATTTATATTATAAATTACACGTTAACGCTGGAGTTAGAACTGGAGCAGTCCCAAACATACCAAATTAGTTTAAAATAACTTTGAAGCTCTCGTGATGCCTAAGTGTCATGGGCTCATCATGGCTAGCTTGAGGCAGCCATACTCGAAGTTCCTTTTAAACGTCGTGACCTATATTATATCCTCGATTGCCTTGGCAGAGCCGTCATCGTCGAACTACGTCGCAGGCTCCTTTGCTTCGGCTGACAGCATATCTTCCAGGGCTTTAGCAAACTCGTTCATGTCGTCGTCGTCTTCGTCAGCTGTCTCTCGCAGCATGGCAGCTTCAAATGGATCAAGTATTGTTGTCCTCCTCTCCTTCGGCTGGACGAGCAGCTGTGGTCGAGAGGGAGATAGCAGTGCTTGCTGATCTGAAGCGGGCGATGGCTGTGTCGCCGAGAGATTCGTCGAACCACTGAGAGGAGCACACGGCTGTGGTGGCGGCGCCCAGGTCGGAGCTGGCAGCGTCGAAGGACCCCGCATTCTTTTGGCGCACGGCGGCATGGCCTCTAGCGGCGGTGATGTCCTATTGGCTGCTGCGCGATGTTGCCTGCTCAAGGCGAACGTAGCAGGCGGTGGCGTTGCGAAGCAGTCAGCGGCGAGGGCCGATCGGGTCGAAGATGCCGTCAGAGCTGAAGCGGGCAACTGCTGTGTCGCCAAGGGATTTGTCGAACCACGGCGAGGCGCACATGGCTGTGGTGGCGCGAAGGGCATCTTGCGATCCGCGGTGAGGGGCGCGCAGGTCGGAGCTGGCAGCGCCGTAGGACCGCGCATTCTCTCGGCGCACGGCGGCGTGACATCTAGAGGCGGTGATGTCGTCTTGGCCGCTGCCCGATGCGTGCTGAAGGCGAACGGAGCAGGCGGCGGCGTTGCAAAGCAGGAAGCGGCGAGGGGCGATCGGGTCGAAGATGCCGACAGAGGTGAAGCGGGCAATTGGTGTGTCGCCGGGGGATTTGTCGAACCACGGCGAGGCGCACATGGCTGTGGTGGCGTGAAGGGCAGCGCCGTAGGACTAGGACCCCGCATTCTTTTGGCGAACGGCGGCATGGCATCCTGATCCTGCGTCGGCGATGGCCTCTTGGCCGCTCTCGGATGCATGCTGACAGCCGGTATAGCAGGCGGCGGTGAGGCACGGGAGAAGATGGCAATTGTGTTGCGGAGACGAAGAAGCGTGATTTTTTTTGGAAATTGTGTTGCGTGGGGACGAGGAAGCTGTGCGGCAGCAACAAATTTATAGGCCAGACGAGGCGGTTACGGGGTACGCATGGCGCAAGTCCGTGGGTTGTTGTAGGGATAATGCTAGGTCGTGGCTTTTGTTATGCATCTTCTGATTTTTTAGGACAGTGAAACTGAAGTCATGAGAGGAAAGGTTAGCCAGAAAGAGAAAAACTTAAGGCAAGAACGATACAACTGTTTCTAAATTGATAAACAGTGAGACTAAAATAAGAACTAAATTATTTTAGTCTCTAGTCTTTTAATAGGTGACTAAAAAAGTTAACCATATAAATTTCACTTTTTGCCCCTCCTTTATTTTAGTTTTAAAACCAAACAGGACAGGGACTAAACTTTAGTCTCCTAACTAAACTTTAGTCCTTGGACTGAATGAACCAACGGGCCCAAGAGTCGAGATTAATTAGCTTTAGTCTCTAGTCAATCGTATTAGTGCTAAAAGGGACTAAAGAGCAGCATTTACTCTAATTGCCCTTACCTAGAAATCGGCATCTTACACAGCAAATAAGGAGAGGGGTATTTTAGCCTTTATTTACCTTATTTAATGTGTTTAGAACCTGTTTAGTCCCTAAAACCAAACAGAGTCGTGACTAAAGTTTAGACCCTAGGACTAATATAACCAAACGGGGCCTTAAGAGGTGTTTGGTCTCTATGGACTAATTTTTAGTTCCTCTATTTTATTTTATTTTAGTTCCTTAATTTATTTCAGCTTCCGTATTTAGCAATTTAATACTAAAATGGAATAAAATGTAGGGACTAAAAATCAGCCCTAGAAACCATTTAACCAAACAACCTCTTATTGTGTATTGTGTTTATTACTTCCTAGGTACTGAACACATGAATACTGATGGGAGCACTTGTTGAACTACAAATATCTGATATGTCATGTTACTCGTTTGGAATGAAGTAGCTAGTTCATGGTAGAAAATAAAATATTTTACATGGACATTGAGGGACCTGTCACCTATGGTTCTGACTAAAGTATTAAACACAAATATGGAGAATATGTTATTTCTTAAAGACTGAATATCGTCTTCTAATATTGAAATAAAAATTTCTTTCAGTGACTTTGGAGCAGCAAATGATTGGTGTATAGTTTCATACTTGCGTCATGCTTGCCTTTTGCAGGTTTATACTGTTTCTACAATATTTTGTCTCTATGAATTACAACTATAGCCTACAACAGTCCAAACAGCTGACTTTAATCCGAAACAAACATGCCGATTTGACAAGTGATCGGTTGTGACAAATTGGCTTCTAAATTAATTTTGAAGTTCAAACGACGTGGTGCTCTCCAAAGACATTATGATATAGATGCAGTTTGTTTGTTTGCCCCTATTGAGAAACATCATATGTTAGGTATATGCTTGTTTATGTGATTGATGAGTGTTTATTTGTGAAACTGTGCGCGCTGGATGGTTAAGGCTAAGCAAAATTATCATATCAAGTTGCTAGATTCGAGTACATTGAAACCTAAATATGATCAATGCCTTTCAGTTGTCAGTCCTATTTATGAAGAAGTTGTGCAGGGTGCGCATGCCAATCACAAAGGAGTCGTCACTACCAGAATTCAGCTCTTTGTCTAGTTCTTTGTCGAGGGCAATTTATCAGACACTCTACAAAATCTATTTTGCCGAGTGCCATACTCGGCACAATACAGCACTCAGCGAAGAGCATTTTTGTCAAGAGCCGAACAGTCGACATAAAACGGCAATCGGCAAAGACCTCTTTGCCGTCGTTAGCTGTCAATGGCATCCGACGTCCGTTAACTTTGCCGAGTGTTCCAGACATACACTTGACAGCATATTTGTTTTTTTTCTTTTTTCACCAAACTTTTTGTGGTGTTCCTACAGTATATAGACCTACATGTTCAATTTTTGCACAATTCTTAAATTGCTTGCTATACCTATTAGATTTAATTCGTTTAATTGAATTTCTTCATATAATTCATATTTGAACTTCAAGTCATTCGAAAATTGGAAATAATGAATGAAAAATGATATTCATGTTATTGAGCACAAGTTACCTCTTAAATCAGGAACGTACTAGAATTTTCAAAAAAACATGTTCACGAAACATGACCGAAAACTTGCGATCCAGTTGTTTTAAAATTATATAAAACACAAATAAAGTCAGAAAATCATAAAGACGACATGTCATGATATCATATGTGGAGCATATGATAAAAATTGACATTGTTTCGTAAAAGTTGTCACGCACTATATGTACAAACCTAGCCGGTCTCCATATAAGTTTCACGATTTCATGTGAGGCCTGCTAGATTTGTATATATAGTGCATGACAACTTTTACGAAATATTGTTAAATTTTTATCACATGCTCTACATGACATGTCAACAAGTTTCATGTAGAGTCCGTTGTCGATGTATAGTTCACTGGGTTCTCTTTGCCGCGAGTATACTCGACAAATAGTTCGCCAAGTGTTCGAGGCTTTGTCGAGCGCCTGCGGCACTCGACAAAGTAGTCTATTCTAGTATTGCGTCTAGAAAGGGGAGCTTGAGGATCAAGTTCCCCACTAGTGTAACAGGTGAGCAAAAGGCAGCGATTCAACAACTTCTTTCTTAAAGACCGCATTCTGTACAATGTGAGGTGTAATTTTTTCATGCTAGTGCTGGTATATTATTTTGTAGCTATCGTCGAACTGTAGCTATTTGCGACATGGTCACATGGCGGTATTTAGATTATCAATAGCTATGTCTTTATTGGATGTCAGGTCACCCTGGGTCAGCAGTGATTTCTGATGTCTCAATTTCTTTTAGAACCTGGATACAGTGTTTTTGGCATAGACATAAGTGGTCTACAAGTTACTCCTTTTCTGTCTATCTATCTTATAAAGTGTATCAACTACAAATCTCTTCAGCAATAATCATATCCTTTTCCAGAATAACGGCGATAGTCGCATCAATGACAAAAGAATTCTAAGAATAATAAACACAAAATAGCAAAAACAAGAACTAATGACTCTGTGTATTTGGGCTCCTCACAGGTATAGAAAATCCAAAAAGTCTGTTGTTTGTTTGAAGAAACTAGTTAGAAAAATGATGTATCAACCTAGGTACATCCTAGAGACAGTAACAGTTGCCTTAATGTATGGAACACGATAATTTTGGGACCCGTCTGAGACTCAATAATTTTGAGACCCCAAAACACCTAAAAGGCTGAAACCAGTGAGCTATAGCTCATGGAAAATGTTGAAAACATGAGAATCGGTTCAAGAGCTAATGTCCAAAATCGATGCAAGAAAATGAGCTAAAGAAAAACAACATGTTGTCGAGTGCTGGAACAAACAAAAAGCCTAGGAATAATAAACACAAAGTAGAAAAAAATTACTCATGACCATTAGATATTTGAGTTCTTCATAGGTGTATAAAATTCAAAGAACTTGTTGTTTGTGAGCAGAAACTAGCTAAAATATTATCTTAGGGTAGACACATCCTTGTGGCCTTAGTAGTTGCCTAAGAACGTCTAGGACTCAATAGTTTTGGGACCTCGAAAACACATGAAACAAGTGAGCTATAACTCACGGAAAAAGGTGAAAACAGTGGCGGAGCCATCGGGTATCGAGTGTATGCCACGACATACCATGTGTGCTACCCCATATATATATTGGGGCCCTAGGCTTCCAAATGTTAGAGCAAGCCTTAGTCGACCACCTCCAACCTGACTGGACTGCACCAGCGCCCCCTACACCCCGCGCCAGGCTGTTAGGTGCGTCCCCCGCCTATGCATCAGGTCATACTCCCCAACGTGTGTCAGTCAAACTCTCGGTCCAACAACCAACCTCCCGAGTGGGGCGCAAGCCATAAATTACGGGATTTTTTTGCACGAATAGCTTAAATAGTCTACAGAAATAGTGTAAATAGTTCACAGAGATAACATAAAACCCTGCCCAACCATTAGACCACGTGCACATGCTTATGTCCAAAACACCTAAAAGGCTGAGACCAGTGAGCTATAGCTCACGAAAAATGTTGAAAACGTGAGAACCGGTTCAAGAGCTAATGTCCAAAATCGATGCAAGAAAATGGGCTAAAGAAAAACAACATGTTGTCGAGTGCCGGAACAAACAAAAAGCCTAGGAATAATAAACACAAAATAGAAAAAAAACTCATGACCATTAGATATTTGAGTTCTTCACAGGTGTATAAAATTCAAAGAACTTGTTGTTTGTGAGCAGAAACTAGCTAAAAATATTATCTCAGGGTAGACACATCCTTGTGGCTTAGTAGTTGCCTATAACGTCTAGAACTCAATAGTTTTGGGACCTTGAAAACACATGAAACCAGTGAGCGTGGCGGAGCCACCGGGTATCGAGTATATGCCACGACATACCCTGTGTGCTACCCCAAATTCCATATATATATATATATATATATATATATTGGGGCCCTAGGCTTCCAAATGTCAGAGCAAGCCTTGGTCGACCACCCTCGACCTGGCTGGACCGCACCAGCGCGCCACCCTACACCCCACGCCAGGCTGTTAGGTGTGTCCCCTGCCCATGCATTAGGTCATACTGCCCAACGTGTGTTAGTCAAACTCTCGGTCCAACAACCAACCTCCTGCGTGGGGCGCGGCCATAAATTGCGGTTTTGTTTTTTGCACGAATAGCTTAAATAGTCAACATAAATAGTGTAAATAGTTCACAGAAATAGCATAAAATCCCGTCCAACCATTGGACCACGTGCACATGCGTAGTGCATGCATGCAGATCCTATTTTTATGGTAGATACAGTAATTATGGAACTTTTATTGCATGTACGTAATTTTTGGATCACACTTTCGTTTCCATTGCATGCACACAAAAATTGGATGGCTCCATAAATATAGGATCGCTCCAACAGCCATGCAACTAGGATCGTTAGAACCAGTTTATGATATTTACGCATAAAAACCTTAAGTTTTAAGCGTAGAACCCCTCAGTTATGTTGGTAAATATCGAGCCATGTGAGAGAGGTTGATAACTCTAGTACGTTATATTCACGATCCTATTTTTATGGTAGATACAAAAATTATGGGAATCGAATGTATGTTGTTTCTATTTTTATTTAGATCTAAAAACTATGACAGATCATGGGGGTTTCCATTTCATACGTGCAAATTTTGGATGATATTTTCGTTTCCACTTCACACAAGCAAAAAAATAGGATGGCATGATTCACACAAAGCATAAATTCTTATACAAAGTCGCATAAATACATACACCATGTAGCATAATTGATAAAAAAACCTAATATCGGTTCAACTAACAGCCCTGCAGGAATTAGGGTCAAATTTATAGCAGACGTAGAAATCGTATTCATCGTCGTAAAAATCATCACTGGAATATATAAATAGTGTAAATAGTAGGCATAAAACATAATCATCGATGGCATAAATGTGGATCAGATAGTTCGTCGACGGAGGACGATCCTGAGGCCGCTAGATCAAAGGACGTCACTGAAGCCATCAGATCGGAGGAGTTGGTCGTCGAAGGACGCAAAAGCCACCCTCGCCTCGCATGGCTGCCATCGCCGGAGGCGACCGCATCTCGCGTGACAGCTGGAGCGACTCGCTTCTCCTGTGGCCACCACCGCTGTTGGGGCGAAGGCGAAGACGCTACCCTTCGCTCCAGGCCTTCGTCAACTCGCTGCACCAACGGAGGCAAGATGACCGGCGCGGCCCACCCTTCGTCCTCTTCACTGTAAGACGAAGGCCTACGACGAAGTCTTTCCATCCCGCGTCCTCGGTCCTATATGGAGGCCCAAGTGGGATGCAGCCCATTGTAACAGGCCCCGCACGGAGAAGCGTGTTATAGGCCCAATTTGTAATGACTTTTCTGTAATGACAGTCTGTAACCCCCCCATGATGGGAATATTCTGGGGATAATCCAGGTGTCTGAGGGCATAAGCGTCCTTACATCGGGACCTTGGGCGCTCGGGCACCTATAAATACCCCCGTACAGTGCCCTTGAGAGGCGAGATGAACAGAGCAATTACCATCTCGAGTTAAACCATGTTTGCATCTTTTTCACTCCCCCGTTGGATCAACTTGTTCAGGAGCGCAAGTTCCAACATTGGCGCCCACCGTTCGTGCTACGAGCAAACCACCCGCGATGGCACCCAAAAGAGCTAGTTCGAAGGCAGCCCCATCCGTCGACGAAGCAGCGAAGGCAGCACTGCTAGCTGAGAAAAAGGGCAAGGCCCTCGCCGACAACACCCACCAAGGAGTTGGCGAAAACGAAGCATACAGTAAGAGACAGCACAACGATCAACACACTCCCAAAGGCACCCTCCGCACCTGCAGCTCCGGAGGGCAGCCACAAGTACCACCACCAGGCTTCGCTCCACTAGAGGGCGAGGACGCAACAGAGGACGGCGAGGTCCTCGGCGTCTCCGCAGAAGAACAGCTACAGCTACGGGCCCTGCGCCTCAAGAACCACAACCTCCAGAAGCAGAAAGAAATCCTCGAGGCCAAGCGCTACGTGTCTCTGCGCAGGCCAAGGTGCGCCAAATGTTACGAGATGAGGAGCAGAGGGCTCAAGAATTTGAGCAAGAGATTGCGCTCATGCAGCGCGAAGGCCAACATGATCTGTAGCACGGCCTGCCCCTCCAGCAGCGCGCGCTAGTCGGAGACCTATTCATTCCTCAGCGCGGACCCTTCATCCCGCACGCCGCAGCTTTCCAAGGTATCAACTACCTTGATGAGCGAAGCCCCCTGGCGCCGCAACTGCAAGTGTCACCATGGCCCACCAACTTCAGGGCAGGGACCTACCCCAAGTACAATAGTAGCACAGACCCAGCACAGTACATCATGAGCTATCAAGTAGCCGTCGCATCATCCGGAGGGGAAGACGCCATGATGGCCAAGTCTTTAATCATCGCCCTCGAGGGTCCGACATTGACCTGGTACACCAGGTTGCCCCCACTGTCCATCGACTCCTGGAGAAGCGTACGGGACAAGTTTCTACTCAACTTCTAAGGGTACCGCCCAGATACCGATCCCCTGGCCGAACTGTCACTCTGCAAACAGCTGGAGAAAGAAACCCTGCAGGAGTATTACCGCAAGTTCCTGATTCTCAAGTCACAACTGCCTTCGGTCGACGACCAAATTGCCATACACTACGTCATCAGTGGCCTTCGGGCTAACGTCCTATACAATCACTGCATCAGGGACCCACCCAAAAACCTCCAAGAACTCTATCAGTTGTTTGAAAAGTACGCCAGATCTGAAGAGCTCCACCAGCGCAAAGGTCAAGTCTCAAAGAAAGCCCAAGGACCCTCCACAGTCCAGCCGAACATGGACAAGACCTTCGCAGTCAGACTCCAGTCAGGACAGTCGCAGTCAGCAGCAGGTGCATAACATCGCCAATCAGCACCCCGCCGGCGAGGCCCCTCACCGTCAAGATTATCCCCCTAGGGCCGCGGCAATGGCACGCGTGGTCGGGGACGGGCGCAGCAGCCGCGCAGATATTACTGCCTGTTTCACGGTGAAGACTGCACGCACCCAACCAAGGATTGCCCAGAAACTAAGGCCACCAGGGATAGGATGGCTCGGGCACAACCCGCTGACAACCCAAGAGTTGTCGCGCACACATATCAACACTACCACCCACAACCATACAACCACGGCCTCGCCCAACATCTACCCAACCACGCGTACCAACACCACTAGGAGGTACAAGTCCTACCACCCCCGCCTCCACCTCCGCATCAACCAAACATCCACCACCAAAATCACCCCCAAGCACCAAAACAGGAAGACTTCGCTGATCAGCCGTATCGCGGAGTCATTCACATGATAACCGGAGGGTCCAGCGTCGACTTCGACACGAAGCGACAAAAGAGGGACCACTACCGAAGCATCAACCATGTCGCCATCACAGGTCCAGTCGTGCAAACAAAGTGGTCGCATGTGCCACTAACCTTCGACGCCAGAGATGTCGATCTGCGCAGCGCACCCCACTGTGACGCCATGGTAATCAACTGCAGTGTGGCAAGCTGTGACCTGCACAAAGTTCTAGTCGACAATGGCAGCCAGGCGGATATCATCTTCCTCCACGCCTTCGACCGCATGGGCATCAGCCACAGCTTGCTCAAGCCCTCGGACAATCCCATATATGGCTTCGGCGGCAAGGGCACCTTCCCTGTGGGCAAGATAGAGCTACCCCTGTCCTTCGGCGTAGCACCCAATGCGTGAAGCGAGCAGGTCACCTTCGACATCGTTGACATGGTCTATCCCTACAACGCCATAATGGGTCGAGGCTATATCAACAAATTTGAAGCGGCCATCCACGGATTATATCTCTACATGAAAATTCCGGGTCTGCAGGGCATAATAATGGTGTACGGGAACCAGCAGACTGCGCGTAACATTGAAAGAGATTTCGTTCCTGGTCAACGGAACGTACACTGCCTTACGACGCAGCGCGAAGTCCCCGAGGCCACCCACCCAGCCGCCAACGAAAATGAAAAGGCACAACTACAAAGCAACGACGGAATGAAGACAGTTCCCCTTGACCCGGCAATGCCCAAGCAGACAGTCATCATAAGCAAAGACCTGACTTCGCAAGAGGAGGAGAAACTCATCTCCTGTCTCTCCAGAAATAAAGACGTCTTTGCCTGGTCTGCCCTTGACCTGGTCGGAGTCAGTCTGGGCATCTATCCTTCGATGCGCCCAAAGAAGCAGCGGCTGCGCAAAATGTCCGATGAAAAAACAGAAGCCGCCAAAGCCGAAGTACACCGCCTGCTGGAGGCCAATTTCATCGAGCTAGTCGCCTACCCTACGTGGCTATCCAACGTAGTCATGGTGCAAAAGACGAACGGCAAGTGGCAGATGTGCATCGATTTCACCAGCCTCAATAAGGCCTGCCCTAAGGATAATTTCCCGCTGCCACGGATCGACAAGATAGTCGATAGTGCGACCAGATGCGAAGTCATGTCACTCGACTGCTTCTCTGGCTACCACCAAATATATATGAAGGAGGAAGACAAAGCCAGTACCAGTTTTATCACACCCTTCGGCATGTACTGCTTCATCAGGATGCCGGAGGGACTCAAGAATGCTGGATCAACCTTCTCTCGCCTCACCAAAATGGTGCTCGAGAGCTAGGCAGGTCGGAACATCTTCACGTATGTGGACGACATCGTCGTCGACCTCGCAGAGACATTTGCAAACATAAGGGACGCACGACTTCGCCTCAACCCCGAAAAGTGCGTCTTCGGGGTCTGCCAGGGGAAGATACTAGGCTACCTGGTGTCGCATCGCGGGATCGAGGCCAACCCGACCAAGATCCAGGCAATAATCAACATGACACCCCCGCAGTCAACCAGGGACGTCCAGCGTCTAACAGGCAGATTGACCGCTCTGAATAGATTCATCTCCAACACTACAAGAAACTGGTTAAAGAACGTGGGTGAAAAACCGTCGAACTTAATGTAATAGGCCGTCGAACTTAACATAAGAACGTGGGTTTACCCACGTTCATAGCCGACGGCGTTTTTTTGACGAACTTAAAGAAGTAAGTTCGACGGCCCCCACGTTCTTAACATTAAGAACGTGGGTACCGTCGAACTTAACTTTAAGAACGTGGGTACCGTCGAACTTAACGTTAAGAACGTGGGTTTTTAAGTTCGACGGGGACCGTCGAATTGTGTCCCGTAAGTTCGACGGCACCCACGTTCTTAACTTTAAGAACGTGGGTACAGGTGGCCGTCGAACTTATGTGTCCTGCGTGAGTCGGCGCG
Source organism: Zea luxurians (assembly GCA_029449295.1). Lineage (NCBI taxonomy): Eukaryota > Viridiplantae > Streptophyta > Magnoliopsida > Poales > Poaceae > Zea > Zea luxurians. Next base: position 16,432,960 of record JAOPSE010000012.1, read on the forward strand.
GGCTGCCCATTAAGTTCGACGGTACCCACGTTCTTAACCTTAAGAACGTGGGTACCCACGTTCTTAACTCTTTTCCAGAAAAAAATAAAAAATACAGAAATGATAAATTAGACACACATAATAACACATGCAACACAGAATATCACATACAATACAATTTTCAAACACAGGGATATATATACATATCACAAATTCATACAAGTCCAAATATACATAAGTTCACAAATTCACACAAGTCCAAATACATAAGTTCACAAATTCACACAAGTCCAAATACATAAGTTCACAAATTCACACAAGTCCAAATACATAGGTTCATATCCATAGTTCTCATTTTTAGTTCACAAGTTCAAACATTAGCTCCATCGCTCTCGATCAGGACATCGGATTGTTGTTCGTAGCTCCACCACTAGAATTGAGACATCTGTCCGCAAAGTCAGCGTGAGGGGGAGGAGTCACTTGATGAGTGCCGGAATCCTACAAAATAAACCAAAATTCTCATAAATATACAACTGGCATTAAATCACATGTACACCAAGATATAGGAAAGCATGATAAACATAGCGTCCTTTTCTAAATAAATATAGGAAAGCATTAAATCACATGTACACCAAAATTCTCATAAACCTCAGACCTCATTCATTTTAGCTAATCCTATCTAGATTCATTCAATTAAATAGGTTCATAGACACTGAATCTGTAGTTTGATTTCAGAAGAGCTCAGGTAGGTGAGAATTGAGAACTAGCCTAGGTAGGTGAAAATGGTGCACTGTGGCCCCCCTTTGATAGTGACTAAAGCTAGACGATAAAACTAATCTAGACTTAGTTTATTTAATTAGGAGGAAATCAACTAGCATTGAAATTCAGGAACGTACCGCATGTGACGGAAGTGGCTGTGTTGGCCATGGGGGGCGTCCCCAAGGCCCCATTGGATGTGTAGGATATCCCCATGGTGGTGGTGGCCAATATCCCATACCTGGTTGTGGAGGAGGAAGAATCTGTCCTCTAGGAGGCATCGACCACTGAATGTCCATCTGTGGGTTTCCTTGTCCGGTCTCAGAACCCTATAACCAAATAAAACGATGCATGATTATAATTGTAAATGAAAGTAAATATACTACAAAACTATACCTGTGTTTCGTTGGTGTTTGGGGTCTGTCCAGATTGTGACGGACGGGTGAACTGGGGTCCCATTGGAGATCCCATCTGAGCACTATACATCTGCAAATACAATAAGCTTGAGTTTTATTTTAAACTAATGTATATATAGAGTTTAAACTCACACATGGGATGGTAATCTTATCTAGCACATGCATCATAGAAGCCACAAGCAAGTTACCAACTGAACCATGAGTTAGGCTTTACCAACTGAAGTCACAATTCATTGATGCAGGCAACTAGCAGATGACAGAAATTGCGATTACACATTACACAAAAAACAGCTAATCAAGAAAGCAAACAGGAAAAGCCTAGATTACACATAACACAAAAAATCAGCTAATTCACTGATGCATAGATGCTGATGGCCTTGTCATCAGGTTCAGGTATATATATATCTTCTCTCTGAAGCTATGATGTCTGAAAAAAGTGAAATGAAACACATGGTTGAACTGATTGGTTTTTACGAGCTCGATCGATTCGTTTCCATGTCGCGCAGCAAGAGAGCTGTCGCAGTGCAAATGCTTCCGGCTGTGGGACAAGTCCTTATCTCAGTACCACTCAAATAAAAAAAGGTAATAGACCTGTACAAAAACATAACATAACTCGCAACAAAGACGGGTTCAGGGGATTTGATCGCAGAAACGGCACGTGCCTTACCCGTTCAACCTTCAACTCCCTGTGCCTGCAACGGATTAATTATTAACTGAACGGAATGTGAGTAGGTTTGGTAATTAAGTAGGAATTATTATCGCAGATGCTTGCTCTAATGCGAATGATGGTTTTTTATACAAATATAATATAAATTGGAATAAACTAATATTCTGATTTCTGATCAGGTGCAGTAATTAAACCAAGTCTCTAATCAGGACAATAAACTATCTGTCGCGGACCCCGTTGATTAGAATCAGTACGTACCACCTAGCGGTAGCCACCCTCCTATTGAATTTCAAAATTGGCTGGCCTATGCCATATGCGCTCTAAATAGATTTATTCAAAGGAAGCATATGTACTGGTCAGTGGTCATCCTCCAGGCATATTTTTATTGTGGGTTAACCTTCCACCTCACCTTATAAAAAAACCCTTCCACCTCTTATGCTACCAGGTTAACAGAAATCAGTTCTACTATTCCTTTATGTGATCAGCAAGCTGAATGAATTTGTTTTCTTTTACTTCATATTCTGCGTTAAACTGTTGCTTTTCTGCAGCTGGGCCAATGGCACATTGCAGATGAGTATGATGGCCAGGTGAGGGAACTTAATTGTAAATCAATATGCCATAGTCCAATGTGCCCTCCTTATTCAGCGATGACAGAGTGGCAGCATATAGTTCTTTCAGCTGACAAAATGGATCTGGTATGTTTCTACTGTACAACAGAATGTTCCATTATGATAGATAATAGTTCTTGGTAATTTGCTTGATCTCATAAGTAATATGGATCTGGGTCTGGGTCATGTTGTTTTTTCTTTTGTAAAAGGTGCGTCTATTTTTGGCTAAGGGTATGAGGAGGTGGATGTGTGTTGTTTGGGCTCCTGCCATTTTTTCTTCTTAATATAATATAACCATCATCCTCAACGAACGAGCAGAACAGGGTAACGCAGTTCCACGCAGCCGCGAGAGCATGGACACGGAGAACTCTCGTCGAACTCTACAAGCAACAGCAAGGCGCCAGAGCACTCCACCGAGCAGGGAAGCAAGGCAGTATCAAGGAAACAAAGAAACATGAGCACGTCGAGCATGTTCACACGTGATGGTTATTCGCGTTTCGGTCGACAGTTGCCTGGGCTGGACACGCGGCCTCCACGCCAAGGCTCCACGCACAACCCATGCTATGGCTCATTGAAAAACATTGGTCGGTGTCGCACAGGCAGGAAACATGCAGGCAGGGGGAGGTCTCCGGGGATAACTACGACGCTTCAGATTTTTACAGCGTGAATCTCACGGCTCGGCCACTAGAAACATTCTAATCACACCATGATACGCCCCTAGCAACATCCTCTCTTATCTCCAACTGCTCATCCATGCACCAGAGAAATCTCCCACGTTATCCCAATACAAAAATCTGCCCACGGTCTCAATCTGAAATAGCACCTGTGGAGCACACAGAGACGTGGAGATCTTTTTCCATATCCTAAAAGCTTCGGCCACCAGAACTTACACTCAAACTTCTAAAAGCAAGCAGTTACCTACCGTCGAGCAGCTTGGGCATGTCGCCCCCTTCCTCTTCTATCTGTCCAAACTGAGACAGGTTTCACAAAACTGGACAATATTCAATGCCCACTTGCCCAGCATGTCTGACAGCTCAGGTTCCAGCAATTCCTACTCCGTTATTTGCAACACGACTTGCAAATCGGTATTAATCAAAGTTGTGCACTGATCCACGCTCTATCACTTTGGTATAATAACTATAACCAAAAACTCCACGGATCACGCACAGGAGAGCACCAAAGTCCGCAAAAAAACACAGATGCCCAGCTTCAAATCAGACAAGGGAAACATAGCTGCAACGTGGAAAGCTTTTTGTTCCCAAAAACTGAACCCAGTTTTCAGTCACCTAGAACTGAATTCAGCACTAATCAAGTGAACCCCTACCTTTAACCCCTCCAGTTCATCCCCATTTTTCTCACAATTCAAAACAAGGACAGGCCGACTTCATCTAAGCAAACTTATTCACCAAATATAGCTCTCAAGGTTTGCTATAGCACTCTAGGGCTGTAAGTACATGGATCCATAGATACGCAGCCCCAAACTCGAGCTCAACGCACTAGAATCCAATTTCCCTTAACTGAAACCGATCTCTTATCACACAGCCTGTTCAACTCGCCTGATAAAAGGAGAGAGCAGCTTAATGAGAGAAGTAGCAGTGAGGGCGCTAAGCAGGTGTCAAGTTAATTGGTCTGAGAGCCAAGCCAGCTTTCAAGTAGTAAAAAGCAGGCATTAAAGTAGGTGAGTAAGTCAAGTTCTCTATATGCTTGAAGCTGATACGCGCCTTTGTTATTTGTTCGTTATTCACGGGCAATGGCCTGCCCTGAATAAACACTACAACAGTCTGTTTGAGGCAGATGATGTTCAACTAATTCTGGAACCAGAGCAGCTGAGAACCAGAGCAGCTGATCAGTGTGTGCAACTAATTCTGGAACCAGAGCAGCTGAGAACTTTCTTGTAGAAAGCCCATGGCAGCTTGGCGTTAGACAAGTGTGTCGATGTTCTTTAATTCTTTGAATTTGCCCCCAGGTTGCTTGGCTAATGTTAAGGGATTGACATTGTCTCACTTAGCCTAGATTCAACTAATCACATCCTGAATCTGAAGTGGTTGTGCTTGTGCAGTTAAGGGTATGTTCATATCACAGGCTGTGACAACCTCCTAATAAATGCAGAAATCACTCAACAATTGACCAGACCGATTTTAGGCTGTCTAAGGCTCAGAGCGATTTAGATAAAAAAAATATGGGCAGATTCTGAGCGGATTAATAAAATTATTACCTGCATCAGCATTCCCTGCATCATCTGAACTTGTTGAGATAGATGTTGAACTTGTTGTTGTTGTTGTCTTAGTTGCTCATCAAGCTCTGATTCCCTCGAAGTTGAAGTTCGAGATCTACTCCCCGCCGAGGAAACTGACCGACGACCAAAGCTATCGCGACTCACAACCCCATCGCCGATCCCCAACCTAGAAACATCACAAGTTATGATAATATAGTGTTTATATATCACAACTTTGATCTTATCATACCTCCCATGTGGTAGCCCACCACCGGCAACATATGCTGCATCCGGATCGAAAGGTGCCTCCCTCCAATCTAGATCATCGTCTCCTGCTTTCCTCCTAACCTCCTCAGCATAACGAGTCTACAAAACAATTTATGTTAATTATAAATGAGTCACAAGTTAATTAAGAATAGATAGTAATTATTTACACCTACCAGCTCCAATCGATATGCTTGTGTGTCCCCCATGCATATGGGACAACACAGTCGACCGTGAACACACCAGCCAGACCAAATACCATATGCAGGCAAATCATGAATTGACCACAAATATGCCGCATGTAAGGTAAATTCACGTTTTAGATGACCATCATAAGCCTTTACCCCTACCCATAGCTCTTTGAACTCTTCAATCAACGGTTGCATGAATACATTGATCTTCTTTCCAGGATGTTTAGGCCCTGGAATAATAAGGGCAAGAAATATGAACCCTTCTTTCATGCATTTGTTGGGAGGGGGGTTGTAGGGCATGATGAAAACCGGCCAACAAGAGTATGAAGTTGAACTGTTGTCGTAAGGAGTGAAACCATCAGTGGACAAGCCTAGACGAACACTCCTAGCGTCTCTTCCAAATTCTGGGTCAAAACGATCCAGAGCCTTCCAAGCATCGCCATCTGATGGATGCATCATAATGTCTAGGTCTTGGATCTCACGTTCTCCTTCCTTATGCCACAACATTAGCTTCGCAGTTTCTAGGGTTAAAAACAGACGTTTAAGCCTTGGAGTGATGGGCATATATCGAAGTTGTTTAACTGCCACTTTTGTAGCAAAAGTAGCTCCATCCTCTTTTAGTACCTCCGCATATCTTGATTTACCGCATTTCTGACAATGGGTGCTCGCTTCATATTCCTTCCAGAACAACATGCAATTATCTTCGCACACATCAATCTTCTTATACTTCATCCCAAGACCAGACACAATCTTTTTAGACTGGTATAAGTCTTTTGGCATCTTATGGTTCGATGGGATGAGATCAATAATCAGATTGATTATATCGTTATAGCAATTATTCGAGAAGTTATACTTTGCCTTCATTGCCATAAGACGTGTAACCACCTGCAACACAGTCACAGTGGTGTCGTCATGCACTTTTTCCTCTGACGCGTGAAGAAGCTTGTAAAACTCCTGCACTTCATTTGGTGTATCCTGTTCTGAGGCCAATGTTGGATACTCTCTACTAATATCAGCCACCAAGTCATCCATCCGATCCTCCTCATCATCATCAATTATTTCTGACTCTGTGATATTCTGCTCTACTTCTCCATGTGAGCGCCACACAAGATAGTTAGGCATAAACCCATTCTTGCAAAGGTGATGCTCCAGTTCTTCGATCTTTCTCACATACTTAAAATTCCGACACTTGGTACACGGACACTTCACCACACGAGGTCCACCGGAAAATGCGAGATCCACGAATTGTTTTGCAACCCTAACCCATTCCTTTGAGTGACCTAGAGTCACGCTATTGAATCCATCATACATCGCCCTTCTTCTATTGTCATCCATTTGCAAAACTAAATAACCCAATGTATAAAAGAAAGATCATCAAAATCACAATTAGTAATCAAAATCATGCAATACTTATATATGCACTTAGCTGTCTACTCAAAATCACAATTAGTCTGGAATATAATGTTTCCCAGTATTTCCCACATAATCATATGTGCGTAGTTATTATTACCAGCTGATTCCCCTTGATCAATTTTCTTGGCTTTCTGTATTTTGTTTAGTTTTATGACCGTACCACTAAGCAAAATGATGAATGAGCTATAATAAACATTTAAAAGAACATATGCAGTGATCATTATAATTAATATTCCAGATCCTATATATACATATCCAGTTATATTGGGTTGTACACTCCTGCTGAAATTAAAAATGCTTCACATACTGTTGTACTGCTAAAGAACCATATGTGGCCATATTGTTGTTGAGGTTGGTGGTTTATTCTTGTGCTTTTGATATGCAGAATGTTTCACAATGTGGGTTAAGGTGTCAGTTCTTGTGGCCATATTTCTTCAACTATAAAGCACAAGAATGAACTTATGGTTCATTCTTCAAAAGCACAAGAATGAACTTATGGTTCATTCTGCATATCAAAAGCACAAGAATGAACTGACAATATGTGATCAGAAATATGGATTAAGGTGTCAGTTTAGAATATCACAAGTTACAAATGATATGGTCTTACCCTCTGACCTAATATCTATTCAATCATCATTTTATAAAACCTTTTGATCTGCCTAGGGTCATGGTACATGATATCTGACATTTGTTCTATCTACAACATGCTGGCGAGGTTTTTGGCGAGAAAGCTATTTTAACCACATAGGCACGTGAGCTTCAATCTCGACTTCAGAGGCTTTCAGATGAGAGGAATAAATTTTGTAAACTGTGATATTGAAGAACTGACACCTTTATAGTTGAAGAATCGAGAAAACTGCAGAAAGAAGCTGAGGAGAACCTGAAGGTATTATCTGCTTCCTTAATCCATAGTAATGTGGGTTTTTGAATTTTGACAATTTTATTTATGTGTTTTGCGTGTTTTATCAAACATGATGTTCCTGTGCGTAATAGATATTGATTTACTGTATCTAATAATCTTTTATGGATGATATAATCCTGAGGTGAGTAGTACAGGCACCTATTATTGTCCACACATTTGTTTTGCAGGAAGGCACATATAATAAAATGTATAAATTTGCAAAACATTTTTTACAACGCATAATCATGAACCAATCTTAATATGACATTACCTCGGTGGAAGCTTCCAATGTCCGAACGCGACCGCGACGACGGCTGTGTGGAAGACGAGTAGGAGCGCGGGGTGGGCGAGCCGGGGCGGTCGGTGCTGAGCTGGCGAGCCGGGGCGCGGCCCGCTCGCGGTGGCGCAGCCCGCTCACGGCGGCGCGGCGACGGCGCGGCCTGGTCGCGGTGACGGCACGGGATGGCAGTGGGTAAGGTACCCAGTGGGCACACGAAGCCATACCCATACTCACTAGGAAAAAATTGACCCATACCCATACCCACTACCCATCATGGGTACAAAATTACGCCATACCCATACCCACCATGGGTAGCGGGTACCCATCGGGTACCCATATCCATTAACATTACGATAGACATGATCATTTGAATCGCAAAAATAAGTATCAGCATAACAAATGTATCGAACCCAACATAATTTTATCACAGGTTCAACAATATTCAACATTAAATGGCAACATCATGCCTTCAAATCACACAAAACATAGCATTGATTCTACAAAACTGTGGACAAAATCATGCCTTCAAATCTAATTGTTCAATACACAATACTTAATATTTGAATATATAAGACTTCTAAGCTGTTGGAGCTTAAGGGCATCCTTCTCTTCCAATTCCAGTCTTGTTGCTCAGAGTAAAAGCTTCTACAAAGCAGTAAAAGAAGTATGGGGCAAATAGAGAGAGCAAATTCATTTTATATGAGACATAAATCCGGACCCATGTGTCATATATTAGCGGGTTCCCCATCGGGTAGCGGGTATGGGGCAACAGAGAACATACCCACGCCCACCGTACCCAATGGGCATAACAAATGACCCAATAAAATACCCATGGGTATCAAAATCCGCCATACCCGTGCCCTAATAGGGTTTTTACTATAGATGCCCAAACGGGCAGCCCGGCCCGGCACGGCACGGGCCCGTTAGGCACGATGGATAATCGGGCCGTGCCCGGCCGGCCCGCGTGCCGCAGCCGCGGCCCAGGCACGGCACGCCGGCCTGGTAGTCGTGCCGGGCCGGCCCGTTAAACGGCTACGCTCTCCTATTAAATGAGGAAAAATAGCAAAAAACTGTGTCTGGGTGAGGAATTGAACCTGCGACCTCCCTTAACAGGCTGAGAGCACTAACTGAAACAGACTAACTAGTAGAACTCGACTGCATTTGTTGTAAATATCGAATATAAAATGTAAATATATATATATATATATATTATATTTTGTAAAATAAAAAACATATAATCGTGTCGGGCCAGGCCGGCACTGCGGGCCGAGCCAGCGGCCCAAGCACGACACGGTTCTCGTGTCGGGCCCGGCCCGGCACTATTAAACGGGCCGTGCTTCGGGCCGGCCCGTTAGGCACGACCCATTTGGCCATCTATAGTTTTTACCTATCGGGTTTCGGGTTTCGATTACCCATTGCCATCCCTAGCTCCTGGCGGTGGCGGCGCGGGCTCCGGTCGGTGGCGGCGCGGGCTCCGGTCGGTGGCGGCGCGGGCTCCGGTCGGTGGCGGCGCGGGCTCCCGGCGGTGGTGCGGTGGCGGCGCGGGCTCCCGGCGGCGGCGCGGGCTCCCGGGCGGCGATGGCGCGGTGAATTGGTGAGGGAGGAGCGCGTACGTGTGGGCGCGTGGGAGGAGACAAGGTGAGAGAGAGACGCGCGCGCGTGGGATTAGTGGGTTTAGGTTTTCACGGTTAAGTTCGACGGTATCCACGAGCCCGACGAACTTAACTTAAGAACGTGGGTACCCACGTTCCTAACGCGTTAAGTTCGACGGTTTTATCCACGACCCACGAACTTAACTTAAAAACGTGGGTACCCACGTTCTTAAATTAACCCATGAACTTAACTCAATTAAGAACGTGGGTACCCACGTTCTTAATTTTACCCACGAACATTTATCAGTTTCTTGTAGTGCAAGTCCGTCGAGCGGAGTCTACCTTTCCTTAAGACACTGCATGGTGAGAAGGACTTCGTGTGGGGACCAGAGCAGGCGGCAGCCTTCGCATCACTCAAACATCACCTGTCCGACTTGGCCATTCTCACCAGTCCAGACCCTTCGCTGCCGCTCCTGCTCTACATCGCTGCCTCGCCATATGCAGTCAGTGCAGCCCTAGTCCAAGAACAAAACAGGGAGGGCACGACCCGGTAGTGTCCAGTCTATTACGTCTCCGAGGTCCTCACGGCCTCCAAGTGTAACATGACCGAGCTAGAAAAAATCTCCTACACAGTCGTCATGGCATCACGAAAGCTGCGCCATTACTTCGAAGCGTTCAAGGTACGGGTCACCTCGGATAGGGGACTGGGAGAGCTGTTCCGCAACCCAGAGGCGTCTGTCCGGATTGCCAAATGGGCAGCCGAGCTCTCCGGCTACCATATCGTCTTCGAACCTAGGACAGCAATCAAGTCACAGGTCCTGGCAGACTTCATCATTGACTGGACAGGGCTAGTAGCGCAACAAAACAAGCCTGCAGATAAAGTGTGGACCATCCACTGTGACGGCGCATGGTGCCATGCGGGGGCAGGCGCAGCTGCAGTCATCACATCACCCACAGGGGTCAAACACAGATATGCAGCACGCCTCAGCTTTGCTTTGGAGTCCGACAGATGCACCAACAACGTAGCAGAGTACGAAGCTGTCATCCTGGGTCTTCGCAAGCTAAGAGCGCTTGGGGTCACCACCTGCATAATCAAGACATATTCTAAAGTGGTTACCGGTCAGGTCGAGAAAGAATATTCAGCAAAAGACCCCGCACTCATGCAGTATCTCACGGCTATTTGCAGTCTTGAGAAACAATTTAAGGGCTTCACCTTGCAGCATGTGGACCGAGCAAGGAACGAGGAGGCCGACGCATTGGCCAAAGCAGCTACCAGAGGCGAAGCCTTGCCCTCCGATGTGTTCTACCACGTCATCGGCACGCCAGCCGTCCGCAATCCAGAGGGCCTACAAATAAACCAACGACGCTGAGGGCCATCGCATAGTCAACCTCATCATGACTGAAGATTGGCGAGCCTCAATAACCCTGTTCCTGCAAGTATATTATCATCCAAGCGATGTCAACGAGGCCAAGCGCCTCAAGCACCGAAGCCGGGACTTCGCAATCATTGAGGGCTAGTTATACAAGAAGGGGGTCAACCAACCCATGCTTAAATGCATCACCGACACCGAAGGCATCCAGATCCTGCGTGAAGTCCACACTGGAACTTGTGGCTCTCACTCGGGGCCTAGGGCCCTCGCTACCAAGGTGATCCGTCAAGGGTTCTATTGGCCCGCTATAATCTGCGCCGCGAATCAAGTCACGAGGTCGTGCTAAGCCTGCCAGGAGTTCTCTCCCCACTCGGGCAACCCTTCGCAATTCACAAAGCTGATTGCCCACACATGGCCACTTCAACGCCGGGGGCTGGACATTGTCGAGCCACTACCCACGGCCCAAGGGAATCTCAAGTTCACCTTCGTCGTCGTCGAGTACTTTACCAAGTGGATCGAGGCAAGGGCAGTATCTACAATAACGTCGAAGACTGCCCAGAAATTCTTCTGGCAAAACATTGTTTGCCGGTTTGGAGTCCCATCCGAGCTCACGGTCGACAATGGCAAACAATTTGACAGCCAGGACTTCAAGGATTTCTGCTTCTCCATCGGCACCAAGCTTGCCTTCGCCTCAGTATATCACCCGCAATCCAATGGCATCATCGAGCGCATCAACGGCAAGATTTTCACTGCTATCAAGAAAAGACTACTCGACGATAGCAAGGGCAAATGGGCCGACCACCTACCTGAAGCAGTCTGGGCGCTAAACACGACCGAGTGTCGGGTGACTGGTTTCACTCCTTTCTGTCTACTATATGGTTCGGAGGCCATGACCCCGCAGGAAATAAAGCACGGGTCACCTCGAACAAGTGCATCAGCCACTCCCGACGTAGACGAGCCAACGTCCAAAGACCTCATCGACGGAGTCCGTGACTTCGCCCTGTAGGCCCTCAATAAATACCAAGCTCAAACGAAGGCCTGGCGTGACCACGCAGTCGTCCCAAGAGAGTTCAACGAAGGAGACCTCGTACTCGTCCGAACCACCCGGACAGAGTCACGGGGCAAGCTGAAGCCAAAGTGGGAGGGGCTGTTCATCGTCAAGTCGAAGGCGTCCCCCAGCGCATATAGGCTGACAACGCCATCCAGCGAGGACCTAGACCATTCTTGGAATATTGACAATCTCCGCAAATTTTTTGTTTAAATCCTCAGGGCTTACGCGCCCTTGTAATTCATCAAACAATGTTATTTAGGCCCGCACTCTTTTCCTCCTAGGGGGTGAGGTTTTTAACGAGGCGGAGCCATGTAATATACCCGCAAAAATTCAGATACAGCATGTCGAAAAAGACCGCATCGACGGCCTTCGGCATTCGACCACCCCGAAGTCACCGCGAGAGGCAGCGCAGACTACCCTCGCGTGCGACACTCCGTGCAAAAGACGCCTAAGGGCGCAGCCGGAGCAGCACAATAAGTGCGCCTCATCAAAGTCTTTTCCTAAAAGACTCTCCGCGCAAAAGTCGCCTAAGGGTGCAGCCGGAACAGCACAATAAGTGCGCCACATCGAAGTCTTTTCCTAAAAGACTCTCCACGCAAAAGTCGCCTAAGGGTGCAGCCGGAATAACACAATAAGTGCGCCAAATCGAAGTCTTTTCCTAAAAGACTCTTCCGTGCAAAAGCCGCCTAAGGGTGCAGCCGGAATAGCACAATAAGTGTGCAACATCGTAGTCTTCTCCTAAAAAACCTCTCCGTGCAAAAGTCACCTAAGGGTGCAGCCGGAATAGCACAATAAGTGTGCAAAAATCAGTCTTTTCCAAAAAGACTCTCCGTGCAGAAGTCGCCCAGGGGCGCAACCGGATCATCGAAGGCGCGCAGCCTCATAATACAAATCACTGTTACATACACACAGCGAGGGCATCATATATTACATTGGCTCAACTTTTGGGATGATACCCATCTCCCTGTAATTGAACAGCATTATCCTCAATTCCTCACCCTCAAAAAGATTTCGCAGCTCCCCCTCACCTATGCTCGCCCCAAACGGCGAGGACAACAGTTCTCGCCTACCAGTCTGGTCCATGCGAAGACAGCCACGCTCCATCCCAACAGTTCTCGCCTACCAGTCTGGTCCATGCGAAGACAGCCACGCTCCATCCCAATATGATGACGCCTACCACTTCGCGACAATTCACTCACTCTCTGTTTCGCCATCGCCCTTCGCCACCTATACCCAGTACTCGCACCCGGAAGACCACCTGAACCTTCCACGCGTGGAGAAGGCTGCGCTGCAGCCACATCTAACGCTGCAAAATAATCCAAGCCTTCATCCGAAGACTCCTCCGTCCACGACACCGAACTCCCAGATTCATCAGACTCAAAACACATAAACACAGAGCCACACAAATCATCACTGGCAGGCACCACGGTCGGGGCCACCACAAAAATAGTATTGTCAGTAGCGGTTGCGTGCGCAGGCCCAAACGTCGGAACCTGCGCAGCAACAAAGGTTCAGTATCACACAGACAAAATTTACAACCTCCCCAACACCTATTCAGCTACTAAGCCACCTGCGAAGGCCCGGCCATGGCCGCGGGGTCTTCGGCGGCCGGCTCGACCACTGCCTTCAAGACGTCCTCGCCCGTCGGCGCGGGGGATGGCGCAGGGTTTTCGCTGGCTCCAGTTGGCGCGGTCGATGCAGGGACCATCGAGGTGCCCTCGCTGGCATCAGATGGCGGCGGCACCTCCACCCCAGATGTCACGGGCAGCGCATTGTCCAGATCACCGAGGTCTTCGACCTCCTCGGCATGTGCCATCTGCAGTAGTAGCACATTCAGCAAAACCACCCATACACATATAACCGTGCAAATAAGCCCTTACGTGATCAATCGCCCGGTCGGACCTCTCCCGGACCACATCTCGACCGTGCGGACCCCACATCCTATCAAAGAGCACCCCCACCGACTGCTTAAGCACCGGGTCTTCGACCTCAAAGATTGCGCATTCGACGTTCTCGTCTGATTGGTCGAAGACCTCGAAATGCCCGCACCCCTCGCGGGACAAAGCATTCACGACCCCTTCGCAGGTGACGAGGGAGGCAAAGGACATGAGGCCCGTCGCGATGGTCAGGAGCACCGCCAACTCCTCCTGTAACCACCCCAGGAAGCGAAGGCCCACCTCTTGGCCGGGCGCGTCGAAGGCGGTGGTCCGCACACCCAGCTCCTGGTATGCGTCCACGAACTGTGCATGCGTCCGCTCGACCTCCGCGCGCGTCGAGGCCTCGGCTTTATCCACGCGGTTGCGCAGGCTGTTGAGCCTCGCCTCCAAGTCCTTGGCGCGTTGGCAGGCGTGACTATTTTCTACCCGCGCAAGCTTGGCATCGGCCTGCGCAGCCTGCGCATCAGCAATGGCCTTGTTCGCCTCCCTCCTCTCCTCCACCAGCCGGCACCGGAGATCCCCCCCTCTCGGCCTCCATAGCGGCCAACTTCTCTGTCAGCCTTTGGCTTTTGCATTCGACAGCCGACTTCTCCCGAACAGCGTCTGCATGCTGCGCCTGGAGACGTTCAACTTTGGCAGCAAACTCCGCAGTCAAGACACCCGACGTGACACGGTCGGTGAAGTCGGCCGCCTGACACAAAGCCATGAGACTCGCAATTTCATAAAAACAACGAACTAGCGAGGTCCAACACGACTTACATGCTACAGCTACTGCGCCGCTCGCCTCAGCTGCTGGGACATAGAGCCCGCCACATCCTTAGCAACGATGACCGAGGATATTTCGCCGCTCATGCAGAAGGTGGACCACAGGTCCCGCAGAACACCCTTCGCCCCTTCCGCCGCCGCCGACAAAGGGGCCACCACCGGAGTCAGGACAAGAGGCAATTGCCCCATATCAGACCCTACACCATCATATTAGTCAAAAAAACAACAACTTACCACCAAGATAATCCGACACACTGATGTCTGTGTCGAAGTCGGCCACACGCGCCCCCTCCTCGCCAGCACGCGCCAGGGAGGGCACCTTTCGCCCCTTGGCGGGCTCGCCCGAGGGCGGCTTGCCCGCACCAGAGGCAGTAGCCTTCACACCTGACTTCGTAGCTAGCGCTAACTTGCCCGCACCAGGGGCAGCCGGCTTCGCAGCCGGTGCTAGCTTGCTGCTACTGGGGGCGGCAGACTTCACGCCCTCCTGCGCCCTCTTCGCCTCACAGAAAGGATCCCCGATCCTAACAACCACCCGGCATTTCTGTGTAGCATCTTGTTGATCCTTCTCCATCACTGTCGATACAACAACACCAATATTCCGTCCGTAAGGAAAAATCTTCAAGTCACGAGCCATACGAGACGTAAACATGTCTCGCCAGCCGCGCGGGGGATCGGAAAGTTCTTTGGCCATCGACCCCCGATAACCTTCAGCATTCGCGCCGAAGACTCCTGGAGCTCAGGCGTAGACATCCTTCCCCCCGGGGGCGCGCAAGTCCCCATCAACTCCACGACAAAACGTTCAGAGGCCCCCACTCCCCCCACGGTAGTACCTATTTTTCTCTTCTTAGTGGCTAGGGCAGCCTCCTGCGAAGGGACCTCCTCAGTCACGCCCACAGGCTTCTTCCCGCGGCGGTCGATGTTTGCGGCAGCGTCATCCCCGGGATAGCCACCGTATGGCAAGCAATTTAATTCGAAGACCCGATTCAATCGAACATTGGACCCCCGGATATCCCAACTCCGCAGACCTTCTGCCCTCGACACATAGCGCCCCACTATCCTCGCCGCACCGTCCTCCACTTCATGAACAAATGCGGCCGGGTCTCGGCCGCGCAGATCCAAGGAGAAGGCTGGACTCCATACCAACTGCTGACCCAAAGAGGGCATCTTGCGAGGGCATACTTCGCCCAGAGCCCAGCCATGCGCCAGGGGCCACACTCCATAACCAATAAACTCTTCAACCAAATCACGCCCACTGCTCATACGAGCAGCGTACCGAAGGGCCCCCTCGTCCTCATCATCCTCCGCCACCTCGAATTGTGGGTACGCCATATGATAGTGTGAGCACATCACGACCATAGGGAGCCCTGGGAGGTCTTCGACTTCGCTCTCGGAAACATAAAACCAGAAATTCCACCAGTTGCCCCACTTATTACGAGCACATGGGGCCAACTCCACAACTTCCATCGAAGTCTTTCCGGTCCTTGGCGTAAACGTGCACGATCCAAACTGTGAAATCTTGTTTCTAATCTTTCTTTTCTGCCAATGCAGATAGTAATTCTTAGCGAAGACCTCTACGGAAGGCCGACCGCCATAAGAAGTCGTTGCCTAGACATACTTCGCTAGGGCCACCACGGCGTTCGGTGTCAATTGGTGGGCCTAGACCTCAAATCTCTGCAAGACCTCCGCCACAAAACGATGTGCAGGCAGGCGAAGGCCAGCGGTGAAAAATGCCTCAAACACAACCATCTCACCATCCGGCTCAGGAATCTCTTCCGCCCCCGGCACACGTCCAACTCCATTCCCAAAATAACCCAACCGCTACATGTCTTGCACATGAACCGAGGAGATCCTCGAAACGCTGAATTCCACCGTGTGGCCCGGGTGTAGCTCCACCGTTGCTAAATCACTGAAGGTACCCTCGGACGATGATTCGCCCAACAGCGTATTCGCAGCAGATGAAGAAGAAGACGACGGCATGGCTATATACCGTCGGCGGCGGCGCGCGGTTTGCTTAACGTGGGCTAGATCTCCGATGAACAGGAACAAGGAGGGCAAGCGAGCGAGCGAGCAGTTTTAAAACGCTAGGGTTTTGCGGCGCACGAAAAGGTAAGACAGCCTGAGCCGCGCCGCCCCCTTTTTATACACAGGACGTGACGCTTTGGGAAGCCCGCAGTCCAACAGTACCACGTCCGTCAACAGTCACATCAAAAACCCCCATGGAACCACTTCGAGCGAGGGCAGCGTCTCCACCATCTAGCGACGTCTTTGGCACCAGATGACTCAGTCGAACTGGTCCCTCGAAGGGCAAATGTTGGGGCGAAGGCGAATACGCTACCCTTTGCTCCAGGCCTTCATCAACTCGCTGCACCAACGGAGGCAAGATGACCGGCACAGCCCACCCTTCGTCCTCTTCACTGCAAGACGAAGGCCTACGACGAAGTCTTTCCATCCCGCGTCCTCGGTCCTACATGGAGGCCCAAGTGGGATGCGGCCCATTGTAACAGGCCCCGCATGGAGAAGCGTGTTATGGGCCCAATTTGTAATGCCTTTTCTGTAATGACAGTCTATAACCCCCCCCCATTATGAGAATATTCTGGGGATAATCCAGGTGTCTGAGGGCATAAGCGTCCTTACATCGGGACCTTGGGCACTCGGGCACCTATAAATACCCCCGTACAATGCCCTTGAGAGGCGAGATCAACAGAGCAATTACCATCTCGAGTTAAACCGTGTTTGCATCTTTTTCACTTCCCCGTTGGATCAACTTGTTCAGGAGCGCAAGTTCCAACAACCGCCGCTGTTGAAGCCTACGCGCCTCACGCAAACGCCGTCGCCATGGGGGCTAGTGTGTGTTGCTGCCGCTCGTCCGCTTTGGGAGCCCCGTCGTCGCTTTCCCGTCCGCCACGGGAGCGTCGTCGCTAGTCGCTCGCCTCGGGGCGGCACTGCCGCTGGCGTCTGGGATCGCCGCCGCTTGCACGCCCGAGAGAAATGTCATCATCGCTAAAACCTAATCCCTGACGTCCTTGGGGTGTTTTTATAGCCGTCTGAACCCGGTTAGGCTGAACCGGATGGCACCGTTGGGGCAAGGCTTCCTCTAGTTATTGGAAGCCCAGATCTTGTAATATATAAACTATATATATATGTATATGTATATGTATGGGTGTGTGTATATATATGGAAAAAATAAATCTATAAAAGCATGTTTGTGTTATTATAGGATACAAATATTCGTGAGGCTTACATGACGTGTAAAAACGACTCACTGTCCACACCACAAAGCTAGACGTTCAATCTCTACTACCTATTAAGGTAGTAAGGGTTAGGCTGCCATTCCGTGTTCTGCCATTCCCATTCCCTCCTCCCCGCAAAGCTCATTCTCATTCCCATTCTCATTCACTCATCCGTGTTCTGTCATTCTCATTCCTCCCTCCCCGCACTGTCTTTCTCATTTCCCCTCCCCGCAAAGCTCATTCCCATTCCCACATGCATCCCACGCCTAGCTAAAATTAAATTTAAAAAAAACAAATGTGGCCCTAATGGGATTCGAACCCGTGACCTCTCACACAAATGTGCTCGTAGCTACCACTACACCACATGTGTGTTTATGTCAATATCTGTTACAGTAAAAATATCTACTACATCTATCCCAAAGCCCACCTGCTACCCTTGCACAATGTGTAGTAGTAGATAATTATCAACGAGATTCCCGAATTATATTTTTGGATGGAGAGAGTAGTATTTAAAGAAGAGCCTTGCATGCAACTTCTTTTGTTTGAATAAGTTTTCAACTTAAATTCCTTTTTTATATGTGTGACATTTATTCTCCATAATATTTTTTCCATGGATCTGACTTGTGAGTCATTTTCATAAACCAACGCCAAAGATAAATCCATGTTTCTTACTTAGAAACCCCAAACAAACACCACTGGCAGGAGGCGCTCGCGTTGGCGTCGCTCATCGACGATGAGAAGAAGCTTGGCGACTGCCAGTTCAACCTCTGAAAGCAGTCCTACTTGGCCGCATGCGTCGCTATGTTTGGCAAGCTCCGGCGCAGCCTTCGCTTGGACGCGGTCCAGAGCGGCTACACCGTTGTCCATATTCAAACGGGGGACCTCATAGTCGTCGCCAACGCCGGCGACTCTCGGGTTGTTCTGGGCACCGCATCCGACGACGGCGCCGTCACGCCATCTAGCTCATCATCCACCTGAAGCTTAACCGGCCATGTAAGTCGCTACTGACCGGCCATGAATTCTTGTGCGCTGGGACGACGACTGTTGCTGATGTTGTGTGAGTATCCTCAAATAAGATGTATGTAGAGGAGTAGCACATCTGGAGGTGCAACGGCTAGGTGTACTACCTCGCTGATGAGCCCGGGGTGCACTTCGTTTAGCAGCCCAGCCAAAAGTCATCAGTACTCGCCATGTCGCGCGCGTTCGATGACTACTATATCAAAGACTGTGGCGTCATCTTGGCGACAGAGGTGACGCAGAGGAGGACCGACAACAATGACCACTTGCCATCGCCGAGGTAGCTTTTGTGCCGGCCTGCCTTTAATTCTCTTCACAAACGCACACACTTGCCTTTTTGTTTAAGCAAACATGTATGGTGGTGCGTGCCTGATGACTGACGATGTAGGAGGGAACTTCTACCGGTAAGTGTGGCACGTGCTCTCCAATGATGAGACCATGCAAATCATGGTATATATCGAAGTCTGTATGATACTGATGGTTGCAATGTAGTAGTGGAATAGTTAAATTAAAATAACAAAATTTATGTATGGCTAGGATCACAAATGAATTATGAAACATTTTCTTATAACAATATAAGACACATTTCATATATAAGTTATCATGGTATTATATGTTTCCGTTGCAACGCACGGGGCACTCATCTAGTACTGTAATATGCATACACGCATCATGATATTTTCTTTCTAGTTTTTCTAATCCAATCTATTCAATTGGATTTAGAGGGAGATAACAAGAGAAATCTACTCCACTGGAGCCATAGGGAGAGGACAAATAAGACGAAAGATAAAATATCGTCTTATACTTTGAAGCGTTGATGGTGTGATGGTGAACCTAACACCATCCACTATGTCCTATCGGACATTGCATCTGTTTTTTCAGAAAAAGACATCTCCTGCTGCTGCTACT
The DNA here is from genome assembly GCA_029449295.1 of Zea luxurians. Taxonomy (NCBI): domain Eukaryota; kingdom Viridiplantae; phylum Streptophyta; class Magnoliopsida; order Poales; family Poaceae; genus Zea; species Zea luxurians. Next base: position 16,452,521 of record JAOPSE010000012.1, read on the forward strand.
ACTTTTAATGAGTAATTTCTACGGTGGTTTTAGTAAAACCGAAATTAAGAAAATGAGATAGGAGCTTGTGTTTGATAATTGTCTAATCATTTTCATCGACATGATTATCTCTACTACTCTATGGGCCTGTTTGGTTCAGCTTTTTTCTGACCAGCTTTTCTGAAAATCTGGCTGTGGGGAGAATCTAGCTGTGAAGAGAATCTGAGTATCATTACGATTACGTGTGGAGGAAGATAAAGTTGCTCATAGGGCTCAGGATCTAAAAAGTGACGGATTCCTACTTTTACAATGACTCAACCGATTATGTGTTTATGTTGATTTTGGATAGTTTTTGCCCCAACGAATTTTATAAAAGCTGGCTGAAAAGCTCAGCGTTTGGCAGTCCGCAGCAACTTTTGGTGGCTAGAAGCTGCCAGAAGCCGAAACAAACAACACCTATATGTCCTTATTGTAGGCGTCCACACCCGTGTTCTGCCTCTCGATGCCTGCCTGCCCACGCGTCCCGCTTGTGATGCCCATCCCGTCTCCCCGCTGTGGCAGCTGCCTTCGCGTCCGCCGCGAGATCCCTCCGCGCACGGGCGTGCCCCCACAAACCGCGCTCCGTGAAATCCGCACTCCCCTCGCCGCCTCCCCAGCCCGCAGTCTCTCCTCAACCTCCCTCCCCAAGGAGCTGGCGGCGGCGCGACGGCGTCGGGAGAGGACGCAGAGGACGTCGCGCGGGGGCTGCGGCAGGAGCTCGACTCCGAGCGGGCCTCCCCGGAGATGGCAGCCAGATCCGGCCATTGAGCCCCCTAACCGAGCGGATCCAAGGTACTACATGGCCTTGCCCTCGCCCTTTTGCTTGCTTTGTCGTCCTCTCCTCTTCCTCTTGCAGGCGCGATTTGTGGTGGGTACCGCGGCAGGGTTATGGCGCGCGCTGCGGACAAGGGAGCCGTCGTCGTGCTTATCGCGCGCAACGTGGACGGCGGCATCGAGAGAGGAGTCGTTCTTCTCAGTGGCCTCGGCGATCCGCTCACCCCCGGGTGGGCCGCCATCAGCGGTGCGGAGCGTTCGAAGTTCGACGATAAGGCAGTCAAGCAGCGGTTTCCGAGTATCCCCTCCATGCCGGTCCACCGATGAGCAGTTTCTGAGTGCAGTCTGCCCAGTCCACCGATGAGAGGGAGACGGTCGTCTATCATCCTCATCATCATTATTGAGCACTGTCTAGTACTCTGGTCAAAATGGTCAGTTTGGACTTGACTAAGTTCTATCGTTGCCCTGTGAGGATAACCGGTTCACAAAGGCAATAATTAGCAAGGTTTGTGCTGATTGCATGCATGAAGCCGATGAATTAGCTTCAGTATGAGGCAGACGATTTGAGTCCCACAGTGTCTTTGATTCCTAAACCACCTAGCTCCTTGGTGGTGCGCACTGCAGACCGATTGCCAGGACACAAGCCAGCCAGCTGGCCGGTTGAAGATTTGGAGGTTTCACCTGCTCAAAGAAATGCCCTGCGCAACCTGCCAGTTTGCTGTGTCGACCGTTGGTGGCAGCTGTATCGACCACATCACATAGACGAGCTGACTGTCAAGCACTGGGTTGATCAGGACGACCCTGGCCCTGCCATTCTTGTTTAGAGTTTTGCTTGCCAAGTTAATAGTGATTTTTTCAGTTCGATTAGTGTAGGTGCTGGCTGGAGGCACACACAGACACGCTGGTAGCTTATTGACTGAAAGTGCCAGTCCTAGATAATTTTGGGGAAAAAGGCTCCACTTTTCAACCAAGCACTAGATACTATGTTGCGGTTATCAAGCACTAGATATATCTAAGAAACTCGTTCATACAACCCAATATGTCTAAACATTTTATCTTATTCACTAGAATCCTTTAATACACGGCTTATTTATATGGATTATATGGGTGGAATCATATATTATACTTAGAGAACCGTGCTATAGACGTTCCTTCATTTTTAACCGTGTTTGGATTATTAACTTGCTTCTACAGATAAGATGTGAAGGCTCATATTAGTTTTCACTTTTCAGTTGCCTGACACAGATAAGTAAGTCGTGGTGTACCAGGATTAGTTTTCAGTTGCCTTTATAGGTGTGCACGGATCAGTTCTCAGTTTTCTCGTATGGAGGATTGACAAACCGTGATCTATAAGGATTAGTTTTTTTAAAAACGAAAGCGAGTAACACACAACTAGATTTTATTTCGTGGGAATCGTACAGGAATCGCTACGTACTCCAGTAATAAGTACGCTGAATGGATAGAAAACGTTTATGTTTTTTTAGAATTATAGGTTTTATCTTTCCTTGAAACGTATCTCAAGAGGATTGACGTCAAGAGGATTGATGCGCTTGTTTCTTGTACCCATCAGATAGTTTTTTTTGTCTCCAGTTGCTCTACACAGCAAGTCTATGAGGAAGGAGCAAAAGCAGTTGCTCTTTCAGTTGTCAGCGGAATTAATTTAACTGTATGCACAAGAGAAACAACTTTGTTCTGCCACTTCCATTTTCGATGATGAACCAATGTGAGCTAACACATGTTTTGGCATGCACTTCTTCGCAGCAAGCATACTTGCCTATGGGCAAACAAGCAGTGGACTTACACAATGATCGAAATGACAGAGTATAGTATGCTTGACGTCTATGAATGCATAGATAAGGTATAACGAAGCTGTTGTTATACACTGATGTTTTGTTCTTGTTTGCTTGCAACTTTTTGCAGCTGTTCGTGCTATCGGTTTGGAAAGAACATGTGGAAAGCTAATCTCGGATCTTGCTTCCTTCAGGTACAGACAACCCTTGTTTTTATAGGAGTTGTCAGAGAATTGTTTTAGTGATTAAACATGTGTGTTTGTTTAGTGGCTGGTATTGTTATCATATACCCTTGTTTTTAGTTCTATACATATTCCTTAAACATGAGCAAATTGGGGGCATTTTTAGTGAAGCAATTACTGGTATGTACAGGCAATTACTGGTATGTCATGGTTAATCAGATAATTTGCATCATGGATGTTGTTTTAGTGATTAATCACTAAAACCGTTTTCCTGATGAACTGGATACACTGTTTAGTGCCAGCTATTATTTAAGCACAAGAAGTAGTCATATACCCTTGTTTTTAGGTCTGTACATACCACCTGAAAATTTACACATGGGTCCATTTTTTAGTGAAGCAATTACTGGACCTGTATAGTTCTGGTGGCTGCTATAGTTTTCCTGATTAATCAGAGAATTGTTTTAGTGATTAACCATGTGTGTTTAGTGGCTGGTATTGTTGTCATATACCTTTTTTTAGGTCTGTACATACTACCTGAGCATGACCACATCAGCCCTATGTTTGAACGATTTCACACATTTACATTTGTGAATGTGTTGACCGCAAGCATCATCTTTATTTAAATCGGAAACTTGGTTTTACAATGATGTCTCATTGAAGTTCTTGCTTTTCCTTGTTTGCAAATCTGAATACCCTTGTATGTTCTGGCGGAAAGAAGACCCAAAGGACCTTGAACAGCAAAATCTAAGGTAACTTGTGATGAACAGCTAAATATGTTTTTGTTATTCTTCTCAGCAAATAATCTATTATGCAAGTTGATATGTTAGGCATATTTCATTCCCGATGTGATGCCAATCATCTGTACTCTTTAGTTTTTATCTTTAGTTTTTATCTGTTGCCGCTTCTGTTTAGTGACCTCGCTTGTTTGGAAAAATATTATCATTCGAGATTGCTGCCAGCGTTAGAATATGATATTCCTATTGCGACACATTTTCTGGGTTGTCTAGACGTGCTGTTTTTTATATGATACTAAAGGAGAAAACATAAACAAATACTGACCTTAGATCCTCACAGATTAGTGTACAGTTAGCACGATGCAATGCACTTTATGGCAGGAGCATAATATCAATTGGCAGTCATAGATGCATTGCACTTCATGGCAGTTAGCACGAGCTCTGAAAGTAAATAGAAATGAGTATCAAAATGAATCGCACTTGTGTAGAACTGCAGATTGAACAAAAAACCTACTTGATCATGAGCACATGGAAGCATTTACTGCCATTTTTAAGTGAAGCATTTACCTAACCATTTACAATATAGGTTTCCACATTGCAGACACACAAGAGTCCAGCATGCGCCAAGCTCCTGCAGGTTAGTCCGAGATGGCCCTTCATTTTCCTGTTTCAATAGATAAAAAACTGAGGTCACATTAAAAAACTGAAGTCTCTTCAACAAATCACCAACCATGATTTTTCTGAGGCACATGGGTACAATCAGCACAAACTCCATTTGCCAAGAAAAGGTTATAATGCATTCACACCAATAAATGTTCGTTTCACAAGACATAAGCAAAGAACATTGAGGTCGCATTATCTAACCTTTTGGTGATTGCAGTTGATGCTTCTTCCAGTAGTTTGTGACAGATTGCTCAAAGAAAAGCAAGACAGCTCGCCAATCCTAGAAGTGGAAAAAACAACATAGAATAATTAGCCAGCTACAGGGAGTAAACCATTAAGAGAAGAAACATCGCAATGCCATGTTTCCAAATGGGCACAAAGAAACTTCAAGCACCTCTAGACGGAAGGTAATGATTTTGTAGCCAACCTCATGCCATATACCTTTTAATTCTTTTACTCTCCTTAAAGGACCAGTGACTTTGTGTCATTTATCGTTTCTTAACCATGTGACATGATAATAAAATGAAGGTTCTGTGATATATAGTATATGGCAAAAAAGCATGGTAGTTTGATACTTGTTGGCTGGTCCCTTCTGCAATAACTATTCTTGAAGAGTATTATTGTATCCATTGTTTATATATATTGTCTATTAACAATGTTCTGATACATATGAAAAATTGAACCAAATAGTCAAGATTATGTTTTCATGAAACTGCAGTAACTGTAAGTAGTTGTATATCTTTTAGTTAGACTGCAAACGTTGTATGTTATGGATTATTTGTAAACATTGTCAACATGTTTTTCTTGTGGAGTGCAGTTTTTATTTTTTAGCGCCTAGGGATGCTGGCATCCTCGTTAGCTAAAATACCATATTGCAGTGTTTCAAAAATATCATAAAGATAGTGTATGCAGTAAACATAAAATTAAATATAGATGCAACAATTCAGTTTGAATTCATCGTAGATGTCAAGAAACAAAATAGATAAGCAGTCAACCTGGCACTGTTCATCATGTGCTGACAGTGATACTTCTGCTTTCTTAATCTCAACATCGGAGATGAATTTCGAACTGAATTATTGCTGTTGCACTTAGGTGTGTTACATACATATTTTTTGTGATGATTTTTTTGGAACATTACAACATGATTGGTTCACACCTATAGATTTATGAAAATATGAATCCAATTGTGAGGCGTGAAAAATTTGCTTCGAGCTGAGGGTTGTGAGAAATCTAAAATATATTTGATTAAAACACAACTATCAATGGTAGATACTACAAGAGTGATAGCTGTAACATGAATAATAGTAATTTGAAAAATTTGGGGTAGATGGTGATTTTGAATTGAACTTGAGAAATCTATAGACTTTTAAAAATCTATTCTGATGTTGTACCGTTCGTGTGAGATTTTAGATTTTTGGCAACGCAATTGGTTCAAAAACTGAACCAAACACACCTTTAGTTAAATAGGGTGCAGGCCTACTTGCGCACCATATAATTTTCCATTCTTGTGTTTCTGCTGACATTTTTCACTCGTGCTGACCGACACAATCATTTCCCCTGCAGCTGTCTGCACTGAAGATCAGGACACGAATATCGCGAGCTTTATCAAGGCTCGCCTTGTGCGGAAGGTGTATTTCAGTGAGATCTCCAAGATGAAGCATTAGGGGGTAAATCGCTGCAGATTTTACGTGTAGCTAACTTAGTAGGGCACCCATAATCCATAATTTATTCTCTGTAGTTGTAGCAGCGACCTAGAGGTGTTATTCTGTAGCACATTGTGTAACATGTAGGAGAGAGATAAACACATATCCCCATTCTTTCTACTGAAACACCAGAAATAGTTGCTCTTGCTCCATAATTCATTAATCTGAACTTCTGAAGCCATGGCAAGGTCTTATATTGATCCTCTATTGTCATATTGATAAAAATAGGGTATGTAAAACCTTTTCTCGTAACAGTATAACAAATATTTTATATATAAGTTATCGTAATATTACATGTTTCCGTTGCAACGCACGGGCACTCACCTAGTTTTCTTTGAAGTTGATAAAAATGGTATATCCAAGACATTTACATTCCTTTGAAAAATTCTAATAAAACAGTCAAAAATAACATTATATAATTATTAAATAAATTTATCGAATTATGCATGAAAATTTTTGAACGACATACGCTTAAATAAAAATCCTAGATATGCCATTGGGTGAAAACATGAGAATCGAGCGAGAACACAAAATGTCAAAATATACACTAGGAAATATGCCCTAAAAACAACATATGACTGCGTGCCAGAACAAATAAAAATACTAGGAGTAATAAACCCAAAATAAAAAAACAAACTCATGATCCAAGGTATTTGTGCTCCTCATGGGTGAAGAAAATTCAAAAAAAATTGTTGTTTGTGAGCAGACACTTGCTAAAAACATATTGCCCCAACCTAGATATATCATAGTGACTTTAATAGTGGCCAAACAATAGGGATGAAAAATGGGTATCTAAATTGTTAGGATAAATTTACTATTTTAAAATTGGTATGTAAGAAATTTGGTGCTAATCTTTTCTTATGTTATCAAGCATATTATTATAAATAAGAATAAAAATTTGTATAAATTAATTTATACATTATTTGTTCCCAACAATAAAAATGGAAAAATATGTATCTAACCTATATCGGAATTTCATTATAATGCTAGATCTCATACCTGTTTTGTGTTTCACTTTGGTGGTATTATCGTATTCTAGGGATCGTGTAAACAGACACTAGTAGCAACACTACGCCCCTGTTTGGTTCAGCTTCTAGGGGGCTTCTGGCCGCCAGAAGCTAGAAGCTGAACCAAACGCTTAACTTTTTAGCCAGCTTCTATAAAATTCGTTTAGGTAAAAATCATTCAAAATCAACATAAACACATAATCGGTTGAGTTGTTGTAATAGTAGTAATCCGTCACTTTCTAGATCCTGAGTTCTATGGACAAGTTTATCTTCCTTCACACGTAATCCTAATAATACTTAGATTTTCTACACAGCCAGATTCTCCCCACAGCCAGATTCTCAGAAAAGCTGGTCAGAAAAAAGCCGAACCAAACAGCAACGTGTGGTGGTACTATCGTATTCTAGAGATCGTGTAAACAGACACTAGCTAGTAGCAACGTCTTCTAACTACTTAGAGATAATTGTTCTACTAGTTAGATACTCGTGTATTGCTATGGTTTCTATATATCATATAGAATATAAAACACGAAAATATATGTGTTTTGTTGGTTTTGCATAAAGTGGGAAGGAGTATGGTGCTTCATGGGTGACGACGATGACGAAAAACTATGGTTAGTTCGTCTGAACAATGATGGGTCTAATTCTGCTGCCTTACTGAGCTTAAAAGTAGTTCGAGGCTCCAAGCCACTCGTCTCCCTCCTTTGGGCCCATATCCGATCCACGTTTTTTCTAAGCTATCCACATGCCTCAAGTCCAGGATTTGATTGGTTATTTCCTTTGCTGACGGGTACCGGACGGGTCCGGTGCACCTTCGGACAGGGTGCCACATCAGCTAGTCGTTGACTCGCCCGCACGGGCTGAAGACTAGCCATTGGAGATGGCCCGGTATGCCACCGAACCATAAATAATGACAGTCTGGTCAATTATAAAAATAATTCTCGAGAGCAGAGTTCAGCCGTAAAGGCAGTTATGTGCACATGGATCCTGTCCGGTGCACTAGCCCACCAAACCAGCTAAGTCCAGGCCCCTGCGGATCCGGTTCGGTGAGGCTCAGAACAGCCCAATTGAGGCTCTCTTGAGCTTATCTTCTCCAAACTTTTTCAAATATTTTTGGGTGCTTTTCTATGACTTAGGCAAACATGATTAGTACATACTCCAATAGACTAAGTATGAAAAGGTCACCTCTTTCATTAGTTTTCAATAGTGTTCCTAATTTGGGCCAAACTAAGTCCAAAATGCACTTTTTACTACACAAAGGGTTAGAGACCAAGTGCAAGTGCTAGAAACATTGTAATCAATCAATGCAATATGTCTAAGGGTGCAAACCTTTATTTACCATTTTACTCCAACTTGTATTTTTTGGGCCATATTTCAACTCTTTTGGATTTGAAACCTTCAAATTGCCCACATTGGACCTGTGCTCATACTCATATCAACCAAGTTAGTTCACTATCGGAATTTGGCTCTTTGCCGAGTGCCATATTCTTTGCCGAGTGTTTTTTTCGGGCACTCGGCAAAGTAGCTCTTTGCCGAGTGCCACGCAAAAAACTCTCGGTAAAAGAAAACACTCGGCAAAGAAGCTCTTTGTCGAGTGTTTTATTTTTGACACTCGGCAAAGGGCTCTTTGCCGAGTGTCACAAATACAACACTCGGCAAAGAGCTCTTTGCCGAGTGTTTTTTCTCCAACACTAAGCAAAGACAATTTAAAAATCACATTTTAAAGTAGTAAATTAATTCAAATGAAAAAGTTTTCAACTACAAATTTGTATAACTCATCATGATGTACAATTTATATATTGAACATTTCTTCATATGACAAAATAAAAATAAATTTGTTCATAAAACCTATATCTCTCTCGTAGTTTATGAAACTACGAGAGAGACGTATAGAATTTGTGCATATTGTTAGATTCATCATGTGAGATAAACAAATGACCAAACAACCAAAATAAAATTTGTAGATATTGAGAAGTTATAGAAGTTTATAGTTGACAACTTTTTCATTTAAAGTCATATTGTCAACGAAAACTACGTCTGAATTTAAAAATTTTAAATTTGAATTTTGAAAACGACTTCGAAAGAAAAAACCACCAACATGAAAGTTGTAGGTATTGAAGAGTTATGAAACTTTGTAGTTGACAATGTTTTGGTTTGAAATCATCTTGTTATGCAAAACTATGTTTGAATTTTGAAATTTGAATTTTTCAAACTATCTCGGATGGAAAAACCACCAAAATAAAAGTTGTAGGTCTTGAAATGTAATTAAACTTTGTAGTTGACAATTTTTTGATTTGAAATCATCTTATCATTGAAAATTTCGTGTGAAGTTTTCAAATTTAAAATTCAAATTTTGTAAACGGTCTCGGATGTAGAAACTATCAAAATAAAACTTGTAGATCTCAAAAAGCTATGCAACTTTATAGTTGGTCACATTTTCAAATGAACTCATTTAGTACCTTAAATAATCAAATTACTCTCAATTTGTTATAGTACATGGGGAATGAAAACGTAATATAGACATAATTGGTGTAGTAGTGTAGTGGTATAGGAGGGTATGCGCGAGAGAGAGGTTGCGAGTTCAAATCTCACCATTTACAAAACATATAAGTTTGATTCAAAATAATAGTAAAAAATGATAGGGCAATGAGTAAGATTATAGATAGGGTTGGGCAGTTGTTCCTAGAATTTAAAAAATTGTTTTGCTATTTTTTATAATTTTTTCGATTCTTAATTTGCCGAGTGTTTTTCTTTGCCGAGTGATTTTTGACACTCGGCAAAGTCTTTGTCGAGTGTCCGAAAAAGTACTCGGCGAAGAACTCTTTGCCGATAAAATATTTGCCGAGTGTTCTTTGCCGAGTGTTACACTCAGCAAAGGCTTTGCCGAGTGTAAAATAGTCTTTGCCGAGTGTCTTAGACACTCGGCAAAGAACACGATTCCGGTAGTGGTTCTAGATGGTGTGTTAGACACTTAATCACCAAAACAGATAGAAATAGCTCTATAACACATTTCCCTTTTAAGAGCTCTACTCGACGAGCTTGGAAAATAATGTTGCATTCCTCCTGAGTGGTTACTTGAGCAACCCAACAATCCCCATTCATGATTTTGCATTAAAGTAGATGACAATTTTTTGGCAAGAGAAAAAGTATCCAAATGATTCAATTTCTAAGTATTATCATGCAAGCCGGAGTCAACTAAATTTTAAGATACACAAACATAAACATAAACATAAACAGTGCATCTGCAACATAAACACAATTGTTCTATATGAAGCCGCACACGAGTGTGCTTGACTAAGGTGGATGACTAATCACATCAGAAGTCGTGTGGTTTTGGCACCCCAAATACCCCCACCATTATCTATGAAGATAATGCAACATGTGTTGCACAAATAGAAATGAGCTATATCAATAGTAATATGACTAAGCATGTTTCTCTTAAATATTTCTATCCTCATGAACCCCATAATTAGGGTGTGGTGAAAATCCTACAAGTCAAGTCATGTGATAATCTGGCTAATTTATTCACTAAATCCTTACCTGCAGTTACATTTAAAAACTATTTACGAGGTATAGGGATGAGACACTTGAGAGACCTACGGGGTTCAAGAGGAGATCACCTCTAAACTTTGGCCCATGCTATTCAACCCTGAAGATCGTATACTATACTCCTTGAAGGTTGTAGTTGTCCTAAAGAATTGTACTATTTTTTTCCATTATGAGTTTTTCTGAAGTTTCTCACTGATGGCTTTTAACGAGGGAACAAGTGCATCGAGTGGCATTATGCTCTTTTGTCTCCATTTTTTCATTGGGGTTTTCAGAGTTTTGATGAGGCATAAGTAGTCATGATATTCATCCAAGGGGAATGTTAAGAAACCCTAAGGCCATGTTCGTTTCATCCCCAAACCATGGGGATTGAGGGGGATTGGAAGGGATTGAGGAGGATTTTGACTTATAGGGGATTTGTTTCCCCTCAATCCCCATGGTTTGACACAAAACGAACAGGACCTAAAAGGGTAGTATGCTATAATACCGAAACTATCCTAAGGGGTTTAGACCTTCTATATAAATATGATATCCCCTCATAATAAAGATAAAGAGAAGATAGTTCTACTATCTATGTTTCTATGATCTATGTGTGCTCAGTATCACAGTGGGAAGGGAACGAGCTTTTACATCTCCTCGCACTCTACTGCTTTGGGGAAGGCATCATGACAAAGTTGCTACTTCTACTATACATCAAAACAAAGCTATGGCGATATCGTTGAGGGCTGGCTTGATATTCCTAAAACGAAACTGAAAACAGTTTTAAACTGTCAGTTCTGAGGACCTTCGACGAAGCTGCACCCCAACAAGAAGAAAGTTACAAACGCATCCGTATGTAAAAATCTAAAGGTGGTGCCAATCGTTGAGACCTTGAATTCCTTATTAGAAAACACCATTTTTTATTCACGAAGAGGCATCACCATTCACATCTCACACAAATTCCTAAAGGTTGCTAGCATGAAGAGCATACGTGACCTCATGCCAAATGTCCCAATCTTTTATATTAAAATCTCTAGCCAATTGAGGCCCTATTTATTTCCCTCCTAGATTAATAAGCTTATTTTAACTCATTTATACTCTCGAATTGATATTTTACCCTCTTATTGTTTCACCATAATCCAACTTACTAAAGCCTCCTCCATGTTTCGTGGAACTTTTATCCATAGCAGTTGTCGATGCGTGGGGAGGGTCCTACAACAAAAAGCCTATAGTCGCACATGTTTTCTCGGTCTTTCTCTATACAGTACCGTGGCACTGGCACATAGAATGGGAGCTATCGCTGGCAGCCTAGAGCATGGGGGTTGTCACCGGTGTGGCCTCTCCCTCGGGCAGCTTCCCCTGTTCATCGTGCATTATAGCCACTCTCTCATGCAGTCCTATCGTCACCTAGCCCTCACCGCACACTTTCACTCAGGCGCTTAGGCGCCACCGGGCCGGGATTGGCCACTCCTAATCTCCTATATCGCTTCTCGTTGCCTCGTCGTCCACCGCCGTGCCACCGAATCCTTCCATGGCACGTCTGACTCCAACCGCGATGTCTCACAAGAGCGGCACAACCGTGTTCCCTCTTCCGGCCTCACACTTTGCCTAAGGTTAGGTGTTCGAATTGAAGAACTAACCTTAGACAGAAAAATTAGGTAAAGTGTGGCAAGTTAAACAGTGAACCAAACAGGCTTACATCTTCAAGGTGCTCTTCATGGCTATGACTCCTCGATGCCAACAATAACTTCCCCTTCCCATTCTGAGGTGCTCTGTACGCCGCTCGTGTTTTGCCAGTAGGGAAAGATCTAGAATCTTGTGCGATCCGCCTACTCTAGATAGACAACTAGCCATATGACCGTGCATTTCTACGTTTTTATATATAATACTGTGTGAGTACTTATGCGTTGCAACAGAAACATATAATATCATAGCTAAGTGCTCGTGTACTGCGACGAAAACATATAATCTCATTATCCCAGGGCTGCCATAAGAAAACAGATAATTAGAGATTCAACAAATGCAAAATGCAAATGCAAATAAATCTAACCCTTGACACCACTACATCAGACTTGCCAAAAGTCAGCATATATTATTTAAGGAAAAAGTACAAAATATATGTTTTCTATTAATTAGGTGGGTGTGAATGTGGAGCCAACAACAATGTTCAAACACTCACTTATACATAATTTTACCTTATTTTTTATATAAACTCTCCTATTATAGTAGTAGAGAACAGATTAAGGAGCACAGGTTGATTCTAAAGAAATGTAGGTTTTTTTTGAAAATATTGACGCGGGATGACCGTTGAAACTGATACTTTAATATAGTAGAGATTACCACGAACATGATGGGTCGGTTCAGGCACGATATGAAAAGGCACGTTTTGGTCTAGCTATAGTGCTATACCTGGGCTGTCATCTCGGCCCGTAGGGTCGATTCAGACACGGCACGATTATACTTTTTATTTTTAAATTAGTAGAATACATATATGTTAAATCCATCATTTAACACAATGAAATTGTTGTTGCATTGGCTAAAGGAGCTCTATTATTCTTTTTTATTGTGAGATCCTAGGTTCAAGTCCTTCCTCTCATCCTTTTTTTTTCTGATTTTCACAATTTATCTAAATGGCCCAACCATGCACGCCTTAACAGGCCGGACCGACACGACATGGTCTGATTATCTAGTTGAGTCTAACGGGTTATGTCGTGGCGGGCCTGTACCAGGTTGGATCGAGCCGCCCATTTAGTCATCTATACTCCTCCCTATGCGAACAAGAGAAAAGGAACAAAAGTCCATGGCTACAGTACATGAATAGTGCCACGGGGCAGGGACGAACAGTACTAACTAGAGATGTTAATAGGTACGAGTATAAGTAAATAACCACGAATAATTATCCATTGGGTATGGATTGGTGAAATTTGCCATGGGTACGAGTATGGATATAATAAGGTATCCGTGGAAATAATTTCGTGGGTATCCATACCTGTTACCCGATGGGTATCTAACATGTTGCCATTCTAATTCAATACATTATCTTAAATTCTCATTTTTTCAATTTTCATATAAGACATGTTATTTGGTGTTGAAATTATCATTTGATATTGTTTTAATGACAAATTTTTTGAAATATGATAAAATTATCGTTTGATGTTGAATGCTAAAATTGTAGTGGACGGGCGGGTATCGGATATCCACCGGGTTACAGATACCCAGCGGGGTACGGGTATGGGTACAAACCCATACCCACGAACGTATATGGATACAGATATGAGTTGAGTTTTATCTTGTGGATATGGATTCACGAACCATATATCCTTGTTCTACCCGCCTGGTTGCCATCCCTACCTAGAACAAGTAGGTGGTAGCTACGATGCGAGGAGTCAACTCTGCCATAAAACTAGTGAGAGCAAGGTTAATAATGTAGCCGAAGACTGGCTCTAAGAAACAACCATGTCATCTTTAGCCAACTAAAAGTCTAGTAATATAATAACTCTTTCATAATACAAGCTATACATTGAATATTGGGTCTATCTCTCCCTATCAGAGATGGCCAAACGAGCCGCCTGGCCATTTGTAAAATGTTCATAATGTTATTCTAGTGAGTGGTTCAAATTGCAAAATGTTCATAATGTTATTCTCTATTTGTTTAAATTATAATCATTCACTGTTTGCATGTCTTAATTTTATGGCTAGACTCTAAGTTAATATAAAGTGGTAGGATATTTATTAAAGGTAGAATAAAAGTGAAACCCTAATGAATGTGCAAGTGCTTAACTTTGTATATTTAATTTCAATTAATGTATTGTATCATCCCTGGAATAACTTAGCCTAAAGAAGTAGTTCACTAAAATAGACATAGTTAGGTAGTTGATCTACTGAGATAGGCAGTAGTTGGAGAACAACAAACCCCTAGGTATATTGATGTACCCTAGAACCTAGAGTTCACTTGTATGTTTGTACTTTTCCACTAACTTGTGTTTGCTCTGTTGCTTATGATTGGTGTACTATTCCTTTGTCATTTCCCAAGTGTATTGAATGAATGATTGTTTTGCGTAGACAACGTGCAGTCCGAGGTTTTCGAGTGTGTTGCAGGAGACTTCCTTGAGTAGCAACCTGGTGAAGGCAAGTGTCCTCTGACCCATTATGTCCTACTTACTTTATAATTCACTATCCCGCATACCATGATCAACCTAAGGACAGATTAGTATTCTGTTTTTCTGTCCTTGTTTACCCTTTGGGAATTGGTTACTATGATTAGTATTATGCTACTGCTTCACTTTAATCAATGAACATGATGAGAACATTTATGATACGATGATGCTATCTTGATTATGATGATGATCTTGTGGTACTTTAGGGGACTAAGGCTGTTTCTCGAGTACCTCTCCGTAAGGACCTGTTCGTTGGATGACCACCGGGGAAAACAGTACAACCATGAGGGTGGAATGTGACACCCTTAGTTGATTAATTAGAGGAACTTGGGGTGTAGTCGGCTTCGCTGTTGTGCCATCAATGGGGGCCGGGGCATAGTGCTTGCTCTTGGGTGGGTGCCGAGTTCATTCGATTTGGTTTTGTTAGTCACTCACCTTAGGGAGGAGTACTGTGTTTATATGACTACCGAAACCTAACGGGCCACTACACACCAGGGAAATCTTTGTAAAGGCTACGTAGTGATACCTTGCTAGGCCACCTAGGTAGGAGAAATTTGCTATTATGGAGATCCTCATGTGCGGCTCCTACGTTTTGGAGGCGTAGGCGAGGGATTAGCTGATATGGAAAAGCAGGGAATAGGCCACTCGCTAAAACGAACAAGAACACTCCATTACTTGGTAACCTCTTTGATTAAAATCATGAATACTCACGTCGTCTACATCCATTACCTCTCTCCTAGCAGCCGTCGTTCTTTTCTCTGGAATGCAACAGCCGTCTTCCTCGTCCTTGCAACAGCCGCTAGCCCAGGACGCGTCGGACCGAGAAACGTGGAGCGGATGCTGGAGGCCGACGAGGCTCTGGTGGCGGCAAGCGGCGTGACTGCGAGGAGGGCGCCAACTGCGAAGTAGAGCAAGAAGTGCACGCTGGCATTGATCCATGGATGCACCCTCTTCTTGGACCTCTCTGATGGCTCCATCTCCAGCAGCTAGCGAGCTTGTTTTTCTGCAAAGATGGTAGGGAAAGCAAAGACGGTGCAGGAACAGAATGTCGAAGCAGCTTTTTGGATTAAATTTGTCTGAATGGAGATGAAATGCTTGTGGTTTAGAGTTTATTTATACATAATCGTCTCAAGGCGAGGAACCGTGGTACTGAAAAGGTTGACTACAGACGGGTTTGTGGCTGACACGACTGCTTTTGATAACCACTAGAATGCCAACCATCAGAAGTCAACAAAATGTCGGTGAACAACATGTTGCATCTTATGAAAAAAAGGAAAGGTTTACCTACGATTAAAATGTATAGAATAGTATAAACACTTTTCAAGCAAGAACAAAATGGCATACGAGGGAGGTATAACCACTAGAACGCCTGGTGTTTAGGGTTTGATGATGGATCATGCGTTTCAGTTCAGGCACTCTTTCTTGTTACTTTTACCTTTGCGAGGAGACAAGAAGAACAACCGGCAAAGAATGAAATTGGAGCAAAGAACCACTTATTACAATCTTATCGACACAGGCGAATCAGGTCATTTCCATTTGTACCAGCAAAGAACCACTTATTCAAATGTGCACACAGAAATCGAATGAAATTGAAGCACAAGTACTGGAGCAATAACAAGTTGCAAAAGGAGGCAGGGGCGTCGCCATCAGCAATGCGCCTTCAGTTAAGCGCGCGTCAGAATCATCCAGGTGGTGAAGAACTCGCAGAGCACGGCGTTGTCCATGAGCCTCGCCGCGTTCTTGGCCTCGCCAAGGCTGCGCCAGGCGTCTTCCACGAGCTGCCGCGCCGCCGACCACCACCCTTTCCTGTGCGGGGACTCTAGGAACTGCCACCGGAGGAAGTCCTCGGCCGCCGTGGCTGCCGCCGCGGTGGAGCTCAGCGCCAGCAGCGCGTCGTGGGCATGGCAGACGGCCACCTCCCGAAGGTCCATCCACCGCTCCCACGACGCAAATTTCCTGGTGCTCGCCCAGTCTGCTCGTCGAATCTCCTCTGTGCTCCCATGGTGCCCCGGCGTTTCTCCCAGCCGAGCACTTCTTCTTCCCCCAACCGAGCCCCTGGTCCGACGCGTCTTGGGCTAGCGGCTGTTGCAAGGACGAGGAAGACGGCTGCTGCATTCCAGAGAAAAAAACGACGGCTGCTAGGAGAGAGGTAACGGATGTAGACGACGTGAGTATCCATGATTTTAATCGAAGAGGTTACCAAGTAATGGAGTGTTCTTGTTCGTTTTAGCGAGTGGCCTATTCCTTGCTTTTCCATATCAGCTAATCCCTCGCCTACGCCTCCAAAACGTCAAAGCCGCACGTGAGGATCTCCATAATAGCAAATTTCTCCCTAGGTAGTGGTCAATGGGGAGTAGCGCTCCTCGGGAAGAAAGGGAATTACGGCTCATGGGTAAAGTGTGCAACCTCTATAGAGTGTTAGAAACTAGTATATCAGTCGTACTCGTAGTTATGAGCAGCCTTGGAATCTCCTTTGATTAGAGTTACTCTGGTTAACTTTTATGATGATGCTTAATGATGATGACTATCTTTATGGTATTTGGTATTTCCTTTTGGAGGGAGTGCCACTTGGGTAATAACTTGGGATTATTGCTAAAACTTGGCTTTCTACTAGAAATAAATACCTGATCAACTAAAAGCAACTGCTTTAAGCTTAACTCCACACACAGCTAGTCCACTTTAGCCAAACGGGACATTTGCTGAGTACATTGATGTGTACTCACCCTTGCTTTAAAATACCAACCCCCAGGTTGTCCCCATTGCAATCAGTGCTCAGGAGAAGAGGAAGGCAACGTGAAGGACTTTCATGAGTTTCAGGACTTCGATGAGTTCTAGTTTAGTTTAGCAGCAAACCCGAGTCAACTGCATGTGAAGGCCTTATCGTACTATGTTTCGTATTCGCGATTTGATCATGGGTTAAGTTAATGACTCTATGGATGTCTTGAACATCATGATGTAATAAAGTACTAAATTCCGCTACTATTTTTGAGCAATGTGTGATGATGTCCAACTATGTAATCGCTGTGTACGTGAATTTATGATCCTGACACGTACATGGTCTGCATTTGGTTTGTCTTTCAAAATAGAGTGTGACACCTAGGAGCCGTTGAAGCTCCATTTGGAAGGCCCTGGTTGCCTTCTATCCGCAATACTGGACTGTTCGGTGCACACCGGACACTGCACAGTGCAACGGCTACGGAACAATTGATTGGCTACTTTCTGCTTCTAGGGGCACCAGACTGTCCGGTGCTCCTATTGACCGTTGGCTCATGTTGACGTGTCAAGTAGCCATTGGCCGGTTGGCACACCGGACTGTCCGATGCTTCGCACGGACCGTCCGGTGAATTATAGCCGACGATGGTTGTTTTGCCTGAGAGCAGCCCATTCAGCCAGACTGTAAAAAGTCTGTCCGGTGCACACCAGACTGTCCGATGGTGGCACCGGACCGTTCGGTGCTCTACAGAATAGCCCAATTGATCCTTTTTCATTCCAATTTTCTTTTGCTCCTTTTGACTTGACTTCATATAATCTCTAGCACTTAGACAAATATGATTAGTACCTAAAACAATTGACTAAGTGCTAGAACATACCTTTTTCACTTAGAATCATATAGATTTGTAGTATGCCCACTTTCAAGCCTAAAAGTGTCTTTTTCTCAATTTGCTCTAACTACCTATGCTCATGCTCATATAAGATGATGTTAGTCCAAAACAATGTGTTGAGCATTTAATTACCAAAACAACATAGAAATGCCCAAGGGCACATTTCCCTTTTAGCCTCGTCTAGGGAGGTGCTGGCCTCGGGTCATTTGGCTCAACAGGTTTTGGTATTTGATGATCGACACAACCTATGGACTAATGTGTTTGCTAGTGTTTGTATTTGTAGTTCACTGGATGCGAATAGGATTGGACTAAGGCAATGAGGATGTAATAGCTCAAAAGAAGACATAAAAGAAGCATAGAAGTCCAAACTCAAGAACAAAAGAAGCCCAAAAGAATTAGCAAAGAAATACAAGAGAAGGGCAGTCAGCCAGCGCCTGGTGGCGCATCGGACAGTGAACAGTAACTGTCCGGTGGGATAACCGGATAGTCTGCGTAGAGGGGCCCGCAGACAGGCACTCTCGGGCTGTAGCACCGGACTGTCCGATATGCACCAGACTGTCTGGGTAATGGTCGGATCCAATGGTCGACTGCTACAGACCACAACGGTCGGCTGACATGGCAAGCGCCCGTCGATAGAAAGCTGCTGCTTTCTGTCAAACGGCTAGAAATGGGGTTGGGGCCTATAAATACCACCCCAACCGAACATTTCAAGGTCTGGGAGCCCAAGCAACATATCAAGGCATATAGTGCACGTTTCCAAGAGCTCAAACACCCAAGTGCATAATAGAATCACTTGGTGATAGCATAGGTGCTTTGCGAAGTGCTTAGATTAGTTAGACCGCTCTAGCGCTTGCTCTAGGTGAATCCTAGTTAGTTGAGTGAGTTTAGATAAACCACCAACCTCTCGGCTCTTACGCGAACCATTGTAATTGTACCGAGTGGGGGCGAGAGTCTTGCGAGACCGTGACAACTACGTTTTGTCACGGCCGCCACCGTGTACCGGAGGGAACGAGGCCCGCGCGTTTTAGTCGAAAGCTCGACAGTGGAGACGGAAGCGGAGCACCACTTACGCGTGAAGAAGGCTCGCGGCTCTCTACGGAGTAACTTTACCGTGGTGCTTGGCCCTCGCGTGGGCTTCCCTTTGCGTAGGGGCACCAATGAGGATTAGTCGGGACCTTGCGTGGTTCCGGATACCTCGATAAAAATATCGGCGTCATCCACGAGAGTTTGCATCTCTACCTTGCTCTTTAGCTTCCGCATTTATATTAAGCATTTAAGTTTCAATCTTGTATTCATACCTATATTGTTTAGGATTGAAACTTAGCCATTGCGGTAGAGATAGCAACACTTAGACAAAACCTAGTTTGCACATTTTAGTTTGATTAATTGCATAGGTTTTGCTTTAGGGTTTTATTTGTGGCCTAGTTTAGAGAAAGTTTTAGAAGTCCTAATTCACCCCTCCCCCTCTTAGGCGTCACCTATTTCCTACAATTGGTATCAAAGGCTGGTTTGGCTCATTTGAAATGCTTTAGCTTCACAGCTAAAAGAGCCGACGCTTTTTGGGAAAGGGGATGGATACCCATAGGCCACCACACTTCGACGACACTAACTTCCCTTATTATAGTGCTAGAATGGCTTGCTACCTAGAGGCCGTTGATCTAGGTGTTTGGAGAGTCACTCGTGACGGGATGAAACCACCCAAGAATCCCAAGAAATCCACCACAAGTGAGGAAAAGAAATTAATTTAAATGCTAGAGCCAAAAATTGCTTGTATGAATCTCTTAGCATGGATATTTTCAATCAAGTTTTTACATTGAAAACACCTAATGAGATTTGGCTAAAATTGCATGAGCTCCATGATGGCACATCAAATGTCCGTGAGCAGAAACATTGCCTAGTCTTAAATGAGTATAACTCTTTTGCTATAAAGACAATGAGCTTGTTAGATATATGTATTCTCGTCTTAATCTAATTATCAGTGAGTTCAATTCTATTGGCATAAATAAGCTAGGTGATGTGGACATTGTGAGGAAGATTATCTTCCTACTACCACAATAAAGATATGGGAGCATCATCACCATTCTTCACAACATGGAGGACTTGAGTACAATGACCCCGACCATCGTGATTGGGAAAATCACGATCTTTGAGATGTCGCAAAAAATGTGTCGGGGAGAGGAGCCAAGTTCCTCAAGACCATATGCTTTTACATGTGATGAAAGGAAGGGTAAAAAGAAGGCTCCCACTCTAAGTTCCTCAAGTGAAGAAGAGGAAGAAGAAGAAAGTGATGATGATGAAGATAATCAGCCATCAACATCATCCTCTAAGGACGAAGAAATAATCCGACGCGTCAGAAACGTAATGGGGATGATCCGCAAGATTAATCTAATGGGTGTGCCCCTGCAGGTAGAGGATCTTCTCTTTAACATTGACAGGAAAAAGCAAAGAAAGAGAGGATGCTTCGCATGCAGGGAGAAGGGCCACTTCAGGGACAGCTGTCCAACTATGACCGAACCCAAAAAAAGGAGAGAAGCAAAGGCAAAGCGCTAACAAGTGTCAAAACTTGGGACGATTCTTCAACCGAAGATGAAGTTCCAAGGACGCGCAGCCATCGGTCCTCATCACGCTCATCACGGTCATCACGCTAGTGCCTTATGGCAAGAGGTAAAATGAGTATTTCATCCTCTAGTGATGATAGCAGTAGTGATGATGAAGGTGAGGGAAAACCCTCCGTAGATGAGCTTGCGGAAACCGTTAAATTTTTCCAGGATGTTTGCACTAAGCAAAAGGCTCAACTTAAAAATTTGAAAAATAAGTTGATTAGCTCTCAAAATGACTACAAAAGTTTGCTAGAAAAATTTGAAGCATTTGCAAATTTGAATTATGAGCTATCAACTAAAATTGAGCAATTAGAGTCTAGCGCTACATCCATAGCTACCGATGATGGCCTTATTAAAAAGAATGAAAAACTTAAGGCTAAGTTAGCTAGCTCCCAAGAAGCTATTGAAAATTTGCTAGGAAAAATGGAGATTCTTATTATACACAATAATGAGCTAACTACTAAGCTAGAAAACATTGGTAGCACCCTAGGGGCATCTTTAGTTAAAATTCCTGAAATTATTAAGAAAGATGTTTCTACTTCCTGCCTTGATTTAATTGATGATTCTAACCCCTGCAACCAAGTTCTTGTTGAGAATATTGTTGAAGAAACATGTTCGGATGAGGTTGTAAAGGAAAATGAGCAATTAAGGCAAGAAGTGGCTTGCCTTGGGAAGGCCTTGTATGACAAGAAAGGCAAAGCCAAACAAATCCAACCTCCACAAGATAACACCACTGCGGGAGTGAACAAGCCTGTGGAGGCGAAACTATGATTTGTAGGCTATGTCACAAAGAAGGCCACATGTCTTTCCAATGCAAGGCGAAGACCGGGGATAAGCAAAATCAAAAGCCAACAAGCAAAATCTTCAACACTTACATCAAAAAGATGGATAAAAAACTGCTACACCATATTTGATCAAGAAGAAAAAGAATGGAAAGGTGATAGCAATCAAGGCCAACAAGAAAGCCAACAAAGGGAAAGGGGCCAAACGTATCTGGGTGCCAAAGGAAATTATTTCAACTATGAAAAGCACCAAGAAGGTTTGGATCCCGAAAGGGAAGTGAGGAGTCCGAAGGACATCGGGGAATTTGGAGACTTGGCAAATTTGGGATGTATATCATGGGATGCATCATATTGGATCAAGTCAAGTGGGTTAGTGCGTACTTTGGACCCAAATTCCTCACCCATGACTAAGGTAACTAGATTTGTTGTAATTCCTGTTTTTAGATATGCATATTATTCTCTTATGTCTAGTTGTACCTTTCATACCTAGTAGTACAATTGGTATTTACTTTTGATTAGAAATGTATGCACACTAGGTAAATCATATGGTAGGATTGCTCACATTCAATTCATACTCTTAAGCAAACCTACATGGTTTAAAATGAAAAGCACGGCACATAGCTTATTTAACATTCCAAAGTAAATGATAGATCAATTGGTACTTTGAAATACTACAAGTGGTATAATGCTTCAATTTTGCTTCAATTGGTATCATTTAATTCATATGTGCCAAAGCTCGGATTATGGATAATTTACCCCTTTTGATATCATATCAAAGTGCATGTCTCCTACAAGGATTCAAAACTTGTATCACACTTTCAGGGGGAGGTTACTCTATAATCTAAGTCTTTGAGATTAATACCTGTTTTCAAGTCTATTATTTTGGAGTAGTCTCATTGAAAGGAAAATGGAGTCTCCGGAGACAGACAACAAAGCCTCCACTACAAATCTACAAGAATTCTTTTGTCTCACAAGTCTACCATTGGTCTTCAATTGGTCTGTCATTGACTTTCAATTGGTATCTTTGAGACTACATTTAGTATCATGTCTTCTCCAATATTTGATTAGACTATATTTCATATCTTATACTTCCCATGTTGCTAAATGCATATATTGTTGACTCATATTTTGTTACCTATGCATAAGGGAAGTTAGTCTATTCAAATCATGTCTTGCACCTCTATTTTTCACATGCTTTTTTCTAAGTAGAAGATCTCTGTCAGGGGGAGTATTTCTTCGTCTTTAAATGGGGAGAAAATTCTTTCTAAGGGAGAACACTTGCTTAGGGGGAGTAATCCTTTAGTGCTTCAATTGGTATTAATTATCAAATTCTTTATGAGGGCAAGTCTTATTTGCTTCCTATATATTTTTAATGTCTTCCTTTTCGGTGGTTGATGCCAAAGGGGGATAAGTTGTAGGGACCAAAGCAATAAAATGTTATCAAACACCAAACACCACCAAATTAAAATTTTTCATCCTTCGAGTGGTTTTGGCTCTTTGGTCTAAAATAGGAAGTAAGTGAATTGTGGAGTTAGGGGGACGTTTAAGTCCATAATCTCACACTAAGGGGACAATCATGCATCCTAGCAAGAAGTTTGCATATTTACATTCGAACATTCGTTATATTTGCTTGCTTTGGTTGTGTTGTCATCAATCACCAAAAAGGGGAAGATTGTAAGGAAAATGGACCTCGGGTCATTTGGCTCAACAAGTTTTGGTGTTTGATGATCGACACAATGTATGGACTAATGTGTTTGCTAGTTTTTGTATTTGTAGTTCACTTGATGCGAAGAGGATTGAACTAAGACAATGAGGATGCAGCACCTCAAAAGAAGACATAAAAAGAAGCATAGAAGTCCAAGACTCAAGAACAAAAGAAGCCCAAAAGAATTAGCAAAGAAATACAAGAGAAGGGCAGTTAGCTAGCGCCTAGTGGTGCACCAGACAGTGAACAGTAATTGTCCGACGTACACCGGACTATCCGGTGGGATAACCGGACAGTCTACACTGAGGGCACGTAGACAGACGCCCTCGAGCTGTAGCACCGGACTGTCCGGTGTGCACCGAACAATCTAGGTAACAGTCGGATCCAACGGTCGACTGCTACAGACCACAACGGTCGGCTGACATGGCAGGCACCGGACAATGAACAGTGCCCTATCCGGTGTGCACCAAACTATCCGATATGCCCGTCGACAGAAATCTACTGCTTTCTGTCCAATGGCTAGAAATGGGGTTAGGGCCTATAAATACCACCTCAACCGGCCATTTCAAGGTGTGGGAGCCCAAGCAACATACCAAGGCATATAGTGCACATTTTCAAGAGCTCAAACACCCAAGTGCTTAATAGAATCACTCGGTGATTAGCATAGGTGTTTTGCGAAGTGCTTAGGTTAGTTAGACCTCTCTAGTGCTTGCTCTAGGTGAATCCTAGTTAGTTGAGTGAGTTTAGATAAACCACCAACCTCTCGGCTCTTGCGCGAGCCGTTGTAATTGTACCAAGTGGGGGCGAGAGTCTTGCAAGACCGTGACAACTGCGTTTGTGTCACGGCCGCCACCGTGTACCGGAGGGAACGAGGCCCACGGCATTTTGGCCGAAAGCTTGATAGTGGAGACGGCGGGGAGCGTCCTAGAGGAGCCAGAAGCGGAGCACCACTTGCGTGTGGAGAAGGCCCGTGACTCTCTACGGAGTTACTCGACCGTGGTGCTTGTCCCTCACGTGGGCTTCCCTTTGCGTAGGGGCACCAACGAGGATTAGTCGGGACCACGCGTGGTTCCGGATACCTCGGTAAAAATACCAGCGTCATCCATGAGAGTTTGCATCTCTACCTTGCTCTTTAGCTTCCGCATTTATATTAAGCATTTAAGTTTCAATCTTGTATTCATACCTATATTGTTTAGGGTTGAAACTTAGCCATTGCGGTAGAGATAACAACACTTAGACAAAACCTAGTTTGCACATTTTAGTTTGATTAATTGCATAGGTTTTGCTCTAGGGTTTTATTTGTGGCCTAGTTTAGAGAAAGTTTTAGAAGCCCTAATTCACCCCCCTCTTAGGCATCACCTGTTTCCTACATGAGCCATCGTGGGTGTGACCTTCGGAGCACAAGTGGTGGGCACCAAATGTTGGTACGAAAAACCATGGGCCCAAAGACTGAGTAGAGACAGATGGCACAACAAAATAGTAAGCTAGAAGCGCAAATGTCTTGTCAAGCATGTCTCGTCTAGCTATAGGATGGGGGTATTTATAGGGGTAGCCAGGGGTTGGTGGATCTAAGTACAGTTTTACCCTCGACCATCAACTATATTCCCGACATGCACTGTACAATGGGGAAATTATAGGACTACAAGTACAAGTATCCCTGTTACACCAAAATCGGCACCCTCCTTAGTCGCTGACAGGTGGGCGTAGAGTAATTGCATGCATGTCCACAATGGCTAAGTCATATACGTCGTCTTTAGGCCTTAACATTTGCACGGTCTTCGCCTAGGGAAGCGACCTCGTGGCCCTCGCCATGCAGTGGGGCGCTCTTGTGGCTTTCACCTTTCATTAGCCTTAGACTGTCCGCATCACATTCCCCTACCCGTCCCCTACCCTAATACTGTTCATGCTGTAGAGGCTACAGTGTTCCCCTATCTCCCGCAGCGGCGAGCACTACACTCTCCCCTTCCTCGCCGCACTCTTCTCTCTCATGCCACATGCAGGGGATGACTGTAGCCGCCCCCTCGCCTCCTTCGCGCGGACGGAGCCGACCGCAGCGGACAACGGAAACTTCCCGCTCCACCTCGCTTCGCCTCGACCCGTCCGCGGAAGGGCGATTTTACGCGGCGACGCGGCGGCGGATCTCCCGTCGGCCGGTGGAGTCGGCCCCGGCCCTGCTCAGTTGCGCAGAAGAGGAACTCGACTTCATGACCACGCAGTGCCGTTCGCGACCGAAGACAAAGAGGGGTCAAATCCGCTTCCCACGAGGTACCTCGCGACTGATTCGTTGCCTTCCGTATCCGACCTTCGACGGCTCCATCAGATCCACACGGAGACGCTTCGATTCGGCGTGTTGCGGCCGAGATCTCCCCTTCTTAAGGTATTACCTTGTTCAACCTCGTCAAATCAATACTTATTTGACGATTGATTTCGAACAGCACTCGTTTTTTTCTTCGATTCGCCGTCTTCCGGGCGAGATCCTCCCGTCTTGAGGTATACCATCTTCTACCCCGTCATATGAATACTTCATTGAAGAATGATTTAGAATAGCAATGGTTTTGTTCAAAAATCCTAGTTTATTTTGCCCAGCCCATACGACTTTACCAGATCCACACTTGTAGTTTGAGCTGTCAACTTGTTACATTGTTCATCCTCCGATTTAGCCCCCTGGTGGAACAAACTTTGTACCCTTCTTTGGGCGTCATGTTTCTAGGAGATGCAGACGCCCCTCCAATTTTTGAGTTCACCCTTAGTTGCCAATGCAAGCAAGGTTTGCAACCTCGTATCCTAACATTAGCCATGCCAGTCTACTGCATTTCCCCAGTGATGTTCAATCCACTGAAGCAGATATTTATTAAGTGAACAACTTGTATTTCTGGCGTTTCTGTCCAATGTTACCATTTCATAGCATTGTAGTCTTCAGCAATATATGGCATTCCAGTGACAACCTGATTAGGTCACAATTCCTTGTGGTTGCATGGAATACACGTATGTTCATGAATTGTTCAGTACAATTCATGACATGTTCATTTACCTTTGACTATGATTATCTGCCTGATCATGTGTCTGCCTGAACATGTGTTTGACCCACAAACATATGTAATGTTCAAGACTTGAATTTGTGTTTCACTCATAACACAAGTACCTGCCAACAAATATTTAAGTGGTACTGACAAATTTATTGTTTTCATGTGTCTGTTTGGTTTATGCATCGAACTGTACAAGTCATATGTCATCTTCATTTTACTTCGTCACTAAATTATGGACATTTACATGTTTTTCATACGCCTTAAGATTCATTTGCCTGTTTTGTTTCTTCATCATTATGATATATACATGTTAGCGCATTTTCACTACTTTGCACGCTCTGTTACATACAATACCCTTATATTTGATACAAGTTTGTAATGCTGTTGCTTTTTTTATGAATCCATGTCGGTGCATACAATTTTGTAGGAACTATTTTGTGCGAACTTTATTCATTCCATGAATGCTTCTGCTTTTTAAGGGTTTGCACATGTTACTTCATATATCAAATGTTTGCAGCGCATTTGATCATGGCATCCTCGACAGAAGATAAGATGAAGGGTTTGTTGAAAGTCCTTGTAGACTGTGCAGAGGATGCCACAACCTGGGGGGGGTTATTTGATCATGCAGTAGACCACATGCATGATGAAGAGATCCTAGCTAGGACATTGTTTGCCATGAAAGAAAAACTAGAGTTGCTTCAGCAGGATGCCTTAGAGGCAAAAGTCCAAGCCTTTCCAGAAATAGCTAAGTACGAGTGGGATGACATCATTGTTGAACCTCCCTCTCCGTCACCCCCTCCAACAGTTACTGATCCTTTTGTTGAAGAAGAGGAGTTCTACTGCCCCGACGTCAGTGACGAATGGTACTTCAGTGATTCGGATAGGTCTACCCGTAATAGCTACTGGAATATGTATTAGGTATATGTATTCCAGTGTTAGGTACATGACATGCTTTTGAACTACCATATGTCATGTATGTCTAAGTCTAAGTGGTACCCAGTGACATTAAGTAGCAACTATGATGTAAGCAATTGTGTAGTGTGTGAACTATGTTCAATACTATTTGTTATTATGTCCATCGTTTCCTACTGAAACCTTGAATGGGACCCTCTTATTTTTACTGTGGTCAGTTAAATGGTTCTTATATACTTCATTTGTTCAACTGCTTCTGTACATTTGAATAAGTTTAGAGCATATAACTAAATTTGTCCCATCTCCACAATTACTAGAATGGACCCAGCAAACAATGCCACTTCATCGCAGCCCATGTCAAATGCCTCAAGTGGCCAGCAGTTTCCTCCTCCACAACCTATGTGGCCTACGGGTTACATGCAGCAGAGTGGTATGGATTGTAACTTTATGGGAAACCTCAGTTTTCCAAACCCTGCTCAAGGTCCGACAACAATGTGGGCGCCCATGCAGACAGGAAATACTACTTCCCAATCTAACATGATTCCGGCCTCACAATCAGCAATGTACTGGAATCATTACTTGAACTTTATGAGGAATCCTCTTGGGTCAGCTGAAGGCAATCCTTTTGCTGAGTCCATTCCACCTTCCAATACTAGTACACCATTGCAGGGTTCCAATACTATACCTTCATTACCTGTGAACTTGGACTCAGATGCTAAACACAGTGTTCATGACATCAATAGTCCAGAAAAGAATGCACCTCCTGTGCAGAAACATAAGAAGTCTAAGGAACAAAACTTTACTAGACCTGAAGATCTTCTCCTTTGCACAACCTGGTTGCAAATAAGCAGTGACCCTGTTGTGCACACTAGCCAACGTAGGGAGGGGCTTTGGGCTCGAATTGAAAAAAGATACAACGAACAGAGGGGCAAGTTTCCTTGTAGAGTTAACAGAGCCCTTAACAGCAGATGGGACAAGATTAGAGCAGATGTTAGCGAGTTCTCTGGCTACTACTCAAGAGTTCTAAGGGAGAAACAAAGTGGCCTAACTGATGACGACAAGGTAACCCTTTTTACACACAGTATTATCCATGTTCATATGACAGTGTACATGTTGCCACAATATTGTAATCAAACAACATTTTGTACAGACATCGAAAGCGGCAACATTGTTTGCTCACGAGGAGAACAAACCTTTCCATTACATGCATTGCTGGCACCAACTGAAGGGCGAACCCAAATGGGAGAGCATCTGTAGTGGACATTCGTTCCGAGGATTGAATGCAAATCCAATTGGATCTACAGGTAGTCCATCTGAACATGCAAATGAAACTGATAGTGCATCTGCTGGTCTGACAGGAAAACGGCCGCGTGGTCGTGATTACAGTAAATCGGAGAGAAAGAAATTAGCTTCTTGTTCATCTCCAGAATACCTTAGCCGTTTGCAAGAAATAACTGAAAAACAAATTCAGAGGTCCATAGAAAAGGGGGAAAAGAAAGAAAAGTGCTCCGAAGAAGACAGGGAAATAGAGAAACAGAGGTTGCAATTGGAAGCAGAAAAGGTAATCATTCGAAAAAGGGAATTGAAACTTGAAGAACTGGCTTCGGCCGAAAAGAGATTGGAAAGGCTGGAGGCAACAAATGAAGAAGATGTGGATCCAGAAGTATGGATTATGATGAAAGAACAAAAAAAGTTGCAACAATTCATATTTAGGTTTGAGTAAACGCTTTGTTCGGTGCCTGAAAACTTGAGCTTGAGAACGAAACCGGTTTGCGTTATTTGTTTAAGTTTTGACAAATATGTTTGTGAAACCATTATATTCTTGTTGGAACCATAAGTCGTGAAGGACAATCGTCTTGTAAACCAAAATAAGTTTGTCTACGTGCTGTGAACATTTTGATTATAATTTGTTGCATTAGTTTGTCATGGCCTTGTCGGTCGAAAAAATACGGCTACTTTGTTTTAATTGCAAATGTTATGGTTTGCTTGGCACTCGGACTCATGTGTGTAGTCGTTATGAAATTGTATTGTGTACATGACAACGTACTAGTTATGAATGTACATAGTTACTAAGCAAATTGGCGAAACATGATTCATATAATTCCGGATATTTATTTGAAGACCCATAAGTAGGACAAGACATTGCACAATACAAATCCTAACTTGAACTTCAAAGTACGTAGCAATGAATAGAAATATTTACATGGTTCCACGCCGAGCCCACAAATGCTCGACAAGATCATTTTGGAGGGAGCACGATCTATCTTGGCGACGAAGATCGAAGTGGTTGATCACCCATTCGGCCCTACCTTCTGCAATGAGTTGAGATGGTTGAATGCCTGAAGTGTTGTCTCCAAAATCAATATTAGCAGCAAACGCCCCTTCGTCTTCGACAATCATGTTGTGCATGATGATGCAAGCTGTGATTATCTCAGTTAAACGATTACGATCCCAACCATGCGCTGGACCTCGCAGCACCGCCCACCGAGCTTGAAGAACTCCAAATGCACGCTCAATATTCTTTCGACAACTTTCCTGCATCTGTGTGAAATATACTTTCTTTTGCTCATATGGATGTCTGATTGCTTTTACAAACGTTGGCCAGTTCGGATAAATACCATCAGCTAGGTAATAACCGAAGTTGTAAGCATTACCATTGATTGTGTAATTGATTGGTGGCATTCGACCGGTTGTCATGGGGTCGAATACAGGTGATCGGTGCAGCACGTTGACGTCGTTGTTTGTCCCTGGCATGCCAAAAAAAGCATGCCAAATCCAAAGATCATACGTTGCTACCGCTTCTAGTATCATGGAAGGTCGACCATTTCTGCCACAAAACTGACCACGCCAAGACGTAGGACAGTTCCGCCACTCCCAATGCATGCAATCTATAGAACCCAACATACCAGGAAAACACCTTGATTCGCTATGGTACATGATGCGGGTTATGTCAGCTTCATTAGGAGTTCGTAGATACCACCCACTAAAGTATGCAATGATTGCTCGACAAAACTGGTGAAGGCAGTCCCTAGCTGTGGACTCGCCAATTTGAATGTACTCGTCTACTGCATCAGAAGGTAACCCATATGCAAGTACCCGCATTGCCGCACATACTTTTTGTAGGGGACCTAGTCCTGGCATGCCTGTTGCGTCAACCCGTTGTGTAAATTACGAATCCTGTTGTTGAAGTCCTTGCAAGATACGGAGAAAGAGAGGCCTACTCATGCGGAACCTAATATATCAACATACGATAGTATTAAATAATTTGCAAATATGAAAAGTCTTCGAATACCATTTAGTGTGTACCTTCTACGAAACACGTGGGGTGGATACACTGGGTTCGGGCCGAAGTGGTGATGGTGGATAAGATTTTCTCCAGCAAAATGATCCCTGTGAATGACGCGGCGAGGTAAACGGGACCGTCGTCGGTGAAGGCGTCTGGCCTCTGTGTTGAGGGTAAGAAGATTGACCAGCATAAGTGTTTCGTCGTCACTATCACTCGAATCAGAATCATGATCCCTATGCCTGTGAGACATACCGTGAAATGGCTAAAATGTTGAACAACTAGACTTTGTGGGTGCATATGTCAAGAGATGGATTGCATATATATAGGGGAGACCAATGTGGCTTTAGGGGGAAGCAAGTGTCTTGCGTTGAAAGCCAAGCGTGGCGTTCGTTGCAAGACAAGTGCGGCTTGCCGCGCACGACTCGTCCAATTTGCTTGTACCGTACGCGTGGTTTTTATATATTGCGTACGAATATATTTCAAAACTTAAGACGGACCATAATTGAGCACAAAAGTTTGCAATTACGAATTTATTTTTAAATGCAATTGTGTGATATATATTTTGCGCTATTTAAATGATACAAATAATTATTTAAATTTTTTTTGTTAAACATGCGCAAAATGTCCGACGTGTGCAAATAAATAAAATGAAAACAAAAAATGAAGTTGGTTAAGTTAGTTGTATGGAAATGTATATTTAATGAGTAGAGGGATATATAGGGGAAAATTTAGGGGGAACGGTTGCGGGACGAGTGAATATAGGGGATAGAATCTTGCTGACGTGGCTGCATAGTAACATTTAGGGGGAAAATTTAGGGGGAACGGTTGCAGTCAGTCTTAGCGGGTCGACCCCTTGCCGGTCGAAGGGCCCCCTACTGTGGTTCCCGAGGGGAGGTGGCCTTTGACTCCTGTGACAGTCTGCGAACGAAGGTTTTGTCCTCGAAGGCATATCTCACCTTTTCATTGGTCGACAGCTCTGCGTCGAGCACCTAGGTAGTGAGTTAGTAAACACATGGTATTGTGATCGAGGGGTAGGTCCAACCTTGCTCCAACATATACATCTAGATTTATCCTAAAATCCAGGCTAGATAGATTCATTAGTAGAATATCTCTAAAATATTGGTAGTTTAGATCTAAAATACTAGTAGATTAGATCTAATAGTAGATTAGATCTAATAGTGGATTAGATCTAATAGCGGATTAGATCTAAAATACTAGTAGATTAGATCTAAAATGCTAGTGGATTAGACTTAATAGTAGATTAGACCTAATAACTGATTATATTTAATTAATAGTAGATTCTGACTGGCTGAAGTTGGAGTTGTGCACCTTTAGGGCTCTTTTGGAGTGCGGGATTTTTTCCCGTTTCCTGCGTTTTTATGTGAAAATTAACTAATTCATTTGAAATTCATAAATGATTCCTCTAAAATTTTTACATTTCAAAGAAGCCCATAAGGCGTGTTTGGCATGACTTTAGATAAAACTCCAAGGAGAAGCTAGCCAGAGCCTACCAAACACCCTAACTCTAGACACTACCGGAATCAATCGCTTTGCCGAGTGCCTGAAGCACTCGGTGAAGCCTTCAAAACACTCGGCAAAAGCTTTACCGAGTGTTACACTCGGCAAAGAAGGCTCGGTGAACAGTGCATCGGCAAAGCCTTCTTTGCCGAGAGCTTTTTCTCGGGCACTCGGCAAAGATCTTTGCCGAGTGCCAGAGAGCACTCGGCAAAGAAAAGCGGCCGTTACGGCGTCGGGTGACGGAGACGGCGGCTTTACCGAGTGTCCCCTGTGACACTCGGCAAAGAAGTTAGTTTTGCCGAGTGTCTTTCGTGCAGCACTCGGCAAAGAATCCATCTTTGCCGAGTGCCACTTGGGACACTCGGCAAAGAACCCGCCAGGGAGGGTCCCCATGTCAGGTTCTTTGCCGAGTGTCCCAAGTGGCACTCGGCAAAGCCGACCTCTTTGCCGAGTGCCAAGGACATAACACTCGGCAAAGAACCTAAGCTGGTGCCCAGGTCTGTGCTCTTTGCCGAGTGTTATGACCCGGACACTCGGCAAAGAGCCTTTTTGCCGAGTGTAACACTCGGCAAAGTGACCAGTATATACCTTTTTAATTTGTTTTTTGTGTTCCATCCACACAAACAGAAGATATCACATATATATCACATATATACATCACAGATATCATCACAGACATAAATAGCCAACACAAACATAAAACCGTCACCACAAACATAAATATCCATCACAAACATAAGTGTTCAACACAAGTATTAAACACAAACATAAGTCTCAAACGTCGCAAGCTCTCACATAAGTATCAAACACAGACATAAGTATTATACATAAGTTCTGAAGTCTAAAACAATGAAAACACAACACTCATGGAGGTGGGCGGTTTGACCGGGGCTGCGTTGGGCTGAACCCTTCCGGAGGGTTGTTGGATGCCGCCCCAGATTGGCCCTGCACAGAGAAGAGATTGCATGTGTTATACCAGATGCATTACAAACATCTAACTACAATTTTGATACTCACAGGAGTGTGGAAGAGAGTAGGGTCAACTGGAGGGAACAATGGAGGTGGCGGAGGGATGCCCTGTGCGGCGCCAAGGCTCTGCATGTACTGGAACATCTCTGCCATCCTCTGATCAGCCGCCGCCCGCTCCGCCATTATCCTCGCCTCCATCTCTTGACGTTCCCTCCTCTCTTCTTCTAGTCGGGTCTGTAATATTACAAGCCAACGTTATAGTAACTCAAAGAGAAGGTATATAACTCAAGAAAGGACGAGTTACAGAAGCACTAACCTCGAGTTGCTGTATGCGATGCTGTGAGCTGTCGTGCCGAGGTCGTATGGCTGGACTCGAGCCCGTGCTCCTTGCTCTCACCTGAGACAGAGTGGGAGTGGAGGACGAGTCGATTGCCCCGTCGGCAATCCAGTACCGCCCATGTCTCTTGCCTCCTCCGACCCTCATGAGCACATCGGTGTCGATCGGCTCGGTGCTCGGATCATAGTCTGGGCTATGGACCTCCTGCGCCATGGCGGTGTAGTCATGGAGGCGGCTGTAGACGGCGGGGTTGGTGTAGGCCTCGGGCCCGTCATCCGGGTTGTAGGTGACGTCGGACGTCGCCTTACCCTTATGGGCCATAGCATAGGCCGAGAAGGTGGAGCAAGGCCTGCCACCATGTGACGCCGACTGCAATGAAAACCAACGAGATAGTTAGAAATAATATCTAACTTAGTGCTATATATCTAAATAAAAAAGGTGGCGTACCCATGCTTCGGCATATTGGCCCAGGCTCCGGCTGCCTTGGTGGTGGGAGGGGCCTTGCATCATCAAACGTCGTTCCCGGCTAGCTGTGTGCGCCTCGTCCCACTCAGCCGAACACCACCTATCCACCATCTGCTCCCAGCACAGAGGATGTGTGGCGCACCAATGTGGAATCATCTACAAAGTAAACACGTAAAGTGCATATCAGAAGATAAAATAAAATTCATGTATGGAGTACTGGTACCAAACATGCATGACTTTACCTGCAGGTACTGCTCCCTGGTCAACGACATGGTTCGGGCTTGAGTTTTGGTCACCTTCTCCCCAAGGACGGAGCCGTGGTAGGTGATGATGGCCTGGATGCGGGCCTCATAGTGCATGTCCACGACGAGCTTCTTATAGCTCGTGGTGGCCACCACATCCGCCCTAGCCTCGTATCCAGCATCGCATCTGAAGAAATCCTGCATACAAAAACGATGTATCCATACATTATTTCAAGAATTTGCAACGAATGCGACATATTTTACATTATACTAAGACTTACCCACAGCTCTTGCTTCACCCGCTCCGCCTTGTTATTGAATTCCCTGCCGTCCCGGTCTACTGCATCGGGGGCGACGGCGTAGTGGTCGAAGGTGAAGGCTGGGCTCGTCACTCCGGCGTACTCCACAAGTCCAGGGAAGTGTTCCCTGCACAGCAGGCCGAGGATGCCATTGGGGGGGCGACGATGACCCCCAGCATAATCCAAAACCGTCCAAGACCTGTCCAAGTGATAAATAAAAAGTATTAGTTTATATTATGATTTTGAACACATAATATGAACAAGAATGAAGAACATAAAGTTACATACCTCTCCCCTTCCGGCCGAATCAGCGGCCGTCTGTCCCGAAGTATGGGACGCTGAGGGAGACTCGCGGGGCCTCGCAGGTAGATGCTCCTCGAACTAGAGCCGCCTGAACCTGAGGCGTCCTTCTGCTGGTCGTCGTCGTCCTGCTGCTGGTCGTTGTTGTCCTGAGGCGCCGCCTGCTGCTGCGCTGCCTGCTCTGCCTCGTCCTGCTGCGCTGCCTGCTCTGCATCGTCCGCCGTCCTACTCCTCCTCCCCCTCCTCCTCCTCAGGAAACCGCCCACCATATTTGTCCAACAACCTGCAATTAAGAGTAAACAAATAAGCACATATAAAAATATGTATTTAAAAACAGGTGCGAAATACAAAGTCATATAGCATTACATCGATTAAAAATAATCTTCATATGTGTCGGGGTTAGCCGGATCATAACTCTCATCATCACTATCAAGCATTTCAATCTCCACACCATCGGAAGACGCAAGTTCGTCAGTAATGTCATTGCCTTAAAGGATTACTAAGTCATTATCATTTTGCACCTCATCATCCTCCTCATCAACAACCATTTCAATATCTACGTCCATTCCGATAGCTTCGGTTAAGTCTATCTCAAATCGCCCTTCTAGCCCATCTTCTTGGAAGAACTCTCCATCATATGTGTCCGGGTCTAAGTTGTAATCTTCATCGTTAGGAATAGGTAACCTCTCGTGCGGTGATACCTTATACACAACATCCCAACCCTTAAGATGTTCTTTCGTTTGACACGCATATGGGAGATAATACACTTGTGTGGCCTGTTGGGCAACGATATAGACATTGTCTCCTGCTAAGGTGGAATCTTGTCGAATTTCGACTATCCCAAGATTAGAATGTGTCCGTCTCGTCACTTGAGGGTCAAACCAATGACATTTGAATATCACTGGAGTAAGAGGTTTGGAACCATAAAAATTGAGCTCATATATTTCTTCGATTCGTCCAAAATAATCGACATTGTCAAGGCCCGGCGTAAAGACCCCAGAACACGTTGTTTTCCGATTGGGCCGACTTTTGTCGTAGTGTGTTGTACGAAAACGGTATCCGTTGACGTCATACCCAGAATCTTGACCCTATAAGCAAAGCCGTTGGCTACTTGTCTCAATTCAGCACTCATAGACGGATCTCTTTGGCCCTGCAAGTATTCGCAAGTTAAAAGACGCTAAATTGAGTTTAAAGACGTATCTCTTTTACAAACTAAGCACGTACCTTATGTTTGAACCAGGAAATGAAATCGGGCAACCCATTTCTCGCACCCTTTCTAAGAAGAGCGTCATATTCCTGTGGAGTGGGGTCCCTTGATCGACGCCAGAATTCATGAAGAAATTGTTCCATGTATGGCGTCACCTCTTCAAGGTTGGTCAATACGTATAGCATGATATGCCGCCACTCTTCATGTGTCAGGGTCTTGGTGGTCGAGCCACTTGCGCTTCCGAGTTGGCCTCGAAATATGCTAAGGTTCGATTCATTGTCGCCATCATTGTAACGAGGGGGTGGATTATGCACGCTCGGCAGTTTGTCACCATAATAAGTTGTTGTGAAGTTTGAGACCTCCTCTAGAATGTATGCCTCTACAATGGAAGCCTCGATTTTGCATTTATTTCTACATTTCTTTCGAATAGTCTTTAGACATCTCTCAATTGGATAGCACCAACGTCCCTGCACGGGGCCCCCCATTCGTGCCTCATAGGGGAGATGAAGAATCAAATGCTGCATTGGATTGAAGAAGCCAGGTGGTAATATCTTCTCAAGCTTACACAGTAACACGGGGGCCAATCTTTCCAAGTCTGCAACCACGGTCCGAGATAACTCTTTTGCACAAAGCTGACGGAAGAAATAGCTCAACTCTGAAAGCGCTAGCCAGACATGCTCAGGGACATAGCCTCGAACCGTCGCAGGAAGAATCCGTTCAATCCATATGTGGAAGTCATGACTCTTCATCCCTAAGACTCACATAGTAGATAAGTTCACCCCCCTACTTAGGTTAGCTGCATATCTATCAGGGAACATCAACATCTTTATCCACTGAAGTACTTCCTTCCTCTGGGCCCTGCTTAGGACGAAATCGGCCTTAGGCCTTCTCCACGTCTTTCCGCCACTTGGCGGCTTCATCTCTAGTTTTGGTCTATCACATAACGCTGCCAGATCCACTCTTGCCTTCACATTATCCTTTGACTTATCAGGAATGTCCATAATTGTTGCCCACAGTGCCTCGGCAACATTCTTTTCAGTGTGCATCACGTTAATGTTGTGTGGAAGGAGCAGGTCATCATAATAGGGGAGCCGAGTCAAGCCAGACTTATGTGTCCACATATGCTGCTCACCATATCCCACAAAACCACCTTCTGTATTGGCCACGAGCCCATCTATCTGTTGACGAATTTCGGCACCAGTCATCGTTGCAGGTGGGCGGTCTGTCACTACGACACCTTTCGTAAAGTTCTTGATGTCTAGGCGGAATGGATGGTCAGCTAGAAGAAATTGTCGATGTTTATCTAAGGACGAATATTTGCCACCCTTTTTCAACCAAATGAACCTGAGAGCTTCCTTGCAAACTGGGCATGGGAATTTACCGTGAACACACCAGGCACAGAATAGCCCATACGCCGGTAAGTCATGCATGGAGTACTGGTACCAAACATGCATTCTGAAGTTTGTCTTCGTAGCTCGGTCATATGTCCATACCCCTTCCTCCCAGGCACGTACCAATTCATCGATCAAAGGCTCCATGTACACGCCCATTTTGTTCTCCGGGTGTCCGGGAATTATCAACGACACGAATATATTCTGCCTTTGAAAGCACACACCAGGGGGGAGATTGATTGGGATAACAAACACGGGCCAACATGTGTACGGGGCAGCGCTCATTCCATAGGGATTGAACCCATCTGTGGCCAACGCAACACGTACATTACGAGCCTCTTCGGCTTTCTCACGGTGAATGTCATCAAAGTGTTTCCATGCTTCACCATCTGATGCGTGCACCATCTTGTCAGGATTGTATCGTTTTCCATTTTTGTGCCATGTCATCTGTTTCGCGGATTCCTCTGTCATGTAAAGACGCTGGATCCTCGGTATGAACGGAAGGTGTCGTAGGATTGTCAAGGGGATGTCGAGCTGCCTCTTCTGTCCATCACCAGAGTCTACCTCCATAAACCTAGACGAATTACACTTGGGACAGTACTTTGCCTTCGCGTATTCTTTCCTAAATAGCACGCAGCCCTTCGGACAAGCATGAATCTGCTCATACGTCATCTTAAGTGCACGAAGTAGTTTCTGTGCCTCGTACATGCTCTTTGGCAGAACGTGATCATCCGGAAGCAGACTCCCAATAACCGTCAACAAGCCATCGAATGCATCTCTACTGATGATGTACTGCGACTTGAACGCCATTACACGCCCAATGGCATCCAGTTGAGAAACCTTTGTCTGGCCGTGAAGGGGCTTCTGTGCCGCGTCGAACATGTCGTAGAACGCCTTTGCAGTCGGCTCTGGCTCGTCATCCATACATCCTCCCGTGTACTGTGCCTCCTGATAGTCGTTCAACATATCCGCTACCCCCGCATCCGCGTCATAATCCTCGACACGTTGTCTCAGCACCTCTTCTCTCGTACGATGCGCTTCACCATGAAATATCCACCGAGTATAGCCCGGCGTAAATCCATTCTTCCAAATATGTTCTACCATGGTCTTCTTTGGTTTTCTTTTCCGGTTGTCACATTTGCTGCACGGGCATGGGACTAGACTCGCTCCTTTAGCAGCTTCGCCATATGCCCGTTCCACGAAATCATCGGTCTTTCTAATCCATTCAGTGGTGACATCGTTCCTTCCTCTACGGCCCGTGTACATCCACTCACGGTCCTCCATCCTCTAACATATATAACCGAGTATAGTTTAATATAGACATGTAATGCATGTACACTACGTTCCTACCTTCTAATA
This sequence comes from Zea luxurians, assembly GCA_029449295.1. Taxonomy (NCBI): domain Eukaryota; kingdom Viridiplantae; phylum Streptophyta; class Magnoliopsida; order Poales; family Poaceae; genus Zea; species Zea luxurians. Next base: position 16,491,071 of record JAOPSE010000012.1, read on the forward strand.
GGTGACGATAGGTCCTAATCCCATCCGCGGTTGCGTAGATGGAGTTAGTTTCCATGCTCTACTCCGATCCGAGATAGAATTTCGGCAGCACCTCCCCGCTGTTCTCCGGATACACGTCCTGGCAGGGAGAGTGTACTGTCCGGAGAACAACAGGGAGGTGACGCCGAAACTCTATCTTGGACCGGAGTAGAGCATGAAACTAACACCATCTACGCAACCGCGGGCTGTCCAAAAAACGTGGACAATTCGAAACTGATACATTTGTAGATATGTAAAGATCTGCATATCTACACCGTATCACTTTCGAACGGGAGACGCCTAACTGGGTTAGGTGATCTACGACCATGATGCGGATGTAGAGGTTATACCTAGGGTGGCGGTGGAGTCAGGCTAGTGGGGCTGTGGCGGGTCGGTACAGTGGCGACGGGACGCGGTGCAGGCAGACCCGCAGCGGCTAGGAAGACAAGTATCTTCTCTGTAAAAAAGAAACACAAGTCTGTTAATACAAAAAAAAAATTGACGGGGAGGTTTTCAAAGCTTATCAACAAAAAAATCCGGCAGCACCTCCCCTGCACGAGGAGGTTTTCAAAGCCTGTAAATATAAGTAGTAGCACGATGGCTGACATCCACACATATACATATCCACACATATACATTAATGCCTAAATAACCACATAAACATTTATTTGACAATATTTAGCAACTAAAATCTCAAAATGAGTTTATACCTAGTTGCTCGGCGTGGACGGTGCACGACGGCGAACGGGCGTGACGGCGTGGAGGTCGCGACGGCGTGGAGGGCGCGACGGCGGGCTTGCGAGGGCGTGGAGGGCGCGACGGTGGCGAACCGGACGGCGAGGGGCGCGGCGAGGGGCGCGGCGAGGGGCGAACCGGGTGGGCGCGGCGAGGGGCGTGGGCGCGGCGAGCAGAGCGCGCGCGGTGGCGCGGCGTGGCCGGGCGGGGCACGTCGAGGGCGAGGGGCGCCGCTGCGGCGAAACCGACGGCGAGGGCGAGCGCGAGGGGCGCGGGCGGGCGGCGGTCTCGGCGCGGCGAGAAGCTCGGGCGGGCGAGGGCGACGGCGAGGAGCTCGGGCGGGCGAGGGGCGCGGGCGGGCGGCCCCGGCGCGGCGATGGCGTGGGCGGGCGGCCCCGACGCGGCGATGGCATGGGTGGGCGGCCCCGGCACGGCGAGCTCGAGGGCGGGGGGCGCGGCGGCGGCGAAACGGGCGGCGAGGGCGCGGCGGCGGCGACGGTGAGTGAGAGAGTGAGAGTGAAGTGAGGAAGAAAGGTTAACTGGCGTATGTATACGGTCTTTGCCGAGTGCCCGCGATCTGGCACTCGGCAAAGATTTTTTTTTAATTTTAATGTACACTTTGCCGAGTGCCCTAGATGCGGCACTCGGCAAAGGCGCCTTTGCCGAGTGTCAACCGGGAGACACTCGGCAAAGATTCTGTCCTTACGCTTTGCCGAGTGTCACCCTTTTGACACTCGGCAAAGCATTCTTTGCCGAGTGTCACCTGTTGACACTCGGCAAAGTGTATTTTCATTTTTTAAATTTTGTCTCCCAAACTTTTTGTGGTATGTTCCTACACTATGTAGACCTACATGTATCATTTGTGGACAATTATAACATAGTTTCCATAGTTAGTAGATTTAGTTCGTTTATTTGAATTTCTTCGGAAAATTCAAATTTGAACTGCAGGTCACTCGAAACTTGGAAAACCGTGCATGAAAAAATGATATCCATGTTACTTAGCATAAGTTACGACCGATTGCAGAAGCGTACCAGAAACTTCGAGCAACATGCTCACTAAACATGGCCGTGAACTTGGCATCCACATGTTTAAAAATTGTATAAAACACAAACAAAGTCAGAAAATCATGAAACTTGTCCACGTGTCATGATATCATATGTACAGGCTGTGATAAAAATTTTAGAATGTTTGGAGAAAGTTGTGAGACACTATGTGTAGAAACCTAAGAGATCCACATTGAAACTCTTTGATTTCATGTGTAGTCCTCTAGGTTTCTACAGTGGCGGTTGTAAACCTATTTATAGTGGCATTTTTCGTAACCGCCAGTGCTAGGGGCCAGTAGAAATCATCATTTTTACAGGCGGGTAACTGAGGACCGCCAGTGAAAATCGATTTTCACTGGCGGTCGGCGTAATAAAACCGCCAGTGCAAGTCGCGGCATTTTTCGCGCAAAATTCGCGCGCTACGCGGTTGTTAGTATTCGAACCGTCGACCTCACCCTCGCGCGTACCCTCCCCTACCACTCCGTCTATGACATGTCTTGTGTCTAATTTGTAGTTGTTTTCTCCACATATTACAACCATTTGAGTGTAAATTGCTTATTTGAGACACTAAACGAATTCAAATAAAAAGTTGTCAACTACAAAGATAAATAACTTTTGAAGTTCTACAACTTTTATTTTGACACTTTTTTCATCTGAGGTAGTTTGCAAAATTTGAATTTTAAATTTGACATACTTAGATTCAATTTTTGAGAACCGAAATGAGTTTAAATAAAAAAGTTGTCAACTACAAAGTTTCATAACTTTTAGAGATCTACAACTTTTATTTTGGTGGTTTTGTCATACGAGGCCGTTTGAAAAACTCGAAAAATTAAGGATAAAAATGATTTCTAGTGGCGGTTCCTTAAGAAAACCGCCACTACAAATCATGGATTTCTACTGACGGTTTTCTTAAGGAACCGCCAGTAGAAATACGATTTCTAGTGGCGGTTTTCTTAAGAAACCGCCACTAGAAATAATACAGTCGGTGGATAACCGAATCCGCCTGTAAAAATATATCGTCCTCGCAGGCTTTAAGCCTTTTTCTACTAGTGGCAGGTCGGAGCTGGCAGCGTCGTAGGACCGCGCATTCTCTCAGCGCACGGCGGCATGACATCTAGCGGCTGTGATGTCGTCTTGGCCGCTGCCCGATGCGTGCTGAAGGCGAACGGAGCAGGCGGCGGCGTTGCAAAGCAGGCAGCGGCGAGGGGCGATCGGGTCGAAGATGCCGACAGAGCTGAAGCGGGCAATTGGTGTGTTGCCGGGCGATTTGTCGAACCACAACGAGGCGCACATGGCTGTGGTGGCGCGAAGGGTGGCGCCGTAGGACTAGGACCCCGCATTCTATTGGCGAACGACGACGGCATGGCATCCTGATCCTGCGTCGGCGATGGCCTCTTGGCCGCTCTCGGATGCATGCTGACAGCAGGTATAGCAGGCGGTGGCGAGGGGCGGGAGTAGATGGCAATTGTGTTGCGGAGATGGAGAAGCGTGATTTTTTTTTTGGAAATTGTGTTGCGTGGGGACGACGAAGCTGTGCGGCGGCAACAAATTTATAGGCCAGACGAGGCGGTTACGGGGTACGCATGGCGCAAGTCCGTGGGTTGTTGTAGGGATAATGCTAGGTCGTGGCTTTTATTATGCATCTTCTGTTTTTTTAGGACAGTGAAACTGAAGTCATAAGAGGAAAGGTTAGCCAGAGAGAGAAAAACTTAAGACAAGAACGATAGAACTGTGCCTAAATTGACAAATAGTGGGACTAAAATAAGAACTAAATTGTTTTAGTCTCTAGTCTCTTAAGATGTGACTAAAAGGAATTAAACCATATAAATTTCACTTTTTGTCCCTCCTTTATTTCTGTTGCATGAATGACGGGAGAATGTTAAGAGTTATTTGGTCCTCTTATGATTCATGTAATGTGTTTTGAACACTTTTAGTTTTTAGAACCAAACAAGATAAGGACTAAACTTTAGTCTCCTAACTAAACTTTAGTCTTTGGACTAAATGAACCAAACGGTCCACGAAGTTGAGATTAATTGGCTTTAGTCTCTAGTCCCTCGTATTGGTGATGAAATGGACTAAATGGCAGCATTTATTCTAATTGTCCTTACCTAGAAATTGGCATCTTACACAGCAAATAAAGAGAGGGGTATTTGTATTTTAGCCTTTATTTACCTCATTTAATGTGTTTAGAACATGTTTAGTCCCTAAACCGAACAGAGTAGTGACTAAAGTTTAGTCCCTAGGACTAATGTAACCAAACGGGGCCTCAAGGGGTGTTTGGTCTCTAAGGACTAATTTTTAGTTCATTCATTTTATTCTATTTTAGTCCCTAAATTTATTTTAGCTTCCGTATTGAGCAATTTAGTACTAAAATGGAATAAAATGGAGGGACTAAAAATCAACCCCTAGAAACCATTAAATCAAACATCCTCTTATTGTGTATTGTGTTTATTACTTCCTAGGTACTGAACACATGAATACTGATGGGAGCACTTGTTGAACTACAAATATCTGATATGTTACTCGTTTGGAATGAAGTATCTAGTTCATGGTAGAAAACAAAATATTTTACATGGACATTGAGGGACCTGTCACCTATGATTCTGACTAAAGTATTAAACACAAATATGGAGAATATGTTATTTGTTGAAGACTGAATATATCATCTTCTAATATTGAAATATAATAAAATTTTCTTTCAGTGACTTTGGAGCAGCAAGGATTGGTGTATAGTTTCATACTTGCGTCTTGCTTGCCTTTTGCAGGCTTATACTGCTTCTACAATATTTTGTCTATATGAATTACAGCTATAGCCTACATCTGTTCGAAGAGCTGACTTTAATCCGAAGCAAACAGGCCGATTTGACAAGTGATTAGTTGTGACAAATTGGCTTCTAAATTAATTTTGAAGTTCAAACGACGTGGTGCTCTGCAAAGACATTACGATATAGATGCAATTTGTTTGTTTGCCCCTACTGAGAAACATCATATGTTAGGTATATGCTTGTTTATGTGATTGATGAGTGTTTATTTATGAAACTGTGCTGGATGGTTAAGGCTAAGCAAAATTATCATATCAAGTTGCTAGATTCGAGTACATTGAAACCTAAATATGATCAATGCCTTTCAATTGTGAGTCCTACTTATGAAGAAGTTGTGCAGGGTGGGCATGCCAATCACAAAGGAGTCGTCACAACCAGAATCCGACATTTTGCCTAGTTCTTTGTCGAGGGCAATTTATCGGACACTCTACAAAATCTATTTTGTCGAGTGCCATACTCGGCACAATACAGCACTCAGCAAAGAGCATTTTTGTCAAGAGTCGAACAGTCGATATAAAACGGCAATCGGCAAAGACCTCTTTGCCGTCGTCAGCTGTCGATGGAATCTGACGTCCGTTAGTTTTGCCGAGTGTTCCAGACAGACACTTGACAACATATATATTTGTTTTTTTCACCAAACTTTTTGTGGTGTTCCTACAGTATATAGACCTACATGTTTAATTTTGGCATAATTCTTAAATTGCTTGCTATACATATTAGATTTAATTCATTTAATTGAATTTCTTCATATAATTCATATTTGAACTTCAAGTCACTCGAAAATTAGAAACAATGAATGAAAAAAATGATATTCATGTTATTGAGCACAAGTTACGTCTTAAATCAGGAACGTACCAGAATTTTCAAAAAACATGTTCACGAAACATGACCGAAAACTTGCGATCCAGTTGTTTTAAAATTGTATAAAACACAAATAAAGTCAGAAAATCATAAATACGACATGCCATGATATCATATGTGGAGCATATGATAAAAATTGACATTGTTTCATAAAAGTTGTCACACACTATATGTACAAACCTAGTCGGTCTCCATATAAGTTTCATGATTTCATGTGAGGCCTGCTAGATTTGTACACATAGTGCATGACAACTTTTACAAAACATTGTTAAATGTTTATCACATGCTCTACACGACATGTCAACAAGTTTCATCTAGAGTCTGTTGTCGATGTATAGTTCACTGGGTTCTCTTTGCGCTAGTATACTCGGCAAAGAGTTCGCCGAGTGTTCGAGGCATTGTCGAGCGCCTGCGTCACTCGGCAAAGTAGTTTGTTCTGGTATTGCGTCTAGAAAGGGGAGCTTGAGGATCAAGTTCCCCACTAGTCTAACAGGTGAGCAAAAGGCAGCGATTCAACAAGTTCTTTCTTGAAGATTGCATTCTGTACAATGTGAGGTGTAATTTTTTCATGCTAGTGCGGGCATATTATTTTCTAGCTATCGTCGAACTGCAGCTATTTGCGACATGGTCACATGGCGCTATTCAGATTATCAGTAGCTATGTCTTTGTTGGATGTCAGGTCACCCTGGGTTAGCAGTGATTTCTGATGTCTCAGTTTCTTTTAGAACATGGATACGGTGTTTTCAACGACCATGCGTAGACATAGGTGGTCTACAAGTGGTCTACAAGTTACTCCTCTTCTGTCTATCTATCTTGTAAAGTGTATCAACTGCAAATCTCTTTAGCAATAATCATATCCTTTTCCAGAATGACGGCGATAGTCGCATCAATGACCAAAAATTATTAGAATAATAAAATCAAAATAGCAAAAACAAGAACTAATGACTCTATGTATTTGGGCTCCTCACAGGTATAGAAAATCCAAAAAAGTCTGTTGTTTGTTTGAAGAAACTAGTTAGAAAAATGATGTATCAACCTAGGTACATCCTAGAGACAGTAATCGTTGCCTTAATGTATGGAACACGATAATTTTGAGACCCATCTGGGACTCAATAATTTTGACACCCCTAAACACCTAAAAGGCTGAAACCAGTGAGCATGTTGAAAACGTGAGAATCGGTTCAAGAGCTAATATCTAAAATCGATGCAAGAAAATGGGCTAAAGAAAAACAACATGTTGTCGAGTGCCGGAACAAACAAAAAGCCTAGGAATAATAAACACAAAATAGAAAAAATTACTCATGACCATTAGATATTTGAGTTCTTCATAGGTGTATAAAATTCAAAGAACTTGTTGTTTGTGAGCAGAAACTAGCTAAAAATATTATATCGGGGTAGACACATCCTTGTGGCCTTAGTAGTTGCCTAAAATGTCTAGAACTCAATAGTTTTGGGACCTCGAAAACACATGAAACCAGTGAGCTATAACTCACGGAAAATGGTGAAAACGGTGGCGGAGCCACCAGGTATCAAATATATGCCACGGCATGCCCTGTGTGCTACCTCAAATCCCAAATATCTAAGGGTGCAAACCTCTATTTACCATTTTACTCCAAGTTGTATTTTTGGGCCCTATTTCAACTCTTTTGGATTTGAAACCTTCAAACTACCTTCATTGGACCTGTGCTCATACTCATATCAACCAAGTTAGTTCTAGATGGTGTGTCAGACACTTAATCACCAAAACAGATAGAAATAGCTTTATAGCACATTTCCCTTTTAAGAGCTCTACTCGACGAGCTTGGAAAATGATGTTGCATTCCTCCCGAGTGGTTACTTGAGCAACCCAACAATCCTCATTCATGATTTTGTGTTGAAGTAGATGACAATATTTTGGCAAGAAAAAAGTATCCAAATGATTCATTTTCTAAGTATTATCATGCAAGCCGGAGTCAACTAAATTCTAAGATACACAAACATAAACATAAACAGTGCATCTGCAACATAAACACAATTGTTCTATATGAAGCCGCACACGAGTGTGCTCGACTAAGGTGGATGACTAATCACATCAGAAGTCGTGTGGTTTTGGCACCGCAAATACCCCCACCATTATCTATGAAGATAATGCAACATGTGTTGCACAAATAGAAATGAGCTATATCAAGAGTAATATGACTAAGCATGTTTCTCTTAAATATTTCTATCCTCATGAACTCCATAATTAGGGTTTGGTGAAAATCCTACAAGTCAAGTCATGTGATAATCTGGCTAATTTATTCACTAAATCCTTACCAACAGTTACATTCAAAAACTATTTACGAGGTATAGGGATGAAACACTTGAGAGATTCTTGTAGGCTCCACAATATTTATTCTCATATACAATCCATATTATATAATCTATAGGCTGAAACAAACATGCACCTTATGCATCAAGATTCTTGTGTAAAAAATGCTCTTCAGAAGCACCACTAAATTCTTCCTCAAAATTTCTAAAAGTTATAGCTAATACTAGTAGACTAGATCTAATGGTAGATTAGATCTAGAATACTACTAGATTACATCTAATAGTAGATTAGATCTAAAACACTACTAGATTAGATTTAATAGTAGATTTGATCTCATAGTATATTATCTCTAAAATATAAGTATATTAGATCTAATATTAGATTAGGTTTAATAGTAGATTATCTCTAAAATACTAGTAGATTATATACAATAGTAGATTAATCTATAAGAGATGTTCAGAAAATTTTTGTGGTGCTTTTGGAGAACATTTATGCAAGATTAATGTGGCAATCTCGGTCGTGTCGCTTTGCTTATTAATTATAAGTCTAACTTTTGATCCTAGATTAAAAATCTTGTTTTAGTTGTAATTGTTGATTTGAATCATCTAGATCATTGATAGGGCATCAATTTAGCAACCTATGAAATTTAGAAAATTAATCTTTTATTATTCTCGATTAATCTCAAAATTAGATCTAGATTAATTTTTGTCATTCTCTTACTAGTATTGTTTACTTACGAAAGTTTGATCGATGTGATTTCAGTTAAGTTAATTTTATAATTTTATCTAGTTTAATATGTTAAATTTGTGATCGGTCGAAGTTACGGATTATAGTTTGTAACACTTTTACTACCGTAATGAGAATCTATCCAGATTTAGAAAAGTGTTTTATTTTGGTTTTATGATTAGGAGCTGAGATATTTACTTTTTAGAGTTAGAGAAGTGTTTTATGTTTTGATTTTGTGATTAGGAGGGACTAATATTTTTTAAGCTTCCGTAATCATTCACCTTCCTCTCACGGCCTATTTCTTGTATCGTCTTAATGAGATATTCAGCTTCAGTTATAAAAAGAGATGGAATTGAATTGGCGCCTGCTGGTAGTTGTTGTTATTCGAATTCAGATATATGCTTTTAGTACCATATATTGTCTCGAAATGCAGTGTCTTTTTTGGCTGAGAAATGCAATGCAGTAATTTTACGGTGCCTGATACAGTAATTTTACCCTTTTTTGTAGGTTTCACTTTGGAAATAAAAAACAATACATGGGAGAGATGTATCACCTTGGTATTTGTTTGATGTCACGTGATCACGTCATACATTAAGGTTCTTGTGCATATTACAAAGAGTTTTAAAACAACTATGAAGGTCTTGTGCAGCTATAGTTTAATAATAACTAGATACTACTGAATGCCTAAGCAAGTGTCATGGCCAGCTGCCTTGAGGCAGGCAAACTCGCAGCCACTTTCAAACATTGTGACCTAGTACTACATAAACAGCATATCCTCTAATGCATTGGCAAAGCCGTCGTCGTCGAACTCCGGCGCAGGCTCCTCTGCTTGCCCTAACAGCATATCTTCCAGCGCCTTAGCAAAGTCGTTCATGTCGTCGTCGTCTTCTTCGTCAGCTGTCTCTCGCAGCATGGCAGCTTCAAATGGATCAAGTATTGTTGTCCTCCTCCTCCTCTCCTTCGTCTGGACGAGCAGCTGTGGCCGAGAGGGAGATACCAATGCTTGCTGATCTGAAGCGGGCGATGGCTGTGTCGCCGAAAGATTCGTCGAACAACCGAGAGGCGCACACGGCTGTGGTGGCGCCCAGGTCGGAGCCGGCAGCGCCGAAGGACCCCGCATTCTTTTGGCGCACGGCGGCATGGCATCCTGATCCTGCGGCGGTGATGTCCTCTTGGCCGCCGCGCGATGTTGCTTGCTGAAGGCGAACGTAGCAGGCGGCGGCGTTGCGAAGCCGGTAGCGGCGAGGGGCGATCGGGTCGAAATCGAAGATGCCGGCAGAGCTGAAGCGGGCAATTGCTGTGTCGTCGCCGAGCGATTTGTCGAACAACGGCGAGGCGCACATGTCTGTGGTGGCGCGAAGGGCATCTTGCGATCCGCGGTGACGGGCGCCCACCAGGTCGGAGCTGGCAGCGCCGTAGCACTAGCACCACGCATTCTCTTCGCGCACGGCGGCATGGCCTCCTGATCCTGCGGCGGCGATGGCCTCTTGGCCGCTGTCGGATGCATGCTGACGGCGGGCATAGCAGTAGCAGGCGGCGGCGAGCAGATGGGAATTGTGTTGCGGGGAGGGAGAAGCGTGATTTTTGGAAATTATGTTGTGGGGAGGGGGAAGCTAAACCTGAAGTCCTGAACGGCGGGTTTATGGGATGCACTTATTTATAGGCCAGGCGAGGCGGTTGTGGTTGTGGGGGTACCGGGTACGTACGAATGACCCAAGCATGTGTCGGACTCTCGGTCTGAAGAATCGGAGTTCGGAGCGGGTTTGCTGGGGCAGGCGGCGGCGTCCCCCCGGTTCCCTTCCTGATACGGCGTTGGGGCATGGGAGGCGTCGAGCTCGGCGGCGTTCCCCCGGCGGGTTCCTGATGTTCGGCGGCGGCGCTGGGGCAAAGAGGACAAGGAGATGAAGATCTCCCTTGACACCGCCGAGTGAGACCGCACATCACATGCCCAATTAATTGCCTTCAAAAGCCGGTACGGGAATGGCGCTGGAGGAACCGTCTCCTTGTGGTCTGTGGATCGCCGTCGCCATATACTTGTGGAGAAACTCGAGGTGTGATCAAGTGCAGTCCTGTCACACAGTCACAGACTTGGGAGGGTAGGGTGGTGTTGAGAGCAAGCATAATAAAACACATGCCACATGGGACAGTAATGGATCACGATTTAAATGTTTCTTCATATATAATTTGTTAGGACCTCTAAAAAATTTTAGTTCAAAATAAATAGGAATAAAGTTCAAACCTAATTCGATTCGTTCCTTTAATTTTATAGTGTAAAATCTATAGCCCATCGTCACCCCTAGCCATATTAGATTTATGGTTACATGGAAGAGAGAAATGGAGAGAAAAGGAAAGCAGACCGATCACTAATAGCCAGCTAAAAGCAGACTGCTCTCAGACTCCAACTTGAAAAGATGGGCCAAATTTTAAATATATAGTCTGCATTATTATATTACTAAACTTTTGTTTGGCTATAGCTATATGTAACATGACAACTTCATACAACCGATGTAACTTTAGATTCTAAGAAGGTGTTTGGTTTATAGAGACTAATTTTTAGTCCCTCCAATTTCTACCATTTTAGGCCATAAATTGCTAAAAACATAAACTAAAAATCTATCTTAGTTTCCGTATTTAACAATTTAAAAACTAAAATATAATAAAATGTAGGGACTAAAAATTAGTCCTATAAACCAAACACACCCTAAGGCTATCCGCAAGCGTTCCCCCTAAATTTTTCCCCTAAATGTTACTATACAGCCACGTCAGCAAGATTCTCTCCCCTATATTCACTCGTCCCGCAACCGTTCCCCCTAAATTTTCCCCTATATATCCCTCTACTCATTAAATATACATTTCCATATAACTAACATAACCAAATTCATTTTCTATTAATTTTATTTCTTTTCACACGTCCGGCATGTTACGCTCGTTTCAAAAAAGGAAAAAAATATATCTATTTGTTTCTTTTAAATTACGCAAAATATATAATACAACATTTCAGTTAACATTTAATTCGTAATTTCATACTTTACTTCTCAATTGTGGTCCGTCATAAGTTTTCAAAAATATTGGTACGCAATATATTTAACCACGCTTACGGTGCAAGCAAACTCGAGCAGTCGTACGCAGGAAGCCACGGTTGTCTTTCAACGAAAGCCACGGTTGGCTTTCAACGTAAGCGACTTGCTTCTCCCTGAAGCCACATTGGTCTCGCCTATTGTCGGGTACCATAATTAGGGGTACCCCCAACGCTCCTAATCACGACTGGTTAACACCCTCAGACCAACTGACTGTAACACCCTAAAATTCAATCTTGTGAAGACAAAGAAAAATTCTCAAAGATTTTAAATCAAAACACCTTTCCTTAAAGATAATCATAATTTAGGAGTTTCCACTCATGTATATGTTAAAAATACATAATTAAAGATACTTAGATAATCTAAATTGCCTTTGGGTTAGGATATATAAAAGAACTAGGAATAAGCTATTTCTTAATATATATAGTCTACAATGTAAATTTGATTTCCCTAGAAGTAATAAGGTATGGATTATTCTCTACCATATGATTGAAAGCTTGTCTAAAAGAACTAAAATAAATAAAGAAATATATAAGATATGTTTTTGCACAGATATGGTTTGCAAATGAACTAGTCACAAGCTTGAATTTAAATTTGAATTCAAAATTTACAAGAAAAGGGAAATAAGAGAAAGAGAAGGGATATAAAACAAAAATATAAATAATATATATATAAACAAGTATATTCAGAATTAATATCCCTAACTTCACAAAAATAAGTTGAAATGATGAGCCATAGTGATTTGAATTTAAGTTTGAATTCAAATTGGATTTGAAAATGGAGAAAAGAAAATGCAAAATAAAAAGAAAAAGAGAAAACAACTAACTGGGCTTGATTCTCGAATTCGGCCCACTTCCACTCCTAGCTCGCGCGGCCCATTTCTTCAGCTTGCCGGCGCCGACAGGCGGGGCCACCCCGTCAGTCTCCACTGCTCACATGCCGCGCTCTCCCCTTTCACCGCCGTGTGGGCCTGCCTCGTCAGCCAGCACACTTCTCTCTTCTCTCCGTGAGACTTACTTGTGGGTCCCGCCTGTCATCGTGGCCGAACGGACCGCGTCTTCTGCCATGGCCGTTGGCCAGCCGTTGCAACCTCCGCGGTGATCTCGGGCACCTGGGGATTTCCGCGACTTCACCTGCCGGCAGGAACGGGTCTCCGAAATCCGCGCTCCCCTGGCTATAAAGCTGTGCCCCGTGACCCCCTTTCCATCGGTGCTCGCTCGCGCCGCTGCCACCGAGATCCGCCGCACCCCTAACCCGCCGGCGCTGACCTTCTGCACAAATGGGGTGGCTCTGGGGCATCGCAAGCGTGCAAGGAATCCTCTCTGGGTTGGCGCGCAGCTCGGGGTGGCCGGTGGCCTGGGCAATTGCTCACCGGAGCACAGCCCAGCCGCTCACCCGCCCTTCGCCGTGGCCGGCTCGCTAGCGCGGACAATCGCCGGTAAGTGCACCTCGCCCAGACCCGCCTTCATACCCAATACGCGTATACCGATTTAATCGTGGTGTCGTGCACGTAATTCGGAGAATTGCTCCGCCGGCGAGTGACCTTGCCGCGGTGGCGTCTCGGCGCGGCTCCGTCGGGAGGTAGGTGATGACCTCCAGCCGTTGGATCCAAATCGTGCGCCGCGGATAGGTTCTGGCTGGGCATTTGGGGGTTTCGATCTGGTCCGTTGGATTCGGGCGGAATGGCGTAGATTAGATGCTGTGCATGCCATTTCGGCCGAACGTGCGCGACCGTAGATCCGGGATCTGAGGGTGGAGCGTTAGTCTCGGTTATGATGAACGCGGTCCGTTGATCGCAGATCGTAGGGCTCGCGTGGCGGCTGGTCACTTAAATACACCCGCCTAATCTGGGCCGTCCAGATCCGATTCGTCGGCCGGTATGTGGTGATACCCTTTCGGCCTTGGGTTTTACAGAAGAGTCCCTCGAATTTCGGTGAATCAACCCGCCGTCCCTGGGCGACTGTTCTCTTTGTCTGGGACAACTTACACCGAGCCCCCTGCGGTTTTCTGTTATTGAGGCCCAGTCCAGTAAATAGGAAAATCATAGAAAATGATTTAGAAAATGATTTTTAGTGTTAAAATAAATCCAGAAACTTAATTAATTCATAACTAATTCATTTTAGCTCCAAATTGAGTCATTCCAATTCCTAAAATTTTGTAATAATATTCTCTACCATTTAGAATCACTGTTTTAACATGAACTCTGTCAGAAAATTTATTTATCATTTAATCATATTTTAATCACATTAAAGCTTAGGAAAATCATAACTTGAATTCTACAACTCCAAAATTAATAATTCTTTTTCCTGTAATCTTATTTTAATATGTAGATTATTATTATGTATTTTGTTTACATGCTTGGTGTAATGTTAATTTTGCCTATACCATGTATGTCTGTATTGCTACGACTAGCAGTGAGGTCACGTGTCATCTGAAGATCATCCTGGTACCTGGATTCTCAAGGCCCAGGCAAGTTGTGCCCTTGATCACTTCTTTTTACCCAGCCATGTTCTAATTAATCATAATGATCTGCATAGGTTAATTTTGATGGGACCCAATAGGTTACCCTAGTTTGATTATCTTTATACCTTGTTTACCACTGAACTTTCTGGGTAGTACTTGCTAGTGCTATATGTGGTTTTGGGTATGAAGATTACACTATTCATGATTATACTTTTGTTATCAGTTGTTATTTATGGTTCATGTTAAGATCATTATGTTAATTGGAACATGGAGAACCACCCGGGAAAACAGTGCTACCACAAGGGTGGAATGGGACGCTCTTGGCTGATTAATTAGGAAAGCTAGTGGAAGACTACCTTACCCGAAAGGGGCAAGGGCAGTAGGGGAGAGGTCAGTGTAGGGAGGCCCTCGGGAGGATTTTGCTGCGATGGCGGTCCTGCAAGGGATTCCTGCACTAGATCTTCCTATAAACTGTAGCGGGTTTTCGGAAGCTAGTGGAACTTTGTAAAGGCCTCGTAGTGGATCCCTAGCCATTCACCTCGGAAGTGTCTAAGGGCTTTGCAAACCCTGGCGACATGGGATACACGACTTGTGGGTAAAGATGCGCAACCTCTGCAGAGTGTAAAACTGGTATACTAGCCGTGCTCACGGTCATGAGCAGCTCGGACCCTCGCATGATTAAATTATGGAACTAAATTCAATCTGTCATATGCATTGCATTGCAGGTGAAGTTGTTACTTTTGTTCTACTATTTAATTGGGTTGGTATTTACTTATACTTAGTAACTGCTAATAAAATTTTGACCAACTTTAAAAGCAATGCTCAGCTCTAACCATCTCCTTTGGTAAGCCTTACACTTCACGTGAGCTCCCACCTTTGGCGAGTTCATGCACATTATTCCCCACAACTTGTTGAGCGATGAACGTATGTGAGCTCACTCTTGCTGTCTCACATACACCACAGGTCAAGGACAGGTACTGCAGGATGATGCTCATGGAGGACGCTGTGATGAGTTCGTGAGAGGTCTAGGTCGTCGTCTCCCAGTCAACTTTTGGGTTGCTGGACCGTTGTCTCCCTATAATGTAATTATTTATTTTGTATAGAACTCCTGTTATATATAAAGTTGTGACATTCGATCCTGTGCCACTATACATCATATGTTTGAGACTTGGTCCCAGCATACCTGGTGTTTATGTTAACCCCGGGTTTTGGACCCCTAAAATCCGGGTGTTACAGAAGTGGTATCAGAGGGATGTTGACTGTAGGACGAAACCTAGATAGAAATGGACACAACCATTACCTACTTACCTTACTCTGATTCTTCTCTAAAACTTTCCTTAATCTTTTCTCATCTATTTCCGCTTTACTCTGATTATTCTTATCTTTTCTTTCTAAAGACAAATATGGATTTCACACTTTGAAATCCTGTGCTTAAAGTGACCTTTCAGGGATAGGAGACCTAATCCTAGGAACAAAAACAAAACTATTTATATAAGTGTCTATGCACTTGAATGTTTATTCTTATGATACTTGGCTGATTTGGATCTTTGTTTGAGTGTGATGAGTTGTGGAGTAATGTCCACAATTGCATCTGCATATACACATAGGTATAAAAACATATTTATAAAAATAACTAGACAAACTAAATTATCCTTCAATAAAGTAACTAGCCTAACAATACCCATCTCATCTTGAAAAGATTTTACGTCATCCTAATAGACCTAACTGACCTCGAAAGATTCTATCTTATCTTATGGATTCATCTTGCCCTAAATTGAATATTTATCCCACTTTAGAATAACAACCAGGACCTAATTAAAATTAATGAGATTCTATCTAGTCTAATCTAGTTATACCAATCTAACCTAAAATTGGTGCCCTAGACCAACTTTACCATATACAACCACCTAACCATATGCAACTACCTTAACCATCCGATAGTTGCATAACCCCTAAATTTTAACCTAGCAAGAGATTCTGATCTACCTTCACCATATAATTCATCCCATCTCAAAAGATTCTAACATATCCTAACAAGATATATCTTACCCTGATAAATCTATCTAACTTAAACTAGTCTAATCTAGATCATATCTAATTTAATATGGTCTAATCTAGTGTGAGTTACTTAATACTGGTAAAAAAAAATAAGGCCATACTCCTAAATTACTTAAGCCTAATTTGGAGACTTAAATCAACTTGGCCATACACAACAACTTGACCTATATAACAAGTTACATAACTTACCCAATCAATAGAGTCTTGATGGATTGCATGACCTGCCTATCCCCACCTAACATCAAACAAACTTTTGACCTACATCATGTAATCTATCTCATCCATACCTATATTAACCATATTCCCCAGCCAATAATATACACTGACTTCTAATCAATGAGATAAGACCAAAGAAGATGATCAACTTCATCAAGGAAAGATGAACACCAACTCAAGTCTTTAAGGATCAAGTAAGGTCACCAAGATGAGTCAAGATCCACAATCTTGGATGGAGTTTTTCTTATCCTACTTTTTCTTACCCAAACCTATATATACTCTAAAGACATCTTCTATCCTATAATAAAGTGGACATACATATATACACCCATGCTTTCCTAACCACCAGTTCTACCAAGATATATAAACATATTTATATATTACTACTATTAGTAAGATCTAAGTGTTACCTTAGTTAGTAGCTAGTACTTTACTATATTGAGAATAATACTAAGGTCTATCTGATCCCATGTGTTGCTAATAAATAATGCATCATGCTGAGATTTTGTTTGTGCATATGTTGGAGATAACATAAGTTATGCACCCTTTTCTTACAAATCTCGAGGACGAGATTATTTTTAAGGGGGGTAGGATTTGTAACACCCTAAAATTCAATCTTGTGAAGACAAAGAAAAATTCTCAAAGATTTTAAATCAAAACACCTTTCCTTAAAGATAATCATAATTTAGGAGTTTCCACTCATGTATATGTTAAAAATACATAATTAAAGATACTTAGATAATCTAAATTGCCTTTGGGTTAGGATATATAAAAGAACTAGGAATAAGCTATTTCTTAATATATATAGTCTACAATGTAAATTTGATTTCCCTAGAAGTAATAAGGTATGGATTATTCTCTACCATATGATTGAAAGCTTGTCTAAAAGAACTAAAATAAATAAAGAAATATATAAGATATGTTTTTGCACAGATATGGTTTGCAAATGAACTAGTCACAAGCTTGAATTTAAATTTGAATTCAAAATTTACAAGAAAAGGGAAATAAGAGAAAGAGAAGGGATATAAAACAAAAATATAAATAATATATATATAAACAAGTATATTCAGAATTAATATCCCTAACTTCACAAAAATAAGTTGAAATGATGAGCCATAGTGATTTGAATTTAAGTTTGAATT
Organism: Zea luxurians; assembly: GCA_029449295.1. Taxonomy (NCBI): domain Eukaryota; kingdom Viridiplantae; phylum Streptophyta; class Magnoliopsida; order Poales; family Poaceae; genus Zea; species Zea luxurians. The sequence continues at coordinate 16,508,523 of JAOPSE010000012.1, forward strand.
CAAATTGGATTTGAAAATGGAGAAAAGAAAATGCAAAATAAAAAGAAAAAGAGAAAACAACTAACTGGGCTTGATTCTCGAATTCGGCCCACTTCCACTCCTAGCTCGCGCGGCCCATTTCTTCAGCTTGCCGGCGCCGACAGGCGGGGCCACCCCGTCAGTCTCCACTGCTCACATGCCGCGCTCTCCCCTTTCACCGCCGTGTGGGCCCGCCTCGTCAGCCAGCACACTTCTCTCTTCTCTCCGTGAGACTTACTTGTGGGTCCCGCCTGTCATCGTGGCCGAACGGACCGCGTCTTCTGCCATGGCCGTTGGCCAGCCGTTGCAACCTCCGCGGTGATCTCGGGCACCTGGGGATTTCCGCGACTTCACCTGCCGGCAGGAACGGGTCTCCGAAATCCGCGCTCCCCTGGCTATAAAGCTGTGCCCCGTGACCCCCTTTCCATCGGTGCTCGCTCGCGCCGCTGCCACCGAGATCCGCCGCACCCCTAACCCGCCGGCGCTGACCTTCTGCACAAATGGGGTGGCTCTGGGGCATCGCAAGCGTGCAAGGAATCCTCTCTGGGTTGGCGCGCAGCTCGGGGTGGCCGGTGGCCTGGGCAATTGCTCACCGGAGCACAGCCCAGCCGCTCACCCGCCCTTCGCCGTGGCCGGCTCGCTAGCGCGGACAATCGCCGGTAAGTGCACCTCGCCCAGACCCGCCTTCATACCCAATACGCGTATACCGATTTAATCGTGGTGTCGTGCACGTAATTCGGAGAATTGCTCCGCCGGCGAGTGACCTTGCCGCGGTGGCGTCTCGGCGCGGCTCCGTCGGGAGGTAGGTGATGACCTCCAGCCGTTGGATCCAAATCGTGCGCCGCGGATAGGTTCTGGCTGGGCATTTGGGGGTTTCGATCTGGTCCGTTGGATTCGGGCGGAATGGCGTAGATTAGATGCTGTGCATGCCATTTCGGCCGAACGTGCGCGACCGTAGATCCGGGATCTGAGGGTGGAGCGTTAGTCTCGGTTATGATGAACGCGGTCCGTTGATCGCAGATCGTAGGGCTCGCGTGGCGGCTGGTCACTTAAATACACCCGCCTAATCTGGGCCGTCCAGATCCGATCCGTCGGCCGGTATGTGGTGATACCCTTTCGGCCTTGGGTTTTACAGAAGAGTCCCTCGAATTTCGGTGAATCAACCCGCCGTCCCTGGGCGACTGTTCTCTGTGTCTGGGACAACTTACACCGAGCCCCCTGCGGTTTTCTGTTATTGAGGCCCAGTCCAGTAAATAGGAAAATCATAGAAAATGATTTAGAAAATGATTTTTAGTGTTAAAATAAATCCAGAAACTTAATTAATTCATAACTAATTCATTTTAGCTCCAAATTGAGTCATTCCAATTCCTAAAATTTTGTAATAATATTCTCTACCATTTAGAATCACTGTTTTAACATGAACTCTGTCAGAAAATTTATTTATCATTTAATCATATTTTAATCACATTAAAGCTTAGGAAAATCATAACTTGAATTCTACAACTCCAAAATTAATAATTCTTTTTCCTGTAATCTTATTTTAATATGTAGATTATTATTATGTATTTTGTTTACATGCTTGGTGTAATGTTAATTTTGCCTATACCATGTATGTCTGTATTGCTACGACTAGCAGTGAGGTCACGTGTCATCTGAAGATCATCCTGGTACCTGGATTCTCAAGGCCCAGGCAAGTTGTGCCCTTGATCACTTCTTTTTACCCAGCCATGTTCTAATTAATCATAATGATCTGCATAGGTTAATTTTGATGGGACCCAATAGGTTACCCTAGTTTGATTATCTTTATACCTTGTTTACCACTGAACTTTCTGGGTAGTACTTGCTAGTGCTATATGTGGTTTTGGGTATGAAGATTACACTATTCATGATTATACTTTTGTTATCAGTTGTTATTTATGGTTCATGTTAAGATCATTATGTTAATTGGAACATGGAGAACCACCCGGGAAAACAGTGCTACCACAAGGGTGGAATGGGACGCTCTTGGCTGATTAATTAGGAAAGCTAGTGGAAGACTACCTTACCCGAAAGGGGCAAGGGCAGTAGGGGAGAGGTCAGTGTAGGGAGGCCCTCGGGAGGATTTTGCTGCGATGGCGGTCCTGCAAGGGATTCCTGCACTGGATCTTCCTATAAACTGTAGCGGGTTTTCGGAAGCTAGTGGAACTTTGTAAAGGCCTCGTAGTGGATCCCTAGCCATTCACCTCGGAAGTGTCTAAGGGCTTTGCAAACCCTGGCGACATGGGATACACGACTTGTGGGTAAAGATGCGCAACCTCTGCAGAGTGTAAAACTGGTATACTAGCCGTGCTCACGGTCATGAGCAGCTCGGACCCTCGCATGATTAAATTATGGAACTAAATTCAATCTGTCATATGCATTGCATTGCAGGTGAAGTTGTTACTTTTGTTCTACTATTTAATTGGGTTGGTATTTACTTATACTTAGTAACTGCTAATAAAATTTTGACCAACTTTAAAAGCAATGCTCAGCTCTAACCATCTCCTTTGGTAAGCCTTACACTTCACGTGAGCTCCCACCTTTGGCGAGTTCATGCACATTATTCCCCACAACTTGTTGAGCGATGAACGTATGTGAGCTCACTCTTGCTGTCTCACATACACCACAGGTCAAGGACAGGTACTGCAGGATGATGCTCATGGAGGACGCTGTGATGAGTTCGTGAGAGGTCTAGGTCGTCGTCTCCCAGTCAACTTTTGGGTTGCTGGACCGTTGTCTCCCTATAATGTAATTATTTATTTTGTATAGAACTCCTGTTATATATAAAGTTGTGACATTCGATCCTGTGCCACTATACATCATATGTTTGAGACTTGGTCCCAGCATACCTGGTGTTTATGTTAACCCCGGGTTTTGGACCCCTAAAATCCGGGTGTTACACTGACGGGTGCGGTTCAAGCCAAGACTTCGTCTATCCGAAGGGCGCGATCTTACCCGAGCCCAGCCTCGAGTAGGAACGGTGGTCCCAGACGAATTCACGCCTCGCCCGAGGGCCTCCTCAGGCGGCAGGCGCCCCCTCGGCTCTCCCGAGGCCTGGCTCGGGCAGGCTTCGTCGTGAAGCAACCTTGGCCATACCGCCTCACCAACCGACCGCTTCGCAGGCGCATTAAATGCGGGGGATGTCTGACGCCGTATCCTGACACACGCGCCTCAGTCGGTCAGGCCGAAGTGACCGCAGTCACTTCGCCCCTCCTCTTTACTGTCCGATATGACAGGAAAACAACGCCGCCCGCTCCGCTCCGACTGCCGTGTCAGCCACCCCGGCAACGACTGACAACAGGTCACGATCAACCACCGAGCTCAAGCCTCGGGCGCCACAGGAAGCTCCGCCTCGCCCGACCTCACGCTCCGGCCTCGGGAGGAGATCTCCGCCTCGCCCGACCCCCGGACTCGGCCTCGACCCTGGTCTCGGGAGGAATCGCGTCCTCGCCCGACCCGGCCTCGGCCACAAGAGAAGTCTCCGCCTCGACCGACCCTGGGCTCGAACTGACCGTGCTGATAGGGGATACATCATTCCCCTACTCCTAGCCTGCTCAGGTTACAAGGAACAAGACCGGCGTCCCATCTGGCTTACCCCGGCGACGGGTAATGATGGTGCCCCGCGTGCGCCATGACGCCGGTGGCTCTCCGCCCCTTACGACAGCAAGGAGACGTCAGCAGGGTCCTCGCCGCGCTGCCAGCTGTGCTCCTACAGGACTCAGGCGCTCCTCCGGCGGCCACACCATCACATGTACAGCGCCCAAGCTCTCCCCCGACGGCCACGTTGGCTTGTACACAGGGCTTAGGCACTCCACTGCCGGACACATTAGCGCATAGCTACGCCCCCCATTGTACACCTGGACTCTCTCCTTGCCTCTATAAAAGGGGAGTCTAGGGCCATCCTGAAAAAGGTTCGGGGGGTTCGCGCGAGGGGAAGCGGCGTACGAGCCATCTCTCTCTCCCTCACGCGACGCGCTTGTAACCCCTACTGCGAGCGGCACCCCTGGCGCAGGATAATACGAGGCTTGTCCCACATCTTGTGTTCCATCCCGTGCCAACCCATCTGGGCAGCGACACACAGCGACAATTCACTCGTCGGTCCAGGGACCCCCCCGGGGTCGAAACGCCGACAGTTGGTGCGCCAGGTAGGGGCCTGCTACGTGTTAACAAACACCTTCTCGTTGAGATCCAGATGGGGAGTCTTCAGCAACCTCTCCAGCCCGGGACGGTGCTCCGCTTCGGGAGTCTTGAGTTCATGTCCCTCGATGGCAGCTACGACATGGTACTCCTCCCCCCGCGGCGCGACGACAACGACGGTCTTCGACTCGCACGGTGACAACGAGCTCTACGACAGCATCTCCCCGCGGCAGAAGAGGAGCACTCCGGTCGTCCCCGCCACCCTCCTCATTGGAGGAGGCGGAGACGAGGCAACCATGGCCACGCAGGAGGTGGCACCTTGTCGGCTGTTGCACCAGAGCGAGTCGACGACGCCGGCACTCCCCCGCAGGACATGTCGGACATTGCCCTCGCACCTGAGGCGACAGCGGGTGTCACTTCCCCGCAACGTGTCAGCCCCAAGCGGACTGATGACGTCAGCACCCTCGCGAAGGGCCTGCTGGGCGTTACCCTCGTACCTAAGTTGAGGGTGTGCACCGCCCTCGACACGACTTCACCACCGTCTAACGACCAAGAGGTACCATCCGTTTTCGATCCCATACCTTTTTGGTTCAGCTTCGATCCACCTAGCGACCCCGCAATGGTGAGCGCCTTCGTAAAGGCATATCCAAACCTTCCGGGTACCACATATGGTCGACCCAGGACTGACTGATAGCCGTCTCGACCTCCGGGCTGGTGGGTTCTGAGGAGGAGGACATCCCTGACTCCGGTTGGGATTTCTCTGCCCTTAGTGACCCCGGTGCCATGCGGAGCTTCATGTCCGCATGCGACCACTGCCTCTCCGGTTGTTCTGACGATGGCCATGACCTTGACGACAAAGGTTACGGCCCAAGTCGCGAATGCTTCCACGTCGATCTGGGGGATCACAACGAAGGCAACCACCTCGGTATGCCAGAGGTTGACGATCCCCCTGGGCCCTCATCTCGCGTTGACATCATGTGGGAGCTAGCTGTCGTCCCAGTCCCTGTGGAGGGTCAGGACATACAGCTCGAGCAAATCCGTGAGATGCAGGCCCGGGTCGATGGGGAAGCAGGCCGGCTTGTACAGCTCTGACAGAGCATTGAACAGGAGTGGGCAGGCCGATCACTCGCCGGAGAAGCCTGTCACCGGGCCCAAGACATCCGGCACCGCATCGTCGACAATGCCAGGGCAGCGCTGCCTCCGGCTGTCAGCGGGTCCAGCCAAGACCTAGCTGCAGCGGCGATGCTGCTTCGGGCCATGCCGAAGCCATCCACCACCGAGGGATGGCGCATCCAGGGCGAACTCAAGAATCTTCTAGAGGGCGAAGCGGTTCGACGAGCCGAGAGCTCTGCCTCCCGTAGGCAAGCTGACCCCTCAGAGCATCGCGTGGTGTCCTCCCGGCGCATTCGGGAAGCCTCGGTCCGTCCCGAGCATACACGGGACGAGGCACCCACCGCTCGGGATAGCCTCGGCAACGAGCACCACCATCTCGACCATCGAGCCCGCCTCGACGAGAAGGTGCGTCGAGGCTACCATCCCAGGCGCGGGGGACGCTGCAACAGCGACGAGGACCGCAGTCCTTCGCCCGAACCACCCGGCCCACGAGTCTTCAGCCGGGCCATACGACGAGTACCGTTCCTTGCCCGTTTTCGAGCCCCGACTACTATCACCAAGTACTCGGGGGAGACGAGGCCGGAGCTGTGGCTCGCGGACTACCGACTGGCCTGCTAGTTAGGAGGGGCGGATGATGACAACCTTATCATCCGTAATCTACCCCTTTTCCTCTCCGACGCCGCCCGAGCCTGGCTGGAGCATCTGCCTCCTGCGCAGATCTCCGACTGGGACGATCTGGTCAAAGCTTTCGCGGGGAACTTCCAAGGCATGTACGTGCGCCCTAGGAACTCGTGGGACCTCTGAAGCTGCCGCCAGCAGCCCGGGGGGTCCCTCCGAGAGTACATCCGGCGGTTTTCGAAGCAGCGCACCGAGCTGCCCAACGTTACCGACTCGGATGTCATCGGGGCTTTCCTTGCCGGCACCACTTGCCGGGACCTGGTGAGCAAACTGGGGCGCAAGACCCCCACCCGCGCGAGCGAACTGATGGACATCACCACCAAGTTCGCCTCGGGTCAAGAGGCGGTCGAAGCCATCTTCTGGAAGGACAAGCAGCCACAGGTCGAGCCGAAGACAGACGCCCCTGAGGTGTCCACCCAGCGGGGCACGAAGAAGAAGGCCAAAAACAAGTCGCGAGCGAAGCACGACGCTGCAGACGCGAATCTCGTCGCTGCGGCCGAGCATAGGAACCCTCGGAAGCCACCTGGAGGGGCCGACGCGTTCGACAAGATGCTCAAAGAGCCGTGCCCCTATCACCAGGGGCCCGTCAAGCACACCCTCGAAGAATGTATCATGCTCTGACGCCACTTCCATAAGACCGGGCCCCTGGCGGAGGATGGCAAGGGCAATGACAACGACAAGAAGGAGGGCGGCAAGGAAGAGGGATTCTCGGAAGTCCATAACTGCTTCATGATCTACGGCGGGCAGGCGGCGAATGTCTCGGCTCGGCACCGCAAGCAGGAGCACCAGGAAGTCTGCTTGGTAAAGGTGGCGGCGCCAGTCTACCTAGACTGGTCCGACAAGCCAATCACCTTCGACCAAGGCGACCACCCCGACTTCGTGCCAAGCCCGGGAAGGTACCCGCTCGCCGTCGACCCAATCATCGGCAACGTTAGGCTCTCCAAGGTCCTCATGGACGGAGGCATCATCCTTAACATCATCTACGCCGAGACCCTAGAACTCTTAGGGGTTGATCGATCTAAAGTCCGGGCCGGTGCGACACCCTTCCACGGGATCGCGCCCGGGAAGCGAATCCAACCCCTCGAACGGATCGACTTACCCGTCTGCTTCGGAACTCCTTCAAACTTCCGAAGGGAAGCTCTCACCTTTGAGGTCGTCGGGTTCCGAGGAACCTACCTTGCGGTGTTGGGAAGACCATGCTACACCAAGTTTATGCCGTCCCCAACTACACCTACCTCAAGCTCAAGATGTCGGGCCCGAATGGGATTATCACTGTCGGGTCCACGTACCGCCACGCGTACCAATGCGACGTGGAGTGCGTGGAGTACGCCAAGTGTAACATCCCTGGTGTTTATATTCCGCTCGACAACGAGTATGGATTTAATCACGTAATATCAGTGGATAAAACGGATGCTAAATTTTAATCATCTTCGTCTATCGCGATTTTAATATCGCATCTGTCTCGTCTGTCGCGAGTGCGACATCATTTTTATTTTTATCTTTCCGGGCTCTTCCTAAATTTTCGTGATGTTCGGAATATAGTTGTCCCAAAAATCGGTGCGTTCGATGATTATTTAAAATTCATCGCTTGCGCGAATACGAATTCGGAAGCCCGACCCACTCGAATAATTTTTATCCTCAAACAAATTTAATTAGAACTCGACGAAGGAAGTTTTCGGAACAAATTATCAGATTCAAAATCAGTTTAATCCTATTTGTCTCATTTATCGTCACCAGTAAAATTTTGACCCGATTAAATTAGACCACGTCCAAATCCTAATACCAAAACCCGGATGTCTGAAATTTGTTTCGCCAAAATAAACAAGATTCAGATGAATCCTATTTGGTTTCGATTAAATCGAACCGTATCACAGATGCTGTCAATCTCATTTTTGATCGATCCTTGATTACATCTTTTAGACCCTAATTTATATCCTAAAATATCTACAATTTGCTTTTGTAAAAAAAGGAAAATTTGGAAATTTATTCCAATCCTCCGATTTCCTCTCAAACGAGATTTATTAGAACTCGACAACTAAAGTTTTAGGTGAAAAATAATTCTATCTCCGCCCATCAGCTGAGAAATCACATCCGAGGATTTGAAATTGAGATTTATTTGCTCAATAAATTATCTACCCTAAACTAAATCAAGCGTAGGCTGTACTAGTTTAACTGGTATCTTTTATTTCGTCTAGCTTACATCCCACGTAGATTTAGTCTGAGAACTAAATTACCTGTACAGTCTTTTGTGTAAAAAAGAGAAGAAAAATTCTATTTTTCTTTCACTATTTTATATCCCAGCATTATCTCTTCCCCATCGTAACTCCTCTCATCCAATGGGCAGCGCTCTTCGATTTTTATTTTCCAGCCACCGCTTTGGACTTCTGCTCTATCCATGCGCCGCTTTAGCCTGCGATGAAATCCTGCCGCTGTTCTGTGTATTTATCTCCCCTACGCTGGTTGTTCATCTTCTTGCAAACGCCTCTGCTTCCTCCAGCTCTGGTAGCCGCGCGTCCCTGCTTCTCTGTTATGCGCCCTCTTCGTCGATGGCTGAATCACAGCTTCTGGATCGGAGGAGCATCCCCGTCTAGGACTCTATAGCCATGATTCGTGGATCAATCGACAAGCTTGCAGCTCGCGCGTGCCCCTGCTCGGACTGCGTCTCTCTCATCCTCTCCCTGTGTCCCTGCTCGGTTCCTGCGCTCGCCGGCCGGAAACTTCCTCCTGCGCGTGGAGCCCCTCCAGCCACGTCTCCTCAGTTCGTCTGCCCAGCTCGGCCGCCCGACTCCTATTCCTCCTCTCTGCACGCACGAAGTTTTCCCTGCGTCGGCCTCCTGCGCGCAAAGATCTTCTGTGGCCAAGCGCACGAATCCCTGCTCGCCGCGCACCCTAGCTCACCTCCCCATCACGCCATCGATTCCGCTTGAGCCCCTTCGTGTTCGTCGATGCCCCCTAGCTCGACTCTGCCCAGTTCACGTCCTGCTCTTCTTTGCGTCGCGCGCGTAGCGTTCCGTTGTTCCTGCGCGTGCTGTCGTGAAGCTCCCTGTTCAGTTCTCTTTCGTCGCGAGTCGTGCGCGCAAAACTATTCGCAGTCGACATCGAGTCCCTAACGCGCGCGCGGGACACGATAAAATGTTGCATGTGCTTGTGTCCGCGCCATAGAATTCGCCCGACCGCGACATTGCTGTACTCCTCGCGTCGTTGCCCGCCAAGTCCTTTCTCAGTCCGCGCCATAAAATTCACTTGGACACGATCTCGTCGTCGTTCCGCGTGTCGTCAAGAAATCCCAAGAATCGGGTGAAGACGGAGTTAGCAGCACGATATTCCCCAAGCGCTCGACAAATTGCCTGGATCGGAAAATCGCAACCGATCTCGCGGATTCGTGTCAGCTGTAGAAACAGTAAGCTGATAAATTATTTAGAATAGTTCGATCAGTGAATAAATTAATGTGCTAGTGCGATGCTCATTTAAGTGCTCAATAAATTGCGCAAGTCACGAAACTCTCGTCGACTTCGCAAGTTCTTGTGATTATTGAGCCAGGTTCAGTTATAGCAAGTTATTTCGCTATTCCGGTCAATTAGTTGAATTAGTGTCCCGAGTAGAATTTTAGTAGACATGTGTGCTGATGAAATATTTTAATCACTTATAAAGATGTAGTATAATTTATAAAGTAAGGGATAAGTTTAGAATTTAGTTAATTAATTGATAAGTTATGATTAGGCTAATTGTATTTCATGTGTATAGTTTGTTGTTCATGATGTTTGCGCTAGGTGTTTAATTCGCTATCGCGTAGTAATATTTAGGTTTGAAATATTCCGGTCTATATGCATTCATATGCATAATGCATTTCATTCAGGTGCGATAATTAATCACGTGATGTGGAAGATGACTCAAGTCGACCCCAAGCGTGGGCTACTCCGCATGGTGATGCTGATGAATGAACCTGCCTGATCAAGTGCTAGGACAAGGATGATTGTTAAGTGGGCATCGTCTAACAAACACTAACCTAGTGTTACCCAGGCAAGTCCCGGTGCATGCAACCCTTTCCTTGTGTTTTTAAATGATTTTTACACACTTTAAGTCTAGCGAAATGTGCATTAGGTTTATAGGAGTTGCTTGGAAACCCTTTGATGCATTGCCTTCCTTGATATCCATACCTTTATAGATACTTCTGATGAAGTATCAAAATATGATTTATAAAAATGCTTAGCCCTGCTTAGATCTTGTGGATAGAGGTTGTCTTTTGCATTAATGCCTAGCTCAGGGGTTATCCTGAGGAAGGACGGCTTCTACCTGCAAGAATATTTTCATTGAGAGCGTGGTGGGATCTTACTGCAAAGTTCCCTTTGATGCTCTTTTCATCCTAGGAACATAAACAATCCTAAGGATGGAAGTACTTAAATCGAGACTTGGGCTAGGAACAGGTGATGTTCTACCCAGGTTAGTTAAGGATTGGATGCGTATGTAGGCCTGTTGATCAAGGACTATCTTAACTAGCCACATGCCCTGGATACGGGACAGGGTAAGCTTGAACCCGGTGAAAGGGAAATGTGCCCTTGGGCCATCTCTAAGTATTTTGGTGATTTAGTGCCCAACACAGGTGCCTAATTGTAAAATGGTGAACAAAGTACAAATCAAGGATAAAGGTATGTTTCTCAGACTTAGTACATTGTTTTATGGACTAATGTATTGTGTCTAAGTGCTGAAAACAGAAAAAATCGAGTTGGAGAAGAGATGGCTCGAGCAGCCAAAGTCTGCCCAGTCTGGGTGCACCGGACTGTCCGGTGGTGCACCGGACAGTGTCCGGTGTGCCAGGCTGGCTTGGGCAAAGTGGCTGCTCTCGGGACTTCAACGGCGGTGTACGGCTAAAATTCACCGGACTGTCCGGTGTGCACCGGACTGTCCGGTGGGCCGCTCACAGGCGAACTCGTCGCTCTCGGGAAACCATCAACGGCGTACGACTAAAATTCACCGGACTGTCCGGTGTGCACCGGACTGTCCGGTGAGCCAACGGTCGGCCGGGCCAACGGTCGGCCGCGCAATCTGCGCGGGACACGTGGTCGAGCCAACGGCTAGAAGATGGCACCGGACTGTCCGGTGTGCACCGGACATGTCAAGTGCGCCAACGGCTACCAGGCTGCCAACGGTCAGCTTCGCTATTTAAGGAAGGAAATCGGGCACCGGACAGTGTCCGGTGTGCACCGGACTGTCCGGTGCGCCAGACGACAGAAGGCAAGAATTGCCTTCCCAGATTGCTCCCAATGGCTCCTAGCTGCCTTGGGGCTATAAAAGGGACCCCTAGGCGCATGGAGGAGGACACCAAGCATCCTTTGAGCATGATTGATCACTCACACTTCATTCTTGCGCACTTGTTCGACATTTTAGTGATTTGAGCTCCGTTCTAGTGTGCTAGTCTCTTGAGCTCAAGTCTTGGTTTTGCGTGTGCGTATTCGCTGTGATCTTTGTGTCGTGTGTGAGTTGCTAATCCCTCCCTTGCTCTGTGATTCTTCGTGAACATCTTGTGTAAGGGCGAGAGGCTCCAAGCTGTGGAGATTCCTCGCAAACGGGATTAAGAGAAGCAAAGCAACACCGTGGTATTCAAGTTGGTCTTTGGACCGCTTGAGAGGGGTTGATTGCAACCCTCGTCCGTTGGGACGCCACAACGTGGAGTAGGCAAGCGTTGGTCTTGGCCGAACCACGGGATAACCACTGTGCCATCTCTGTGATTGATATCTCTTGGTTATTGTGTTGTGTTGAGATCTTTCTCTAGCCACTTGGCAAATTACTGTGCTAACAAGTAACCAAGTTTTGTGGCTTAAGTTTTTGAAGTGTTACAGGATCACCTATTCACCCCCCCTCTAGGTGCTCTCAATTGGTATCAGAGCCGTTCTCTTCAAGAAAGGGACTAACCGCCTGAAGAGATGGATCCTAAAGGCAAGGGGATGGTGATCAACGACAAGGAGAAGGAGTCCTTCGTCAACGAGCCCAATGATGACAGGCCCACCGACTCAGGCTCGGGCCACAAAAGAAAAGACAGGAGGAAGAAGAAGACAAGGCGCATCAAGGAAATTGTCTACTACAACAGCGACGAATCTTCCTCCTCCCAAAAGGACGACGACGACTACGATAGACGAAAGACGGTTAACTCAAACTTTTCTTTTGATTATTCGCGCATCCCACATAGTTCAAATGCTCAATTGCTCCCCATTCCACTTGGCAAGCCCCCTCACTTTGATGGAGAGGATTACGGATTTTGGAGCCACAAAATGCGTACTCACCTGTTTTCTCTCCATCCAAGCATTTGGGAGATTGTGGAAAGTGGAATGAAATTTGATAGCTCGGATAGCCCTGTGTTTATTAATGAACAGATTCATAAAAATGCACAAGCTACTACTGTGTTGCTAGCCTCTTTGTGCAGGGACGAGTATCACAAGGTGAGCGGCTTGGACAATGCCAAGCAGATCTGGGACACCCTCAAGATCTCTCATGAGGGAAACGACGTCACCTTGCTCACCAAAATGGAGTTGGTGGAGGGCGAGCTTGGACGGTTCGCGATGATAAGGGGCGAGGAGCCGACACAAACATACAACCGGCTCAAGACCCTTATCAACAAAATAAGGAGCTACGGGAGCACGCGATGGACGGACCACGACGTCGTCCGCCTAATGCTAAGGTCATTTACCGTTCTTGATCCTCATTTGGTGAACAATATACGTGAAAATCCCAGGTACACCAAGATGTCGCCCGAAGAAGTTCTTGGGAAGTTCGTAAGCGGGCGAATGATGATCAAGGAGGCAAGATACGTGGACGACGCGTTGAACGGTCCTAGTCATGAGCCTCAACCCATTGCTCTCAAGGCAACAAGGAGCAAGGAGGCGCTACCAAGCAAGGTGGCGCAAGTTGAGGCGGCCGGACTCAATGATGAGGAGATGGCCCTCATCATTAAGCGCTTCAAGACGGCGCTTAAAGGTCGCAAGGGGCAGCCAAGCAAGACCAAAGCCAAGGGGAAGTGCTCATGCTTCAAATGCGGTAAGCTTGGTCATTTTATTGCTAACTGTCCCGACAATGATAGTGATCAGGACCAAGGGAACAAGAGGGAGAAAAAGAAGCATTACAAGAAGGCCAAGGGCGAGGCACATATCGGAAAGGAGTGGGATTTGGATTGTTCCTCCTCCGACTCTGACAATGAAGGACTCGCCGCCACCGCCTTCAACAAGTCATCCCTCTTCCCCAACGAGCGTCTCACTTGCCTCATGGCAAGAGAGAAGAAAGTAAGCACTCATACTAGTACTTATGCTTCTTCGAGTGAAGATGAGTCTAGTGATGATGATGAGATAGATTACTCATGCTTATTCAAGGGATTAGATAGAACCAAGGTAGACAAAATTAATGAATTAATTGATGCCTTGAATGACAAGAATATGCTTTTAGAAAAACAAGAGGATTTGTTGTATGAAGAACATGATAAATTTGTAGAAGCACATAAATCTCTTGCTCTAGAAATTAAGAGGAATGAAATGCTCTCTAGTGAATTATCTTCTTGTCATGAAACTATTGCTAAGTTAAAAAGTTTTAATGATGATTTAAATGCTAAACTAGAAGTAGCTAGTAAATCTAATTCTTGTGTAGAAATTGTTGAAACTTGTAATAGGTGTAAAGATATTGATATTGATGCTTGTTGTGATCATTTAGTTTCAATTTCCAAATTAAATGATGAATTAGCTAGTCTTAATGCTCAACTTAAGACTAGCAAGAATGAATTTGACAAGCTAAAATTTGCAAGGGATGCCTACACGATTGGTAGACACCCCTCAATTAAGGATGGACTTGGCTACAAGAGGGAAGCCAAGAACTTGACAAGCCATAAGGCTCCCATCTCCGCCAAGGAGAAAGGGAAGGCCCCTATGGCTAGTAGTGTGCAAAAGAACCATGCCTTTATGCACTATGATAGAAGACAACCTAGAAATGCTTATAGGAGTTGTAATGTATATAATGCCTTTGATTCTCATGCCATGGTTGCTTCTAGTTCTTCTTATGTGCATGATAGAAATGTTGGTAGGAGAAATGTTATTCATAATATGCCTAGGAGAAATGTTGTTAATGTTCCTAGGAAAGTTAATGAACCTTCTACAATATATCATGCTTTAAATGCTTCTTTTGCTATTTGTAGAAAGGATAGGAAGATAGTTGCTAGAAAATTAGGGGCAAGATGCAAGGGAGACAAAACTTGCATTTGGGTCCCTAAGGATATTTGTGCTAACCTTGTAGGACCCAACATGAGTTGGGTACCTAAGACCCAAGCCTAAATTTGCCTTGCAGGTTTATGCATCCGGGGGTTCAAGCTGGATTATTGACAGCGGATGCACAAACCATATGACGGGGGAGAAGAAGATGTTCACCTCCTACGTCAAGAATAAAGATTCCCAAGATTCAATAATATTCGGTGATGGGAATCAAAGCAAGGTAAAAGGGTTAGGTAAAATTGCAATCTCAAATGAGCACTCTATCTCTAATGTGTTTTTAGTAGAGTCTCTTGGATATAATTTGCTATCTGTTAGTCAATTATGCAATATGGGATATAACTGTTTGTTTACAAATGTAGATGTGTCTGTCTTTAGAAGATGTGATGGTTCACTAGCTTTTAAGGGTGTACTAGACGACAAGCTTTACTTAGTTGATTTTGCAAAAGAAGAGGCCGGTCTAGATGCATGCTTAATGGCTAAGACTTGCATGGGCTGGCTGTGGCATCGCCGCTTAGCACATGTGGGGATGAAGAACCTCCACAAGCTTCTAAAGGGAGAACACGTGATAGGTCTAACCAATGTTCATTTCGAAAAAGATAGACCTTGTGCAGCTTGTCAAGCAGGGAAACAGGTGGGAGGCTCTCATCACACCAAAAATGTGATGAAAACATCCAGACCCCTGGAGCTGCTACATATGGACCTCTTCGGACCTGTCGCCTATCTGAGCATAGGAGGAAGTAAGTATGGTCTAGTTATCGTTGATGACTTTTCCCGCTTCACTTGGGTGTTCTTTTTGCAGGATAAGTCTGAAACCCAAGGGACCCTCAAGCGCTTCCTAAGGAGAGCTCAAAATGAGTTTGAGCTCAAGGTGAAGAAGATAAGGAGCGACAACAGGTCCGAATTCAAGAACCTTCAAGTAGAGGAGTTTCTTGAGAAGGAGGGGATCAAGCACGAGTTCTCCGCTCCCTACACACCTCAGCAAAATGGTGTGGTAGAAAGGAAGAACAGGACGCTCATAGATATGGCGAGGACTATGCTTGGAGAATTCAAGACCCCCGAGTGTTTTTGGTCGGAAGCCGTGAACACGGCTTGCCACGCCATCAACAGGGTCTACCTTCACCGCCTCCTCAAGAAGACGTCGTATGAGCTGCTAACCGGTAACAAACCTAATGTATCGTATTTTCGTGTTTTTGGGAGTAAATGCTATATTCTAGTGAAGAAGGGTAGGTATTCCAAATTTGCTCCCAAAGCCGTAGAAGGGTTTTTATTATGTTATGATTCAAATACAAAGGCGTATAGGGTCTTCAACAAATCATCGGGTTTGGTTGAAGTCTCTAGCGACGTTGTATTTGATGAGACTAATGGCTCTCCAAGAGAGCAAGTTATTGATCTTGATGATGTAGATGAAGAAGACGTTCCAACGGCCGCGATACGCACCATGGCGATTGGAGATGTACGGCCTCAGGAACATTTGGAGCAAGATCAACCGTCTTCCTCAACTATGATGCATCCCCCAACCCAAGATGACGAACAGGTACCTCAAGTGGAGGCACATGATCAAGGGGGAGCACAGGATGTTCAAGAGGAAGAAGCACCTCAGGCACCTCAAACCCAAGTTCGAGCGACAATTCAAAGGGATCATCCCGTCGACCAGATATTGGGTGATATTAGCAAGGGAGTAACTACTCGCTCAAGATTAGTTAATTTTTGTGAGCATTACTCTTTTGTCTCTTCTATTGAGCCTTTCATGGTAGAAGAGGCCTTGCTAGATCCGGACTGGGTGTTGGCCATGCAGGAGGAACTCAACAACTTCAAGCGCAACGAAGTTTGGACACTGGTGCCTCGTCCCAAGCAAAATGTTGTGGGAACCAAGTGGGTGTTCCACAACAAACAGGACGAGCACGGGGTGGTGACGAGGAACAAGGCTCGACTTGTGGCAAAAGGTTATGCCCAAGTCGCAGGTTTGGACTTTGAGGAGACTTTTGCTCCTGTGGCTAGGCTAGAATCAATTCGTATCTTGCTAGCATATGCCGCTCACCATTCTTTCAGGTTGTACCAAATGGATGTGAAGAGCGCTTTCCTCAACGGGCCGATCAAGGAGGAGGTGTACGTGGAGCAGCCCCCTGGCTTCGAGGATGAACGGTACCCCGACCACGTGTGTAAGCTCTCTAAGGCGCTCTATGGACTTAAGCAAGCCCCAAGAGCATGGTATGAATGCCTTAGAGACTTTTTAATTGCTAATGCTTTCAAGGTTGGGAAAGCCGATCCAACTCTTTTTACTAAGACTTGCGATGGTGATCTTTTTGTGTGCCAAATTTATGTCGACGACATAATATTTGGTTCTACTAACCAAAAGTCTTGTGAAGAGTTTAGCAGGGTGATGACGCAGAAATTCGAGATGTCGATGATAGGCGAGTTGACCTACTTCCTAGGGTTCCAAGTGAAGCAACTCAAGGACGGCACCTTCATCTCCCAAACGAAGTACACACAAGATTTGCTAAAGAGGTTTGGGATGAAGGACGCCAAGCCCGCAAAGACGCCGATGGGAACCGACGGACACACCGACCTCAACAAAGGAGGTAAGTCTGTTGATCAACAAGCATACCGGTCCATGATAGGTTCTTTGCTTTATTTATGTGCTAGTAGACCGGATATTATGCTTAGCGTATGCATGTGTGCTAGATTTCAATCCGATCCGAAGGAGTGTCACTTAGTGGCTGTGAAGCGAATTCTTCGATATTTAGTCGCTACGCCTTGCTTCGGGATCTGGTATCCAAAGGGGTCTAACTTTGACTTGATTGGGTACTCAGATTCCGACTATGCTGGATGTAAGGTCGATAGGAAGAGTACATCGGGGACGTGCCAATTCTTAGGAAGGTCCCTGGTGTCATGGAACTCTAAGAAACAAACCTCCGTTGCCCTATCCACCGCTGAGGCCGAGTACGTTGCCGCATGACAGTGTTGTGCGCAACTACTTTGGATGAGGCAAACCCTCAGGGACTTTGGCTACAATCTGAGCAAAGTCCCACTCCTATGTGATAATGAGAGTGCTATCCGAATAGCGGAAAATCCTGTTGAGCACAGCCGCACAAAGCACATTGACATCCGGCATCACTTTTTGAGAGACCACCAGCAAAAGGGAGATATCGAAGTGTTTCATGTTAGCACCGAGAACCAGCTAGCCGATATCTTTACCAAGCCTTTAGATGAGAAGACCTTTTGCAGGCTGCGTAGTGAGCTCAATATCTTAGATTCGCGGAACTTGGATTGAAATGTAGCATACATGTGTTTATGCTTTTGATTATGTTCATTCTGCATATTGTTGCTTATTGTGGTGCTCAAGTTGTACAAACACTCCCTGGACCTCACAAGTCCTGTTTGCAAGTGATGCACATATTTAGGGGGAGCTGTGCTACAACTTGACCCTTTGTGGCTAACCATGTACTTGAGTTTGGTTGTTTTAGTCTCCAAGGAAAATTGAAAGGGAAAAGGTGGACTTGGACCATGCGAGACTTCCACTGCACTCCGATGAAAAGAGTAACTCTTCCAAGTTCATCGTTATACTCTTATTGCCTATTTGCTCTTAGTTGAAGATTTTGGTGAGGCAATGGGGTTAATGGGCCAAGATTGATCCTGTTTTGGTGCTTGATGCCAAAGGGGGAGAAAATAAAGGCCAAAGCGATAAATGGATCAGCTACCACTTGAGAGATTTTGAAAATAGTAGAATAGAGCTTTTGGTTTGTCAAAACTCTTTTGTTGTCTCTCTTGTCAAAAGTTGGCTTCTTGTGGGGAGAAGTATTGATTATGGGAAAAAGGGGGAGTTTTTGAAATCTTAAATCAATTTCTCTTAGAATGACTCTCTTTATGTCTCTACAAGTGGTTTTGACTTAGAGATAGGAATTTGAGTTTGATTTTCAAAAACAAACCAAGTGGTGGCATAGAGTGATCCATATATGTCAAAATTGAATCAAAATAATTTGAGTTCTTATTTGAAGTGATTTTGTACTTGTTCTACTTGCTTTATGTTGTGTTGGCATAAATCACCAAAAAGGGGGAGATTGAAAGGGAAATGTGCCCTTGGGCCATCTCTAAGTATTTTGGTGATTTAGTGCCCAACACAGGTGCCTAATTGTAAAATGGTGAACAAAGTACAAATCAAGGATAAAGGTATGTTTCTCAGACTTAGTACATTGTTTTATGGACTAATGTATTGTGTCTAAGTGCTGAAAACAGAAAAAATCGAGTTGGAGAAGAGATGGCTCGAGCAGCCAAAGTCTGCCCAGTCTGGGTGCACCGGACTGTCCGGTGGTGCACTGGACAGTGTCCGGTGTGCCAGGCTGGCTTGGGCAAAGTGGCTGCTCTCGGGACTTCAACGGCGGTGTACGGCTAAAATTCACCGGACTGTCCGGTGTGCACCAGACTGTCCGGTGGGCCGCTCACAGGCGAACTCGTCGCTCTCGTGAAACCATCAACGGCGTACGGCTAAAATTCACCGGACTGTCCGGTGAGCCAATGGTCGGCCGGGCCAACGGTCGGCCGCGCAATCTGCGCGGGACACGTGGCCGAGCCAACGGCTAGAAGATGGCACCGGACTGTCCGGTGTGCACCGGACATGTCAAGTGCGCCAACGGCTACCAGGCTGCCAACGGTCGGCTTCGCTATTTAAGGAAGGAAATCGGGCACCGGACAGTGTCCGGTGTGCACCGGACTGTCCGGTGCGCCAGACGACAGAAGGCAAGAATTGCCTTCCCAGATTGCTCCCAACGGCTCCTAGCTGCCTTGGGGCTATAAAAGGGACCCCTAGGCGCATGGAGGAGGACACCAAGCATCCTTTGAGCATCATTGATCACTCACACTTCATTCTTGCGCACTTGTTCGACATTTTAGTGATTTGAGCTCCGTTCTAGTGTGCTAGTCTCTTGAGCTCAAGTCTTGGTTTTGCGTGTGCGTATTCACTGTGATCTTTGTGTCGTGTGTGAGTTGCTAATCCCTCCCTTGCTCTGTGATTCTTCGTGAACATCTTGTGTAAGGGCGAGAGGCTCCAAGCTGTGGAGATTCCTCGCAAACGGGATTAAGAGAAGCAAAGCAACACCGTGGTATTCAAGTTGGTCTTTGGACTGCTTGAGAGGGGTTGATTGCAACCCTCGTCCGTTGGGACGCCACAACATGGAGTAGGCAAGCGTTGGTCTTGGCCGAACCACGGGATAACCACTGTGCCATCTCTGTGATTGATATCTCTTGGTTATTGTGTTGTGTTGAGATCTTTCTCTAGCCACTTGGCAAATTACTGTGCTAACAAGTAACCAAGTTTTGTGGCTTAAGTTTTTGAAGTGTTACAGGATCACCTATTCACCCCCCCCTCTAGGTGCTCTCACCCGGCTATTCCATACATGAAAAGACAATCGCGCACTGGGAGTGGAGAGATGGCGAGAATGGCATGTACCCTCCTGGCAAAGGACCGCCTAAAAGGGGTGGTGTGCTCTCGGGTGGCGCGGACCTGTTCATGCAGTGGAGGATCCGTGGGAATGGTAGACATGCAAGGTTTACGAGAAACATATGTCGTGTGGTTAGAGATCCTCAGCTGAGTAAATCGATTCGGATCGCCGTTATATCCCCGGAGAGTGGAGACTTGACCTCCGACCTACAACCTAAGTCAGGATGTGAACCTCATGAATAAAAATGATGTTGTATTGATGAGATGGTGAAATTAGACCAGATGCAAATAGAGTCTATTAATATTTAATCTGGCGTTAAAATATTGAAAGTAAGGACTCACTTTAGTAAGCTATTTCTGCAAAAGTATCTAAGTTGATTCTTGCTAAAGCCTCTCCTTGATTCCCAAATCCAGCATACCCTTGAGAGTCTTTTCTTTAGTCGGGTAAGTCTTGCTGAGTAATTCCACACTCAGGGTTTTATTCTCTGTGGTTTTTCAGGCTCTAACTTTGTACTGCTGATGATGGTGTTAAGTGCCGATGGGCTCGGCCTTCTTATAAATCTAAGTAACCCTTCTATACTTCTTATTGAGGATGGTCATTTGAGCTAGCATATATATCAAACTTATACTTTTGTAATCACTACGATAAAATAATATAAAATTTTTGTAACTTGTAAAATTTGGTACTAAGATTTCCACTGCAAAAATATTGGTGTGTGTGATTTGTGTTACTTAATCCTGCGGTTCTGGTTGTAAGTGGTTTATCCGGTGTCCTTGGGGCAATCGGACGGATCCTGTTAAGTTATCTAGTGCACATGCATGGCCGTCTGAGGTCTTTAGGACAAGGACAGGTGCATGTGGGCCCGATACCTTGGGAGGTTCTTCCACAGCTGGTATCGGAGCGAGATTAAGTACATATGGTCACATACGTATTTTCAAAACAAAAGTTTTGATTTCGGAAAACCTATTTTCAACGAAACACTTTGTTTGGCTTTGAAAAATAGTTTTGAAAAACTATAATGCTAGCGACATCCTCTGTTAAGCCCTAAATTAAGGACTATTAGGTGGCTTATTTAAAAAACCACTAACCCATAACCGGGTGGGTATTGCATACATGTGTATTGTTATTTTGAGGCCATTCAGTTTTGAATGGATCGATGCTCAAGGTAAGGTGAGATGTGAGAGCATGACCGAACAACCGTCGGTCTAGGGAAGAGTATATGTCACACCCGGCTTTAAGGAACAAAGCCAGGTGCATCTCATACATGCGCCAAGAAGACAACATATATAATAACAGAGTGTATAGAGATAAATGTCACAATAATCAGAGTATTTATTACATAGCGGAAGACTTATTACAAAATAAAGGAATAAATATAAAACGAACTAAGGATCGTCGGCGCCAATGTCAACTGAGAAACGCCACCTAGATCAGATCATACTCCTCGCCTTGTGGCTCCTCCTGAACCACCTGCTCTTCTCCTGTGGGGGGGTGTGAGACAACAAGGGTGAGCTCACACATGATCATAGCTCAACAAGTTGTGGGGAACCAGTGAACATAAACTCACAAAGGTGTGAGTTCATGTGATGTGTAAGGCTAATCAATGATAGGGGTTTAAAGCTGAGCATTGCTTTTAAGTAGTTGGTCAAAATTTTATTAGCAGTTACTAAGTGTAAGTAAATACCAAACCATAGATAAAGTAATAGAACAAAATTAATAATAAACCCATGCAATGCAAATGACAAAATTGAATTTAAGTTTTATAATTTAAACATCAGAGAGTCCTGAGCTGCTCATGACCGCGAGCACGGCTAGTATACCAGTTTTACACTCTGCAGAGGTTGTACCCTTTACCCACAAGTCATGTTACCCATCTGCCAAGGGATCGCGACTTCCCATACACCTCTACCTAGGAAGCGCGGCAGGGCAACACTACGAGGCCTTTACAAAGTTCCACTAGCTTCCGAAAACCCGCTACAGTTTATAGGAAGTTCCAATGCAGGGTTTTTGGCTGACCGCCATCGCAGCAAAATCAACCAAGGACCTCCCTACACTGACCACTCCCCTACTGCCCTTGCCCCTTTCGGGTAAGGTAGTCTTCCACTAGCTTTCCTAATTAGTCAACCAAGGGCGTCCCATTAAACCCTTGTGGTGGCACGTGGTTCTCAAGTTAAGCTCTATGTTCCAATTAACATTAATGAACTTGACATGAACATAAATAGAATAACAAAAAGAATTGGAACATAGAGGTAATAAATGATTATCCCAAAACCAAGTAAAGCATTAGCAAACTACCCAAGTGATTCAGGGGTAAACAAGGTATTGAGATAAACAATCTAGGGTGACCTATTGGGTCCCATCAAAATTAGCCTATGCATGGATGAGTGATAGTAAAGAGAATTATTAGGTAAAAAGTGGTCAAGGGCACAACTTGCCTTCAATGAGCTCCTGCTCAGCTACTTCAATCTGCTGCTCACCAGGATCCTCGGCAACGGGCTCTTCTACTCGCCACAATACAAACAAGCACAGGATATAGGGGAAATTAACATTACACCAAGCATGTAAACAAAATACACAGAAATATTCTACATATTTATTCTAGGAACAGGAATCATAATTTTTGGAGTTATAGAATTTAAGTTATGCATTTTCAAAGGTTTTATGTGTTTTAAATAGGATTAAATGGGAAATAAATTTTCTTACTGTTTTCATGACAAAACAGAGACTCTAAGTGATAGAGAATTAAATTACAAAAATTTAGAAAGTGGAATGGCTCAATTTGGAGCAAGTATGAATTTTCTATGAATTATTGAAGATTTAGCACTTATTTTTGTATTAAAAATACATTTTCTAATTCATTTATTCATTTTATCCTGTCACTGGACTGGGCCTCCATTTCTGTGAACTACAGGGGACTCGGTGCAAGTTTTCCAAGACACTGGAAACAGGGTCCCTGGACGACGGGTTTATTTATTACTTCCCAGGGGGCTCTTTTGCAAAAGCGCCAGAACGAACAGGTACGCTCTGATCTCAGCCGTTTGATCAGATACGGGCGCACCAGATTAAAACTTTACCCCAGCGAACCGGTACCCACTCAATGCCGTCCGATCAACGATCCGCGGCCCGAATTCATTCTTGTACCGTGGTCTGCTCCCACTCGGTGATCCGACGATGAACGGTCATGATCGAACCGATCCACAGAGAACTAATCCTAGCCGACCCGCGCCTATCCAACGGCCAGCAGATGTCTCCCCCAACCCAGGCTCGGTCGCGGCGGTAGGCTACACCCACGACGGCGCTGCTCACCGGCGTTGGTCGAATCCGCCCCAACGGCGCTCCGCAATTAGTTCTACTACCCGAAAAATGTAATTGGCCCGATGGTGAACTTCGGAGGGGGGTTTTCATACCAGCAATAGCACCGAGGTAGTCTGCCCACGGCGCACGGCGGACCCGCGATGACGGCGAAGAAATCCAACGACGCTGGTGGTCAATCCAGAGCAATCCGGCCACGGACACCTTCCTTCGAGACCAGCGAAGCTCCAGGGGCCAGCACCTCGGCAATGGCAACAGCGGTAGAGCGAATTCGGGTCGACGGCAATGGTGTTTGGCGAAGGTTCTTCCGCCGCGCGCACAACTCTACGGCGGTGGTGGTTCTCAGGGAAATTGGCACGGGTGAGCTAGGAGGGAGAATACCCGGGACTAGTTTATACCCCGGCCACGCCCCTACGCCCACCAGAACGAGCTGGATTTCCGGCGACCTGTGCGCCATGCGCGGAGTCCGTTCGGGGAGGGGACGAGCCTGCCAAGCGGGCCCCGCCAATCAGTGACACGCTGACAGTGGAATTCGCAGGCGCGCGCGGTATGACGTGTGGCCCCACGAATCAGAGGGAGCAGGAGTAGTTGGGCTAGGCAGGAAAGGGATAGTGGAGATGGGCCGAATTGCGCCTACACGAGCCCATCACTGATTTTCTCTTTTTCCTTTGTTTCTATTTTCTGTTTTTCTTTATTATTTTACCAATTCAAATTTAAATCCTAATTTGAATTCAAACTTGTGACAGATTTATACTTAGATTACATGGCGCCATAGAGAAGTTTCAAATTTGGAGATATATTTATATATCATTTATATTCTTATATCATTTCTCTCTTTCTTCCTCTCATTTTAAATTCTTGAATTTCCCTTTGATTCTTAAATTCTACTTTGGACTTGGGTATATTTCACATTATTCTATATTGTCACAAAATGCACACAAAATAAAAATACCAGCATGATGCAATGGTTTAGTAGCATATCTTTTTATTAATTGTTTTTTTGGGCATGGTGTTCACATATGATGATGCATAAAGATCAAACTCCCATAAAGAGAAATTGTTTCTCTATTGGTTTTATTTCTAGCAAATACAAAGTGGGTGTTACAAATCCTACCCCCCTTAAAAATAATCTCGTCCTCGAGATTTAAGAAGAACTAGAGAAAAGGTGGGGAAAATCTATGCGAAGCTCTTCTTCTCTTTCCCAAGTTGCTTCATCTTCACCGTGGTGACTCCATTGCACTTTGCACATCTTTATCACCTTATTTCTCGTAACTCGAGTCAAAGTATCCAAAATCTTGATCGGGTATTCCGTGTAAGTCAAATCACCCTGAACACTGAGCTCTTCCATCGGTAACTGTTCCTCAGGGACACAAAGACACTTCTTGAGTTGAGATACGTGGAACACATTATGCACATCCGATAGACTAGCAGGTAACTCAAGTTGGTATGCCATCTCCCCAACTCGTCTAAAGATCAAGAATGGTCCAATGTAGCGAGGGGACAATTTGCCCTTAACTTTGAATCTCCTCATTCCCCGAAGTGGTGACACCTTGAGATACACATAATCTCCTTCTTCAAATTCCAGTGGCCTTCTTCTATTATCAGCATAACTCTTTTGCCTGGTTTGAGCTACCCTCAAATTCTCTCGAATTATACGAACTTGTTCTTCTGCTTCTTGAATCAATTCAGGCCCAAAGAATTGTCTTTCTCCAGTTTGATCCCAATACAAAGGAGTCCTGCACTTTCTCCCATATAAAGCTTCAAAAGGTGACATCTTCAGACTGGCTTGATAACTATTATTATATGAGAACTCAGCACAAGGTAGACTTTTATCCCAACTTCCTCCATGCTGAAGAGCACATGCTCTCAACATATCTTCCAATACTTGATTAGTCCTTTCCGTCTGTCCATCAGTCTGAGGATGATAAGCTGTACTAAAATTCAACTTTGTACTCATGTTCTCGTGAAAGCTTCTCCAAAATCTTGAGGTAAACTGTGAACCTCGATCAGACACGATCTTCTTTGGTACTCCATGTAAACACACAATCCGAGCCATATATAACTCTGCTAGCTGAGAACCTTTATAAGTAGTCTTGACAGGAATAAAGTGAGCCACTTTAGTCAATCTATCCACAATCACCCATATAGCATCATATCCTTTCTGGGTGCGAGGCAATCCAGTAATGAAATCCATACCAATCTCTTCCCATTTCCACTCAGGTATCTTCAGTGGATGCAATAGTCCAGCTGGCCTCTGGTGTTCAGCCTTAACTCTTTGACATACATCGCACATAGCCACATGTGCAGCTACATCTCTTTTCAATCCATACCACCAATACTTCCGTTTCAAATCCTGATACATCTTGGTACTACCAGGATGAATAGAATAGTTCGAGTCATGGGCCTCCTTTAAAATAGTCTCTCGAAGGCTTTCAATATCAGGAACACACATCCTGTCCTTGAACCATACGGTGCCTTGCTCATCTTCCGTAAATTCCGGAACTCGACCTTCAGTAATCAGATCCTTAATCTCTTTTATTTTAGCATCACCAATTTGTCCTTTGCGGATCTCTTGCTCCAAAGTAGGTTCCACATCAATAGTAACTCCTTCAGTATGAGCAACTATCCCCAGGTTAAGTCTCCTGAAATCCTCAACAATCTCATCGGGTAGCTGGGCAACAATAGCTAAATGAACATGCTCCTTGCGACTCAAGGCATCTGCAACCAAATTTGCCTTGCCCGGGTGATAGTGAATCTCCAAATCATAATCCTTAATAAGCTCCAACCAACGGCGTTGCCTAAGGTTGAGATCCTTTTGAGTGAATATATACTTCAGACTCTTATGATCCGTATATACTTGGCACTTGGTCCCCATGATATAATGTCTCCAAATCTTAAGCGCATGCACAACGGCTGCCAATTCCAAGTCATGATTGGGGTAGTTCAATTCATGTTTCCGCAACTGACGAGAAGCATAGGCGATCACATGTCCTTCTTGCATGAGCACACATCCTAAGCCTTGGCCACATGCATCACAATAGATATCAAATCCTTTCTGTAGGTCTGGCATAACCAATACTGGTGGCGACATCAACCTCTTCTTCAATTGATCAAAGCTGTCTTGGCACTTCTCGTCCCACTTAAATTCTCTTCCTTTCTCCAAAAGTGAAGTCATAGGCTTAGCAATCTTAGAAAATCCTTCAATAAATCTCCGATAATATCCAGCAAGTCCCAAGAAACTCTGAATCTCCGTAACTATAGTGGGTACTCTCCACTCCATTATCTCCTTAACTTTAGCAGGATCCACTGATATTCCTCCATTAGAAATAATATGACCAAGAAATGGCACCTCACCAATCCAAAACTCGCATTTGCTGAACTTGGCATATAGCTGGTTATCCCATAGCTTCTGTAGCACCAATCTCAGATGTTCCTCATGATCGTTATCACTCTGAGAATAAATGAGAATATCGTCGATGAATACCACGACGAATCTGTCCAAATACTCCATAAACACCTTGTTCATCAAGTTCATAAAATAAGCTGGTGCATTGGTTAATCCAAACGACATAACAGTAAACTCATATAATCCATATCGAGTCAAGAAAGCCGTCTTGGGAATATCCGATGGTCTAATCCTCATCTGATGGTAACCGGATCGGAGATCAATCTTCGAGAATACTCTAGCACCTCTCATCTGATCAAATAAATCCTCGATACGGGGTAACGGATACTTGTTCTTCACAGTAACATCGTTGAGAGATCTATAATCCACACACATTCTTTGTGATCCATCCTTCTTCTGTACAAACAAGACCGGTGCTCCCCAAGGTGAGGAACTCGGACGAATGTACCCAGCCTCTTGTAACTCAGTTAACTGCTTCTTCAGTTCCTTCAACTCCTCTACGGACATCCTATATGGCCGTTTAGAAATAGGGGCGGTTCCAGGTAAGAGGTCAATAACAAACTCAACTTCTCTATCAGGTGGCATCCCTGGTAACTCCTCTGGAAAGACATCCGGAAAATCTCTAACCACCCGGATGTTGTCACCAACAAACTCCTCCGGTATAAAGAACATTGCACGCATGGGTGAGGAGGTTACTGCAATATTAACTTGAAACCTTTCTCCTTTAGCGGTAGTGAGTTCTACGGTACCTCTACCACATGCTATAATGGCCTTTGCCTTTCTTAGCCATGACATACCAAGGATCAGATCTATACTGCTTGACTCTAATATTATAGCAGTAGCTCCAAATTCCCTACCCATAATGGTCAATGTCAATCTACGTGTCATTTGATTCGCCTCAACAGGCCCTTTAGGTGTAATTACTATCATGGGTTTTCTCATATTTAGCAGTGGTATTTCATTTGTGTTGGCATATCTAGCAGACATGAATGAATGTGTAGCACCAGAATCAAATAATATGGTTGCAGGAATTGCATTAACGTAAAACATACCAATTACGAGGTCCCCACCATCCGGGGTAGCATCAACGCTGACTTGATTAACTTTGGCAATAGAGTATCCCTTGCCAGATCCTGGAGTTTGCTGCCTGTTCTGAACTGGAGTAGTAGCCATCCTCTGTGGGCAGACATTTGCATAATGACCAGTCTTCCCACACTTGAAACATGTGGTGCCTGGACTCTATCCTGAAAACTTCGTCGGGGTGCCAGTAGGGGTAGCCTGTCGAGGAGGTGGAGTCCTCAGTGGTGATTGCTGAACTGGGCGCGGTCCTCCTGGTCGAGTCGGTGTACCCTATGGTGAACTGTAGCGAGGACGAACACTGCTGCTTCCTTGTCCTTGAGATATTGCCTTTCTCTTCAAATCTCCCAGCTGAACACGCTTGTGTTCAATAGCAAGAGCCTTATCCAGCAGCCTCTGAAATGATGGAAAAGTGTGTGCCACCAGTGCATACTGTAATGGTCCATTAAGCCCTTCAATAAAGTGCTCCTGCTTCCTCTCATCCTCAGCAACTTCCTCCGGAGCATATCTCGACAGCTGAATAAATTTGTCTCTGTACTCGCTGACTGACATGTTGCCTTGCTTCAATGACAGAAACTCCTTCTTCTTGATCTTTATCATACCAGCTGGTATACGATAATTCTGGAACTGTGTACTGAACTCTGCCCAGGTAATAGTATCAGCAGCATCGTGGGCAGCAGTATAAGAATCCCACCAATCCACAGCAGGACCAGTCAGACGTCCAGAAGCATATAAAACCTTCTCCCGATCAGTGCATTGTGCAATATTCAGCATCTTTTCCACAGATTTCAGCCAATCATCTGCATCTAGTGGATCAGGTGAGCTTGCAAATGTAGGTGGCTTATGACTCATGAACTCCCGGTGCTTATCACGAGGTGGAACTGGTGGTGGTGGTGGAGGCAATGGCACTTGCTGCTGTTGCTGCTGTTGTTGAAGTTGTTGTTGCAGCTGCTGTTGTTGCACCCTCCTTTCCTGGCGTATCTCCTCTCGCTCCTGGCGCAACTCATGTCGTATGTCTTCTCTTTCCTGACGCATCTCCTGGCGGTCTTGCTGCATCTGGGCACGCATATCAGCCATAGTGTCTGCCATTTGCTGCATCACCGCCATCTGAGCAGCAACCAGTGGGTCAACTCCGCCTGGTGGAGGATTAGGAGGATTTATCTCTGCAGGCTGTGGCTGAGGTTGTCTATATATCCTTCGAGTGTGTTGGTTAGGAGGCAAATCAATTCCGCCA
Organism: Zea luxurians; assembly: GCA_029449295.1. Lineage (NCBI taxonomy): Eukaryota > Viridiplantae > Streptophyta > Magnoliopsida > Poales > Poaceae > Zea > Zea luxurians. The sequence goes on from JAOPSE010000012.1 coordinate 16,537,194, forward strand.
CCCCTCCTGGTATTGACCATCTGAGTTAGATACATATGGTAAGAGAGAGTAGTAGACAAGGCAGGTATTTACAAAGCAGGTTACTTTGGGGAATTTTTATTAGCTAAGCAGATTAATATTTTACCTACCAAAGCTAATTCAACACCTTATGGTGGTACATACTAAGATGTCCATCTATAATAATTCAATCAATCAAAGAAGCAAATCAGGCATTTAGCATCAGAACAATCAACCCACATTTTTAAAATAGAGAAAATAGTTTTATTTTCATCTTAGGTTCCCTATCTCTTAAAAAGATCATAGTGGTAGGATTCCAAGGTGTGAAATCCATCTTGTCTTAGAGGAGAAAAGATAAGATTAACTAGAGTAGATTAGCAGAAGGTGAGACAAGATCAAGATGAGATAAGTATAGAATGAGTCAGAGTAAGGTAAGTAGGAAAGGGTTTGTCCATTTCTATCTAGGTCTCGTCCTACGGTCAACATTTCCTCTGATACCACTTCTGTCACACCCGGCTTTAAGGAACAAAGCCAGGTGCATCTCATACATGCGCCAAGAAGACAACATATATAATAACAGAGTGTATAGAGATAAATGTCACAATAATTAGAGTATTTATTACATAGCAGAAGACTTATTACAAAATAAAGGAATAAATATAAAACGAACTAAGGATCGTCGGCGCCAATGTCAACTGAGAAACGCCACCTAGATCAGATCATACTCCTCGCCTTGTGGCTCCTCCTGAACCACCTGCTCTTCTCCTGTGGGGGGGGTGTGAGACAACAAGGGTGAGCTCACACATGATCATAGCTCAACAAGTTGTGGGGAACCAGTGAACATAAACTCACAAAGGTGTGAGTTCATGTGATGTGTAAGGCTAATCAATGATAGGGGTTTAAAGCTGAGCATTGCTTTTAAGTAGTTGGTCAAAATTTTATTAGCAGTTACTAAGTGTAAGTAAATACCAAACCATAGATAAAGTAATAGAACAAAATTAATAATAAACCCATGCAATGCAAATGAAAAAATTGAATTTAAGTTCCATAATTTAAACATCAGAGAGTCCTGAGCTGCTCATGACCGCGAGCACGGCTAGTATACCAGTTTTACACTCTGCAGAGGTTGTACCCTTTACCCACAAGTCATGTTACCCATCTGCCAAGGGATCGCGACTTCCCATACACCTCTACCTAGGAAGCGCGGCAGGGCAACACTACGAGGCCTTTACAAAGTTCCACTAGCTTCCGAAAACCCGCTACAGTTTATAGGAAGTTCCAATGCAGGGTTTTTGGCTGACCGCCATCGCAGCAAAATCAACCAAGGACCTCCCTACACTGACCACTCCCCTACTGCCCTTGCCCCTTTCGGGTAAGGTAGTCTTCCACTAGCTTTCCTAATTAGTCAACCAAGGGCGTCCCATTAAACCCTTGTGGTGGCACGTGGTTCTCAAGTTAAGCTCTATGTTCCAATTAACATTAATGAACTTGACATGAACATAAATAGAATAACAAAAAGAATTGGAACATAGAGGTAATAAATGATTATCCCAAAACCAAGTAAAGCATTAGCAAACTACCCAAGTGATTCAGGGGTAAACAAGGTATTGAGATAAACAATCTAGGGTGACCTATTGGGTCCCATCAAAATTAGCCTATGCATGGATGAGTGATAGTAAAGAGAATTATTAGGTAAAAAGTGGTCAAGGGCACAACTTGCCTTCAATGAGCTCCTGCTCAGCTACTTCAATCTGCTGCTCACCAGGATCCTCGGCAACGGGCTCTTCTACTCGCCACAATACAAACAAGCACAGGATATAGGGGAAATTAACATTACACCAAGCATGTAAACAAAATACACAGAAATATTCTACATAATAAAATAAAATTCTAGGAACAGGAATCATAATTTTTGGAGTTATAGAATTTAAGTTATGCATTTTCAAAGGTTTTATGTGTTTTAAATAGGATTAAATGGGAAATAAATTTTCTTACTGTTTTCATGACAAAACAGAGACTCTAAGTGATAGAGAATTAAATTACAAAAAATTAGAAAGTGGAATGGCTCAATTTGGAGCAAGTATGAATTTTCTATGAATTATTGAAGATTTAGCACTTATTTTTGTATTAAAAATACATTTTCTAATTCATTTATTCATTTTATCCTGTCACTGGACTGGGCCTCCATTTCTGTGAACTACAGGGGACTCGGTGCAAGTTTTCTAAGACACTGGAAACAGGGTCCCTGGACGGCGGGTTTATTTATTACTTCCCAGGGGGCTCTTTTGCAAAAGCGCCAGAACGAACAGGTACGCGCCGATCTCAGCCGTTTGATCAGATACGGGCGCACCAGATTAAAACTTTACCCCAGCGAACCGGTACCCACTCAATGCCGTCCGATCAACGATCCGCGACCCGAATTCATTCTTGTACCATGGTCTGCTCCCACTCGGTGATCCGACGATGAACGGTCATGATCGAACCGATCCACAGAGAACTAATCCTAGCCGACCCGCGCCTATCCAACGGCCAGCAGATGTCTCCCCCAACCCAGGCTCGGTCGCGGCAGTAGGCTACACCCACGACGGCGCTGCTCACCGGCGTTGGTCGAATCCGCCCCAACGGCGCTCCGCAATTAGTTCTACTACCCGAAAAATGTAATTGGCCCGATGGTGAACTTCGGAGGGGGGTTTTCATACCGGCAATAGCACCAAGGTAGTCTGCCCACGGCGCACGGCGGACCCGCGATGACGGCGAAGAAATCCGACGACGCTGGTGGTCAATCCAGAGCAATCCGGCCACGAACACCTTCCTTCGAGACCAGCGAAGCTCCAGGGGCCAGCACCTCGGCAATGGCAACGGCGGCAGAGCGAATTCGGGTCGACGGCAATGGTGTTTGGCGAAGGTTCTTCCGCCGCGTGCACAACTCTACGGCGGTGGTGGTTCTCAGGGAAATTGGCACGGGTGAGCTAGGAGGGAGAATACCCGGGACTAGTTTATACCTCGGCCACGCCCCTATGCCCACCAGAACGAGTTGGATTTCCGGCGACCTGTGCGCCATGCGCGGAGTCCGTTCGGGGAGGGGACGAGCCTGCCAAGCGGGCCCCGCCAATCAGTGACACGCTGACAGTGGAATTCGCAGGCGCGCGCGGTATGACGTGTGGCCCCACGAATCAGAGGGAGCGGGAGTAGTTGGGCTAGGCAGGAAAGGGCTAGTGGAGATGGACCGAATTGCGCCTACACGAGCCCATCACTGATTTTCTCTTTTTCCTTTGTTTCTATTTTCTATTTTTCTTTATTATTTTACCAATTCAAATTTAAATCCTAATTTGAATTCAAACTTGTGACAGATTTATACTTAGATTACATGGCGCCATAGAGAAGTTTCAAATTTGGAGATATATTTATATATCATTTATATTCTTATATCATTTCTCTCTTTCTTCCTCTCATTTTAAATTCTTGAATTTCCCTTTGATTCTTAAATTCTACTTTGGACTTGGGTATATTTCACATTATTCTATATTGTCACAAAATGCACACAAAATAAAAATACCAGCATGATGTAATGGTTTAGTAGCATATCTTTTTATTAATTGTTTTTTTGGGCATGGTGTTCACATATGATGATGCATAAAGATCAAACTCCCATAAAAAGAAATTGTTTCTCTATTGGTTTTATTTCTAGCAAATACAAAGTGGGTGTTACAGTATAAAAAGCGCTTGACTATATACATGTTCCACATATGTATATATGAAGGCTGCGATGTGGAGTATTTACTTTTCTGGGAATTCAGTATCCCATGTGTGTGTATGGGTATACAAACATGGGAATACCGAGAAGTGTAATGTACTTGTAACGGCGCACCTACGGTCAGGTAAGAAGGTGAGTTACCATAATGAGTTGCCCTATGGTTAAATTGTGGCAACGGTGCCTATGCGTGGCTCGGCGCTTAATGATGAGCTGGCCTCCATATAGCAATATATGGAGTATAAACTGTGATAAACTATCATGTGTGAACTGCATCATTGGAAAATTGGGCTGTGATGGATTTTTCTGCAGGTACACAAACCTCGAAAACGTATGTGTAGCTGACGACTAGCAAAATACCGAGAGTCGAAAGTATGCCACCGAGATAGAACGTTATTGCCGCAGTATATTGGCAAAAACTTGTGAGGACGAATAAGACGAGCATGCATCTTGATTGTTGCATCATGTTTGTCACCTATACATACAAAGTGCTTCTCTCATCTTTATTCCATTAGCCGATGATTGTAGATAATGTGGTGTAATGTTGAATTATGAACTTCGATGAAATAGCTGTCCTCCGTTCTTTAGGTAACCTAGTTAGATGTTATATATGTGTTTGCTCTGGTACTTGATGTGCTGATAGAAGGTTGGTAGTTGTTGCTTAAACCGAAAGTTAGGCCATGTTCTCATTTAGTGAACCATGACCCAAATTTGAATTTTCCGTTATCACTCCATGACCAAGCCCATGCAAATAAATGCGTAGACAATTTCCTTATTGGACATAAAGTGTACCCAAGCTTAAAACAAGAATCTCGAGTCATGTTTCCTTCTAAAATCATTGCCTTGTTCGCTTTGTGCAAACTGATGCCTCTATTCCAGTTTGACTGTTCTTAAGGATCGCCATGTGCTTTATCAACCTAACCTAGGAAAAGCATGTCCGACCATTTTCTTGAAGTTTGATGCCTTTGGTTTCTTCATATTTATCAAAGGCATACAAACTTAATCTTCTGATTGTTTTCCCTCCGTATCTAATTAGATACTAATCCTTGACCTTGTAATCTCTATGATGGGCATAGAAATATGCTTGGGGCTGAAGTATCAGTCTCCCATCGTACTCCTTTCATCAAGTTTAGGTTATGGCCATGTCTTGTTCATTTCATCGGGCCATGATCTATTTGGCTTTCTACTTGTAATCATTCTTACAAGTGGAATCTATTTTTGTATATCGCCATCCTTGCTCAGTTTATTTGTGTCGCACGAGATTTCTTATTGGTTATGTCTGGTAATGGTGTTATGACTAAAACCAATGGTGCCATGACGAAACCGAGGGCCTCCTGTGAATGTACACACATGGTTGCGCTACTTGGCACGCGCTGGTATCATGGTTAGTAGTTGTAATCCATTATGAGACTATATTGTGGCAGAACCTCCAAGTTATTGGGCCCACATGCACCTGTCCTTGACTCAAAGACCTCAGACAGCTATGCATGTGCACCAGATAACTTAACAGGATCTGTCCGATTGTCCCAAGGACATCGGATAAACCACTTTCAACCAGAACTGCGGGATTAAGTAACACAAATCACACACACAACATTTTGCAGCGGAAATCTTACTACCAAATTTTACAAGTTACAAAAATTTTATATTATTTTATCGGAGTGGTTACAAAAATATAAGTTTAAAATATATGCTAGCTCAAGTGACCATCCTCAATAAGAAGTATAGAAGGGTTACTTAGACTTATAAGAAGGCCGAGCCCACCGGCACTTAACACCATCACAGCATCACAAAGTTAGACCTGAAAAACAACAGGGAATAAAACCCTGAGTATGGAATTACTCAGCAAGTCTTACCCGACTAAGGAAAAGACTCTCAAGGGTATGCTGGATAAATAGGAGTCAAGGAGAGGCTTTAGCAAAAATCAACTTATACTTTTGCAGAAGCAGCTTACTAAAGTGAGTCCTTACTTTCAATCTTTTAATGCCATATTAAGTATTAATAGACTCTATTTGCATCTAGTCTAATTTTAACATCTCATCCATACAACATCATTTTTATCCATAGTGTTCACATCCTGACTTTAGGTTGCAGGGCAGTGACCAAGTCTTCATAACCGCGAAGGTACGGCGATCCGAATCGATTATACTCAGCTGAGGATCTCCAATCACACGACATATGTAGCACTTAACCCTTGCATATGTCAACCCGCCACCGGGGTTCTTAAGACCGGATCAGGTTCACGCAAACCGAGAGCACAGATACACCACCGTCCAGCCTCTTGCCACGGAGGGTACACGCTACTCTCGCCACCGCTCCACTCCCATTTCGTGTTATCTTATTCCGGCCTTAGTCTGCCCGAGGCAAGGCTTACCCATGACGAGGCATGTGACCAGTTAAAGGGTCCTCGATCATCAAGCCTACATACGCGTTAATCCTTAATCAACCTGGGTAGAACATCACCTGTTCCTACCCCAAGTCTTGATTTACATACTTCCATCCTTAGGATTGTTTCTGTTCCCAAGGATGAAAAGAGCATCACAGGGAACTTTGCAGTAAGATCCCACCATTGCTCCAAATGAAAATATTCTTGCAGGTAGAAGCCATCCTCTCCCGGGTTAAATTGAGGACAACCTCTATCCACAAGATCTAAGCAAGGCTAAGCATTTTTGTAAATCATAATTTTGATACTTCACAGAAGTATCTATAAAGGTATGGATATCAAGGAAAGCAATGCATCAAAGGGTTTCAAGCAATTCCTATGAACCTAATGCACATTTCACTAGACTTAAAGTGTGCGAAAAGTATTTTAAAAACACAAGGAAAAGGGTTGCATGCACCGGGGCTTGCCTGAGTAACACTAGGTTAGTGTTGTTAGGTGATGTCCACTTGACGACCATCCTTTGGCTTGGCATTTGTTCAGTCTGCCCATCTTCAGATTCGTCCATCAGCGTCACCATACGGAGTAGTCCGCGCTTGGGGTCGTCTTGGGTCGTCTTCCGCATCACGCGATTAATTACGTACCTAAATGAAATGCATTATGCACATGAATGCATATAGACAGGAATAATACACGACTAATTATCGCTATACCGAAGAGGATTAAATTTTTAACCGCAAGGCATCACAACTTTCGTAAGTAAATCCTTTATACCTCTAATTTAAAATAACCAACAGTAGCATTTTAAATGACGTAGAATTATTACTCTAATTATTATACACCTTATATCGGCTAAACACGATATCAACGTAAATCAATCATACAGAAATCATGATATATATACGCATCATACACCAACTAATTAAAACATCGTGCTATTTGATCTAGCTGGTAAAATATTATTAAATAAGAAAGTGTTCCGGAAAACTATAGACTTAATAATTTAAATATTTAAAGTATTTGTGTGCACTATTCACTACGAAGTTTTCAAGTTTTAGTTGTAACCGGCTTATTTATATTACTTATGTTTAGACACTCGGAACAACAATCACCATTTGACACGAGCAATACAGAAAACGCCTACCACTAAAATATTCATAGGATGGATAGAAGCAATTTATTTAATTGTCTAAATTTCTTTTCCAAACTCACTTGCATATTCTACAAACTAATTATAATATCTCGATTTACTAACTTCGGACACCAAATAATCACAGTAAGTTAATTAATTTCTTAATCAACTAGTTTTTGCGCAAGCATCAAGGAAGCAGTATACTGGACACATCACATGAGGCATCGATTTAACAATATTAGACTCTATCACATTACTATATGACATACAAGAGAATCATTGCGAATATTATATTATCCAATCTATTAGATTAATTAATAGGAGTAGCGAGCCGGCACATTATTACCAATCGATGTCTAGAGTGGCGAGTGCCATTGTCTATGGGTGGAGCAAAACAGCGAACAGGTGGAGCGCATCGGGGAATCAGATGTCCATGGTCGGTGATGTCGACGACGGGAGGAGCAGGGAGGTTGATCGACGACCACATGGAGGGGCTTGGCTGGGCTGGGCACCGGCAGGGAAAAACCACCACGATGGAGCAGAGGGCGCGCAGTGGCCATGGATGCAGGGAGAAGCTCGACGAGCTGGAGGGAGGAGCGCGGTCAGAGCAGAGGAGATGGACGTGCGATCGAGCAGGGCCTCAGCTGGGGAAGGAGCGGCTGGGCGCGCCATGGCTGCTCGAAGGGCGACGACGGCTTGCCACCAGACGGACAGAGAGGAAAGAACAAAGGCAATTGGACCTAGGCAGAGGGACGAGCTTTCGGCTGGGATGGCTGGGAGCTCGGCACACCAGCGAAAGGAGAGGGAGCACAGATGCAGCTAGAAGCCGAGCGTGCGTGAGCTTGTGAGGGAGAGATAGGTGTGTGGAGAGGATAAACGAGAGACATCGCTGGTAGAAGAAATATCGCGCGGTAGCTGATCCAGATCAGGAAAGCATTCACGATAAGAACGAACGTGAGAAGACGCTAGAAAGTTAGGGGACGAGTGGACGACGGCCACTAAAGGAAAAATGGATTTTCCATCCCTTTTTTAAAAAAATAAACATGAATTCTGATATTTAGGTTTAAAAAGGCAGTACAGGATTGAACCAAAATAATATCGGATACAATATTTAGATAAGATTTGATTCGTTGAGTATTCTGGAGTCAGATGAATTTTTACTCTTTATTTATATTTGAAAGATTAGGTAATGGCAAGAAACTCACGGACCGAAATCAACAAAAATCGGGTCCGATATTTTAAACTGTATTTGATATGGCGCATACTCGGGAGCCGGATGAATTCGTACCGTTAATTCACCTTTTTAGATCGAGGCAAGAAGCAACGGACCGAATTAAACGGATTTCGGCTTCGATAATTTATTCTGCGTGATTCGACTAATATTAGCGGAAACCATATCGGCTAATGCACACATGGTTTCGTTACCAAAACAGCATGCTGAAGAATGAATGGAATCATAACCTCACGCACGATTTTCTCAGACAACGCGCGATACAAAGTATTTTGCCCCGAACATTTTAGTCGTCGAGTTCCAACTAATTTGCTCAGGATAAAAAAAATCGCAAGAATAAATCGAGCCTCCAATTTCGTATCTGTGCGGGCGATGAATTTTAAATAATCACCGGACGCACCGATTTTCGAAACAGCTATGTTCCGAACACCACAAAAATTTAGGAAGAGCCCGGATAGATAAAAATAAAAACAATGTCGCACTCACGACAGACGGAACAGATGCGATATTAAAATCGCGATAGGCAAAAATAATTAGACCTTAGTGTCCGTCTTATTCACTGATCTCACGTGCTAAAATCCATACTCGTTGTCGAGCGGAATATAAACACCTGGGGTGTTACAGCCCTCCCCCCTTAAAAGAATCTCGTCCCGAGATTCGGAGCGAAAGACTTCTAAGGGTAGAGAAGCATGTACCCCATATCCATATCAGCGATAATCATAAGACAATCCAGAGCGAAGGCGAGTGTCTCAGGATGTGGTTTCTCTAGTGGACATGACATATATTGTCTTAGGCCAATTTTAGAGATGTCCACCAATAGAGACAATGTCTGCAAGAAGAACACATAAGGTTCCATGTGTGCAGTTTGCTTTTTTTCTGATGACATTGTACTATCTGAGTTTGTTGAGCGAGTGGCGAATACGCGATTTTACCCAAACAGAATCAGATACACCATCTTGGGTAAAACACATAGAAAAATGTTTACCAACAAGTGGTCACAGTGAGTTCGTAGCATACGAGACGGGTGTGAATGTCGAATAACATCACATTTAACTCGTGGCTAGCTAGAAAATCTAAGTCCATAAAAGACGATATAGATTCGAGAAAATCATCAGTGAAGGGACATGTAGATGCGGACTTTGCAACCAGTCCATTTTATCGAGCACTAGGCATGGCTTGACTTGATCACACATGCTGGAAAAGCACACGCGAGACGATCAAGGCATGACTAGAGCGATAATTAGGTGGTTTCTGGCCGACTTAATCTTGATTTTTATAAATACTTCCTTAAGAGGGGTTGTACAAAAGTGAGTTTAGACAACTCAACAAAACGATCTCTAAACTCAACATTTGTTCACAATGCAGTTACAAGTTAGTAAAACCAACTTGTTGAACTACTTTTGACACTAGGAAATTTTGGTCTTGTTACCCATTGGCAATCCAATGGTCGAGAGTTCACCTTTGCTAATAAGAGATTATGCACTTGGGTAGAAATCCATTTGGTCAGATTGTTCATCTATTTCTTCCATGCAAGATGAACAGACTTGGTTCGAAAATATATGGGTTAAATAAGAGAGCAGATGAACACACTCCTGCATCTTAGTAGCAGGGGAAACAGATCTCCATTTTGAGAGCTAATCAGTTGCCTCTCGACACTAAAAAGCTCCAAGGTTTCACCTTTACACAAAGGATGTAAAGGGAACTTCTATACGTGCAGTCACTATCAAGGTCAAGGGGAAAGAGACCACACAAGTAAGGGGTTTGCCCTTTTGATCTAACAGAGATGATAGATGTTGCTTGATCACTTGACAAACAACATAAAAATTGTTCCAAGGGAGAAGTCCACGAAAGATCACATATCAGTGTAGTTCCACAATGGATCATGACTAGAGACCTCGATACCAGCATGCGCCAAGCAGCATAACCTTGCGTGTACATTCACAAGGGGCTCTCAGTTTCGCTGCGGCACCATAAGTCGTTAATCGTGACACCACTATCGAACTGGCACCAATAACAATCTCACGTAGCAAAAACAGATTGTGCCAAGATAACACATTGATATAGTCTCATAATGGATTATAACTACTAATAGTGATACCAGCGCGTGCCGAGCAGCACGACCATGTGTGCGCACACACAGAAGGCCCTCGGTTTCGTCACGGCACCACCGGTTTTAGTCATAACACCATTATCAGACATAACCAATAAGAAATCTCACGCATCACAAATGAATTGGGCAAGGGTGACAATATGCAAAGAGATACTCCATCTGTAAGAACGGTTACAAGTAGAGAGCCAAATAGATTATGGCCCAATGAAATGAACAAGGTATGGCCATAACCTAAACCTGATGAAAGGAATACGATGGGAGACTGCTACTTGAGCCCCAAGCATATTTCTATGCCATCGCAACAACTACAAGTCAAGGATTAAGTGGGTATGCCTTCGATAGGTATGGGGAAACCAAAGGCATCAAATTCAAGAAAATGGTCGGACATGTCTTTCCTAGGTCAGGTTGACAAGGGATAAGATAATCCGCAAGGAGAGGCCAAACACAATAGAGACCTCAACCTGCACCAACTGAACAAGGGAATGGTTCTAAAAGGAGACATGACTTGAGATCCTTGTTTTAAGCTTAGGTACATTTTAGTCCAACAAAGAAATTATCTAAACATTCATTTACATGAGTTTAGTCGTAGAGGGGTAATGGTAAATTCAAATTTGGGTCTCAGTTTACCTAATAAGAACATGGCCTAATTTCTGGTTTAGGCAAATAGTTCACCAATATTCTACTGGCACATCAAGCACAAGAGCAAGCACATAAAGCACCCTAAGAGGTCACCTAAAGAATGGAAGGCACCTATTTCATCGAAGTTCATAATTCAGCATTACACCATATTATCTACAATCAATGGTTACTGGAATAAAGATGAGAGAAGCATTTTGGATGTATAGGTGACAAACATGATGCAACAATCAGGATGCATGCTCGTCCTATCCGTCCTCACTGATTTTGCCAACCAAATATGGCAATAGCGTTCTATCTCGGTGGCATAGTTACGACTCTCACGGTATTTTGCTAGTCGTCAACTACACATACGTTTTCCGAGGTTAGTGTACCTGCAGAAAATTCATTATAGCCCATTACCCAATGATGCAATTCACACATGACAGTTTATCACAGTTTATACTCCATATATTGCTATATGGAGGCCAGCTCATCATTAAGCGCCGAGCCACACATAGGCGCCGTTGCCACACTTTAACCATAGGGCAACTCATTATGGTAACTCACCTTCTTACCTGAGCGTAGGTGCGTCGTTACAAGTACATTACACTTCTCAGTATTCCCATGTCTGTATACCCATACACATCCATGGGGTACTGAATCCCGGAAAAGTAAATACTCCACAGTGCAGCCTTCATATATACATATATAAAACATGTATATAATCAAGCGCCACAATTAAGCACTTCCCTAGACCGACGATGTTCGGTCATGCTCTCACATCTCACCTTACCTTGAGCGTCGATCCATTCAAAACTGAATGGCCTTAAAAATAACAATACACATGTATGCAATACCCACCCGGTTATGGTTTTCAACTAAGCCACCTAATAGTCCTTAATTTAGGGCTTAACAGAGGATGTCGCTAGCATTATAGTTTTTCAAAGCCAAACAATGTTTTTAGTCGAAAATAGGCTTTTCAAAACCAAAACTTTTGTTTTGAAAATATGTATGTGACCGTATATACTTAATCCAGCTCCGATACCAGCCTGTGGCGGAACCTCCAAGTTATTGGGCCCACATGCACCTGTCCTTGTCCCAAAGACCTCAGACGACCATGCATGTGCACCAGATAACTCAATAGGATCTGTCCGATTGCCCCAAGGACATCGGATAAACCACTTTCAACCAGAATCGCGGGATTAAGTAACACAAATCACACACACAACATTTTTGCAGCGGAAATCTTACTACCAAATTTTACAAGTTACAAAAATTTTATATTATTTTATCGGAGTGGTTACAAAAATATAAGTTTAAAATATATGCTAGCTCAAGTGACCATCCTCAATAAGAAGTATAGAAGGGTTACTTAGACTTATAAGAAGGCCGAGCCCACCGGCACTTAACACCATCACAGCATCACAAAGTTAGACCTGAAAAACAACAGGGAATAAAACCCTGAGTATGGAATTACTCAGCAAGTCTTACCCGACTAAGGAAAAGACTCTCAAGGGTATGCTGGATAAATAGGAGTCAAGGAGAGGCTTTAGCAAAAATCAACTTATACTTTTGCAGAAGCAGCTTACTAAAGTGAGTCCTTACTTTCAATCTTTTAATGCCATATTAAGTATTAATAGACTCTATTTGCATCTAGTCTAATTTTAACATCTCATCCATACAACATCATTTTTATCCATAGTGTTCACATCCTGACTTTAGGTTGCAGGGCAGTGACCAAGTCTTCATAACCGCGAAGGTACGGCGATCCGAATCGATTATACTCAGCTGAGGATCTCCAATCACACGACATATGTAGCACTTAACCCTTGCATATGTCAACCCGCCACCAGGGTTCTTAAGACCGGATCAGGTTCACGCAAACCGAGAGCACAGATACACCACCGTCCAGCCTCTTGCCACGGAGGGTACACGCTACTCTCGCCACCGCTCCACTCCCATTTCGTGTTATCTTATTCCGGCCTTAGTCTGCCCGAGGCAAGGCTTACCCATGACGAGGCATGTGACCAGTTAAAGGGTCCTCGATCATCAAGCCTACATACGCGTTAATCCTTAATCAACCTGGGTAGAACATCACCTGTTCCTACCCCAAGTCTCGATTTACATACTTCCATCCTTAGGATTGTTTCTGTTCCCAAGGATGAAAAGAGCATCACAGGGAACTTTGCAGTAAGATCCCACCATTGCTCCAAATGAAAATATTCTTGCAGGTAGAAGCCATCCTCTCCCGGGTTAAATTGAGGACAACCTCTATCCACAAGATCTAAGCAAGGCTAAGCATTTTTGTAAATCATAATTTTGATACTTCACAGAAGTATCTATAAAGGTATGGATATCAAGGAAAGCAATGCATCAAAGGGTTTCAAGCAATTCCTATGAACCTAATGCACATTTCACTAGACTTAAAGTGTGCGAAAAGTATTTTAAAAACACAAGGAAAAGGGTTGCATGCACCGGGGCTTGCCTGAGTAACACTAGGTTAGTGTTGTTAGGTGATGTCCACTTGACGACCATCCTTTGGCTTGGCATTTGTTCAGTCTGCCCATCTTCAGATTCGTCCATCAGCGTCACCATACGGAGTAGTCCGCGCTTGGGGTCGTCTTGGGTCGTCTTCCGCATCACGCGATTAATTACGTACCTAAATGAAATGCATTATGCACATGAATGCATATAGACAGGAATAATACACGACTAATTATCGCTATACCGAAGAGGATTAAATTTTTAACCGCAAGGCATCACAACTTTCGTAAGTAAATCCTTTATACCTCTAATTTAAAATAACCAACAGTAGCATTTTAAATGACGTAGAATTATTACTCTAATTATTATACACCTTATATCGGCTAAACACGATATCAACGTAAATCAATCATACAGAAATCATGATATATATACGCATCATACACCAACTAATTAAAACATCGTGCTATTTGATCTAGCTGGTAAAATATTATTAAATAAGAAAGTGTTCCGGAAAACTATAGACTTAATAATTTAAATATTTAAAGTATTTATGTGCACTATTCACTATGAAGTTTTCAAGTTTTAGTTGTAACCGGCTTATTTATATTACTTATGTTTAGACACTCGGAACAACAATCACCATTTGACACGAGCAATACAGAAAACGCCTACCACTAAAATATTCATAGGATGGATAGAAGCAATTTATTTAATTGTCTAAATTTCTTTTCCAAACTCACTTGCATATTCTACAAACTAATTATAATATCTCGATTTACTAACTTCGGACACCAAATAATCACAGTAAGTTAATTAATTTCTTAATCAACTAGTTTTTGCGCAAGCATCAAGGAAGCAGTATACTGGACACATCATATGAGGCATCGATTTAACAATATTAGACTCTATCACATTACTATATGACATACAAGAGAATCATTGCGAATATTATATTATCCAATCTATTAGATTAATTAATAGGAGTAGCGAGCCGGCACATTATTACCAATCGATGTCTAGAGTGGCGAGTGCCATTGTCTATGGGTGGAGCAAAACAGCGAACAGGTGGAGCGCATCGGGGAATCAGATGTCCATGGTCGGTGATGTCGACGACGGGAGGAGCAGGGAGGTTGATCGACGGCCACATGGAGGGGCTTGGCTGGGCTGGGCACCGGCAGGGAAAAACCACCACGATGGAGCAGAGGGCGCGCAGTGGCCATGGATGCAGGGAGAAGCTCGACGAGCTGGAGGGAGGAGCGCGGTCAGAGCAGAGGAGATGGACGTGCGATCGAGCAGGGCCTCAGCTGGGGAAGGAGCGGCTGGGCGCGCCATGGCTGCTCGAAGGGCGACGACGGCTTGCCACCAGACGGACAGAGAGGAAAGAACAAAGGCAATTGGACCTAGGCAGAGGGACGAGCTTTCGGCTGGGATGGCTGGGAGCTCGGCACACCAGCGAAAGGAGAGGGAGCACAGATGCAGCTAGAAGCCGAGCGTGCGTGAGCTTGTGAGGGAGAGATAGGTGTGTGGAGAGGATAAACGAGACACATCGCTGGTAGAAGAAATATCGCGCGGTAGCTGATCCAGATCAGGAAAGCATTCACGATAAGAACGAACGTGAGAAGACGCTAGAAAGTTAGGGGACGAGTGGACGACGGCCACTAAAGGAAAAATGGATTTTCCATCCCTTTTTTAAAAAAATAAACATGAATTCTGATATTTAGGTTTAAAAAGGCAGTACAGGATTGAACCAAAATAATATCGGATACAATATTTAGATAAGATTTGATTCGTTGAGTATTCTGGAGTCAGATGAATTTTTACTCTTTATTTATATTTGAAAGATTAGGTAATGGCAAGAAACTCACGGACCGAAATCAACAAAAATCGGGTCCGATATTTTAAACTGTATTTGATATGGCGCATACTCGGGAGCCGGATGAATTCGTACCGTTAATTCACCTTTTTAGATCGAGGCGAGAAGCAACGGACCGAATTAAACGGATTTCGGCTTCGATAATTTATTCTGCGTGATTCGACTAATATTAGCTGAAACCATATCGGCTAATGCACACATGGTTTCGTTACCAAAACAGCATGCTGAAGAATGAATGGAATCATAACCTCACGCACGATTTTCTCAGACAACGCGCGATACAAAGTATTTTGCCCCGAACATTTTAGTCGTCGAGTTCCAACTAATTTGCTCAGGATAAAAAAAATCGCAAGAATAAATCGAGCCTCCAATTTCGTATCTGTGCGGGCGATGAATTTTAAATAATCACCGGACGCACCGATTTTCGAAACAGCTATGTTCCGAACACCACGAAAATTTAGGAAGAGCCCGGATAGATAAAAATAAAAACTATGTCGCACTCACGACAGACGGAACAGATGCGATATTAAAATCGCGATAGGCAAAAATAATTAGACCTTAGTGTCCGTCTTATTCACTGATCTCACGTGCTAAAATCCATACTCGTTGTCGAGCGGAATATAAACACCTGGGGTGTTACATATATCAATGTGATATCTTGGCACAATCTAGTTTTACCACGTGAGATTCATTATTGGTGTTGTTCGGTAATGGTGTCATGGTTAATGACTTATGGTGCCGCTACGAAACTGAGAGCCCCTTGTGAATGCACACACAAGGTTATGCTGCTTGGTGCATGCTGGTATCGAGGTCTCTAGTCATGATCCATTATGGAACTCCACTGATGTGTTATCTTCCGTTGACCTTCTATTGAAACAATTTCTATGTTGTTTGTCAAATAATCAAGCAACATCTATCATGACGTTGGATCAAAAAGGGCATACCACTTTCATGTGTGGTCTCTTTTCTTTTGATCTTGGTAGTGACTACTCATACAAGTTCCCTTTACGTCCTTTGTGTAAAGGAGTTTGTTCATTTACTCTCTTATTTAATCCATGCATTCCCGAACCAAGTCAGTTCATCTCGCAGGGAGAATCAGATGAACAACCAGACTAAGTGGATTTCTACCCAAGTGCATGATCTCCTGCTAGCAAATGTGAGCTCTCAACCATTGGCTTACCGATGGTACTGAGAGGACATGCCCAATGTCAAAAGTGGTTCAACAAGTTGGTTTTGACTAACTTGTAACTGCCCAATGAACGAAGGTTGAGTTTAGAGATCGTTTTATCGAGTTGTCTAAACTCACTTTGGTTCAACCCATCCTAAGGAAGTACTTGCAAGAATCAAGTCAAGTCAACTAATAACCACCAAGTCATCGCTCTAGTCGTGCCTCGATTGCCTCACGTATGCTTTTCCAGTATGTGTGATCAAGTCGAGCCATGAATAGTGCTGGGTAAAATAGACTGGTTGCAGAGTCCGCATCTACAGATCCCTCCGCGGGTGATTTTATCGAATCTATACCATCTTTTGTGGACTTGAATTCTCGAGTTAACCACATGTTAACCGCGACAGTATTCGACATCCACATCCGTCTCGTGTGCTACGAACCCACTGTGACCACTTGTTGGTAAACCTCTTTCTGTGTGTTTTACCCAAGATGGTGCATCTGATTCTATTTGGGTAAAATCACGTATTTGCCGCTTGCTCATCAGACTCAGATAGTACAGTGTCATCAGAAAAAGCAAACTGCACACCTGAAACCTTATGTGTTCTTATGGCAGATATTGTCTCTTGGAACTGCCTTTGTTATCGCTGATATGGACATGGGTTACATGCTTCTCTACTCTTAGAAGTCTTTCGCTCCGAATCTCGGGACGAGATTCTTTTAAGGGGGGAGGGCTGTAACACCCCTGGTGTTTATATTTCGCTCGACAACGAGTATGGATTTAAGCACGTAATATCAGTGGATAAAACGGATGCTAAATTTTAATCATCTTCGTCTATCGCGATTTTAATATCGCATCTGTCTCGTCTGTCGCGAGTGCGACATCGTTTTTATTTTTATCTTTCCAGGCTTTTCCTAAATTTTCGTGATGTTCGGAACATAGTTGTCCCGAAAATCGGTGCGTTCGGTGATTATTTAAAATTCATCGCTCGCGCGAATACGAATTCGGAAGCCCGACCCACTCGAATAATTTTTATCCTCAAACAAATTTATTTAGAACTCGACGAAGGAAGTTTTCGGAACAAATTATCAGAGTCAAAATCAGTTTAATCCTATTTGTCTCATTTATCGTCACCAGTAAAATTTTGATCCGACTAAATTAGACCACACCCAAATCCTAATACCAAAACCCGGATGTCTAAAATTTGTTTCGCCAAAATAAACAAGATTCAGATGAATCCTATTTGGTTTCGATTAAATCGAACCGTATCACAGATGCTGTCAATCTCATTTTTGATCGATCCTTGATTACATCTTTTAGACCCTAATTTATATCCTAAAATATCTACAATTTGCTTTTGTAAAAA
The DNA here is from genome assembly GCA_029449295.1 of Zea luxurians. Classification (NCBI taxonomy): domain Eukaryota; kingdom Viridiplantae; phylum Streptophyta; class Magnoliopsida; order Poales; family Poaceae; genus Zea; species Zea luxurians. Next base: position 16,555,305 of record JAOPSE010000012.1, read on the forward strand.
AGGAAAATTTGGAAATTTATTCCAATCCTCCGATTTCCTCTCAAACGAGATTTATTAGAACTCGACAACTAAAGTTGTCGGCGTTCCGAGACCGGGGGGTCCCCGAGCCGACGAGTGAGTGTGCCGCGTGCCCCAGCCCAGATGGGTCGAGCGCGTGGGCGAGCGCGAAGGGGGGAGAGAGAGAGCGAGAGCGAGGTGGCCGGAGCCGGGTCGTGAGGGAGTCGGAGAATTCCCGCGGCCTTCGTGTTCGTCCCGCGCCCAGGTCGGGTGCGCTTGCAGTAGGGGGTTACAAGCGTCCGCGCGGGTGAGGGGAGCGAGCGGCCCCGAGAGAGCGCCTGCCCCTGCCCTTCGTTCCTGCGAGGCCAACCCTCTCTAAGAAGGCCCTGGTCCTTCCTTTTATAGGCGTAAGGAGAGGATCCAGGTGTACAAATGGGGGTGTAGCAAGGTGCTACGTGTCTAGCGGGGGAGAGCTAGTGCCCTAAGTACAGGCCAAGGTGGCAGCCGGAGAGATCTTGGCACCCAGCTAGTGTGGCGTCGTGGCTGTCGGAGAAGCGACGGAGCCGGACGGAGGGACAGCTGTCGGAGTGGCTGGGCCCTTGCTAACGTCCTCCTGCTTTCGTAAGGGAGCTGAGAGCCGCCGTCGTCATGGGTCTAGCGGGGTGCCATCATTGCCTATCTGGCGGAGCTGGCCAGATGGGACGTCGGTCCTGTTCTCTGCGGCCCGAGTCGGCTCGGGGTAGGGTGATGATGACGCTTCCTGTTGACGTGGCGGACTTGTGCCCTAGGTCGGGCGATGTGGTGGCTCCTCCGAGGCCGAGGTCGAGTCTATCCTGCATGGCCGAGGCCGAACCTGAGCTCCCGGGTCGGGCGAGGTGGAGGTTGCTCGGCAGAGGCCAGGGCGGAGTCCGAGCCCTGGGTCGGGTGAAGCGGAGTTCGTCGTCTTCTGGGGCCTTAGCCCGAGTTCGAGCCCTGGGTCGGGCGGAGCGGAGTTCGCCGTCTTCCGGGGCCTTAGCCCGAGTCCGAGCCCTGGGTCGGGCGGAGCGGAGTTCGCCGTCTTCCGGGGCCTTAGCCCGAGTCTGAGCCCTGGGTCGGGCGGAGCGGAGTTCGCCGTCTTCCGGGGTCTTAGCCCGAGTCCGAGCCCTGGGTCGGGCGGAGCGGAGTTCGCCGTCTTCCGGGGCCTTAGCCCGAGTCCGAGCCCTGGGTCGGGCGGAGCTTCCTCTGGCGCTTTCGGCCAAGCCTGGCTACCCGTCAGTCTTACCTTTTGCGTTAAAGGCCCCAGTGATTTGGTCGGTTGGCGCGGTGATTTAGTCAGGGTTACTTCTTATCGAAGACAAGGCCTCGGGCGAGCCGGAGATGCGTCTGCCGTGAAAGAGGAGACCTCGGGCGAGACGGAACCATCTCAGGGTCGGCTGCCCTCGCCCGAGGCTAGGCTCGGGCGTGGCATGATCAAGTCGCTCGTATGGACTGATCCCTGACTTAATCAAACCCATCAGGCCTCTGCAGCTTTATGCTGACGGGGGTTACCAGCTGAGAATTAGGCGTCTTGAGGGTACCCCTAATTATGGTCCCCGACAGTAGCCCCCGAGCCTCGAAGGGAGTGTTAACACTCGCTTGGAGGCTTTCCTCGCACTTTTTTGCAAGGGGACCAGCCTTTCTCGGTTGTACTTTGTTCCGGTGGGTGCGCGCGAGCGCACCCGCCGGGTGTAGCCCCCGAGGCCTCGGAGGAGTGGTTTCACTCCTTCGAGGTCTTAATGCCTTGCGTAATGCTTCGGCTGATCTGGTGGTTCCCTCATGCGAACAGGCCGTAGCCCAGGTGCACTGTCGGGGCCCAAGTTCTCGGGCTGGTATGTTGACGCTGTCAACGGTTCGGCCGGAGCCGGGTTTGCGAGAGCAGCCCCCGAGCCTCCGCACAGAGCGAGAGGACGATCAGGGACAGACTCGGCTTTTTATATACGCCCCTACGTCGCCTTTCCGCAAGGAGGAGGGGGGGAGAGCGCCATGTTACCCTCGATGGGCACCGAACATGGTGTCTCCGGTGAGCTGCAATCGGGTAATCCGAGTGGACGTCCGTGCCCCGTTCGTTGGGGGTCGGCTAGGGGCCCGGAGGCACGCCCAAAAGTACCTGCGGGTGATCTGCCGGACCCGGTCCCCTGGCGACGGGGTCCGAGGGCTCGTTGCCTCCCTCCGATGGGATTCCGTTACAGAGTCGTTCCCGCTGGTCTCGGAAATGTCCTAGGGTACCTCGGGAGCGCAGCCCGAGCCTTGGTTATGTATCGAACGTACCCCTGGTCATCCCTCGCTCGGTGTCTGAGGCGACTGTGAACCCTTCGGGGGGCCAGCCTTCGAACCCCTGATCAGTAAGGGGCACGGAGCCCGAGTAGCCTGAGGCGGTCGTGGGACCTTTCGGGGGCCGACCTTCGAACCCCTGACCAGTAGTGGGTGTCGGGCCCACGCGATCTGAGGCGGCTGTTGAACCCTTCGGGGGGCCAGCCTTCGAACCCCTGATCAGTAAGGAGGCTCGGAGCCTAGTTCCTTCGCGGGGAAGGATCCCTTTGGGGTTATCCCCCTTTCCCGGTCCCTGTCGCAAGAGATAGAGAAAGAAGGAAAAGGGAAAAAGGATACGAAACTGAACGTCGTGGCGTACCTTTTTCGGTGTGGTTATTTTGGCGAAGGCGAAACGTCGCCAGCTGCTCCTGCCAGTAGCGCTGTCCGTCGAGCCGCGGAGTTAATGCGCCGGGGTGAGTAGTTGGCGATGCTGCCGTTGCGCGCGCGAGCCGTTCGAGGTACGGGTCACGGGCGTGTCGTCTTCACACCGTGAGAGAGAGGGGGTCCTCTTGCTGCCTCCAGATGGGACGTGAGCCTGGCTGATGGCGTGATCGCTGCTCTTGCGCGCCTGCCACTGTCATTACTGCCGGCCCACTTTTGACCGTGTTTGACCGCTGCGTCAGGCTGGCGCAGCTGGCCCGCGCGCTGGGCCGCCTTGGGTCGCGGTATTGGTTCCGCAACCGAGGAGGTGCGGTGGTGGCGCAAGTGGCATAGCGGCTTACATGCAGCATCCGGCGCGCCGGTTGCGCGACGCGTGGGCTTGAGCCTCCGCGCTGGCCTGTCAGGAGTCGGAGAGGCGCGTCCACTTGGCACGGCTGCATACCGCCCGCGTGGCTGCCCATCCCCTTCGCCCGTTGGTCTGGGCAAAGGTGGAGGGTCGTTTGTAACCGCTGGGCGGTTGTGCGCGTCGCGCGCGCGCGGTTTGACTTCTTCTGCTTGGAGCCGGTCTGCATGACAGGCGGGCCCCAGCCCCCGCGCCGCAGGGGAGGGCTTTGGAGGTGTGTTGGAGAAGACTCAGCCCGTGACGGTTGGGGGCGCAAGCACGGAGAGTTGCCTTTAAAAGGAGGGCGACCCCTTTCGTAGGGTGACCATGTCTTCTTCCTCCCTTACGCATTGTGTCTCTCCTTCTTCCAAGCCCCCGGATGGGGGGAACCGCCGTCTTTTCGCTCCATCGTTGGAGGAACGCAACTCCGTGGGAGTTGGTACCTTTCAGCCATCGTTCGGCTTCAAGGATTTTCATCATGCAGCCCGGCTGCACCCCTCCACCGGCGGTCACCCAGGATGGTAACCTCCGGCTTGATGGTGGGGGAAAGCGAGCCGGGCTGCGGCCTCTGCCCCTCCCTCAGCCTCAAGGATTTTCATCACCAGGCCAAGAGGGAGGACGAGGCGAGTCAGGGGGCTGTCTCCGTGTGGGTCGGTTGCCCTTTTCTTCCCCGTGCGTCTGGGGGAGAACGGCATCCTCCAGCTTCACGGAGACTTCCTCCAGCCATGCCGGAAGTGGCGGGTCCCGAGGCGTCGGCGGACGGAAGTGGCTTCTCTACCGATGAGATTGCCAACTCCGTCAGTAGCCCTGGGTCTCCGTCTCCTGGCCTGAATGGCTGGCTCTCGTCTTCGGGGGGCGAGAGTTTTTCCGCCGCCCCGCAGGCCCGCCCCTATCGAGTGGGGTTGTTCGTACCTGCGGGGGGGGGGGGGAACCGGAGTTCCGTTTGTAATGGCATTTCGAGTGCCAGGTTTTTTGTTCATTTTCGGCTTTCGGGGCCTGAACATGTATGTAACCACGGCACAGAGCCGTGTTTTTTTCTCATTTCCGAGCACTAAGACCCGTCTGCTGATTGTCTGAACCGCTTCACCAAGCATGAGTCGCCCCGTGTCAAGGTGACGAGTGAGGTATCCGTATCCCGGAGGCGTAGGAGTCCCTCGGCTCGGTCGGCCCTGTTGCACGAGGCTCCTCTAGCTTAGTTAAAGAGACCCCTCGGCCGCTCTTCGACGAGCCGAGGCCAGGGGTAGCGATATCAGCATGAGCAGAGGCGGAGTTGGCTCGGAAATGAAACCTGGTTGGCTGAAGCCTAGCCGAGTTGTCCGTTGGCAGGATCGACGCCGGAGTTGGTCAGCCGAGGCTTCGGACCGGGCTCGTGCCCTCGGAAGGTGGTTGGCTGAGGCCCCGGAGGTGGCTGGCCGAGCCGCCTGCTCGGGCCGGATTCCCAGAGAAGTCCCTGACAACGATTGCCCGGGCGTGGTGATGACGCCGTCCTTCGGAGCAGAGGCCCTCGGACCGCGTCGCCGTCCGAGGCTAGGTCGGGCCTCGCCGAAGATGCCGTCGATGCCGAGGGCGTCGCTGCCCCCCTCCAGCGTCAAGACCCGAGCCTGCAGGGTCAAATCGTCTTGTAGCGTGGGCCTTGTGCGGCCGTCGAGGCCAGGACACACACCCTTGCAGCATTATAAAGCTGCATCTCTTTTCCTCTTGTTTCGAGTATCTGGACTCTTTGTCGGTAGCAGGGATGTTAGCGCGAGCGAGAGTTGCTTCTCGCGGGAGGTGATGAGTGAGGTATCCGTATCCCGGAGGCGTGGGAGTCCCTCGGCTCGGTCGGCCTCGCCGCTTACGCGCACTTTTACTCGTCCATGAGGCCCTATCACCGACTTAGTCGAGAAAACTTGAAGAATCGCTTTGACAGAAGAGCTTCCGAACGTAGAGACTCGTTCGATCCGCGGAGTCACTTTATCCGAGCGCGAGTTACTTATCGCAGAAGGTGATGAGTGAGGTATCCGTATCCCGGAGGCGTAGGAGTCCCTCGGCTCGGTCAGCCTTGACTGCTTACGTGTACCCCGTCGTTTCCAGGATCCACTTTTCGAAGTAGTCAAAAAGCACGAAAGATATTCTGGTAAAAGAGATTTTTTGTTCGAGGAAAATTTTGACGCAGAGGGGGTTTCCCCCCTTTTAGCCCCCGAGGGAGGGTCGGGCTTTGCCGAGGCGAGGCCGACCCTTCCTTGTTGACTAAACTTTGCGTGGGTGCGAGGTGTATGAACAATTTGAAAACATCTCAAGGGTAGAAGCGACGTAGCTGTTGGATGTTCCAAGCGTTGCCGTAGACCTCGCCTTGACTGTTGGCCAGCTTGTACGTTCCGGGCTTCAGAACTTTGGCGATGACGAACGGCCCCTCCCAGGGGGGCGTGAGCTTGTGCCTCCCTCGGGTGTCTTGCCGCAGCCGAAGCACCAGATCGCCCACCAGGAGGTCTCGGGGTCGGACCCCTCGGGCGTGGTAGCGTCGCAGGGACTGCTGATACCGCGCCGAGTGTAGTAAGGCCCTGTCCCGAGCCTCGTCCAGCTGGTCCAGCGAGTCTTCTCGGCTAGCTTGGTTGCTTTCTTCGTTGTAGGCCCTCGTCCTCGGGGAGCCGTATTCCAGGTCAGTGGGCAGGACGGCCTCGGCCCCGTAGACCAGGAAGAACGGCGTGAAACCTGTGGCTCGGCTTGGCGTCGTCCTCAGGCTCCAGACCACCGAGGGGAGTTCCTTCATCCACCGCTTGCCGAACTTGTTGAGGTCGTTGTAAATCCGAGGCTTGAGCCCTTGTAGGATCATGCCGTTGGCACGTTCCACTTGCCCATTCGACATGGGATGAGCTACGGCGACCCAGTCCACCCGGATGCTGTGATCGTCGCAAAAATCCAAGAATTTTTTGCCGGTGAACTGGGTGCCATTGTCGGTGATGATGGAGTTCGGGACCCCAAAGCGATGGATGATGTTGGTGAAGAACGCCACCGCCTGCTCGGATCTGATGCTGTTCAGGGGTCGGGCCTCGATCCACTTGGAGAATTTGTCGATGGCGACCAGCAGGTGCGTGTAGCCCCCGGGCGCCTTCTGCAGAGGGCCGACGAGGTCCAGACCCCACACAGCGAAGGGCCAGGTGATGGGTATCGTTTGCAGAGCCTGAGCGGGCAGGTGGGTCTGCTTCGCATAGAATTGGCACCCATCGCAGGCGCGGACAATTCTAGTGGCGTCAGCCATCGCCGTCGGCCAATAGAAGCCTTGGCGGAAAGCGTTCCCGACGAGGGTTCGGGGTGCTGCATGATGGCCGCAAGCCCCCGAGTGTATTTCCCGCAGGAGTTCCTGACCTTCGGCGATGGAGATGCATCACTGGAGGATGCCCGAGGGGCTACGGTGGTAGAGCTCCTTCTCATCGCCCAGCAAGACGAACGACTTGGCGCGTCGCGCTACCCGCCGAGCCTCGGCTCGGTCGAGGGGCAGTTCTCCTTGGTGGAGATATTGCAGGTACGGGGTTTGCCAATCTTGATCTGGCATGACCCCGCTCTGCTCCTCCTCGATGCGCAGTGCTTCGCCCTCGGGGGCCAAGGGTTCCTCGGGTTGAACCGAGGATGGCTCGGGCTGGGCCAAGGTCACCTCGGACGGGGCCGAGGGTGCCTCGGGCTCGGGCGCGTCGCCTATCTTGACGGAGGGTTGGTGCAGATCCCGAGAGAAGACGTCCGGGGGAACCGTCGTTCGCCCCGAGGCTATCTTCGCCAGCTCGTCCGCAGTCTCGTTGTAGCGCCGGGCGATGTGGTTAAGCTCGAGCCCGTAGAACTTGTCTTCCAGGCGTCGAACCTCCTCACAGTAGGCCTCCATCTTCGGGTCGCGGCAGTGGGAGTTCTTCATGACTTGGTCGATGACGAGCTGCGAGTCGCCGCGTGCATCGAGGCGTCGGACCCCTAGCTCGATGGCGATTCGCAATCCGTTGATCAGAGCCTCGTACTCAGCCACATTGTTGGACGCCGGGAAATGGAGGCGGAGCACGTAGCGCAGGTGTTTCCCGAGGGGTGAGACGAAGAGCAGGCCCGCGCCAGCTCCCGTCTTCATCAGCGACCCGTCGAAAAACATGGTCCAGAGCTCCGGCTGGATCGGAGCCGTCGGCAACTGGGTGTCGACCCATTCGGCTACGAAATCCGCCAGTACCTGGGACTTGATGGCCTTCCGGGGGGCGAACGAGATTGCCTCGCCCATGATTTCCACCGCCCACTTTGCGATCCGCCCTGAGGCTTCTCGGCACTGGATGATCTCCCCCAGGGGGAAGGATGACACCACAGTCACCGGATGAGACTCGAAGTAATGTCGCAGCTTTCGCCTCGTCAGGATCACTGCATATAGCAGCTTCTGGACTTGTGGGTAGCGGATCTTGGTCTCGGACAGCACTTCGCTGACGAAGTAAACTGGCCTCTGAATGGGCAAAGCATGCCCCTCTTCCTGCCTTTCGACCACGATCGCGGCGCTGACCACCTGAGTGGTTGCGGCGACGTAGACCAAGAGGGTTTCTCCATCAGCTGGGGGTACCAAGACGGGCGCCTGGGTGAGGAGCGCCTTCAGGTTCCCGAGGGCCTCCTCGGCCTCGGGGGTCCAAGTGAAGCACTCGACCTTCCTTAAGAGACGGTACAGGGGCAGGCCTCTTTCGCCGAGGCGCGAGATGAAACGGCTCAAGGCCGCGAGGCATCCCATGACCCTCTGTACGCCTTTTAAGTCCTTGATGGGCCCCATGTTTGTGATGGCCGCGATCTTCTCCGGGTTGGCTTCGATGCCCCGCTCGGAGACGATGAATCCCAAAAGCATGCCCCGGGGCACCCCGAAGACGCACTTCTCGGGATTGAGCTTGACGCCCTTCGCCTTGAGACACCGGAATGTCAGTTCGAGGTCGGAGAGAAGGTCGGAGGCTTTCCTTGTCTTGACTACGATGTCATCGACGTAGGCCTCGACCGTGCGACCGATGTGTTCACCGAACACATGGTTCATGCACCGCTGGTACGTTGCACCCGCGTTCCTCAAACCGAACGGCATTGTGACATAACAGTGCATGCCGAAGGGCGTGATGAAAGAAGTCACGAGCTGGTCGGACTCTTTCATCTTGATTTGATGATACCCTGAGTAGGCATCGAGGGAAGACAGGGTTTCGCACCCTGCAGTGGAGTCCACGATTTGATCGATGCGAGGCAGAGGGTAGGGGACCTTCGGACATGCTTTGTTGAGACCAGTGTAGTCTACACACATCCGCAATTTCCCCCCTTTTTTCCTCACAAGTACAGGGTTGGCAAGCCATTCGGGATGGAATACCTCTTTGATGAACCCTGCTGCCATCAGCTTGTGGATCTCCTCGCCTATCACCCTGCGCCTTTCCTCGTCGAATCGGCGCAGAGGCTATCTGACCGGTCGGGCTCCGGCCCGAATATCCAGCGAGTGCTCGGCGACATCCCTCGGTATGCCGGGCATGTCCGAGGGACCCCACGCAAAGACATCGGCGTTTGCGCGGAGAAAGTCGACGAGCACTGCTTCCTATTTGGGGTCGAGCCCGGATCCGATCCGAATCTGCTCGGAGGTATCGCCGCTGGGGTCGAGATGGACGGCCTTAACCGTCTCCGCTGGCTCGAAGTTGCCGGCATGTCGCTTCACGTCCGGCACCTCTCGGGAGGGGCTTTCCAGGTCGGCAATGAGGGCCTCGGACTCGGCGAGGGCCTCGGCGTACTCCACGCACTCCACATCGCATTCAAATGCGTGTTTGTACGTGGGGCCGATGGTGATGACCCCGTTGGGGCCCGGCATCTTGAGCTTCAGGTAAGTGTAGTTGGGGATGGCCATGAACTTCGCGTAGCATGGTCTTCCCAGCACTGCGTGGTAGGTTCCTCGGAACCCGACCACCTCGAACGTCAAAGTCTCCCTTCGGAAGTTGGAGGGTGTTCCGAAGCAGACAGGGAGGTCGAGCTGTCCGAGGGGCTGGACGCGCTTCCCGGGAATGATCCCGTGGAAGGGCGCAGCGCCTGCTCGGACGGATGACAGATCGACGCGCAGGAGCCTGAGGGTCTCAGCGTAGATGATGTTGAGGCAGCTGCCCCCATCCATCAAGACCTTGGTGAGCCTGACGTCGCCGATGACGGGATCGACGACGAGCGGGTACTTCCCTGGGCTCGGCACGTGGTCGGGGTGGTCATCTTGGTCGAAGGTGATGGGCTTGTCGGACCAGTCTAGGTAGACTGGCGCCGCCACCTTCACCGAGCAGACCTCCCGACGCTCCTGCTTACGATGCCGAGCCGAGGCGTTCGCCGCATGCCCTCCATAGATCATGAAGCAGTCGCGGACCTCGGGGAACTCTCCTGCTTGGTGATCTTCCTTCTTGCCGTCGTCGCGGGCCTTGTCACCCTCTGCGGGTGGCCCGGCCCGGTGGAAGTGGCGCCGAAGCATGACGCACTCCTCGAGGGTGTGCTTGACGGGCCCCTGATGGTAGGGGCACGTCTCCTTGAGTGCCTTGTCGAAGAGGTTGGCGCCTCCGGGGGGCTTCCGAGGGTTCTTGTACTCGGCGGCGGCGACAAGGTCCGTGCTGGCGGCGTCGCGTTTCGCTTGCGACTTCCTCTTGCCTTTCTTCTTGGCGCCGAGCGGAGTAGACGCCTCGGGAGCATCTTCCGACGGGCGGCCCTGGGGCTGCTTGTCCTTTCGGAAGATGGCTTCAACCGCCTCCTGACCAGAGGCGAACTTGGTGGCGATGTCCATCAGCTCGCTCGCCCTGGTGGGGGTCTTGCGACCCAACTTGCTCACCAGGTCACGACAGGTGGTGCCGGCGAGGAACGCGCCGATGACATCGGAGTCGGTGATGTTGGGCAGCTCGGTGCGCTGCTTCGAGAATCGCCGGATGTAGTCCCGAAGGGACTCTCCCGGCTGTTGCCGACAGCTTCGGAGGTCCCAGGAATTCCCGGGGCGCACGTACGTGCCCTGGAAGTTGCCGGCAAAAGCCTGGACCAGATCTTCCCAGTTGGAAATCTGCCCCGGAGGCAGGTGCTCCAACCAAGCGCGAGCGGTGTCGGAGAGAAACAGGGGGAGGTTGCGGATGATGAGGTTGTCGTCGTCCATCCCACCCAGTTGACAGGCCAGGCGGTAGTCCGCGAGCCACAATTCCGGTCTCGTTTCCCCCGAGTACTTTGTGATAGTAGTCGGGGGTCGGAATCGGGGCGGAAACGGCGCCCGCCGAATGGCTCGGCTAAAGACCTGCGGACCGGGTGGTTCGGGCGAGGGACTCCGATCCTCCCCGCTGTCGTAGCGTCCCCCACGCCTGGGGTGATAACCTCGGCGCACCCTTTCGTCGAGGCGGGCCCGACGGTCGCGATGAGGGTGCTCGTCGCCGAGGTGGCCCGGGGCCGCAAGCGCGGTGTTGCGCGCGCGCCCGGTGTAGACCGAGGCTTCCCGCGTGAGTCGGGAAGTCGCGGCACGAGGTTCCGAGGGGTACCCCTGCCTTCGGGAGGCAGAGCTCTCGGCCCGCCGGGCCGCAGCGCCTTCCAGGAGATGCTTGAGTTCTCCCTGGATTCGCTGACCCTCGGTGGTTGATGACTCCGGCATCGCGCGGAGGAGCATCGCTGCAGCGGCCAGGTCCTGACCGGTTCCGCCGGATGCGGGTGGCGGTCCGTCCCTGGCATCGTTGGCGATGCGGTGCTGGAGACCTTGGGGCAGGTGACGTATTCCTCCAGCTGGGGGCTGGCTCGCCCATACCTGCCCGATGTTCTGGCGGATTGCCTCGAGCGCTCCTGCTTCCTCATCGAGCCCGGCCTGCGCCCCGCGGACTTGCTCGAGCTATGGGTCGTAACCCCCCGCCGGAACGGGGACCACAGCTAGCTCCCGCGGGATGTCGGCGCGAGGCGCTGGCCTAGGGGGATCACCATCCTCCGGCATGCCGAGACAGCCGCCTCCGGAGGGATCCCCTAGCTCGACGTGGAAGCATTCGCGGCTCGGGCCGCAGTCCTTGTCGTCAAGGCTGCGGCTGCCGTCGGAACAGTCGGAGAGGCAGTAGTCACATGCGGTCATGAAGTCCCGCATGGCACTGGGGTTGCCAAATCCGGAGAAATCCCAGCAGATGCTGGGGTCGTCATCTTCCTCGGACCCAGAGGGTCCGTAGGTCGAGACACCCGTCAATCGGTCCCAAGGCGACCGCACACGAAACCCCAGAGAGGTTGCACTCGCCTCAACGTGAGCGCCCGCCAAAGCGAGGTCGCCAGGCGGGTTGAGGCCGAGTCGAAATGACGAAAGATGGGTAGCAGTCGGTACCTTTTTGTCGACGAGGAGCGATGAAGTCACGTCGGGGGCTGATCGCGCCGTCGTCTTGGGTACGAGGGCGACGTCCCGCAGGCCCTTCGTGAGCGTGCTGGCGTCGTCCACCTGCTCGGAGTCGACGTGCTGCGGGGGGATGGCGCTCGCCTTCGCCTCAAACACGGGGGTGATGTCCGACACGTCCTCCGTTGGGGCGCTGGGGATGTCGATTTGCTCGACAGCGGTCGGAGCGCAGCCTCCCGCTCGGCCTTGGTTGCCCCGCCTCCTCCTCCGATGGCGAGGGAGAGGACGGAGCGAGCTCGAAAGTTGTCCTTCCCCCACGCGGGAAAGGCGTCGTCGATTCCGCCGCCGGCGGGCGGGCTGTCCGCCACCATTGTCGCTGTCGCGCGACGGTGGAAGGAGTATCATGTCGTAGCTGCCGTCGAAAGACATGAACTCGAGACTCCCGAAACGGAGCACCGTCCCGGGTTGAAGAGGTCGTTGGAGACTGCCCATCTGGAGCTTGACGGGAATCTACTCGTCAACACGCAGCAGGCCCCTACCTGGCGCGCCAACTGTCGGCGTTCCGAGACCGGGGGGTCCCCGAGCCGACGAGTGAGTGTGCCGCGTGCCCCAGCCCAGATGGGTCGAGCGCGTGGGCGAGCGCGAAGGGGGGAGAGAGAGAGCGAGAGCGAGGTGGCCGGAGCCGGGTCGTGAGGGAGTCGGAGAATTCCCGCGGCCTTCGTGTTCGTCCCGCGCCCAGGTCGGGTGCGCTTGCAGTAGGGGGTTACAAGCGTCCGCGCGGGTGAGGGGAGCGAGCGGCCCCGACAGAGCGCCTGCCCCTGCCCTTCGTTCCCGCGAGGCCAACCCTCTCTAAGAAGGCCCTGGTCCTTCCTTTTATAGGCGTAAGGAGAGGATCCAGGTGTACAAATGGGGGTGTAGCAAGGTGCTACGTGTCTAGCGGGGGAGAGCTAGTGCCCTAAGTACAGGCCAAGGTGGCAGCCGGAGAGATCTTGGCACCCAGCTAGTGTGGCGTCGTGGCTGTCGGAGAAGCGACGGAGCCGGACGGAGGGACAGCTGTCGGAGTGGCTGGGCCCTTGCTGACGTCCTCCTGCTTTCGTAAGGGAGCTGAGAGCCGCCGTCGTCATGGGTCTAGCGGGGTGCCATCATTGCCTATCTGGCGGAGCTGGCCAGATGGGACGTCGGTCCTGTTCTCTGCGGCCCGAGTCGGCTCGGGGTAGGGTGATGATGACGCTTCCTGTTGACGTGGCGGACTTGTGCCCTAGGTCGGGCGACGTGGTGGCTCCTCCGAGGCCGAGGTCGAGTCTATCCTGCATGGCCGAGGCCGAACCTGAGCTCCCGGGTCGGGCGAGGCGGAGGTTGCTCGGCAGAGGCCAGGGCGGAGTCCGAGCCCTGGGTCGGGTGAAGCGGAGTTCGTCGTCTTCTGGGGCCTTAGCCCGAGTCCGAGCCCTGGGTCGGGCGGAGCGGAGTTCGCCGTCTTCCGGGGCCTTAGCCCGAGTCCGAGCCCTGGGTCGGGCGGAGCGGAGTTCGCCGTCTTCCGGGGCCTTAGCCCGAGTCCGAGCCCTGGGTCGGGCGGAGCGGAGTTCGCCGTCTTCCGGGGTCTTAGCCCGAGTCCGAGCCCTGGGTCGGGCGGAGCGGAGTTCGCCGTCTTCCGGGGCCTTAGCCCGAGTCCGAGCCCTGGGTCGGGCGGAGCTTCCTCTGGCGCTTTCGGCCAAGCCTGGCTACCCGTCAGTCTTACCTTTTGCGTTAAAGGCCCCAGTGATTTGGTCGGTTGGCGCGGTGATTTAGTCAGGGTTACTTCTTATCGAAGGCAAGGCCTCGGGCGAGCCGGAGATGCGTCTGCCGTGAAAGAGGAGACCTCGGGCGAGACGGAACCATCTCAGGGTCGGCTGCCCTCGCCCGAGGCTAGGCTCGGGCGTGGCGTGATCAAGTCGCTCGTATGGACTGATCCCTGACTTAATCAAACCCATCAGGCCTCTGCAGCTTTATGCTGATGGGGGTTACCAGCTGAGAATTAGGCGTCTTGAGGGTACCCCTAATTATGGTCCCCGACAAAAGTTTTAGGTGAAAAATAATTCTATCTCCGCCCATCAGCTGAGAAATCACATCCGAGGATTTGAAATTGAGATTTATTCGCTCAGTAAATTATCTACTCTAAATTAAATCAAGCGCAGACTGTACTAGTTTGACTGGTATCTTTTATTTCGTCCCGTTTACATCCCATATAGATTTAATCTGAGAACTAAATTACCTATATAGTCTTTTGTGTAAAAAAAAGAGAGAAAAAATTCTATTTTTCTTTCACTAATTTATATCCCAGCATTATCTCTTCCCCATCGTAACTCCTCTCATCCAATGGACAGCGCTCTTCGATTTTTATTTTCCAGCCACCGCTTTGGACTTGTGCGTTATCCCTGCGCAGCTTTAGCCCGCTTTGGACTTGTGCGTTATCCTGCACCGCTTTAGCCTGTGATGAAATCCTGCCGCTGTTCTGTGTTTTTATCTCCCCTGCGCTGGTTGCTCATCTTCTTGCAAACGCCTCTGCTTCCTCCAGGTCTGGTAGCCGCGCGTCCCTGCTTCTCTGCTATGCGCCCTCTCCGTCGATGGCTGAATCACAGCTTCTGGATCGGAGGAGCATCCCTGCCTAGGTCTCTATAGCCATGATTCGTGGATCAATTAACAAGCTTGCAGCTCGCACGTGCCCCTGCTCGGACTGCGTCTCTCTCATCCTCTCCCTGCGTCCCTGCTCGGTTCCAGCGCTCGCCGGCCGGAAACTTCCTCCTGCGCGTGGAGCCCCTCCAGCCGCGTCTCCTCAGTTCGTCTGCCCAGCTCGGCCGTCCGGCTCCTATTCCTCCTCTCTACACGCACGAAGTTTTCCCTGCGTCGGCCTCCTGCGCGCAAAGATCTTCTTGGCCGCGCGCACGAATCCCTGCTCGCCGCGCACCCTAGCTCACAACCCCATCACGCCGTCGATTCCGCTTGAGCCCCTTCGTGTTCGTCGATGCCCCCTGGATCGACTCTGCCCAATTCGCGTCCTGCTCGTCTTTGCGTCGCGCGCGTAGCGTTCCGTTGTTCCTGCGCGTGCTGTCGCGAAGCTCCCTATTCAGTTCTCCTTCGTCGCGTGTCGTGCGCGCAAAACTACTCGCAGTCGACATCGAGTCCGTAACACGCGCGCGGGACACGATGAAATGCTGCGTGTGCTTGTGTCCGCGCCATAGAATTCGCCCGACCGCGACATTGCTTTACTCCTCGCGTCGTTGCCCGCCAAGTCCTTTCTCAGTCCGCGTCATAAAATTCACTTGGACACGATCTCGTCGTCGTTCCGCGTGTCGTCAAGAAATCCCAAGAATCGGGTGAAGACGGAGTTAGCAGCGCGATATTCCCCAAGCGCTCGACAAATTGGCTGGATCGGAAATCGCTACCGATCTCGCGGATTCGTGTCAGCTGTGGAAACGGTAAGCTGATAAATTATTTAGAATAGTTCGATCGGTGAATAAATTAATGTGCTAGTGCGATGCTCATTTAGGTGCTCAATAAATTGCGCAAGTCACGAAACTCTCGCCGACTTCGCAGTTCTTGTGATTATTGAGCCAGGTTCAGTTATAGCGAGTTATTTCGCTATTCCGGTCAATTAGTTGAATTTGTGTCCCGAGTAGAATTTTAGTAGACATGTGTGCTGATGAAATATTTTAATCACTTATAAAGATGTAGTATAATTTATAAAGTAAGGGATAAGTTTAGAATTTAATTAATTAATTGATAAGTTATGATTAGGCTAATTGTGTTTCATGTGTATAGTTTGTTGTTCGTGATGTTTGCGTTAGGTTCGAGAAGCGTAATTATTACGCGTAGTCGTATATTAATAACTAGTGTTTTTGGTATAAAATTGTACAACGCCTCGCCGCTAGGTGTTTAATTCGCTATCGCGTAGTAATATTTAAGTTTGAAATATTCCGGTCTATATGCATTCATATGCATAATGCATTTCATTCAGGTGCGATAATTAATCACGTGATGCGGAAGATGACTCAAGTCGACCCCAAGTGCGGGCTACTCCGCATGGTGATGCTGATGAACGAACCTGCCTGATCAAGTGTTAGGACAAGGATGATTGTTAAGTGGGCATCGTCTAACAAACACTAACCTAGTGTTACCCAGGCAAGCCCCGGTGCATGCAACCCCTTCCTTGTGTTTTTAAAAGATTTTTACACACTTTAAGTCTAGCGAAATGTGCATTAGGTTTATAGGAGTTGCTTGGAAACCCTTTGATGCATTGCCTTCCTTGATATCCATACCTTTATAGATACTTCTGATGAAGTATCAAAATATGATTTACAAAAATGCTTAGCGCTGCTTAGATCTTGTGGATAGAGGTTGTCTTTTGCATTAATGCCTAGCTCAGGGGTTATCCTGAGGAAGGACGGCTTCTACCTGCAAGAATATTTTCATTGAGAGCGTGGTGGGATCTTACTGCAAAGTTCTCTTTGATGCTCTTTTCATCCTAGGAACATAAACAATCCTAAGGATGGAAGTACTTAAATCGAGACTTGGGCTAGGAACAGGTGATGTTCTACCCAGGTTAGTTAAGGATTGGATGCGTATGTAGGCCTGTTGATCAAGGACTATCTTAACTAGCCACATGCCCTGGATATGGGATAGGGTAAGCTTGAACCCGGCTATTCCATACATGAAAAGACAATCGCGCACTGGGAGTGGAGAGATGGCGAGAGTGGCACGTACCCTCCTGACAAAGGACCGCCTAAAAGGGGTGGTGTGCTCTCGGGTGGCGCGGACCTGTTCATGCAGTGGAGGATCCGTGGGAATGGTAGACATGCAAGGTTTACGAGAAACATATGTCGTGTGGTTAGAGATCCTCAGCTGAGTAAATCGATTCAGATCGCCGTTATATCCCCGGAGAGTGGAGACTTGACCTCCGACCTACAACCTAAGTCAGGATGTGAACCTCATGAATAAAAATGATGTTGTATTGATGAGATGGTGAAATTAGACCAGATGCAAATAGAATCTATTATTATTTAATCTGGCGTTAAAATATTGAAAGTAAGGACTCACTTTAGTAAGCTATTTCTGCAAAAGTATCTAAGTTGATTCTTGCTAAAGCCTCTCCTTGATTCCCAAATCCAGCATACCCTTGAGAGTCTTTTCTTTAGTCGGGTAAGCTTGCTGAGTAATTCCATACTCAGGGTTTTATTCCCTGTGGTTTTTCAGGTTCTAACTTTGTACTGCTGATGATGGTGTTAAGTGCCGATGGGCTCGGCCTTCTTATAAATCTAAGTAACCCTTCTATACTTCTTATTGAGGATGGTCATTTGAGCTAGCATATATTTCAAACTTATACTTTTGTAATCACTCCGATAAAATAATATAAATTTTTTGTAACCTGTAAAATTTGGTACTAAGATTTCCGCTGCAAAAATATTGGTGTGTGTGATTTGTGTTACTTAATCCTGTGGTTCTGGTTGTAAGTTATCTGGTGCACATGCATGGCCGTCTGAGGTCTTTAGGACAAGGACAGGTGCATGTGGGCCCGATACCTTGGGAGGTTCTGCCACACCAAGGCTCTCGCCGAGTCCGAGGCCCTCATCGCCGACCTTGAACGCCTCTCCAAGGAGGCGCCCGACGCGAAGCGGCACGCCTTCAACTTCGAACCGGTTGAGGTGGTCAAGTCCGTCTCTCTTGACCCCAGCAACGACGCCAGCAAGCAAGTTCAGATCGGCTTCGAGCTC
The DNA here is from genome assembly GCA_029449295.1 of Zea luxurians. NCBI lineage: Eukaryota > Viridiplantae > Streptophyta > Magnoliopsida > Poales > Poaceae > Zea > Zea luxurians. The sequence goes on from JAOPSE010000012.1 coordinate 16,572,439, forward strand.
GACCCCAAATAGGAAGCAGTGCTCGTCGACTTTCTCCGCGCAAACGCTGAAGTATTTGCGTGGAGTCCCTCGGACATGCCCGGCATACCGAGGGATGTCGCCGAGCACTCACTGGACATCAGAGCTGGAGCCCGACCCGTGAAGCAAACCCTGCACCGCTTCGACGAGGAAAAGCGCAGGGCCATAGGCGAGGAGATCCACAAGCTACTAGCGGCAGGGTTCATCAAAGAGGTATTCCATCCCGAATGGTTAGCTAACCCTGTTCTTATAAGGAAGAAGGATGGGAAATGGAGGATGTGTGTAGACTACACTGGTCTAAACAAAAGCATGTCCGAAAGTTCCCTACCCTCTACCTCGCATCGATGAAATCGTGGACTCCACAGCTGGATGCGAAACCCTGTCATTCCTCGATGCCTACTCAGGCTATCACCAAATCAAGATGAAAGAGTCTGACCAGCCGCGACTTCTTTCATCACACCTTTTGGCATGTACTGTTACACCACAATGCCATTTGGGTTAAGGAATGCAGGCGCCACATACCAGAGGTGCATGAACCACGTGTTTGGAGGACACATCGACAGAACGGTCGAGGCTTACGTCGACGACATCGTTGTCAAGACGAAGAGAGCCTCCGACCTCCTCTCCGACCTTGAAACGACATTCAATTGTCTGAGAGCGAAAGGCGTGAAACTCAATCCTGAGAAGTGTGTCTTCGGAGTCCCCCGAGGCATGCTCCTTGGGTTCATCGTCTCCGAGTGGGGCATCGAGGCCAACCCGGAGAAAATCGCGGCCATCACCAGCATGGGACCGATCAAAGATTTGAAAGGAGTACAGAGGGTCATGGGATGCCTTGTGGCTCTAAGCCGCTTCATCTCGTGCCTCGGTGAGAAAGGCTTGCCTCTGTACCGCCTCTTAAGGAAGGACGAGTGCTTCACTTGGACCCCCGAGGCTGAAGAAGCTCTCGAAAACCTTAAGGCGCTCCTTACGAAAACACCCATCCTGGTGCCCCCCGTCGCAGGAGAAGCCCTCTTGATCTACGTAGCCGTGACTACTCAGGTGGTCAGCGCTGCGATCATAGTCGAGAGACGAGAAGAAGGGCATGCACTGCCCGTCTAGAGGCTGGTCTACTTTATCAGTGAAGTACTTTCTGAGAAGAAAGCTCGCTACCCACAGATCCAGAAGCTGCTCTACGCGGTGATCCTGACGCGGCGAAAGTTGCGACACTACTTCAAGTCTCATCCGGTAAATGTGGTGTCATCCTTCCCCCTGGGGGAGATCATCCAGTGCCGCGAGGCCTCGGGTAGGATAGCAAAGTGGGCGATGGAGCTTATGGGCGAAACGCTATCATTCGCTCCTCGGAAGGCCATAAAATCCCAGGTCTTGGCAGACTTCCTAGCTGAGTGGACCGACACCCAGTTACCGACGACTCCAATCTAGCCCGAGCTCTGTACCATGTACTTTGATGGGTCACTCATGAAAACAGGAGCGGGCGCTGGCCTGCTCTTCGTTTCACCCCTCGGAAAGCATCTCCGCTGCGTCATTCGCCTCCATTTTTCGGCGTCAAACAATGTGGCTGAGTATGAAGCGCTGGTTAACGGGCTACGCATCGCCATCAAGCTTGGGGTCCGACGCCTCAACGCTCGAGGCGACTCGCAGCTTGTCATTGACCAAGTCATGAAGAACTCCCACTGCCGTGACCGGAGGATGGAAGCCTACTGCGACGAAGTCCGGCGCCTGGAGAACAACTTCTATGGGCTGGAGCTCAACCACATCGCCCGACAGTACAACGAGACTGCGGACGAGCTGGCGAAAATAGCCTCAGGGCGAACGACAGTTCCCCCCGACGTCTTCTCTAGAGATCTACATCAACCATCTGTCAAGATCGACGACGCGCCCGAGCCTGAGGAAGCCTCGGCCCAGCCCGAGGCACCCTCGATCGAGCCCGAGGCACCCTCAGCCACGCCCGAGGCGCCCTCAGCCATCGAGGAAGAGGCCTTGCCCGTCGAAGAGGAACAGAATGGGGACGCGCCAGATCCGAACTGGCAGGCCCCGTACCTGGAATATCTCCTCCGAGGAGAGCTTCCCATCGACAAGACCAAAGCTCGGCGGCTGGCTCGGTGCGCCAAGTCATTTGTCCAGCTAGGTGATGAAAAGGAGCTCTACCACCGCAGCCCCTCGGGCATCCTTCAATGATGCAAATCCATCGCCCAAGGACAAGAGCTATTGCAAGAAATACACTCGAGGGCTTGCGGCCACCATGCAGCGCCTCGAGCCCTCGTGGGAAATGCCTTTCGACAAGGTTTCTACTGGCCAACCGCGGTGGCTGACGCCACTAGGATTGTACGCTCCTGCCGGGGGTGTCAATTCTACGCAATGCAGATGCATCTGCCCGCTCAGGCCTTGCAGACGATACCCATCACCTGGCCATTTGCTGTGTGGGGTCTGGACCTCGTCGGACCCTTTCAGAAGGCACCTGGGGGCTTCATGCACCTGCTGGTCGCTATCGACAAATTCTCCAAGTGGATCGAGGTCCGACCCCCTAAACAGCATCAGGTCCGAGCAGGCGGTGGCATTCTTCACCAACATTATTCATCGGTTCGGGGTCCCAAACTCAATCACCACCGATAATGGCATGCAGTTCACCGGAAAAAAGTTCCTGGACTTCTGCGACGACCACCACATCCGTGTGGACTGGGCCGCCGTAGCTCATCCCATGACGAATGGGTAGGTGGAGCGAGCCAACGGTATGATTCTGTAGGGGCTCAAACCAAGGATCTATAACGACCTCAACAAGTTTGGCAAGCGATGGATGAAAGAGCTACCCTCGGTAGTCTGGAGTCTGAGGACGACGCCGAGCCGCGCCACGGGTTTCACGCCGTTCTTTCTAGTCTATGGAGCCGAGGCCGTCCTCCCCACAGACTTGGAATATGGCTCCCCGAGGACCAAGGCGTACAACGACCGAAATAACCAGACCAGCCAAGAAGACGCGCTGGACCAACTCGAGGAGGCTCGGGACGTCGCCTTACAACATTCGGCACGATACCAGCAGTCGCTGCGGTGCTACCATGCCCAAAGCGTTCGGGCCCGAGGCTTCCAAGTGGGAGACTTGGTGCTTCGCCTGTGACAGGACGCCCGAGGGCGCCACAAGCTCACTCCTCCCTGGGAAGGGCCCTTCATCATCGCCAAGATCTTGAAGCCCAGAACATACAAAGCTGGCTAACGACTAAGGCGAGGTCTACAGCAACGTTTGGAACATCTAACAGCTACGTCGCTTCTACCCTTAAGATGTTTTAAGTCATTCATGTACCTCGTTTACGTACGCAAAGTCTAACCGTCAAGGAAGGGTCGGCCTTGCCTCAGCAAAGCCCGACCCTCCCTCGGGGGCTAGAAGGGGGGAACCCCCTCTGCGTCAAAATTTTCCTCAGAAAAATTTTCTATCAAAACAACCTTTGTGCTTTCGACTTCCGTATTGATAGTGGGATCCTGAGAACGACGAGAGTACACGTAAGCGGCAAGGCCGACCGAGCCGAGGAACTCCTACGCCTCCGGGATACGGATACCTCACTCATCACCTTCCGCGAGAAGTAACTCACGCTCGGATAAGCGATCCTGCTACCAAACAAGTCCTAACGCTCGGGTAGAAAACGACTTTCGCGCCTTCTCAACTGTCCCAATAATGGAATCCTTCGACTGAATGAGAGCACACGTAAGCGGCAAGGCCGACCGAGCCGAGGGACTCCTACGCCTCCGGGATACAGATACCTCACTCATCACCTTCCGCGAAAAGTAACTCTCGTTCGGATAAACGATTCCGCTATTGACAGACAAGTCGTGATGCTCGAAACAAGAGGAGAGAAGACGCAGCTTCTTAAACACGACGATAAAGTGTTCAGGCCTCGGCGGCCGCAAAAAAGCATGCGCATGCTACAGACAAACTGTTCCTGCAGGTTCTGGTATTGGCAGGGGGAGCAGCAGCACCCTCGGCGTTGATTCCACCCTCGGCGGAACCAGGCCCGGCCTCGGACGACGACCCGAGCAAAAGGACCTCCACCTAAGGGAGGACGCCAGCACCACACCAGCAGATGTCTTGGCCAAGCTCCAGCAGCCTGCTGCCACATCTTCCTCGGCCTGGGAAGATGCCATCTCCCGGGCCGACGAAGCCTCGTTCCGAGCCGACTCCGCGTCTGTCCACGCTAGCACCGCTGCCTCCGGCTTCGGCTCATTGCAGAGCAGCCGAGGTTTCCGAAAACTGAGCAAGGGAAGCCTAGAGCGGCAAGGCCGATAGAGCCGAGGGACTCCTACGCCTCCGGGATACGGACACCTCACTCATCACCTTTCGCAAAAGGCAACCGACGCTCGGTTAAGTGGTTCGGCTAGCCAACAGACAAGTCCTAGCACTCGGAACGAGGAAGACACACAGCTTCATTCTCAAATACCCAAATGTTCAGGCCTCGACAGCCACAATGAACATACACTGGCACTCAAGGTGCCATTACAAACGGGACTCCGGTTCCATTCCCGCGGGTACGAACAGCCCCCCACATCGGAGGGCCCGCGGGATGACGAACTCCAAGCGGCTCACCGGCAACCGCCCCGACAGCAGCGACAACGACCTCCGTCCCGGGCGGCAAGACAGCTGCAGCAACGACATCAAGGCAAACGCTGCGGCGGAAAAGCCCTCGCCCACGAAGGACGAGAACCAGCCATTCAAGCCAAGGAGACGGAGGTCCAGGGGTGCAGGCGGAGTTGGCGGTCTCTACGGCAGAGACAACCTCCTCCGGCTGCCACCACCTCAGCACCGACGGTGGCGTCCACCTGTCCGCCAACACCGCACCAGCAAGCACCGACCGCCCCAAAGCGCACCGGCAGGTCCTCACTCCCGCCCTCGCCGAGGCCGCCCCAGAACACGAGCACCGCCCTCGCGGCGTACGACGTGCTGGGCAACCCTCTGGCACGGTTGACGGCACGAGGAAGACCTAGACGTGGCCGGCCCATGCGCGGCACGACCGCCGCCCGGACGAAGGACGGAAAGCTGCACCCTATCCAGGAAGCAGTAGTTCGCCTTCCCCCGCATGGCTGGAGGAAGCCTCCGCAGGGCTGGAGGATGCCTTTCTCCCCCAAATGCTGGGGGAAGAAAAGGGTTACCGACCCACGCGGAGGCAACCCCCCACTCGGTGGGCTCCTCCGCCTCAGCCCGGATGACGAAAATCCTTGAAGCTGAGGGCGGGGCGGAGGCCGCAGCCCGGCTTGCTTCTCCCCACCAAACTACCCATTGGTGAGGGAATGCAACCGGGCTGCACGACGAAAATCCTTGAAGCCGAACGGTGGCTGAAAGGTACCGATCTCCATGAGGACGCGCTCCTCCAACGACAGCAAGAGCAAGGCGAAGCTGGGGCACCCCATCCAGGGGCTCAAAAGGCGGAAGGGCGCAAGGCATGAGGGGAGGACGAAGGCATGGCCACTGCCGAGGGGATCGTTTCCCCCTTTTATAGGCAGACCTCCTCGCTTGCACCCCTTAGCGTCACGGGCGAAGTCCCCACTGATAACCTCCAGGGTTCTCCCCCACGACACGGGGGCTGGGACCCACGCGTCATACGAGCTGAACTGAAGCACGAAGAAGGCGAACCGCCACACGCAAGGCATGTAACCGTCCCGCGATTACAAGCACTCCCCCATCTCCGCAGAAACCGGTGGTCGAAAGGGTGGACTGCTACGCGACAAGCGTCCAACTGCACCACGACTGTGCGCCCCTTCGGCTCCGTCCACATCCGGTGGGCCAGTGCAAAGGAAGCAGGCCCACACATCATGTAACCGGCGCGCCGGTTACGACGTGCAAGAAGCTACACCGCCACTCACGCCAATGCCGCGCCTCCTCGACTGCGGGACCAGTACCACGACTCGAGGTACCCCTGTGCATGACCCAACAATGCCAATTAAAGGCGACGGCCATGGGTCGATCAGCCGCGGGGCAGGCACGACGGTTGGCATGGTCAAAAGTGGGCCGACAGTAACTGCAGCGGCAGACGAACGGAAGCAGCAGTCAAGTCGCCAGCAGGCTCGCGTCCCCTCCTGAAGCGACGGGAGAGCCCTCCCTCACGGCGTGAAGACGACGTGCCCGTGCCCCGCTCCTCGAACGGCTCGCACGTGCAACGGGCGCCACGCGAATCACCCATCCCATCGCATCAACTCCCCAATGGGGCAGGCAACACCTTTGGCAGGCGAGACAGGCGTTGCTTCGTCTTCGCCATAATGACCGCTTCAAAAAAGGTGTGCCACTTTATTTAAAATTCATATCCTTCCCCTCCTCCTCTCTCTCTCTCTTGCCATAGGGACCGGGAAAGGGGACGTTGCGGAAAGGATTCTTCCCGGCGAAGGAAGCGGGCCTCGAGCCCTCCTATTGATCAGGGGTTCGAAAGCTGGCCCCTCGGAAGGGTTCGACAGCCGCCCCCGAGCGCCCGGGCTTCATGCCCACTACTGATCAGGGGTTCGTAGGCTGGCCCCTCGGAAGGGTTCGACAGTCGCCCCAGAATATGCAGAGTGAGGGATGACTCTGGGTACGTTCGATACATAACCAAGGCTCGGGCTACGCTCCCGTGGTACCCTAGGACATTTCCGAGACCAGCGGGAACGATTTGTAACGGAATCCCACCGGAGGAAGGCATCGAGCCCTTGGACCCTGTCGAAGGGGTCTGGGTCCGGCGAATCACCCGCAGGTACTTTTGGAGCGCGCCTCTGGGCTACAGCCGTCCCCTTACGAACGGAGCACGGGCGTCCACTCGGATCACCCATTAGCAGCTCACTGGAAACACCATGTTCGGCGCCCTCCGAGGGCAACATGGCGCTTTCCCCCCCTCCTCCTTGCGGAAAGGCGACGCAAGGGCGTATAATAAAAGTTGGGAAAGTCCTTGATCGTCCTCTCGCTCCGTGCAAAGGCTCGGGGGCTGCTCTCGCACCCGGGTATGGCCAAAACTGTTGACAGCGTCAACAAACCAGCCTGATAACTTGGAACCCGACCACGCACCCGGGCTACTGCCAGGCCGCAAGAGGGAACGACCAGACCGGCCGAAGCACCACGAAAAGCATTCAGACCTCAGAGGAGTCAAACCACTCCTCCAAGGCCTCGGGGCCTACACCCGGCGGGTGCGCTTGCGCGCACCCACCAGAACAAGGCAAAAAACCGAGAAAGGCCGGTCCCCTCACCGAAAACGCGGCAAAAGCCTCCAAGCGAGTACCATCACTCCCTTTGAGGCTCGGGGGCTACTATCGAGTACCATAATTAGGGGTACCCCCAACGCTTCTAATCACGGCTGGTTAACACCCTCAGACCAACTGACGGGTGCGGTTCAAGCCAAGACTTCGTCTATCCAAAGGGCGCGATCTTACCCGAGCCCAGCCTCGGGTAGGAGCGGTGGTCCCAGACGAATTCACGCCTCGCCCGAGGGCCTCCTCAGGCAGCAGGCGCCCCCTCGGCTCTCCCGAGGCCCGGCTCGGGCAGGCTTTGTCATGAAGCAACCTTGGCCATACCGCCTCACCAACCGACCGCTTCGCAGGCGCATTAAATGCGGGGGATGCCTGACGCCGTATCCTGACACACGCGCCTCAATCGGTCAGGCCGAAGTGATCGCAGTCACTTCGCCCCTCCTCTTTACTGTCCGATATGACAGGAAAACAGTGCCGCCCGCTCTGCTCCGACTGCCGTGTCAGCCACCCCAGCAACGACTGACAACAGGTCACGATCAACCACCGAGCTCAAGCCTCGGGCGCCACAGGAAGCTCCGCCTCACCCAACCTCATGCTCCGGCCTCGGGAGGAGATCTCCGCCTCGCCCAACCCCCGGACTCGGCCTCGACCCCGGTCTCGGGAGGAATCGCGTCCTCGCCCGACCCCGGCCTCGGCCACAAGAGAAGTCTCCGCCTCGACCGACCCTGGGCTCGGACTGACCGTGCTGATAGGGGATACATCATTCCCCTACTCCTAGCCTGCTTAGGCTACAAGGAACAAGACCGGCGTCCCATCTGGCTTACCCCGGCGACGGGTAATGATGGTGCCCCGCGTGCGCCATGACGCCGGTGGCTCTCCGCCCCTTACGACAGCAAGGAGACGTCAGCAGGGTCCTCGCTGCGCTGCCAGCTGTGCTTCTACAGGACTCAGGCGCTCCTCTGGCGGCCACGCCATCACATGTACATCGCCCAAGCTCTCCCCCGACGGCCACGTTGGCTTGTACACAGGGCTTAGGCACTCCACTGCCGGACACGTTAGCGCATAGCTATGCCCCCCGTTGTACACCTGGACTCTCTCCTTGCCTCTATAAAAGGGGAGTCCAGGGCCATCCTGAAAAAGGTTCGGGGGGTTCGCGCGAGGGGAAGCGGCGTACGAGCCATCTCTCTCTCCCTCACGCGACGCGCTTGTAACCCCTACTGCGAGCGGCACCCCTGGCGCAGGATAATACAAGGCTTGTCCCACATCTTGTGTTCCATCTCGCGCCAACCCATCTGGGCAGGGACACGCAGCGACAATTCACTCGTCGGTCCAGGGACCCCCCGGGGTCGAAACACCGACGCCTATATATATGCATTGTTTCTCTTCACATATGTACCCACATAGAAGAGTAGTTCAACAAGTTAGCCATTGCTCGGTATGTCTCACAGGCATAGGGAACATGATTCCGATTCGAGTGATAGTGAGGACGAAACACTTCTGCTTGTCAATCTTCTTACCCTCAACATTGAGGCTAGACGCCATCACCGACGACGGTCCGGTTTACCTCACCGCGTCATTCATAGGGATCATTTTGCTGGAGAAAACCTTATCCACCATCACTACGTCGGGCCCAACCCAGTGTATCCACCCCACGTGTTTCGTAGAAGGTATGTACTTCATGTTATTCTAATAAGTTATGATATTTCCATAGTATTCGCAACGATCCCATGTTCATTTTTTAGGTTCTGCATGAGTAGGCCTCTGTTTCTCCGCATTTTGCTAGGACTTCAACAGCAGGATACTTACTTTACACAAAGGGTTGACGCAACAGGCATGCCAGGACTCGGTCCCCTACAAAAGTATGTGCGGCAATGCGGGTACTTGCATATGGGTTACCTTCTGATGCGGTAGACGAGTACATTCAAATTGGGGAGTCTACAGCTAGGGAATGCCTTCATCATTTTTATCTCGCAATCATTGCATATTTTAGTGGTTGGTATCTACGAACTCCTAATGAAGCTGACATAACACGCATCATGCACAATAGCGAGTCAAGGGGTTTTCCTGGAATGTTGGGTTCCATAGATTGCATGCATTGGGAGTGGCGGAACTATCCTACGTCCTGGCGTGGTCAGTTTTGTGGCAGAAATGGTAGAGCTTCCATGATACTCAAAGCGGTAGCAACGTATGATCTTTGGATTTGGCATGCTTTTTTTGGCATGCCAGGGACAAACAATGACGTAAACGTGCTGCACCGATCACCAGTATTTGACACCATGACAACCGGTCGAATGCCACCAGTCAATTATACAATTAATGGTCATGCTTACAACTTCAGATATTCCCTAGCTGATGGTATTTACCCCAACTGGCCAACTTTTGTAAAAGCAATCAGACACCCATATGAGGAAAAGAAAGTCTATTTCACACAGATGCAGGAAAGTTGCCGAAAGGATATTGAGCGTGCATTTGGAGTTCTTCAAGCCCGGTGGGCGGTGCTGCGTGGTCCAGCGTATGGTTGGGATCGTAATCGTTTAATTGAGATAATCATAGCTTGCATCATCATGCACAACATGATTGTCGAAGACGAAGGGCCCTTTGTTGCTAATATTGATTTCAGAGATAACACTTCAGGCATTGAACCGTCTCAAATAATTGCAGAAGGAAGGGCAGAATGGGTCATTAACCACTTCGATCTTCGTCGCCAAGATAGATCGTGCTCACTCCAAAATGATCTTGTCGAGCATTTGTGGGCTCGACGTGGAAGCTTTTCATTGCTATCTAGTTCGAACTTCAATTAAGTAATTGTAATGTGCACTGTCATGTCCTACTTATGGGTCTTCAAATAAATAACCTCAATTCTATGAAACATGTTTGGACACCCTACTTACTTATTGTGTACATACATAAATATTTTGAACCATGTACACCATAACATTCGAATGCAGTACATACATCAGATTGTGTTCCAAGTAAACCATAACATTCCAAATCAGTACATACATCGTAATTTGTTCAAAGTAAACCATCAGATACAAATGCATCAAATAATAATGAAACATGTTTGCGTAGGCCGACATAATTATTTTGTAATACAACACGATACAACAGAACTGACAGCACAAATGTCCTTCACGACTTATGGTTCCAACAAATTTATAATGTTCTCAAAAACATATAACATAAAGCACTTAGACAAATATTCTCAACAGGTTTCGTGCACCAGGTCGACGGCATGTCACCGAACTTATCGTTTACTCAAAACTAAATATGAATTGCTGCAACCGTTTTTTTGTTCCTTCATCATAATCCATACTTCTGGATCAACATCTTCTTCATTTGTTGACAACAGCCTCTACAATCGTTTTTTGGCCGAATCCAATTCTTGAAGTTTCAATTCCCTTTGTCGAATGATTACCTTTTGTGCTTCCAATTCCAACCTCTTTTTCTCTATTTCCCTGTCTTCTTCTGAGCACTTTTCTTTCTTTTCACACTTTTCTATTGATCTCTGAATTTGTTTTTCAGTTATTTCTTGCAAACGGCTTAAGTATTCTAGAGATGAAGAAGATGCACCTTTGTTTCTCTCTGATTTACTGTAATCACGACCACAGGGTCGTTTTCCTGTCAAACCAGCTGATCCACTATCAGTTTCATGTGCATCAACAGATGGAGTACCTGAAGATCCAATTGATTTAGCATTTAATCCTCGGAACGAATGTCCTTGATAGATGCTCTCCCATTTTGGTTCCCCCTTGAGTTGATGCCAGCAATGCATATAATGGAATGGTTTGTTCTCCTCGTGTACAAACAATGTTGCCGCCTTGGAAGTCTGCAAAAATGTTTGTTCAATTAGAATATTCGGACCACATATTTACAATTATTGTCATATGAACATGAATTGAAGTCTGTACGATAAGGCTAACCTTGTCGTCATCAGTTAAGCCACTTTGTTTCTCTCTTAGAACTCTTGCATAGTAGCCAGAGAACTTACTCACATCTGCTCTAATCTTGTCCCATCTGTTGCTAAGTGCTCTGTTTAGTCTACAAGGAAACTCCCCCCTTTGTTCGTTGTACCTTTTTTCAATTCGAGCCCAAAGCCCCTCCCTCCGTTGTCCAGTGTGCACAATAGGGTCACTGCTAATTTGCAACCACGTAGTGCAAAGGAGAAGGTCTTCAGGCCCAGTAAAGTTTTGTTCCTTCGACTTCTTTTGTTTCTGAACAGGAGGTGCATTCTTTTCTCGACTATTGATGTCATGAACACTATGTTCAGCATCTGAGTCCAAGTTAACAGGTAATGAAGGTATAGTATTGGAACCCTGCAATGGTGTACTAGTATTTGAAGGAGGATATGATTCAGGAAAAGGATTTACTTCAACTGAACCAAGAGGATTCCTGACAAAGTTCATGTAATGATTCCAATAGACTGCAGATTGTGAGGCCGGAATCATGGTAGATTGGCAAGTACTATTTCCTGTCTGAATGGGAGCCCACATAGTTGTCGGACCTTGACCAGGGTTAGGAAAATTAAGGTTTCCCATCATGTTGCAATCCATAGGAGTCTGGTGCATGAAACCCGTAGGCCATAAAGGGGGTGCAGGGGGAAATTGCTAGCCACTTGAGGCATTTGACATCGGCTGTGAAGATGTGGCATTGTTTGCTGGGTCCATTCTAGTAATTGTGGAGATGGGACAAATTTAGTGAAATGGTGTAAATTGAATGAAATCGACATAACCAGGTAAACATTAGAAGACACGAAGCATTTATATGAGCACAGTAATAATAAAAGGTTCGCATCAACTGTTTCACTACAAACAGTAGGACATAACAAATATTACTCAACATAGTCGACACACTACAGAATTCCTTACATCATTCTAGGTTATGGTAACTGGGTACCACTTAGACTTAGACATAGATGACAACTGATATTGTCGTTTGCAAGCACACAACCTAATAGTTGGTGAAAGTACACGACAACTTTGAAGTTTAAAAGGATGCCATCTAACTTTCATTGGAATACATGTAGCTAATAAATATTCCAGTAGCTATTACGTGTAGACCTATCAGAATCGCTGAAGTACCACTCATCACTAACATCGGGACAGTAGAACTCCTCTTCATCAACAGATGGATCAGTAACTGTTGGAGGGGTTGACGGAGAGGTAGGTTGAACACTGATGTCATCCCACTCGTACTTAGCAATTTCTGGAAATGCTTGGACTTTTGCCTCTAAGGCATCTTGCTGTAGCAATTCTAGTTTTTCTTTCATGGCAAACAAGGTTCTAGTTATGATCTCTTCATCATGCATGTGGTCTAAAGCATGATCTACTAAACCACCCAGGGATTTTGTGGCATCCTCGGCACAGTCTACAAGGACTTTGAGCAAAGCCTTCATGTTTTCTTCTATCGAGGATGCCATGATCAAATGTGCTGCAAACATTTAATATATGAAGTAACAAGTGCAAACCCTTATAAAGCATATAGGCTCATGGAATGAATAAAGCTCCCAAAAACATTAACAAAAATGTAGGCAGGGACATGTAATGATAAATAAAGCATGAACATAAAAAACTTAATGGAAACTTAAGCCAAATGTATGTCACTGAACTTGAAATAAAAGTAGTACATGGACATACAGATCTATATCAGATAATGATGATGAATGATAACAGGCCAATGTATGTTACTTAACTTGAAAAACTTGTACTTGTCATGATGTACTGATGAACTAAATTGAAGACCAAACATATATTGTACCATGAATTTAAATCCTTATTCATAATCCTGAGTAAGGAATTTTTTAAGTCTTGAACATGCCATATCTATTGTACATTACAATTTATGAAATGTAGAATGAGCATGAAGTTGGCAGGGTTAAGCTTAGAGGTATTGGGGTTACCCTAGGATTAAGCAGTAACCTAAATTGAAGTACAAAATAATTTGTCGGTTCTTTAAATAGGATACATCAATTGCACTTTCCACATGATTCTCAACTCATGTGCAAACAGGTGAGTGTTGCAAATAACTTTAACAAGTACTGGTTCAAACACATGTTGAGGCAGAAAATCAAATTAGAAAGTAAATGAAGAAGTCATGATTTATACAGAAGAAGAGGCACATTGATCAACAGAAATTGTATGCCCATGATATAAACCCAAACTTTAACAGAAATGAAGAACTCATGATTTGTGCAGAACAAGAGGCAAATTGATTAACAGAATTCGAACCCCATCTGTGAATCAACAAAAATGTATTGCATGCAACCACAGATAAATCTGACAGACTGAAGATCTAAGTTCAATGCCATACAAATACAAATTGGAAAGTACATTAAGACCTGCTTCAGTTTACTGAACTTGACTGACACAAATTAATGCATTCATGAGCATGTCAAATGTAGTTAACACAATGGACTTATGAAGTATAGAATGACCATTACTTAGGCAGGGGTAAGGTTACACGTTTTGGGGTTAACCTAGAATGAAGCATGCACATGTAATTCAACAAAGGAGGTCAGTTGTATCCGCAAGAAACAGTGTCAAAACCTTATTTGGACTGGCAAGTAGGGACCAAATTATGTGGCACTACACTAGACAGTTGAAGGCACCTACAAAGATTAGGCCAAAATGTAGGGTTCCAAGTTGTTGCGAATGGGCAAAGCAATCAAACTAGGTTTGGACTTCCCATCGGGGGTTAAAGAACAAGGTTGTTCCGCCGGTTGATAACTCCGATGAACAAAACCCTAACACATACACCAGATCTATGTACAAGTTTGGATCTGGTAAAAGTCGAATGGGGTCCTCAAATTTAACTTCGGTTATCTACGAAAACGAAAGGTGTTCGAATTCATTCATCAAAGGAAGGAGTAACAAGTATGGATAATATAGAAGACGAAGGTCGTACCTCAAGAACGGAATATTAGGCCCGCAACACGACGAATCGAAGCGTCTACGTCCGGATCCGAGGTAGGCGTCGATGGTCGGAGACGGAAACGAAGGAATCGGTCGCGACGAACCTCGGCGGAAAGCGGATTTGAGGCCTCTTCATCTTCGCTCGCGAATGGGACTGCCTGCTCACGACCTCCACTTCGTCTTCTTCACACCCGACCGGGACCGGCGCGGACTCCACCTTCCGACGGCAGATCCGCCGCCGCGTCGCCGGAAAAAATCGCCCTTCCTCAGACGCGTCGAGACGGAGAGAGGTCGAGCGAGAAGTTTCCGGTGTGTGACGCGGGCGGCTCCTTCCGCGCGAAGCAGGCGAGGGGGAGTGCACAGTGACCCCCTGCATCTGGCGTGAGAGAGAAGAGGGTCGCGAGGAAGGGGAGGGGATAGCGCGCGGCGCTGCGGGGGGAAGGGAGGCACTGTTTCCCCTAAACGATGAACAGTGCAAGGGGAGGGGAGGGGAAGGGTGATGCGCTGCGGTCAGTCTAACTCTATATATAAGAGTGCTAGTGTTGTAACAAACAACCGGCACCTATTGTACTAGCTAGCACAAACTGTTTGATGTCACATTATATATACAACATATAAAGATTTTATAAACGTATGATCATGAATGTCAAAATATAAAGAGGGGGAAGTTATACGTTGCGTGAGTATTTCGTTGGCTGTTATCACACGGGGCGCTGTACGTCTGATCTTCCAGGTGTCCTCTAGTGTTGCCACCCATTGATAGCCGCCAGCAACCAGCTGGTCCTAGGTCAAAAAGTCAGGTGCCAACGCTTAGTGAATCACCAGGTCAGCACTTCATCGTCCCCCTACTCCTCTATTTGGTAATCAAGTGATATGGGTTCAAGGTCAAGCACCCGCTTGTCATCCTGCTCGGTTGCACATGTTTTGTGAACTCAATTATGCGTATGAACTTATCCTATCCTGTCATTTTATGCCAAGTCTAAAAAGAATTTCAACGTTCGTTGCTGGCATAGTGGCATCAAGGGTTCAACGATGGCTGCAGGGGACGCTGAGATGGGCATATAGAGAACATTGACCAGGTGAGAAATGTTTTACTCGTGTCATAGTTCATTCAAGTATAGCCACGTCTCTTCTCTTCCAGTTATTTTGTAACTGAATGTTCCTAGCCATTTCATGATTTTTTTGTTTTTTATGTTGATTTAGCATCCAGATATTGTAGCCCTTGATTATTTTTTGTTGCATGTATTTTTTGTTGTTTTCTATTGCTAGTGCGGCTTCTAATATTAATAATCGTTCAACAGCTCATTTTTCTTATAGGTCAAGTTGTTTATTAGTATCACTTGTTTGTTGGGGTCCTCCTATTTTTTGGGTTATTGTTCTCGATTGGTAGTCTTTTCCTAATCTAAATGCTCATGAACTTATATAGTATAGAATTAGACAGCGTTCTATCGGGCGCTATAAAATTTCTTTGATGCAACTCTAGTGTCATATCAATGAAGACATCATGTGTTAGCAAATGCTTAAGGATTGTGCTCTAATGCAGCCACCCAAATTTCATATATGCCTTTCTGAAATAGAGATTAACAACAATATCAAATATTAGTGTCTGATACTTGAAACTGTTTCGGAGGCGTAAGGTACTAATATTAGTGTGCCCTTGGCTGTTTGCAATTTTATAAATTCAATCAAGATGATAAGTGTTTACTTCTTTGTATGTATGAAGGAGAGTGGGACGATACTTCCCAGTTTTCCAAACATGACTTGGGATACTGATAAGAGTCTATTGTTCAATGACATTGGTTCTGATGCTTCTGCTTCATGTTTAGGGTCAATGGCTTGGGTGTCCGTTAACTCTAGCTCCAAACTACCGTGGAATTATATCTCAAGGCATTCTACTAAACTGTAATACTGGAATAAGACCAATTCTAAGCATGATTCTAAATGCCAGGAAATCGAGAGAAAAAACAAGTACCGCAATCACACTTAACTTTTGCTATAATCACTGAGAGTGGGAGTTTCCATGCCTTTAAACTGAAACAACGAAGAGGGTGAATCAAAACATAAGTAATCCGATTAACGTATTGACTTTTTATTAAATCGAAAACTATGGCTTTGAAATACAAGTCTTTCAGGCACCGATGGTTAACAAGTTTGATTTTCCCTTTTTTTGCAACCTCATGCTTCTCCAACAATACATAACAAAACTATCTAGAATTAAAGATATAATATATGCATAGTCAAAGAAATGGATGACGAAAAATAGAATCTCCTAACAACTGTAGATCGGCCGGTGGTGGCTTGGCAGGACGTTGAAGCCAACTGGACGCTCGCCTAGCGTGCGCGGGGGTGGTCGCGCTGGTGACGTGCGTGGGTGAGCGCGTTGGCGCCTTGGCGACGAACGCGGGCGAGCACGCTGGATGCTGGCTACTGGAATGTGAGGCTAGAGCCTGAGCCTGGAGGTGGCTGCTAGGATTTGGCATGGGGGTGGTCGCGCTGGCGGCGTGCGTGGGCAAGCGCGTTGGCGCCTTGGCGGCAAACGCGGGCGAGCGCGCTGGATGCTGGCTACTGGAACGTGAGGCTAGAGCCTGAGCCTAGAGGTGGCTGCTAGGATTTGGCGTGGGGGCTAGGGGTGTTGCCATTTGCCAACAACGTTCTAGCGTGAGGATGGCTAGAGCCTTAAGCAGTGGACGAAGCTTGGCATGACCTGGACCGCAGCCGGGTCCAAGTCTCCGCCATTGCCTTGGGGACCAGGTCGCCGGGCTCCTTGGCGTGGGCGGTGCAGCTACGCCCAATGCCGACGACCTTTGTGCTCGTCGCCGTAGTTGCTGCCATGGTCGGTTAGTGTTGGTGGATCGAAGGTTTTAAGGAGAAAGTGAAGGCGAAGGACATGCAAACTAGTTGCTTTGGAGCCCACCGACCGGACATTTAATTATCACGAGGCATGAATGGGTGGAGCATAGGCGAGGCAGGACCCGCGGATGTTGCCATCGCTATCACTGGACAGCCTCGCCCATGCGGCCATGCCTCCTCAGTCGTGCGAACAGCATGCTTCCAGCTCCCACTCAGTGTGCGACCACGTGTTAGGCTGTGAAAGCGTCGTAGAAGCGGGAAGTGCCCGCTTGAAGGGAAAAGAGATTTCTCCGACGCGCATCGACTCGTGATGGGCAAATGTTCCGTGAAGCGCAGGGAGGCGTCTAAAAGGGGTGAGGTTTTAATAAATTATTAAACTAGTTTGGCAAAAGTACTCTTGTCGTCTCCCTTGGTGTCACCAGAGCAAGCAGCCTAGGAAGTTTTTTTAATCTGTGTGCTTTTGTTGCTTGAACTGTGGTGGTTGTTGATAAACTCTACTCTGGTTTCCTAACTATAGTCTTGTAGTTACTACTAATAAATATGTAGGCAGAAGAGGGGGTGTAGGGTGAGTCTTGAGTTTCTGTTTCATTCATTTCCCCATGTCAGAGAGAGAGAGAGATGAACGAAGATGTGTTGTTTTTGTTGTCCTTGTATTTTTGTCTTCTCTTCTCTCAATAATTTTTGTATGCATACCATATTTTAGATTGGAGTGGTTGTTGTAGAGATCGGCCTAAGCTAGAGGGATTCATGTGGTTATTGTAGCGATTGACTTAAGCTAAGGAAGGGATTTGCTAGGTCTCTTTATTAAATGACGCTATATGCGCTACTAACCTTTCCCTAATCATTTATGTATCTAGTTATTCGATATATTGGGCCTCAAACAAATATAGACTATATATGTTATTCTACATACAAAGAGATGGCGATAGTGAGCCACTTCTTTTGTTTAGAATTGAAAAAAATCTCAAGGCTCGTGAGCTAGGTTTTTGAACTCGTTGGTGTAGTGAGGCGAGCCAAGTTGGCTCTTTCGAGCTTGCGATATGTGCCAAATTAATCAACCTATAGAATAATGATGGATATTATCGGGGATAAGATTCTCGGTCCCTAGGACCCATTGATCAGAGAGCGCACAAAGGGAAAGCCCCTAGTCGCTTGTAACACCCCTGTTGGGGACTTGTTCTCAAATGCTAAGAGTTAAGAACAAGGCAACATGGAAAATGTCAAACATTAAGGTCCTTCGTCCTTCGAAACATTACGCCCCTTCGGGAAATAATGCTTTAGGACGAAGGTCACAAGAGACATACCTTCGTGAATGTAATAAATAATGCCGAAGGATTCATATAAAGCGTGAAATATAAATATCAACATAGGGTCATCTCTATTTTATTAGCATGGAGAAACAGAAATGATTTCAAATTACAAATGTACCTTCGGTCCTAAGAGAAGGTAGAGGTACAAACGTGACGCAAAAGCCAATGCCAAGTCAGCGTGAACAGTACAGGAATACTGTTCATCTATTTATAGACGTGGGACGCAGCTCACGTAAAATTACATCCATGTCCATTACATTTGTTAACGGTTTATGGAAATCTGTCGAGGCCCCCGAAGTCTTTTCATCTTTAAGTCGGTTCCCCCTTATGCCATCGCGCCGAAGCTTCCCTGCGCACAGCTTCGGCTGCCCTCGATCTTCGTCTGGTTCAGGCTTCGTCCTGGTCGTGCTCCATATCCATAATTCTGAATCCGAAAATACCTGTTCATATAATCCACTTGGAAAACATTGTGAAATCATGTTTTTGAGGACCTTCGGAGGACGAAGGCCCCCAACAGTAGCCCCTCGCAATATTAATTTGTAAATAGTAAATTCAGATTGCGATATGGACGAAGGCCTTGAGCCGAAGGTCCGAAAAAACACCTTCCCTTTGCTAGAATAGCAACATTCACTGACAAGCGGGGCCTTTCAATTTTCATCGCCCTAGGCATATAAATAAGATCACATCGCGAACTCATTTGGTACGCTCACTTGCCTTTTGCTTCGGCCCACTAAAATTTTTAGCTCTTGTTCGTTAAGATTTGCTGGTCTTTTTGATTTCGAAGCTTCGGCCTCGGGAACAATTTTTTAGCGTTCCCAAAGATGTCTGAAGGCAAGAAGATCCCTGCCGAGACGAAGCTGAGTCTCGAGGAGGAGAAGAATCTGGGGTTTTTGATAGCGATGGCAGAGACCAATACAGAGAAAATCACGAAGGAGATTCTCGAAGGTTTGTCCGAAGATACTGATGACAGCGACAGCTATGATGTGGAAAGTGGTGGGGAAGAGGCCGAAGATCGACCGTGGCGACCAAGCCACACAGTTTTTGGGAAAACGACCATCAAGCAGAGTCACATTGATAATATGAGGGGGCGATATTTCCGAGACATATCTATTGTGAGAGCTGATGCCGGGGAAAAAACTTCTCCCACCCCCGAAGAAGATGAAGTTGTGATTTTCCGAAGCTTCCTCAAGGCTGGGCTTCGATTCCCCCTGAGCAACTTTGTTGTTGAGGTACTAAAGACATTTCAAGTCTATCTGCATCAAATCACTCCCGAAGCCATCATAAGAATGGGAGTGTTTGCCTGGGCTGCGAGGAGCCAAGGTTTGGAACCGAACGCTAAAAGCTTCTGCAACATTCATGAGCTATTATACGAGACGAAGCCCTGGGGAAAGGAGCAATACCACAACAACTTTGGGTGCTACAGCTTCGGCGCCCGCTCCGGGTCAAGCTGCCCTGTGCCGACTTTTCGGAAGAGGTGGCCCGGAGCCTGGATGACTGAATGGTTTTATGTAAAGAATGATCTAACAGCTCAAGAGAATGTGAAGAGTATCATTATGCACCCAATCTGGCAACGCTTTGGTCTTCGAAGGCCGAAGGTCGAAATGGACGAAGCCGCCGAAGAATGCCAAAGAGCCTTCGGGGTAGTCTGCTCGTTTATTGGGACAAGGGACTTGGTCCAAGAACACATTGCCTTCAGGGTATGGCCACTTGCAGAAAAGTGGGAAATGCCGAAGGAAACCATCAAAGAGTCCGACGAAGGCGGACTAGTCAGATTAAAGTACACATTCAAATATGCAGATAAATTTATTGAACCTGATGATGACTGGCTGAAAAGCATTGAAACTTTAAGTGATGAATTACTTGGGGCATACTCGAAGGCTGAAAATACTGCACTATCAGCAGCCTTCGGAGGCCGAAAAAAGAAGAGACTCAACCGAGTATTTGATGCAGTCGGGTTCTTCTACCCTGATTATCGTTATCCCATCCGAAGGCAAAAAAGGAAAAACATAACCTCTGAAACAGAAGAAGCTGCAACTGCTCCTAGCGAGCCAGAACCGAAAGGAAAAAGGTTGAAGGTCCTCACACACCGACCACGGCATATTGAACCAGCTTCGGTGCCTGAGTTTACCGGAGAAACTTCTTCGGCCGCCGAAGCTGAACAGCCAACCTTGCTGCCAGAAATTGCAGAGATGGCCGAAGCGCCATCCACAGAAAAAATGGAAGAAACGAAAAATCCGACTAAGGAAAAAGCGTCAGAAATTTTGAGTCCTGTAACAAATGTCGAAGCAGCAAAAATCCAAAAGGGTACAATGGTGACCCCAAAAAGGAAGAGAATGGTAAATGTACTAGATGTCTTGGAGACAATTAAGTCTTCAAGCACAACTCCAAAAAAGAGTGTTGAAATTGCTGAAGCTTCTTCTGAAGCTCCGACGCAACAAGCTGAAGCTGAAGCTGGGCCTTCAGAGCCCTTCAAGGAGCAAACTTTGGAAGCCGAAGCAATAAAAATACCAGAACCAATTTTAGTTGAAGAAACTGACACTGCCATCCCCGAAGCGCCTGCCAGCATATGTGATTACATCATACGACATGCTTCGGGGAAAAAACTATCTGAAGAAGAAACTCATGAAGCTAACCATTATGCAAAGGAGCTAAAATATCCAAAGGGGGCAGTAATATTCAATGGGACAAATGAAGATGATTTCTTGTACTGCCTGCCTGACAACAAAGAACTATCTGTCTGCCGAGAGATGGCCAGGAGTATTGGTTTCCCGAAGCTTGAATCTGGATTAAGCGCCATGACGAAAGAAGATCTCGCAGACAGTCTTGCGTACAACAGCCTGAAGGTACGAGAATTAAACGCTTGAAAAAACCCCCTTATTATTATTATATATTTTTTTTTACGCAACTCATTCCTTTTTTCTTATATGAAAAATTTTTTGTATAGGGCCTAATCCTAAGCAACGCGCTAAGGGCGCAAAAGAGCGCCGAAGATGAAAGTTATGAAATTGCGTTTAATAATTTACGCTCCGAAGTTATCAAACTGAGAAACGAAGCTTTGGAAAAAGATAAGATTCTGCTTACACTGGTAGATAAAGTGAAAAGAGACGAAGCTGTTTCAAAGGCCCAAACCGAAGCTCAAAAACGCGAGATTAAAGATCTTCAAAAACAGCTGGCTAGAGCTAAAGAGGAGCGCGCGCTTGAGGAAACGAAACGAGAACTTAGTGATTTTATGGTCAGCAAATTGGAATCAAGAGTTAAGGAGCTTCGCACATCTCAGGGGAAATGCTATGTTAAATCTATAGAATGTGTGAATAAAATTAAAACCAGCTTTGCTAGCGTCGGCGCCTTTTCCAGCGAAGAGAATTTTTCTCGAGGCAATCCCGAAGATCCGCTGGAATGGATTAGCCACGAAGCAGAGGCCTTCGAAGAAATTCTGAACAGTCGTGGCGACATATGCGCTTTTTCGGGCGCCAGAGGAATTGCTTCTGTCTTAGAGAAGAAAGGTTGCGGGCATATAAAATTTTTAGCTCAGTCCGAAGCTACCTTATCTTCCGAAGATATCAAGGACCCCTCGGCCGAAGCAAGCGTGGTTGGTGGCAAATTTTTTACTGATATCTGGAACGACGGCGGCCGAGGAATGGCGCAAGAGATCATCCAAAGAAGCGAAAAAGGCATTCATGATGCTAGAAAAGTAGCAGAAGTTGCCGAAAGGAGTACGGAGCCCGAAAGACAATTAGGTACCAATTAGTTGTTCTTGTTGCGTTGTAATTTTCATTTTAAACTTTGCTCGCGATTTGTAAAAGTAATGAAGAAGTGTTCTCTTCGCTCAGAAACTGTTGAACCAACTGCCGACCCCCACACAAAAGGGGATGAAGAAATTAAACAGATGGCCGAAACTATCATGGACAAGGTTGTTGACCAACTTCTGAATGAAGCCGCCGAAGCAGTGTTAAGAGAAGATTAGATACTATTTGGAAAAAACATTTAAAGTGTAATCTATGCAACACTTTGTACATTTGAATGTAATATACAAGTCTCTTTTCATTATTGAATTCTTTACGATGCATGAAACTTTAAATACATACCATTTTTGAGCCTTCGGCGAAAAAACACCTTCCCTTCTTTTCATGCTTCGTGAAGAAGACATTCTTCGTTAAAATTACTCTGATGAATGATATCCATGCTTCGTGAAAACATTCTCCGAAGCTATATTCCGAAGCTATACAATTTCGATGTTACTTTCTCAAAACATCCTTTCGAAGGTTGAGAGTATCCCCTTCTCTTGCCAAATGCAATATGGTGTATGATGCTTATGCTATGCAAAATGATGTGATGATGTTATGTTATGCATGTGTCATTTGTTCCGAAGATACACATAAAATATATTCGCAAGCTCTGCATTCCCTTAGGAACGTCTTTGGAGCTTCTTCGTCTTTTACTTAGACGGTTTCAGCGTTGACTTTTCGCTGTAAGCCTCCCTTAGGAGCTTCTTCGTCTTTTACTTAGACGGTATCAGCGTTGACTTTTCGCTGTAAGCTCTGCATTCCTTGAGGAACGACTTCTGAGCAGAAAACTTACACTGCGCTCCCTTTGGAACGGCTTTTTGTGACTTCATAAACTTACTCTGCGCTCCTTAGAACGACTTTCTGCTACTGCGAAGGATTTTTGATCCGAAGGTCCTCCTTGGTAACGGAAAAAGTTTTAGGCTTCAGCAACTTAGGCTTGTGGAGCAAATAGATTTTCCTCGTAAGAAACAATGGAATTATTACATGAAAACTATCAATGTTTTTTGCTTCACAGAAAATAAAACTGAATAGAAAAGACTGCTATCAAAGGTAGGATATGTCAATAAATGTGCTTCGACTCTGGCACAGTGCTGTTGACTGTGCGAGCTTCGGACTGTTCTCTGAAGTCCCTCTGATGTGGAGCGTATTGACTCCCTTCTGGCTGTTGACCTTGCTGCAATGGAGGTGGAGGCGGAAGCTGCTGCCAGGAAGCTTGAGGTTGACTTGCCGAAGCTACAGAAGCTGCAGGGTGGTTGTCTATGTATTGTGGGATATAAGGCGGATGATACGAAGCAGTATGCATGACCTGCTTCGGCTGAGCTTGTTGAGATGCAGCTTCGGCTATTTCCTTTTGCTTCTGGATTGTAACATGGCACGTCCTAGTGGTATGGCCCTTGCCTTCTCCACAGAACAAGCAAAACAGTCTCCTTGGCTGATCTCCGAATCTTCCGCCGAAGCCCCTGGCGCCTCTGCCTCTTGGAGCTGGTGGCCGGAAGGAGGTTTGTTGTTGCCCCGAAGCCTGTGAGGAGCACTGCGGCCTGTTTTGCTGACTCCCCTTGTCATCATTCTGAGTGTTGTGGATGGAACGAACATGCCTCGGGTAGTATCTTCCTCCGAAGCCCCTGGTCATTTCAGAAAATCTGAAGGCCTCCTCCCTTCTTTGGCGAAAGTCATTGTCAGCACGAATGTACTCATCCATCTTTTGGAGCAATTTCTCCAGGGTCTGAGGAGGCTTCCGAGCAAAGTATTGAGCTGCAGGTCCAGGACGAAGCCCCTTGATCATGGCTTCGATAACGATTTCATTGGGCACCGTTGGTGCCTGCGCCCTCAATCGTAAGAACCTTCGGACATACGCCTGAAGGTATTCTTCATGATCCTGAATACACTGGAAAAGGGCTTGAGCTGTGACCGGCTTCGTTTGAAATCCTTGAAAGCTGGTCAATAACATATCCTTCAGCTTCTGCCATGAAGTGATTGTTCCTGGCCGAAGAGAGGAATACCAAGTCTGAGCAACATTCCTGACGGCCATAACGAAAGACTTCGCCATGACTGCAGCATTGCCCCCGTACGAAGACACTGTTGCTTCGTAGCTCATCAAGAATTGCTTCGGGTCAGAGTGGCCGTCAAACATGGGAAGCTGGGGTGGCTTATAGGATGGAGGCCAAGGTGTAGCCTGCAGCTCAGCAGACAGAGGAGAAGCATCATCGAAAACAAAATTTCCCTGATGGAAATTATCATACCAGTCATCTTCGTTGACGAAGCCCTCCTGATGAAGGTCTTTCTGATGAGGCCTTCTGTTCTGCTCATCGTGAGTGAGATGGCGAACCTCCTCAGAGGCTTCGTCTATTTGCCTTTGCAACTCAGCTAGGCGGGCCATCTTCTCCTTTTTCCTCTGCACTTGTTGATGTAGCATCTCCATCTCTCTGATTTCTTGGTCTAGCTCTTCTTCCTCAAGCGTCGGGCTGACGGCTTTTCTCTTCTGGCTTCGGGCCTCCCGAAGGGAGACGGTCTCCTGGTTGTGGTCCAGCGGTTGTAGTGCTCCTGCCCCAGTCGCTGAAGCTTTCTTCGGCGCCATAGCGAAGGTCTACAGCTTCCGAAGGTGTTCACAAAAACTCGAAGTGGAAGTGAGTTCACCGGAGGTGGGCGCCAATGTTGGGGACTTGTTCTCAAATGCTAAGAGTTAAGAACAAGGCAACATGGAAAATGTCAAACATTAAGGTCCTTCGTCCTTCGAAACATTACGCCCCTTCGGGAAATAATGCTTTAGGACGAAGGTCACAAGAGACATACCTTCGTGAATATAATAAATAATGCCGAAGGATTCATATAAAGCGTGAAATATAAATATCAACATAGGGTCATCTCTATTTTATTAGCATGGAGAAACAGAAATGATTTCAAATTACAAATGTACCTTCGGTCCTAAGAGAAGGTAGAGGTACAAACGTGACGCAAAAGCCAATGCCAAGTCAGCGTGAACAGTACAGGAATACTGTTCATCTATTTATAGACGTGGGACGCAGCTCACGTAAAATTACATCCATGTCCATTACATTTGTTAACGGTTTATGGAAATCTGTCGAGGCCCCCGAAGTCTTTTCATCTTTAAGTCGGTTCCCCCTTATGCCATCGCGCCGAAGCTTCCCTGCGCACAGCTTCGGCTGCCCTCGATCTTCGTCTGGTTCAGGCTTCGTCCTGGTCGTGCTCCATATCCATAATTCTGAATCCGAAAATACCTGTTCATATAATCCACTTGGAAAACATTGTGAAATCATGTTTTTGAGGACCTTCGGAGGACGAAGGCCCCCAACAACCCCGGGATCCACAAACACCCCGGGATGCTACTAAACTACACATCTGACATCCATATATATAATTTCGGCAGCATCTCCTTTGCAAAATTGCATAAACGAGGGGCAACAGTGTATAAACATATATCATGACAAAAAAACATACTAAGCATTATTAATCGGCTAGCAAAGGGAAGTTAAACATAACGACATGAACTGAATTAACTAGTGCACACGACTAGTTAAAAACAAACATCATTTGACAAGAAGTTTCTAATTAAATCATGGCTGCACCTGGGCAGCGTTATTATGAGAGTGAAAGTGGATGTGCTGCTACTCCCCTCATTCCCAACATGAATCAAGTACCTGCATTGAGTAATGCAAGAGTGAGATGACACATCTCAGCAAGTAAAATAATATCAAACTATTTAACCACATAAGAACATTTTTTTACCACCACTTGATTTCACAACCTCCTTATTATGAAGGTGCAGCACGAATACAACGTACAACACACTTAGTTACCACACCTCACAGGTAGAAACCACAATAGTAACATAGTGATGTCACACTTTATATATACCTCATGGGTGCAAATGTCTGCAAATGCAAGGATGACTTCTGCCTTCATACCTCTAAGGATATGAAGCCGCATCGTACCCCTCCTCGGGCAACGTATGATGCTAAATGTATCGGTACGGTTGGACCATAAGATCACGACATAACTTCGAAATGCAAGATGGTTGATGCGATGTGCATGACATGCCTACAACACTTCATATAACGTGATTCAAATAGATACTTCAACTTCATCCAAGATGGGAATCAACCACATATATCATTCCCAAATCATGATCATCCACAATATTAGACAATTGAGAATTAACACTTTCGAACAAATAAACTTCATTATAGAATTCAATGATTAACACATTTAATACTTATGCATACTCAATGACAGGGCATAGGATGCAAACCAAACGGTAGCAACCACCACTCTATTTACTTGCCTTCACCGGGAATTTGGAATGGTACTAAGTACGATCTAGAAGTCCACCACCTGTTTTTGACATACATCTTAGTGCACAAATCCACATAACAAACGCTAATAAACAACATCGCACCTACGCACAATTCCAACCCGTCGCGAGCGACAACTGTTCCCAATCCACCAAACTGCAGCGGCGCTGCTTGATAATTTCATAACTTTAAAATTATAACAGCAGTGATATCAATCAAAAACTCCAGAAGCATCTACATAAAATTCCCCACAAGTTTTATATTCAAAAGATAATTAAATTCTCACATCTTGATGCCCCCAAACAGCAAACAAAATACACCCTGCGTTCAGTTTTTTTGGACAGCAACCTAGCTGAGTTCAAAATGCGATATCTCCTAAAATATACCACCGAATCAAACGCATAAGTACTATATGGAAAGATATGACAAAGCTCTACATGATTTTCATAGTGATTACAGCTAATTTTCCCCACAAAACCCCTAGAAACTGCCCACAACACTGCTGTCCGCCTGCCACCCAAAATCAGGACAGCACTACTACCAATTCACTTAGGTGAACGGTTAATCAAAAGTAATCGCAGCACAAATACAAAATAAACACAAGATCACCTTGAGTTCTTCCTTCACCCCTTTGTTCTGCCTCCACCAATTCTCCAATTAGAGGTGTTGGGGGCTTGTTCTCAAATGCTATGAGTTAAGAACAAGACAACACAAGATGTTAAAGGTTAATGCCCTACGTCCTTCGAAGCATTATTTTTCTTAGGATATAATGATCTTTAGACGAAGGTCATGAAGGACGTACCTTCGTTATTGCAATGTATGTTAATGAAAGAAGAAGCATATGAAATATATAAAAGACAACATGAATAATCATATAACATTATTAATATATCTTCTTTTTATTATCATGGATAAACAGAAACAATATTGAATTACATTTGTACCTTTGGCTTGACAGAGGGTAAAAGTCTAAGCGTGACGCACGAGCGAGTACAAGTTAGCGTGAACAGTATGGGGGTACTGTTCACCTATTTATAGGCACGGGACGCAGCCCGGTCAAAATTACATTTATGACCTTGATAACTAGTTACAATCATGACACAAATTATCATGGACTGATGGGTCTTTTCTTCTTTAGGTCGGTGCAGCCCTTCGTCTCAAGGCGTACCATTATGCCGAAGCTCCTCGAACAGCAGCTTCGTGTGTACCTTCGCGCTGTGCTTGATTATACGCTGATCTTTCGAAGGTACTTCTTCTTAAAGGACCTTCGGCGATGAAGTAGGCCCCCAACAGTAGCCCCTTCGCGGTGCTAGATCGTTTTTCGTAACGAGCTTGGTCCGTGAAAAACCTTCAAGGCTTCGGAATGCCGAAGGTCCGAAAAACACCTTCCCTGATCTCATTGCCGAGAAACGATTAAAGTACTCCAGGCGCGAGGTGGCCCACCACACAGCAGGTAATGGTCCACCGTTCAGTGGGTGCGGGTGACTGTTCGGCGGGTGCGGGCAACTTGGCGATTCACCTTCCCACCTGCAGCACTATATAAACAGACGGGTAGGTGTGAAGTTACCACAGCATTCATTGCCATTGCACTGTTGTGCTGTTGAAAAATTTGACCATAGCCGAAGCTTTTTCACCGCATTCTCGAGCGAACCATCACTTTGAATTAGCTTCATCAAAAGAGGGAGCTTCGTCAAAAACGTAAAAAACATCAGCTTCGTAAAGATTACAAAAAGATCCATCAGATGGCCAGAGTACGCTCGACTGTGAGGGTGACCCGTGAAGGAGAAGAGACTGAGGCTACTGAGACAGCTCTGATTTCCGAAGTCATGAGACAATCAGGGTTAGTTGTGACAGAGGGAGCCATTGAAGAAGGTGCACCTGCTGCCAAAACTGAGCAAGCTAATGTTGAGGAAGAAAATGCTGATGAAGAAGAAGGTTATAGCATTCTGATCCCATCAAAACCCAGCCACTTGGATTTTGAAAAATCTACTGTGTCTGAAACCGATATGTCCATGATGATAAAACTGGGCTACTTCGGAGAAGCTGAGAGGAAGCTTATTCGCTTTGCCAGGGAAGAAACCACTCCAACACCGAAGGATGACGAAGTAGTAGTTTTTAAAAGCTTTTTCAGAGCAAGATTACAGTTCCCACTAAATGAGATGATTGCAGAAGTTTTGGATAATTATGAAATCTATCTTCATCAGCTGACCCCTAACGCCATCGTTAGGCTCAGCATCTTCATCTGGGCCCTTCGAAGCTAAGGGATGGACCCAAATGCTAAAGCTTTCTGCCAAGTGCATGAGCTGCATTACCAAACAAAGGCCAGGGAAGACGGGCTGCATGAAAATTTTGGTTGTTATAACTTTGCGTATCGCAAGGATACAAAGGCTTTGGTCCTCAATTATCGCACCAAGTGGCCAACTAGCTGGAAGAGTGAGTGGTTTTATATCAAGGCCGATGAAAAGAAAAGGGAGAAGCTGAAGACGATGTTCATGAGCCCACTGAGTTTAAGCTTCGGGATGACGAGACCCTTGTGCAACATGAAGCCAAGGTTACCATGCCAGCTAGCCGTAGCAGAATTCAAAGTGGTGGCTGAACATATCAGCACCAGGGATCTAGTGCAAGAATACTTGGCGAACAGGGTATCTCCAACATTGAGTGAATGGAGTATGCCGAAGCTGAAAGGAACAAAGAAGAAGGATGAACTTGTTCGATTGCCTTATAGGTTTAAATTTGAGAAACAGTTCAAAGAGCCCTGCCAAGAATGGCTAGAGATGATTGAGACTAAGTGCAATGAAATTTTGGGCAATTATACCAAAAAGGAAGATCAACTGATGACTACAGCCTTCGGCACCCGACCAAACGAAGGTTGAATCGGGTAATGGACGCTTTAAACTTTGAGTACCCTGACTATGAATGACTAAGCAAGGGTGCCAAAGGGCCAAAGAGAAAAAGGGTTGTCAGTGTTATGAGCAGACTTGCTGCTGATGGTAAAAGAGGACGAAAAAGCTCTAAAAAAGAGGAAATCCAGTTCTGAGCCGAAGGTGACGACCTCGAAGAAGAGAAAAACTGCAACTCTAGAGCCGAAGATGGATGAGATAGAAGAGGAAGCTCTTTCGATGCCTTCTGCTGCCGAGGTAGAAGAAATTTTAAAGGTAATGACTGAATCCTTACCTATCAAGCTGCTAAGTCCTCTAGAGCCGCATTTGACGAAGCTTTTACAGAAGAAGGACGAGCCTTCGACAGCGAAAAAGGCGGTTGGGCCAAAAAAAGCGAAGAATTATTACTGTTATGCAAGCCATTGACGAAACACCACTGCCGGCCTCAGCATCAAAAGTGACACCTGCTGCCGAAGCTGCTACTTCTGCCGAAGCTGCAACTACCAAAGCTACCAATCTGGAGAGTACATTATCTGTTATTGATAAAGTGCTCTTGGATTTGGCCGCAGAGGAGACTGCCACGGCTACAGAAGGAGTCCTGGCCGCAGAGGAGGCTGCTGTGGTTATAGAAGAAGCCCTGGCCGCAGTGCCTGGAAAAGGGAAAGAAATTGCCAAAGATACTTCGGAAGAAAAAAGCTTCAACTTTCAAAATCTAGTTGGTCAAGAATTATCCAAGGCCGAGAAGGAGTAGATGCAGGAGTATGCTACATCCTGTGGCTACCAACCAGGAGCCATGCTCTTTGGTGGAATCAACGAAGAAGCATTAGGATGTATTCAAGATCGCACTGGTGTGAAGGTTATCAGCACTATGTCAAAGAGTGTTGGTTTTCCAAAGCTTGAAGCTAACATCAATAGCTACCGACGACAGCATATCGTCGATAGTTTATTCTACTCAAACTTTAAGGTAAAGCTTTTTTCCTCAGTTTTTATTGTTTTGTGATGAAGCAAAAATTTCTGATGAAGATTATTTTGCACAGAGTATGCTGCTAAGCAAAGCCTTGAGAATGCAACAAGACCTCAAGGATAAAAAGAATGAGGTTATAATCGAGGGTTTGGAAAAGAAAATCAAAGATCATGAAGCTTCTCTAGAAAAGAAAGGTTTCCTTCTTCAGACAATGGAGGGTTCATTGGCAGAAGCCCAAGCCGAAGTTGCCAGATTAAACGATGAACTCCTTCAAAAATCAGAAAACTTCGAGCAAGAAAAGAAGAATTTCGATGCAAAGCTCGAAGCCGAAGTCGAGAAAAGTTCGAATCTGCAAAAATCTTTAAAAGAGCTTCAGAACATATGCTTGAACTTCGGCAACCGGTGCGTGCAGCGGCTGAAACAGGTCTTCAACTCAGTGGGAGCCAGCTCTGAAAAATTTGAACCTTCGGTTGAAGACCTACCAAGCACCTTCGAACATATTGAGAGCGAAGTTGAGGCACTTGACGAAGTTATAGCTGGGCACGGCGACTTCTGTGCCCTGTTGGCTTCTTGCGGCACAGCTGTAGCTTTTATGAAGGCTGGTTGCACGCACGGAAAGATTGTCAACAGACCGAACTTCAGCTTATCACCAGCGGACTTGACTGATATCCCCAGCCTAGCCCGAAGCATTGGAAATAGATTTATAACACAAATTTGGACGAAGGGTGGGCGGGATTTAGCTGGTTACGAAGATCGTAGTCATCTTAAGCCGGTATTAAACTTGTACCTGTTGCTTACCTTCTCTTGAGATTACTTTTTTACCTTGTACTGCTTTGTTGTCTACAGGATGACGGCGCCGAAGGTCAATAATCCGAAGCTTGACGGAGACTGATGAAGCTGCTGCACAAAGCTCTAGAGACATTTGAATTATCTTTGTAAAAGATATTGTAATTTAGGAATGAAACATTACTCTGTAAATTTGTCCATACCTTGTAATACATTTTTACCTTTTCATCCGTGTGTGAATTGCTTTGATGTGGACGAAACTTATATCTTTTGAGCCGAAGGCGAAAAACACCTTCCCTTCTTTTCGTATACAACGAAGCATATCTTTGCTTCTTTATACTCATCAAAGCCTTGTCATCAAAGCCGAAGCATATGTCTATACTCTATGTTATTATGATGATGATCCTAAAATGTCTACATGAATGTGTATGAATGCAATGAATGATGTGATGTGATGTGCAAATGAATGTCCAAACACACGCACACGAAGCCACACCCAGACTCTGCATTCCCTTAGGAACGTCTTTTGAGTCTTAAGCTCTGCATCCCCTTAGGAACGTCTTTTGAGCTTCTTCACCTTCTATTTCGGTGGTATAAGTTCTGCATTCCTTAGGAACGTCTTTTGAACTTCTTCGTCTTCTATTTCGGTGGTATAAGTTCTGCATCCCCTTAGGAACGTCTTTTGAACTTCTTCGCCTTCTATTTCAGCGGTATTTGGCTCTGCATTCCCTTAGGAACGACTTTTGAGCAGAAAACTTACGCTGCGCTCCCATAGGAACGACTTTTTGTAGCTTCGTCATGCTCTGCATCCCCTTGGGGACGACTTTTGAGCTTCTCCCTGCTTTTCCTCTTTTTCTTCTCCGCACTTGATGGTGCATGCTCAGATTTTACATTTTACATCCTTTTGGGGGATTTGGCTCTCGTGGAGCTAAATAAGAAAGGAAAAGTTACAAGCTATGGCTCCATTAAAAACCTTTCTCCCCTTTGGAAAGGAAAAGGGTGCCATAGAAAAAAATGAAAAAGATTACATCAAATTACACAAAATAT
Source organism: Zea luxurians (assembly GCA_029449295.1). Taxonomy (NCBI): domain Eukaryota; kingdom Viridiplantae; phylum Streptophyta; class Magnoliopsida; order Poales; family Poaceae; genus Zea; species Zea luxurians. The sequence goes on from JAOPSE010000012.1 coordinate 16,604,481, forward strand.
CGCCGAAGCTCATCCGCATTCCAAGATCTAGGTATGTCGTTGCCGTCCATATCCTTCAATCTGTAAGAACCGGGCCTCGACGAAGATACCACCAGAAAAGGTCCTTCCCACTTCAGCGGCAATTTGCCTACTGTGTCTGGATTGGCCACTCTCCGAAGCACCAAATGCCATGGCTTAATATTTTTCAACCGAACCTTTCTGTCACGCCATTTTATTGTTTCGGCTTGATATTTGTTGATGTTCTCTACAGCCTGAAGTCTGGTCCCCTCTATAGTATCTTTTGCTACATGATAATCAGCTTCGTCTTCTGCTGAAGCTACTGTTCTTATTGATCCTGCTTTAGCTTCTTCTGGAGTTATAGCTTCGTCACCAAATAATAGTTTGAAAGGTGTAAAACCTGTTGATCTTGACACAGTTGTGTTGTGGCTCCACACCACTTTGATCAACTCATCTGGCCACTTTCCTTTGGGCTGATTGAAGATTAGCTTCATTATTCCTGTCATTATAATGCCATTTGCTCTTTCTACCAGTCCATTTGATTCTAGGTGCCTTACTGATGCAAAATGAATCTTCGTACCAATTTGGTCACGAAAATCTTTGAATGTTTCAGCATCAAACTGTGTCCCATTGTCCATAGTTATAGCCTTCGGCACGCCGAAGCGACAAACAATATTTTGCCAGAAGAATTTTTGGACTGTAACCGAAGTTATTGTAGCCAAAGGCTTTGCTTCAATCCACTTAGAAAAATATTCTACAGCCACCACAACATATTTCAAATTTCCTTGCGCTGGTGGAAGTGGGCCTAATAGATCTAGGCCCCATCTTTGCAATGGCCAAGTAGGCTATATTAGCTGTGTGAGAGATGAAGGTTGCTTCTGATCTCTTGCACATTTTTGACAATTCTCGCACTTTTGAACTAACTCTGCTGCATCTGAAGCTGCCTTCGGCCAATAAAATCCTTGTCTAAACACTTTTCCCAACAAGGGCCTAGACCCAATGTGAGATCCACACAGACCTGCATGTATTTCCTTCATTAATTCTGTACCTTCGATTCTGGATAGACACTTGAGGAGCGGAGAACAAACTCCATGCTTATATAATTCCCCTTCTTTTATCACATACGTCTTGTCCTTGTCTCCATTCTCTTACTATAAGCTTCGTCATCCGAAAGACAATTAGAGAAAAGATATAATTTCAGTTCTCCAATCTTCACTATGTACAAGAGAAATTGTAAGCACTACTATCTCCATATGTTCAACCGAAGGTGCTTTTATTGTTTCGAAGAATACTTTCGAAGGTAGAGGGAGCCCCTGCGCCACTGATTTGGCTAACAGATCTGCATGTTCATTTTCTCCTCTTGGAATATTCTTGACTGAAAATCCTTCGAAAGAAGCCTCCAACTTTCGAACTGTATCCAGATATTTTTCGAGCTTCGGATCTCTCGCCTTACTACTTTTGTCTACATGACCAGAAATGACTTGAGAGTTAGTTTTAGGGATGGCCCTTCTTATACCCATTGCCTTTAAGTTTCGAAGCCCCAACAGAAGTGCTTTGTATTCAGCAATATTATTTGTACAACTAAAGTCAAGCTTTGCTGCATAACATGTTTTGATTTTGGAAGGCGCAACTAGGACCGCGGCTGCTCCTGCGTTGAAGGTTCCCCAAGAACCATCGCAGAATACTGTCCAAGCTTGGGCGTCTTTATTGGTTTCTTCTTCCTGAGCCCCTAGCGTCCAATCAGCAATGAAGTCTGCTAACGCCTAGGACTGAATTGAGGATCTATGTACATAATCGATACTGAACTCGTTAAGCTCCGTAGCCCATTTTCCAATCCTTCCAGTAGCTTCTCTGTTCCTCATTATGTCCTTCAGAGGCTGTGACAAAGGAACAATTATGTGATATGCTTGAAAATAATGTCGAAGCTTCCAGGAGGCCATTAACACGACATACAACAGTTTCTCCAATTCTGTATAATTTTTCTTTGATAAACTTAAAACTCCGGAGACGAAATACACTGGAGCCTGCCTTTTGATTTGGCCATCTAGCTTCTCCTGTACAAGAGTCGCACTAACTACAGAGTGCAAAGCTGCCACATATAAGAGTAATGGAGCCCCTGGCAAAGGTGGAGTTAGTGTTGTTAGATCGATCAAGTATTGCTTCAGCTCTTCAAAAGCTTTTTGCTGAGCCGGACCCCATTCAAAAACTTCGGCTGACTTCAGTATTTCAAAGAATGGCAGATTTCTTTCTATTGATCTAGATATGAATCTGTTTAATGACACTAATCTTCCTGCCAGCCATTGGGCTCCCTTCTTTGTGCTTGGCGGCTCCATCCGAAGGATAGCTTCAATCTTGCTTGGGTTGGCTTCAATTCCCTTCATTGATACCAAACAACCAAGGAACTTGCCCTTCTTCACCCCAAAAACACACTTCTCTAGATTTAACTTCAGGCCAGCTTGCCTGAAATTGGCAAATGTCTCTTGCAAATCGGCAATGTGGTTTTCTTGCTTTGTGCTTTTCACTATGATATCATCAACATAGGTCAGTACATTCTTGCCTATTTGAGAATGAAGGACCTTGGCTGTCATTCTGCTGAAGCTTCCTCCAGCATTCTTTAGCCCCTCAGGCATCCGAAGGTAGCAATTGGTGCCACTGGGAGTTATGAAGCTAGTCTTCGGCTCGTCTTCCTTCTTCATCCAAATTTGATGATAGCTTGAGTAACAATCCAGTAGACTCATGAGCTCTGAAGAAGTTGTTGCATCTACTAGAGAGTCTATTCTTGGCAATGGGAACTCGTTCTTTGGACATGCCTTGTTGAGATCTGTGAAATCAATACACATTCTCCATTTGCCATTGGCCTTCTTCACCATAACAGTGTTGGCTAGCCATTCTGGGTATTTCACCTCTTTAATGACACCGGCACTAAGAAGTCTCTTTACTTCATTCCGAGCACCTTCAGCTTTGTCTTCAGACATCTTCCGAAGCCTTTATTTTCTTGGCCTGAAGGATGGGTCCACATTGAGTGAATGTTCAATAACATCTTTGTTGATACCATAGAGATCATTAGTTGTCCAAGCAAAGACCACTTTGTTGTTGAATAAAAATCTGAGCAAAGTCTTCTCTTGTTCATCAGATAATTGAGACCCCAGCAGTACCCTTTGTTCTGCTATGTCTTCACATAGAAGCATAGGCTTTGGCTGATCCGCCGAAGCAGCCTTCTCTCTTTTGTATTTATATTGCTGGCAGGCTTCGGCTCCATCTATGTTATGGAATGCCTTTGAATCTGTCCAGTTTCCTTCGGCCCTTTTGGCAGCTTCTTGACTCCCATGAACAGCAATGGGCCCTTGTTCTAAAGGTATCTTCATGCATAAATATGCCGGATGAAGTATTGCTTCGAAGGCATTAAGTGTCCCTCGGCCAATGATTGCATTATAGGGATACTCCATGTCAACAATATCAAAGATAACCTGTTCGGTCCTTGTGTTGTGGATGAAGCCGAAGGTCACTGGCATTGTGATTTTACCAAGTGCGACAATCTGCCTTCCTCCAAAGCCACAAAGAGGGTGTGTAGCATCATGAATCTTGTCTTCTGGCTCTTGCATCTGTTTGAAGGCCTTAGCAAATATGATATCCGCTGCACTGCCTGTGTCAATCAGAACATTATGGACTAGGAATCCCTGGATAACACAAGATATGACCATAGCATCATTGTGAGGGTAATCCTTGAGCTGAAAGTCCTCCTGGGAGAAGGTGATTGGGATGTGAGACCATTTGGACTTGATGAAGGGTCCCTGCACTCCAACATGTTGCACCCTTCTCTGCGCTTCCTTCTTCTGCTTCTTGTTAGCCGGCTCTGAACTTGAACCGCCTATTATTGGGAGCACCAACTTCGTAGCCGAAGGTGCTACGACTTGGTTATTGAACGAAGCCATGAGCTCGAAAGTGGAAGTGAGTTCACCGGAGGTGGGCGCCAATGTTGGGGGCTTGTTCTCAAATGCTATGAGTTAAGAATAAGGCAACACAAGATGTTAAATGTTAATGCCCTTCGTCCTTCGAAGCATTATTTCCCTTAGGATATAATGATCTTTAGACGAAGGTCATGAAGGACGTACCTTCGTCATTGCAATGTATGTTAATGAAAGAAGAAGCATATGAAATATATAAAAGACAACATGAATAATCATATAACATTATTAATATATCTTCTTTTTATTATCATGGATAAACAGAAACAATATTGAATTACATTTGTACCTTCGGCTTGACAGAGGGTAAAAGTCCAAGTGTGACGCACGAGCAAGTACAAGTTAGCGTGAACAGTATGGGGTACTGTTCACCTATTTATAGGCACGGGACGTAGCCCGGTCAAAATTACATTTATGACCTTGATAACTAGTTACAATCATGACACAAATTATCATGGACTGATCGGTCTTTTCTTCTTTAGGTCGGTGCAGCCCTTCGTCTCAAGGCGTACCATTATGCTGAAGCTCCTCGGACAGCAGCTTCGTGTGTACCTTCACGCTGTGCTTGATTATATGCTGATATTTTGAAGGTACTTCTTCTTAAAGGACCTTCGGCGACGAAGCAGGCCCCCAAAAAGAGGCTTGCACCAACTCGATAGAGATCCCAAAGGAGAGGGGCTGCACCTTGGGAGGGGGGAATTGGGAAAGGGGGCGGCTAGGGTTTGATGGGGAGTTGGGCGGCTGCAGCAAAGAGGGAGAGGAATTGGGGCAGCTGCAAGAGTGGAAGAGAGGAAGAGAGAGGAGGGGGTGGCGGCCAAAGGGGTGGGGGAAGTGAGAGGGGCGGCGACAGCTAGGGTTAGAGAGGGGGGCCTCCCGACCATCGGATGCAAATCAACGGCCCAGAAAACTCACCTCTCAACCGTGCTCCTGACCCCGGCGAAAGAATGCCGAAAAAGATCTGCTGTTTCTCTAAGGTAAGTGCCTCCTAAAACTCCAACCCAACGACACAAATCATGAAAGAAAAGAGAAAAAGAAATTTAACTTCTTTTCCGAAAATTGGGTATCACATTGTTGGGCCCGTTGGTCAGTTGGAAGAGATGGATAATGTCTAGCCTGGAAGAACCCGCCCCGGTCGAACCCCACGGCATCGAGCCCGGGGGTCGGGCGTGGTAGAACCTAACAGGAGGTGTGTTGGAGGGAAACCACTCGAGTGGATCCCACGCTCGACCTAGACTGATCTGTCATAAATAATCAACTACATTAACTATGCCTGGCATCGAGCCACAGCGGAGGCACCGGTCCGCTTCCCACTCATGACCTATGAACCCATCGGACCGCATAGCATTCATGACCTACAAATCCCTCGGACGGCGGCACATTTATGACCTACGCGACCCTCGGCCTACATCGACTCATGACCTATCGGGACTAGGCCTAAGTGCGTAGACCGCTGGCAGGGCGCAACATGACGAGGCGCGCCGAGCCCCAGGCTACGAAGGCCAGAGGTCGACATTGCTTGAATGATGGCGTCTAGGACCCACGCAGTCCCAGTGTAACACCCTGAATTTAAGGGTATAAAATTTCTTTTTCAATATCCACCAAATTCAGGTGTTACCCTCTCTTCCCCTTGCTTTTCTTTGCTTTTTTCCTAAAGGGTGAAGAATTAGTTTGTTTTATATCTATATGTAAACCAAGTAAAATAAAACCCTAAAGGAATTTTGATTGTTGTATCATGCTGGAGCACATGAGTATTTTGTTTGAAGAGTAATTTTGTTGTGCATCCATTGAGAATTGTGAGTTGTGCTAAAGTTTGAAAAGAAGTGGATAAAGAAAAGAAGAGGAAATAAAATGGGAAAACCAACGCATCCCCCTTCTTTCGGCCTCAGCCGACCCGGCCCGTTCTTCCCTTGCCCACCCCTGGCCCACATCCGTCGCTTTACCCAGCAGCCAGCCTCGGCCTGCCCCGTTCCCTCCTCTCTCTTCGCGCGGGCCCCGCTTGCTAGTCATGCCTGCGCCCGTGACTCCCGTCGCATCCGCGGTCGCCGATCGGTGGGCCCCACCTGTCAGACCCTCCCCCCCGCATCGTCCACTCGCCATGGCTGGCCCTAGGAGCATAACCCCCCCTTCCCCCTACTTCCTTCGCATGCTCCCGCCTCTACTAACCACCCCACATCGTTGCCCTTGCATTGGTCGTTGTCATCGCCCGCCGACCATCGACGTTCACGCCGGAGCCGCTCGTCCGTCAAGCTGTTGTGCCTCGCGGAGCCAAGCGCTTCCTGCGGTGTCCTTGCCATCGACCCCACTGAGGTGCGCCTCTCCTTCCCCCTCTTTATTCCTATTCTCCCCTCCCCTATCATGTTTGTCGTGTTGGCCACTGGCCATGGCCATGGCTCAGCCGAGCCGACCGGACTGTCCCTCCCTTCTCCCCCTTCCCTAGCCTCTGCTCGCGGCGACGCCCACCCTCGGCGCGGCCAGTTGTGCCCTCGGCGTGGCCGCATGTGCCCGCGGCGCGTGGCCGGCGTGGCTCGTGCCTGTGCAGCTATAACACCCTGAATTTGGGGGTATAAAATTTCTTTTCTAAAATCCACCAAATTCAGGTGTTACCCTCTTCTTCACTTGCTTTTCTTCTCTTTTTTTGTTGTTTCTAAATAATGGACATTAACTTTATTATATATATATATATATATGAGTTTTTGGCATAGTAAAATAAAATCCTAGATAAACTTTGATTGTTGCATTGCATAGTGTTTATGAGTGCAAAGGTTTTTTTTAAAACTAAATCGAATTATCTTAATCTTGTTGCCGAAATTTTTTCGGGAACCTTCGAAATGTTTCTTCGAGTATTAAATATGAATTTTTAGTTTTTCTAATATTAATTTAATACCTAAAATTTAGTATTTGCGAAAACAACAAAATCTTGGAAACTCTATAATATATATATATATATATATATATATATATGTTCCTCTCACCGAGCCCATTCTTGATCTCGTGTCCTTTTCGCGGGATCATTAAAATGTTTTTCATCACAAACGACATGCTACTCGTGTTTACCCTCGTCGTGTTCGCAACCGCCTCTCTCGCTCGGTCGCAACACAATTGACGACGAATTCGGCAACCATCTCCCGTGCTCGCTCTTTTTATAAATTTACCCCGCCGTCGCATAACCTCCTGTCTTTCCCCATATCCAAATCGTGCAGGGCAGGCATCTCGTCTTAGTGGTTACCAAGCCGCAGGTGAGTCTCTCCTTCTCCCTCCCTTTGACGTTCTCTCCCCTGCGTGCTCTCTCTGTTTTTCTCGATCAGCGGCGTGGCGTGGCCAGGCCTGGTGTCCCGGCGCGGGTGCGCATGGGCTCGGTGCGCGCGGCGCGGTAGCCATCCCCGGCCAGCCCGCCCAGGCCTCAGTGCGGCCAGGAACCCCCGCGTGCGGCACGGTTCGCTGCCCAGCGTTGTGGTGTTGCGGCCAGCCATGGCTGCGCGTCCGACCCCCTGCCTTGTCCCCTTCCGCGAGCTCGGCCCTGTCCCATCGGACGCCGTCGTGCTGCCGCGCTGGATGGCCATTGGGGCCGCGGCCTGCGCGCCCACTGCTGTGCCCCACGCCGCGGTTGCCAGCCAGCAAGCCACCGATGAGCCTGCTCTAGGCCGCGTGGCCAGCACCCCCCTCCCCCATGGCTCCGGCGAGGTCCCCTGCTGTCCCAGCCTGTCCATGGCGGTTGCACGGCTGCCCCTGTCCGTGCATGCGTTCGTGAGGAGAGAAAGGAGATGCTAGCCACACCTGATCCCACCTCTATAGATTTTCTATGGCTGCACCTCGTGTGTGGCCCATTGTGTGGTAAGTCGTCGGCCGGTAGTATCGCGCCACGTCGTTGCTAATCTGCGATTAATATATATCTATATTAACTTTCGCGTTAGATATTTGTTTCATTTTGTTCTGGCTAAGTTAACTCCATAAGGGTGTCGTGCACACATTAAAAATATTATTCTGTCACGACACATGTTTTATGTATTTAATTAATTGCTAGTTTGTCCATCGGTTTTATAAATATTAATATAGTTAAGATTAATTTATAGTTTTAGTTGCACCTTTATAAATACAGGTTAATTTGATTAGTACATGTTGGGCACCGAATTGAGCTGACCGGACGGTCCGCGCCTGTGGGCCGGACGGTCTGCGCGCGTAGAACAGATTAGGGTTCCGAGTTTTTTGTTGTGTTTGTTGATGGAATTCACGGAATTAGCTCGGGGAGTTTGTTTGTAACAGGTCTAGCCCCCCTCCTCTATAAAAGCAGAGGCATATGACCGATTTGTAGGAATCAATCAAATCAATAACACTTTTATCTCGCATTTATTTCCTGTACAATTAGGAGTAGTTCTAGTATAGCCTCTCAATCCCCAAATTCTCTGCTTCTCTTTGACTCTACATCGATTAGAGGAGTCTAGGTCGGTCTGCCCGAGCCTAGACATCCCCTAGGATCTCTCCTCCCTGACAGGGTCCCTCCCGGGAGCGAGATCCAGGCGCCGCCGGCGACTTCCGCTGCCCCTGCGCACGCGCGGACCGTCCGGCCGTCAGGTAGGAAACCCTAGCCCCTGTGCCAGGTCACGGACCGTCTGGCCCCTAGCCGCGGATCGTCCGTGCCTGACCAGAGAGCACCGCCGCCGGTTCTTATTGAGTGTTTGGCGCCCGAAAAAGGTGTCAACATACTTTTTGGCGACTCCGCTGGTGAATTCACGTCTAGACCCATCAAATCAGCCCTCAATAGCCGGTTCAAGGGATAGTTCTGAAGTCTCCCCCAGCAACATTATAGAGCTGACTTGGGAAACCTTGCCGGTTGACGAACAACTCCAGTTCGAGGAGCATAAGGAGCAGCTGATTCAAGAGGCAAGGGCGAAATTCCTAGCCAACTTCAAGGTGGACAGGAACAATAAAGTTGTCCAACAATGGGCGATGGATCCGGCTTCGCTCCGAACCACACCAGATATCCCCAATGTAAGTAATACAAACGAACTACAATCTCTTAAGAATTATGTAGATGAACAGCGAGAACAAATGCAAAATATCATAGGGGGTATGCAAAATGATTATAGGAGGCTAGTACGTGCATTTGATAAATCTAGTATTGCAAATTTTCCTTTGCACGAGGTTGAATTAGGGGTAGCACACATAATACATCGGCTATAGGTTGTCACGACTAGTCACAACCCCTTTATGGGATGCCGATGGACACATACCCTGAGCAACCGCAAATCGGCAGTAAATTAGCCGATCTGCACATGCCCGGACCGTCCAGGGCAGCAACGGCTGGGCCCATTTTTAATGAATTACCAACACATGTGCTCGAGCCACATCGTATTATGTAGAATTTAAACTACCCAGTCGGACCGTCCGTGTAACACCCCAGGTGTTTATATTCCGCTCGACAACGAGTATGGATTTAAGCACGTGATATCAATAAATAAAACGGACACTAAGGTCTAATCATCTTCGCCTATCACAACTTTGATATTGTATCTATCTTCGTCTCTTTGAACTGTCCAAAATTCTCATAGAATTCGGAGTTAAATAGTCATCTAGAATGTCGAGTCTTATGTCTGCTAAAAAATTAATTGATTATACGAGTACGAATTAGTAAGCCCTCGATGTTTATAAACGGGACCACGCTCGCTACCCGAGAAATCAAGCGTAGAGTTATTAGTCGAATGTTCGGATGGCGGGTGTCGGGGACCGTAATTAGGGGTACCCCTAAGGCTCCTAATCTCAGCTAGTAAGCCCCATCAGCACAAAGCTGCAAAGGCCTGATGGGCGCAATTCCGGTCAAAGCTCCGTCCACTCAAGGGACACGATCTCGCTTCACCCGAGCCCAGCCTCGAGCAGGAACGGTAGAACAAGGCAGATTTGTGCCTCGCCCGAGGGTCTCCTCAAGCAACGGATGCACCTTCGACTCGCCCGAGGCCCAGCTCGGGCAGGCTTCGCGGAGAAGCAACCTTGGCCAGATCGCCTCGCCAGCCGACTGGATCATAGGAGCATTTAATGCAAGGATCGCCTGACACCTTATCCTAACGCGCGCTTTCCAGTCGACAAGGCCGAAGTGACCGCAGTCACTTTGCCCCTCCACTGACTGACCTGACAGGAAAACAGCGCCGCCTGCGCTGCTCCGACTGATGTGCCACCCGCCAGGGTGAGGCTGACAGCAACCAAGTCCAGCCTCGGGCGCCATAGGAATCTCCGCCTCGCCCGACCCCCGGGCTCGGACTCAACCTCGACCTCCGGACGACGGTCTCCGCCTCACCCGACCCCCGGGCTCGGACTCAACCTCGACCTCTGGACAACGGTCTCCGCCTCGCCCGACCCCCGGGCTCGGACTCGACCTCGACCTCCGGACGACGGTCTCCGCCTCGCCCGACCCCCGGGCTCGAACTCAACCTCGACCTCGGAGGAGTCACCACCTCGTTCGGGCCGACCACGCCACAAGGGGGGCCATCATTACCCTATCCCTAGCTAGCCTAGGCTACGGGGAACAAGACCGGCGTCCCATCTGGCTCGCCCAGGTAAAACAAGTAATGATGGCACCCCGCGTGCTCCATAACAACGGCGGTTCTCAGCCCCTTACGGAAGCAAGGAGACGTCAGCAAGGATCCGACAGCCCCGACAACTGTGCTTCTACAGGGCTCAAGCGCTCCTCCGACGGCCACGACGCCACATGAACAGGGCTCCAACACCTCTCCGACAGCCACGTTGGCATGTACATAGGTCTCTGGCTCCTCTCTGCTAGACACGTTAGCACACTGCTACACCCCCCGTTGTACACCTGGACCCTCTCCTTACGTTAATAAAAGGAAGGTCCAGGGCTCTCGTACGAGAAGGTGGCCGCACGGGAGAATGGGCTGACGCGCAGTCTCACGCCCTCTCTCTCTCTCTCCCTCGCGAACGCTTGTAACCCCCTACTGCAAGCGCATCCGCCCTGGGCGCAGGACAACACGAGGCCGTGGGTTCCCCTCACTATTTTTCCCCCTTGTGTCTCTGTCTCGCGCCGAACCATCTGGGCTAGGACACGCAGCGACAATTTACTCGTCGGTCCAGGGACCCCCGGGGTCAAAACGCCGACAGTTGGCGCGCCAGGTAGGGGCCTGCTGCGTGTTGACGAACAGCTTCCCGTCAAGCTCCAGATGGGGAGTCTCCAGCAACCTCTCCAACCCTGGACGAAGCTCCGTTTCGGGAGTCTCGAGTTCATGTCCCTCGACGGCAGCTACAACATGATACTCCTTCCTCCGCCGCGCGACAACGACAATGGCGGCCGTCAGCCCGCCCGCCAACACCGGAATCGACGACATCTTCCCTGCGTGGCAGAAAAACAGCATCCGGGTCCGTCCCATCACCTTCCTCATCTATGGGGGAGGAGACGGGGCAGTCATGGCCAAGCAGGAAGCGGCACCTCGTCGGTTGTCGAGCGAGTCGACGACGCCGGCGCCCCAGCGGGGGACACGCCGGGCGTTGACCTCGCGTCTGAGACGAAGATGAGCGTCGTTTCCCCGCAACACGCCAACCCCAAGCATACGATGGGCGACGCCAGCACGCTCGCGAAGGACTTGCTGAGCGTTAGCCTTGTACCTGAGGTAACGGTGCAGTCCGTCCCCGACGCGACTTCGTCACCGTCCGCCGATCAAGAGGTACCGTCCGTTTCCCATCCAGTGCCTTTTAGATTCAGCTTCGACCCACCGAGCAACCCCGCTTCAGTGGACTCTTTCATGAAGGCATATCCAAACCTTCCAGGGTACCATATGTGGTCAACCTAGGAGAGATTGACGGCCGTCTCGACCTACGGGCCCCCGGGTTCCGAGGAAGACGACGAGCCCGGCTCTGGTTGGGATTTCTCCGGGCTCGATAACCCCAGTGCCATGCGGGACTTCATGACCGCATGTGACTACTGCCTCTTCGATTGCTCCGATGATAGCCACAGCCTCGGCGACGAGGACTGTGGCCCAAGTCATGAATGTTTCCACGTCGATCTAGAGGGTCTCGACGAAGGCAACCACCTTGGTATGCCAGAGAACGGCGATCCCTCTAGGTCTGTGCCTCGCGTTGACATCCTTCGGGAGCTAGCTGTGGTCCCAGTCCCTGCGGGGGGTCAGGACACACAGCTCGAGCAAATCCGCGAGATGCAGGCTAGGCTCGACGAGGAAGCAGGACAACTTGTGCAGCTCTGGCAGAACATCGGGCAGGAGAGGGCAGGCTAAGCACCAGCCGGAGAAGCGCGTCATCTGGCCCAGGACATCCAGCACTACATCGCCGATGATGCCAGGGCAAGGCTGCCCCCGGCTTCCAGTGGGGTCGGCCAGAACCTGGCAGCAGCGGCAATACTACTCTGAGCGATGCCGGAACCATCCACCACCGAGGGGCGGTGTATCCAGGGAGAGCTCAAGAATCTCCTGGAGGATGTCGCGGTCCGACGGGCCGAAAGCTCTGCCTCCCGAAGGCAGGGATATCCCCTGGAGCATCGTGCCGCGACTTCCTGATTCATGCGAGAAGCCTCGGTCCACACCGGGCGCACGCGGGACACAGCGCCTGCAGCCCTGGGCCGCCTCGGCAACGAGCACCATCGCCGTGACCGTCGAGCCCACCTCGACGAGAGGGCGTGCCGAGGCTACCACCCCAGGCGTGGGGGACGCTATGACAGCGAGGAGGATCGGAGCCCTTCGCCCGAACCACCTGGTCCGCAAGCTTTCAGCCGGGCCATATGACAGACGTCATTCCCGACCCGGTTCCGGGCCCCGACTACCATCACCAAGTACTCGGGGGAGACGAGGCCGGAACTGTGGCTCGCGGACTACAGGCTGGCCTGCCAGCTGGGTGGAATGGACGATGACAACCTCATCATCCGCAACCTCCCCCTGTTCCTCTCCGACGCCACCCGAGCCTGGCTGGAGCATCTGCCTCCTGCGCAGATCTCCAACTAGGACGACCTGGTCAAAGCCTTCGCCGGCAACTTCCAGGGCACATACGTGCGCCCTGGGAACTCCTGGGATCTCCGAAGCTGTCGCCAACAGCCAGGGGAATCCCTGCGAGATTACATCCGGCAATTCTCGAAGCAGCGCACCGAGCTGCCCAACATCACCGACTCAGATGTCATCGGCGCGTTCCTCGCCGGCACCACTTGCCACGATCTGGTGAGCAAGCTGGGTTGCAAGACTCCCACCAGGGCGAGCGAGCTGATGGACATCACCACCAAGTTCGCCTCCGGCCAGGAGGCGGTCGAGGCCATCTTCTGGAAGGACAAGCAGCCTCAGGGGCGCCAGCCGGATGACGTCCCCGAGGCGTCCGCTCAGCGTGGCGCGAGGAGGAAGGGCAAGAAGAAGTCGCAAGAGAAACGCGACACCGCCGACGCAGACCTTGTCGCCGCCGCCGAGCACAAGAACCCTCGGAAGCCTCCCGGAGGCGCCAACTTGTTCGACAAGATGCTCAAGGAGTCATGCCCCTATCATCAGGGTCCCGTAAGGCACACCCTTGAGAATTGTGTCATGCTTCGGCGCTACTTCCACAAGGCCAGGCCACCGGCGGAAGGTGGCAGGGCCCCCGACAACGACAAGAAGGAAGCCCGCAAGGCAGAGGAGTTCCCTGAGGTCCATGACTGCTTCATGATCTACGGTGGGCAAGTGGCGAATGCCTCGGCTCGGCACCGCAAGCAAGAGCACCGGGAGGTCTGCTCGGTGAAGGTAACGGCGCCAGTCTACCTAGACTGGTCTGACAAGCCCATCACCTTCGACCAAGGCGACCACCCCGACCGCGTGTCGAGCCCAGGGAAGTACCCACTCGTTGTTGATCCCGTCATCGGCAACGTCAGGCTTACCAAGGTCCTCATGGACAGAGGCAGCAGCCTCAACATCATCTACGTCGACACCCTCGGGCTCCTGCAGATCGATCTGTCCTCGATCCGGGCCGGTGCGGCGCCCTTTCACGGGATCATTCCTAGGAAGCGCGTCCAGCCGCTTGGACAACTCGATCTGCCCGTCTGCTTTGGGACCCCCTCCAACTTCCGAAAGGAAACCCTCACGTTCGAGGTGGTCGGGTTCCGAGGAACCTACCACGCGGTGCTAGGGAGACCATGCTACGCCAAGTTCATGGTTGTCCCCAACTACACCTACCTCAAGCTCAAGATGCCGAGCCCCAACGAGGTCATCACCGTCGGCCCCATGTACCGACACGCGTACGAATGCGACGTGGAGTGCGTGGAGTACGCCGAGGCCCTCGCCGAATCCGAGGCCCTCATCGCCGACATGGAAAACCTCTCCAAGGAGGCGCCAGATGCGAAGTGCCACGCCGGCAACTTCGAACTAGCAGAGGCGGTTAAGTCCGTCCCTCTCGACCCCAGCAACGACACCTCCAAGCAGATCCGGATCGGCTCCGAGCTCGACCCCAAATAGGAAGCAGTGCTCGTCGACTTTCTCCGTGCAAACGTCGAGGTTTTTGCGTGGAGTCCCTCGGACATGCCTGACATACCGAGGGATGTCACCGAGCACTCACTAAATATCCGAGCTGGAGCCTGACCCGTGAAGCAGCCTCTGCACTGATTCGACGAAGAAAAGCGCAGAGCCATAGGCGAGGAGATCCACAAGCTGATGGCTGCTGGGTTCATCAAAGAGGTATTCCATCTCGAATGGCTCGCCAACCCTGTGCTTGTGAAAAAGAAAGGCAGGAAATGGCGGATGTGTGTAGACTACACTGGTCTAAACAAAGCATGTCCGAAGGTTCCCTACCCTCTGCCTCGTATTGATCAAATCATGGATTCCACTGCTAGGTGCGAAACCCTGTCATTCCTCGATGCCTACTCAGGGTATCACCAAATCAGGATGAAAGAGTCCGACCAGCTCGCGACTTCTTTCATCACACCTTTTGGCATGTACTGCTACATTACTATGCCATTTGGTTTGAGGAATGCGGGTGCGACATACCAAAGGTGCATGAACCATGTGTTCGGGGAGCACATTGGTCGAACGGTCGAGGCTTACATCGATGACAGCATAGTCAAGACGAGGAAAGCCTCAGACCTCCTCTCCGACCTTGAAACGACATTCAAGTGTCTCAAAGCGAAAGGCGTAAAACTCAATCCCAAGAAGTGTGTCTTCGGAGTCCCCCGAGGCATGCTCCTGGGGTTCATCGCCTCTGAGCGGGGCATCGAGGCCAACCCGGAGAAAATCGCGGCCATCACCAACATGGGGCCCATCAAGGACTTGAAAGGAGTACAGAGGGTCATGGGATGCCTTGCGGCTCTGAGCCACTTCATCTCGCGCCTCGGCGAAAGAGGCCTGCCCCTGTATCGCCTCTTAAGGAAGACCGAGCGCTTAACTTGGACCCCCGAGGCCGAGGAAGCCCTCGGGAACTTGAAGGAGCTCCTTACAAGCGTGCCCATCCTGGTGCCCCCCGCTGCCAAAGAAGCCCTCTTGATCCACATCGCCGCTACCACTCAGGTGGTCAGCGCCACGATCGTGGTCGAGAGATGAGAAGAAGGGCACGCATTGCCTGTCCAGAGGCCGGTCTACTTCATCAGTGAGGTATTCTCCGAGACCAAAATCCGCTACCCACAAATTCAGAAGCTGCTGTACGCGGTAATTCTGACACGGCGAAAGTTGCGACACTACTTCGAGTCTCATCCGGTGACTGTGGTGTCATCCTTCCCCCTGGGGGAGATCATCCAGTGCCGAGAGGCCTCGGGTAGGATTGCAAAGTGGGCGGTGGAGATCATGGGCGAGACGATCTCGTTCACCCCTCGGAAGGCCATCAAGTCCCAAGTCTTGGCGGACTTTGTGGCTGAATGGGTCGACACCCAGCTTCCAACAGCTCCAATCCAACCGGAACTCTGGACCATGTTTTTCGACGGGTCGCTGATGAAAACAGGAGCGGTTGTGGGCCTGCTCTTCATCTCACCCCTCGGAAAGCACCTCCGCTACATGTTGCGCCTCCATTTTCCGGCGTCCAACAACGTGGCCGAGTATGAGGCTCTGGTTAACGGGTTGCGCATCGCCATCGAGCTAGGGGTCCGGTGCCTCGACGTTCGTGGCGACTCGCAGCTTGTCATCGACCAAGTCATGAAGAACTCCCACTGCCGCGACCCGAAGATGGAAGCCTACTGCGACGAGGTTCGGCGCCTAGAGGACAAGTTCTACGGGCTCAAGCTCAACCACGTCGCCCGACGATACAACGAGACTGCGGACGAGCTGGCTAAGATAGCCTTAGGGCCAACAACGGTTCCTTCGGACGTCTTCTCCCGAGACCTACATCAACCCTCCGTCAAGACCGACGACACGCCCGAGCCCGAGAAGGCCTCGGCTCTGCCCGAGGCACCCTCAGCTCAACCCGAGGCAGCCTCGGCTCCGCCCGAGGCACCCTCGGCCCCCGAGGGTGAGGCACTGCGCGTCGAGGAAGAGCGGAATGGGGCCACGCCTAATCAAAACTGGCAGACCCCATACCTGCAATATCTCCACCGAGGAGAGCTACCCCTCGACAGAGCCGAAGCTCGGCGACTGGCGTGGCGCGCCAGGTCGTTCGTCTTGCTGGGTGACAGAAAGGAGCTCTACCACCACAGCCCCTCAGGCATCCTCCAGCGATGCATATCCATCGCCGAAGGTCAGGAGTTATTGCAAGAAATACACTCGGGGGCTTGCGGTCATCATGCAGCACCTCGAGCCCTCGTGGGAAACGCCTTCCGACAAGGTTTCTACTGGCCAACCACGGTGGCCGATGCCACTAGGATTGTACGCACCTGCCAAGGGTGTCAATTCTACGCAAGGCAGACCCACCTGCCTGCTCAGGCTCTGCAAACAATACCCATCACCTGGCTGTTTGCTGTGTGGGGTCTGGACCTCGTCGGTCCCTTATAGAAGGCACCCTGGGGCTTCACGCACCTGCTGGTCGCCATCGACAAATTCTCCAAGTGGATCGTGGTCCGACCCCTAAACAACATCAGGTCCGAACAGGCGTTGGCGTTCTTCACCAACATCATCCATCGCTTCGGGGTCCCGAACTCCATCATCACCGACAACGGCACCCAGTTCACTGGCAGAAAGTTCCTGGACATTTGTGAGGACCACCACATCCGGGTGGACTGGGCCGCCGTAGCTCACCCCATGACGAATGGGCAGGTAGAGCGTGCCAACGGCATGATTCTACAGGGGCTCAAGCCGAAGATCTACAACGACCTCAACAAGTTCGGCAGGCGGTGGATAAAGGAACTCCCCTCGGTGGTCTAGAGTCTGAGGACGACGCCAAGCCGAGCCTCGGGCTTCACGCCGTTTTTTCTAGTCTATGGGGCCGAGGCTATCTTGCCCACAGACCTAGAATACGGCTCCCCGAGGACGAGGGCATACGACGCCCGAAGCAACCAGACAAACCGAGAAGACTCACTTGACCAGCTGGAAGAGGCTCGGGACATGGCCTTACTACACTCGACGCGGTATCAGCAGTCCCTGTGATGCTACCACGCCCGAGGGGTTCGGTCCCGAGACCTCCAGGTGGGAGACTTGGTGCTTCGGCTACGATAAGACGCCCGAGGGCGCCACAAGCTCATGCCTCCCTGGGAAGGGTCGTTCATCATCGCCAAGATTTTGAAGCCCGGAACATACAAGCTGGCCAACAGTCAAGGCGAGGTCTACAGCAACGCTTGGAACATCCGACAGCTATGTCGCTTCTACCCTTAAGATGTTTTCAAGTCGTTCATGTACCTCGTTTGCATACACAAGCAAAGTCAAACCTTCAAGGAAGGGTCAGCCTTGCCTCGGCAAAGCTCGACCCTCCCTCGGGGGCTAGAAGGGGGCAACCCCCTCTGCGTCAAAATTTTCCTCGGAAAAAAGTCTTCCGCCAAAATGACTTTCGTGTCTCCCGGCTATATCAGTAACAGAACCCCGAGAAACGAATAAGAGTGCATGTAAGGGGCAAGGCCGACCGAGCCGAGGGACTCCTACGCCTCCGGGATACGGATACCTCATTCGTCACCTACCGCGAAAAATAACTCTTACTTGGGTAAGCGATCCTGCTACTGACGAACAAGTCCGGGTACGCGAAACAGGAAAAAAAAAGACACGACTTTATATCACGACGACAAAGTGTTCAGGCCTCGGCGGCCGCGAAAGACACACACGTGTTCAAAACAAACTGCTCTGGCAGAATCAAGCATCGCCCGGAGGAGTGGCACCCTCGGCTTCATCTCCGACCTCAGCGCCGTCTCCACCCTCGGCAAGATCCGCCCTGGCCTAAGACGGCAGCGCAGGCGAAAGGATCTCCAGTTCTCCACCTCGAAGGTGGACGCCAGCACCATGCTTGGGCCCGCGGCGGCCACGTCAAGCCTCTGAACTTCGGCCAGGGCAGCTTCATCTTCATCAGGAAGGCAATACCCCTCGCTGACCCGCTCCAGATCCACATCATAGTGGGAAGCGAGCACGACGAAGGCCCGCCTAATGCCGTGATGCAGCGCCTCACGGAGTCTGCCGCACGATTGGTCGCATAAGGCCTGCAGGCGACTCTGAGGGGAGCTTCCAGAGGGGACGTCGTCAAGGCCAAAGATCTGGCAAAAGGCCGAGATAGCCTCGGACATGGCCGCGCAGTCGGCCTCCTTCTGCTCAGCCGCCTGGGCAAGTGCCTTGGCGAACTCGCTGAGGGCAAACTCGAGCTCTGCAAACAGCCAAAGCAGAAGTCTTCAAACGCAAGTTGAAGAGTGAAGCTGAATCAAAATCTCAAAACAGCCAAGACATACCTTTCGCCCGGATACGCTGCTCCGAGGCTGCGGCTTGGGCGGACATAGTAGACCCGATGGCCACGGCCTGGTCTGCCGCAAGGGCTCCGGCCCGAGCGGACGCCTCGACTAGCTGGCCTCCAAGGGCCTCAGCCCGGCTTTCAGCCTCGGCGGCCTGGCCCCGAGATTGATCCCGCTCACTGATGACCTGGCCGCCGCTGCCTCTGCCCCCAGCTCGTCATGGAGCAAACGAAGGTCCACCGC